>CM076983.1:24999228-25139228 GCA_039105355.1 Benthosema pterotum | reverse complement strand
ACTGAATAAACAGAGGGCCCTCGTGTCAAAATGGTTGGTATCACTCTTAATTATATCTTGAAATTAAATTTAATATTACACAGACTTTAGTTTGGCCTTTAGTCTTGGCCCTCCACAATATTTCACGTATCTCATTTGGCCCCTTGAGAAAAATAATTGCCCACCCCTGACCTTTAGACCATGCATATGTAAACAGAGCTGCTACATAAAAACAGAATGTAACTCTCTACTCATAATGAGCCATAGAGTGGCTCATTATGAGACGAGAGTTACATATGCTGGAGACTGCTGTGCTGTGATAGGCTAATGCTAAAGTTTAAACATGGAGATACAAGGTGTCTTTGTTTGCAGAGTGGTTGCAGATAGCATGCCCACACAGACAGAGGAGCACAGGCAGACAGCTCTGTTTGAAGGCCTGCAGCAGGCTTATTGCTGTCCCGTGGGTTCCATTCCTCAGGGATGTGAGAGGAACATTAAACTTGTGCATTTACAATGTGTCATTCTTTTGACAGTTATTAGTTTTGGTCCCTGGTAGTGATGTTTTGTTGTTGCTGCTTCTTTCTCTTCCTCTATCTGTGTCCCAGAGAACAGACTTCAGTCAGTGCCCTGCAGGCTGTCTTACTGTATTTGTGGGGATGATTGATTTGGTACTAGAAAGTTAACTACTACTAGTACATTTACTAAAGTGCTGTACATAAAAGTAACGTTTCGAAGTAACTTACTTTGTCCTGTTAAAACCCAGAAGCCATCTGTTTCACTTTAACAAGTTTAATCATTTTATACTTGGCTATGCTTAGCTATGATCTATTTTATTTTATTTTATTTGAAAAAAATCATGATCATTCTTTCAATATATACTGTATATTTTAAGTGTTTTTTTCCCACTCATGTCCTCTCATGAGGTCATGAGAGGACATGAAATATTGAAAAAACATACAGCAGCATACGATATAAATCACATTTTTTTATTTAGAATCAGATTTTCCCAACTTTTGGTTTGAAAAGCCAACGTTTTGCCAGATCCCATTGTACTACAGTGGAGTGAACCTAATATACCTTCAAGTAACCCAGCCCAGATGAATTATGATATAGTTTTCCAGATACATGATTTGACTGCCTGGATTTATAGTAACATTTTCTGTCTTCAAGTACCAGCCATGGCCTTATAAATCATTATATATAGTTATATATTACTACCATTACTGGTGCTGTTCATTTCTGTTGAGTGGAATCCTTGTATGACTAAAGCCATTAGTATTCAGGAATGGAAGAATGGAAAGAATTTGTGTTCCTATGATCTAGTGTACTTAAGAATTAGTCACAAGCTAATACTTTTCCATGTTTCAACAGATTCCACATACAGATGTAACAACTTTCATTTTACCTTGAATTATTGTATATATTTTAAAAATCATCATAGATCATGAAATGATAACAAATAAAACAGAAAATAGACCAGCTTACAACAAGTCACATCAGAATGCCATTACTTGTGTCTAGATATTTCAAACATGAGTTGAAATACCTTCAAGGTTTCTACCCGAAAGCAACTTGTAGCCGACTGCCCTTTCTCACAGCCCTGATACGCTCAATTCATACTCAGTGGAACGTTGGCGTTGCTTAGTTAACCCATTAGTCATTTTAGATTGAGCTAAAAACATTATTCTATGCTTTGGCTATTCAAAAATGGCAGATATACAAGTACTGCATAGATATTGCATAGCTTATAGATCTGCCTTGACATAATTGTGTATAATTGCGCAGTAGGCGCTGCCCATTGAAAATGCTGAAAAAAGCGCTGCTGTATTTTATTGCGTTGTTTCAACTAGGCCTGACCCCAACTAGTCGACTAGTCAGTCGGTAGGGGGCGCTGTCGACTGACAACCTCCCAGTCGAATGTTTTTTTTTTTTTTTTTCGTACTCGTTTTTTTATCATTCCTCTTGCGGGGTTGGGGTGGTTAATGTCTAACATAAACAAATGAACAGAGAGAGCCTATTGTTGAAGTGCTGTCAGATTTAACTGTCAGTAAAAAGTCCGACCCTGCAGGACAAGCCAATGATAACCCAGACGGAGAGCTAATCGCAGGATATGAATGCATCGCTGTCCGGCTGTATTCTTTGTCATTTCTTGTTCAAAACGTTATAACGTTACTGTTTTCAAGGGAAGAAAATTGCTTATTTCGGGTAGCCTACTATCGCTGTACGGTACCGAGGACATGTCTGTGCTGTGCGCGTCTGTGCTGTGTCGTCGTCCTCGTCATCCTCCTCCTCCTCCTTCCCCCCGCAGTCTGTCTCAAAGAACGCGGCTATGATCGTTTATTTGCTTATTTTTTGGAACCACAGCACAACACCTAAAGTTCGATTGGCAGTCGACTAACGGCACATTTATTCATATTAATTTCGACTATAGAAATCCTTAGTCGGGGACAGGACTAGTTTCAACCAATCAAGTCTTCATCAGGACTTATACAGGCGTAAAGCACATACACACGTGCATGCACATTTATGCAGTTCACCACTCACACATTCTTAGGTTAAACCTAATAAGACAAGTGAGGTCACTTGCACACAGCAATCAACTCATCAATAATTGACTGGCTTTACACAAAACAGTGTGCACCATCCCTGAACGCAATAAAGGCATACATTTAAAGCGCCCCAGGACTGATACATTATATATTAGGTACTCAATCCACACAGAACACAGTGGCAAGCAATACAGTATAGGACATCAAGTATGAATGCTTTAAATGCTTTAATCCGCTGCAACACTTAAAATATGATCAGAAGAAATATGCTACAGTATGTCTTCTTCGGGAAGCCTTTTTGCACATTTTCCACCCCCTCCTCGGCCGTTAGATACTTTTCATTGAATATATATTGCAGTGTATATTGCATTTGCAGCAGCACATCCAAGCAGCGCGCCGTTGCTCTTTGGTGTTAACATCTGAACATCTACTAATGTTTAATTCAGTGTGCAGCGCTGGCCTTTTGTGTGTGATCAGAGTGATCACACAGAATTGCAGAGAAAAAAATAAGTTCCCTCTTCTGGCTTTCTTTTGACATCAGGAACATACAATTCCCAACATCAGCATTCTATTTTCATGGTTTCATTGTTTCCGTTCATAGTTCGGCCAATTGAAAATAGATTCCATAGATTTGAAAACAAAATAAGGGGACAAAAAGGGGACATTCTGCATAATGAGTGCTTGAAGTGTAACTTTTCCTACCACTGAGCAAGACACTCAAACTACATCACATATTTCTCTGGTTGAACCACTAACTGCATAATGACAAGATTGAGCAACAGTAACCTGATCCTGCCAGCAGGTCGCGGCAGTGAGTTCCTTCACGGCTGCTACCGTCATGGGTCTTGATTGATTGATTGATTTATTGACAAAAAGTAATGGGTACAGCATACATTTAAACACAGTCAATGGAATCACCAAAATAAAGTCCTTGCGGTCTTGTTTCCATTCAGGTCAACAAAAGTTCATATGTCATAAAAGGCAACGATAACAAGAACATGTACCGGTTCGGGGAACAAAAGGGTTATAGGGTCACCATAGTAAGGTCATTTCCATTCCCTTTGGCATGCTGAAAGGTGGATTTTCAGGCCTGTTTTAAAGGACTCCAGGGACTTAATCTTTTTGAGGGAGGGAGTCACTTGAGTTCCAGTGCTGTAGAAGGTGAATATGCCCATGTTTGTTTTGAAAGTGGGTGTTACCAGATCGTTGCTTCCACTTCCTTGTGTGTTGAGGCTGTGGGGGTCACTAACTTTTTGAAGTAGGCAGATACAGAGGGCAGATACAGACGATGCGCTTGAAACCAATTTTTGTTTTGAAGATATGTGTAGCCGTAGGTGGCTGCTAGAGGCAGGATCAACACGAAACAGGTGACATTGAAGCTGTGACACACTGCCATCACTGTGAAAATGTAAAGAACAACCTCACAAGACTACAACTCGAAACGATCATGGATATTGGACATACAGTATATGATTTTTTTTTTAGTTCCGCTGTTCCCTGTTTATTGTTTCTGCTTTAGAGTGCCATGATATTTTGATGAGATGAGCATGATATTCAGACAGATGCCATGTTCATGTTGACCTGCCATGCTACAGTTGATATAGTTACATTATACAGTTGATATAGTTTCAAAGTAGGCCTACATATTATTTTGATATCATGTTTAGACTGATTCTTATTTTACCTACTACAGTATAGATTCCTGAGGCGCTACACTGTCTCTATGCATTACGTTGTGTTTACCATGCTTACTGTAAATCAATCTGGATTAAGAGCATCTGCTAAATGTCTAAATGGTAAATTGATTGTCCTGTGAGGCATTGTGATTGATTGAAAGTGGTTAACCGCAACTAACCCCCAATCCTGCTCCTGTCCCTGGGTGCAGTGTTATTAATAGCACGCAATGCTCCTAATAGTTATCATGGGTAAAAGTAGGCTACATCATTGTGCAGATTATATGTAAATGTACTTTAGTAAATGACCCGCAAAAACAACTACAGGGGACACAGTTCTTCTTGCTGTAATGATCATCAGTATTACAGTTGCATGGCCCTATTAAGTAAACATGTTGTAGTTTTGTCTCAATCCTAGTCTAATCGTACTACTAGACTAGGCTGTTTTCAATTTTGAACACCTTTAAAATGGGACATTTTACATGAGTATTAGTAGCCAATACCTTTGTATTTGTAATGTTCATTATCCAGAAGTGAACTTGAAACAGAATATTTCTACATTGATACTCTACAATTAGAAAATTAGTAAAATGTTGTTGTGAGAACCACTGGATTAAACAACATGAAAACATCTCAAATAAGGAACTACACTTTAGAGACAAGCCCCCAAAACACACTTGTAAGCTACAGGAAAAAAAAAACGTGCCAAAAGTCATGCAGACTTGACCACACCAGTCATAGAGGGCTGAGGTGTAAAATGACCACAGTTTCCCCCACTCTATGGCTGAGGAAACTAGAGTATGGATGGCTGTATTCTCCCCAGCGGGGGAATGTGGTTTACAGCACCAGTCAAAACTGTTTTCTATTTCTTTTTAAAGCAACTGAACAACATACTTTACATACACATGAGGACAAATTACAGTTAACACCTCATCACACAGCTATTATCACCTGTCACACCAGAGCCACCAGAGAGCCCGGCGGAGCCAAAAATGGAACCTGCTGTGTCACACCTACAGATGTGTCACATTGAACCGCAGGAACCCTAGAATCCCTGTTCTGTTCTGTGGGCACGTCATACAAAAAATAGGTAGAAATTGATGAACAACAGGCAGGCATGCGGCTAGGGGTTGGATCTCACGTATCAATGTTAGATGTAACGAAACAGTGTGTCTTTAACCCATTAACCTGTCGTCAATCCCGTATAATTTGCAACAAAACAAAATGCTAAATGCACAGCATGCCCACAGACATCGATTGTTGTTGCTGCTGAACCATTTGGAATAAATTAATGGCCTAACTTTGAAGGTAACACTTTAAATTCTCCCCAAGGCAAAAGAATCAACTATGTGTGCAACTGACATCGAGTGTTGCAACTTTGAACTTACTGGAATGGAAGGCTTTTATGAATAGATGCCTAAATAAAGGCTCTTTTAGACAGCTGATGAGCCTTGCAGTTCATTTTCAATGAGAGACGTGCGTTTATTTTGGACGTGCCGTGAAGGGTGTATTTGCGCGTATTTTCACGATTGGGTGTTCTCTTTTCGTGCATGTGCCGGGGTGGCTCGAGTTGATGTATGTAATTATACTATATTTAACACATGTACTATATGGATGACTTTTGACGACTTTTCCCAAATGGCGCTCCTGGCTGAAGACTACTTCTGATGAATTCACGCTAATTCAGGCGGCCCTTTAGCAGCGTCCCTGTTGCTAGGTAACGCCTGCCTCGGCCCCGGTCCGTCAACGAAATGATTGCCCCTATAGAGCACTGCCGTCATATCCACTCCCAGTACTTTGTAATGCAAAGTTCCACGTATTTTTGCTTGGAAAGCCTCAGCATTAATTCAGTCCCAAGTCGCGCACATAATGCTCATAATGGCACGGTATAAAACCGGCAAAGGTCTTTCATCCCTTTACGTCTGTCGCTAATGGAAATTCCACAAAATTGAATCTTATCCAGTATATAAGTATGATGCAAAATATTGCATTTTTAATGAGGGGCTCCTCAAACACCCTCCAATGATGATTGCATATTCATATCCAACCCGCTGCTTATTCGCAGCTGATGTTTTATGTGTGGGAGTGTCTATGGTTGCAGAAGAATAATTTACATTGTGTTATTATCGCCCATATAGGGTCGTAAACGTCCCGGGGGCAGGGCCGAGTGTTTATTGGAATGTGATGGAGAGCGTATCCGCTGTTATCGAGGCTGACATTGAGCAGACAACTGAATGTATTCCTCATGTATCGGACATAGACATAGACCTGCTGTTATGGGGCAGCCATCGGATCTATTGGAAAAGAAAAATGAAACAGGTCGTTGTTATGAGTCACATGCCGTTATGGAAACGTGATAGCATGTCGGTATCACAATGAGAACTCATTGTCAAGGTTGTAAAGTATTCTTCACTAGAGTATGTTAATACGATTATGGTAGAAGCCGAGGAGTTATATTTTGTCTCCCTACGCTCTTCCATCAAGACATTTAGATTGTGTTAAAGGTGATGTGATGTCTCATCTAGACACAGGATCTTTTAGCTCAGTGGTAAAGCTCAAATAATGTAGAAGCCAGCCCTTGTGCAGGAAACCTGGTTCAAATCCGAGGTAGAAAATTAAAGTGAAATGTATCGTTTGTTAGTTAACATAACAGAACGTGGTTCTGTTAAGGCCCTGCACCGCAGTTGGGGAATTGCTGGCATGCAGTGTCTTTGTGTTAGAGAGAGAGAGAGTCTGATTACAGAGAGGCGGGTGGTGGTCATGCCAGCGCTGGCACCCATGCATGCGCACGCACACACACACAGGCTGACTGAGACAGTCTGGTCAGGTGCGCTCGAGGGCTGAGCACTAAAGAGAAGGCAGGCTGTACGTTCTGGCTGTGGGGCTAATGGGCTATTTCTCACCACTGCAGAGCATAACTCTGCCATCTGCTGCAGGGAGCGCCTCACTCTCTCTCTCATCTCGCCTCCATCTCTTTCTCTCTCTCTCTGTCTCTCTCTCTCAGTCTCTGAACATACTGTAGGGCTGGGGCGATATGAGAGCCCCTGCTCGACAGCTGAGTACACAGGGTTCAGCTAGGATTGTTGTGGGCCTCGTTCGAGTGGAGTCACGTGGGAGTCGCGGTTGACACAAAGATGGACGTGTTGCAGAGCTCGTGCCCATGCATGCACATAGTGTTGTGTAAGCTCGTTCACTAACGATATTGGACAGTGATTTTGTGTTTTAGTTAACTACCCTGTAGCTGGTTTAGTGTGGCATTAAACGTCTCGGCTGAACACCAGAAAATAAGGCATGGACTTCTCAATGCACTGTTTTCTGTTACCGTTTCCCTCAGAATAGTAATATTGTATAACTACTCATGACACTACATGTAGCCTACAAGTACAGAAGTATTGACATTGAAATGTGCTTAATAATACACTTACACTGCCTAGAGTCAGTTGGAACCAGTGAATAGACCTTGCCTAACTGTTTGTTGTTTCAGAGTACTTTTCAAGGCAACACTGTACATGTGACTGTCACCAAGGGATTAGAAACTGAATAACCAAAACCTTCGCAGAGCAATCGCCAACCACCAGAGGCATGAAATATTTTATCGCGACTAGCAACTGGGCCACGATAGGCCTTGACACATTAGAATATTTTCTAACCACAACTGAGGGTCTATTAGAGCTGTGATTTTCAACCAGTGGTCCGGGAACCACCAGTGATTCTTCAGGGGGTTCCAGGTGGTCTCCAGCTAAATGATGGAATGTTGGTAACCAAATGAAAAACTATACCTAAACCTAACCTCATTAAAACTATACCTCAGTAAAACTATACCTAAACCTAACCTCAGTAAAACTATGCCTAAACCAAAGCGGGGTGCGTGTCTAAATACGGAAATGCTCAAATGTGGACTTTAATGTAGTGAATACCTTGACGAGCATACATACAGGGTGTTAATGTAGCAGGATATTTGGAAAGAAACATTTTAACACCAAATCTTCTCTTCTTGAGGTCTCTGCCGGCACAAAGAGTTCTTTTTTTGAGAAAGAGAATGCTTGAGAGGCGCATTGTAATGGAGTGATTTTGTCCTCTCCCTGTTCATCATCCTCTTCCTCAACTATTCGAAGAACTTGACTGTCTGTTCCACCAAATCATAGCGAAGCTACTGCCTGTAGAAGTAGAAGTGATTTCGACCTCACCTCACACAGAAACTCACACACCTTCCAGACAGACAGGCACCCACACGAATACAAAGTGCTCCATTGAGCCCGATCAGAAATGTCTCTGCTCGATACGGAAGCTCAAATAGTTTCTCCAAAGGTCCATCTCCATGAGGCTCCATTTCAAATACCAGCAGCAGTCTGTTCACTCACACACACACTGATGATGAATGATGTCATCCGTTCGCCGTCTTAACCGAAAGGCTGCTGAAAGCGAGAGAGAAGATATAACAGGAAATTCTCCCATGGGCAGCATTTGCATCGACATGTCAGCAAGTATGCAGCTGTCACAGCCTAAAAAGGCCATAGACTTGGCTGCCACAGGATGTCACTGGGGGGCATGCAGATTTTTGTTGCGGGGGGTAAGGGGGTGGGGTGGGGGGGCTTTCTCCCTGTTTACACATCTGGATGCCACATATTTATCCTTTAATTTCTATCCCACAATTTTTGCAAAGCATTTTTTATTTCACCCAGCAATTAATCAAGAAATGATGCAATCCTGGGCGCTACACTCCCTCTGCAAACCTGGGGAGAGTAGCGGACTGATCTTTTGCCCATAGACATAAAAAGGTAGATGCCTCCTTCGGCATAGCAAAAGCATGAACGGAAGCTTCTCAAACTTCTGTGTCTGTTTGAGTCGAAATGTTTGCTATGTCAATGTAAATGTTTTTTGTGCTCATAAACCTACAATTTGGGTTTGATGATTACTTCTGTCTTCCAACCTACTGATTATTGGCCCACCCATGTATGTTTTCACCGTTAACAAGATGAACGAGAGTTGTTGTTCCCGTTTCGGGTTCAGAGCAAACAGAGACTGGAACTGGTTCATAAAATTGAAATTGTAATCATTTGAAGTGAATTTACCTAGCCTGGTTTACCCATAGACCCTGCCTATAAGGGAACTTCTTGCTTCCTGCAACCCTAGTCAAAAATCATAGAATTCTGAGAGAACAATCATATAAGATTTTGGAACAAATCCTGTTGGATATTTTCTTATAAGATTAAGACAATCTTAATCAGTCTCTATTTTTTCCAAAAGTCTTGGAGAAATCCTAAAACATTATCTTATAGGATTCCTATAGGAATTCTCTCATGGGAATTCTATAGAGAAACATCTTTTTTTGACTAGGGAATAGCCATTATGTTTTGTATGTATTTTTTACAGTTTGGAACAATATTGTGCTTTCGATGACATTCGATAACGGTTTTATTTATGCCGGAATCACTGTAGGTTGCTCTCCATAACTCTACTTTCTGTTTATCTCAACATCCTTCTCTGTAGGCTACCAGCAATATGCAAGCATATATGCATGCCTATAACTTGTTTTTTTTTTTCTTATTTACTCAAACGCATGGCGGTCTTGAGAATTGTAATGCTTGTGATATAATCATCATACCCCTAAGTTATGCGGGAATACTACTCAGTAATACCTACTGAGTGGCAAAAACTACTTTCGGCCCTCAACATCTAAACAGAAACATTCTATCTGATTGAATTAAACAACGTTGAACCCACTTTCCACTCACCTTGCCACTGGATTTTCCACTTAACTTGCCACTCACTTTATGCATGCGCATACCCTCTATTGTTTGTTTGAAGTTAATGGCCCTTAACTTTGTTCTGCTCTTCTAAAAAGACCAGCCTTGAAGGTATAGTGGTAGAGGAGTGTTTTTAACCTCACACATAAAAGCAAACACTTTCAACACACCCCCGCAAACAAGTGCTATATTGACTATGGTCAAAAACGCTTGCACAAATGCACAAATTCAAATCATTTCTCCAAAGGTACATTTTGTAAGGCTATGTTTCAAATACAGAAGCAGTCCGTTCAGTCAAACGCACTGATGGAGGTCGAAAGGCTGCAAATGATTTTGAACAAAAAAAAACACACACACACAAAGTGGTTTTAACCCTTTAGGCTCTATTGGAGCTCTTATCCACTTGTCCCTCCCAGGGGAGCTTGTGTCCCTGTGTGAATACTGTTGAAGAGAGAAGTTAGACTCTAACCTCTCACTTCAACCATATTCAGTGTCTCCACTGCACTCTAAGAGAGAGTGCAGTGGAGACACTGTCCCCTGTGTGAATACTGTTGAAGTGAGAGGTTAGAGTGCAGTGGAGACACACTGTCCCTTGTGAGTGCTGTTGGAGTGAGAGGTTAGAGTGTAGTGGAGACACACTGTCCCCTGTGAGTGCTGTTGGAGTGAGAGGTTAGAGTGTAGTGGAGACACACTGTCCCCTGTGAGTGCTGTTGGAGTGAGAGGTTAGAGTGCAGTGGAGACACTGTCCCCTGTGTGAATGCTCTTGGGAGTGGGAGAGTTTTGAATGCAGTGGAGACACTGTCCCCCGTGAGTGCTGTTGAAGTGAGAGGTTAGAGTGCAATGGGAGAGCTTTCGGTCTCTGGCTGTGTTGTGCATTGTGCCACCGCTGCCATGCGGTCCCAGATTCTGTCAGGTCCCTCTGCGAAAGGCTACAGATAAGCTAAAGCCGGGGAGTGAGTGATTCTATCGGGCCGGCGGGGCAGAAAAACTGACGACTCTATCGGGCCCTCGTCACTCAGACGGACAGGCAGCCTCACAGTTGCCTCTGGAGGGGAATGCAAAGCCATCGTTTTTTTAGGTCAGCGCTTTTTTTCTCCCTCTGCTACAGCAGGTCCTGTGTGAGAGTTTTGTCCTCCCAGCAGGGTGGACTTTGTGTGTTAGGGACATTTATTTCTTTATTAACCACTTGAACTCCTCGCAGCCCCATAGACGGTATTCACAAGCATAAAGTGTGTGGCAAATCGAATGACAAAGTGAGTTTAATGCTTTTTGATGTAACCAGATGGGATGTTTCTGTTTAGATATATGGGCTTTCGAGGCCTGAAACTTTTTTTTACGCACATACCCTCTACTCTTGGGGGGACATTCGCCGAAAATATCTAATCCACAAGCTAATAACTGCTATTTTTGTCAAAGAGGTTTGCAGTACATGTAAATAAGAGCAGATCAGGACAAAATGAATTAATTAATGCATCAATCTGCATGAGGCATGAGTGAGGCATTATCTATACGAATAGTATGGTGAAATACTCTCATTACATATTTTGTTTGTTTTGATGCCCTGACATAAGTAGAAATATAGCCTGATTTATAGCCCTTTGCGCTGGTACTGGATCTTGTAGTTTGACAATCTGTTCTGAACTTTAAGTTAATCAAAGCTAGATGGAACCCACGGTCAACAGTAACAACACAAGGCAATGCGGTTATGCAAGGTGCTTGCTTATTGTGCAATGTAAAGAATAAAAGTGTGGCTGTGCACGCCTTAAGGACAGGACAGGGACAAGGTGACATGCAGGAGGAGGTCGCGCCGCTAAAATAACGTCTGGGAGCAGGAAATTACAAACACTTTAGCAGATTGACAAGCCGGGCGGGCAGGCACACAGCCACATCACTCATGTTCTGCTGTTGTGGGATGACAGCAGGGGCACACGCAGGCTGGGCTCACTGTTCACATGCACTACTGTGTGTGTTCACATTATAGTACTGTGTGTTCACATGCAGTAGTCCTATTGTGTGTTCATATGCACTCCTGTGTGTGTTCACATATAGTACTGTGTGTTCACATGCAGTAGTGCTGCTGTGTGTTCATATGCACTACTGTGTGTGTTCACATATAGTACTGTGTGTTCACAGGCAGTAGTCCTACTGTGTGTTCATATGCACTACTGTGTGTGTTCACATATAGTACTTGAGTATTGAGTATTGAAAATGAGTCTCTTTTCCCTTTAAATACACAACAAGAAGTCATTCAGAACTTTGGTTGGGCCAACCTTCTTTGGAGTTAGTTTGTCGGTTGGACTATTTTTTTTAGCATGTGGAACCCCATATCAGGGTCTGAAACTCTTGAGTGTGTACAAATGGAACCAAATGGGTCCGTATGTGATACTTTTGTACCCGTACTGATCCATTTGGTTCCATTTGTACACCCTCAGACTTGTGGTGGGTCACAGACAAATCTACATAATCATTGAGAGCCACAAGGATCTAACTTAAATCGGAGCCGTGTGTGCTCTTCTCATAGTGAAAGGAAGTGCCAGGATGTCATGTCGTACAAGACGAGGTGAAGTAGTGTAGCATATGTTCTCTCTGAGCAGCCATGGCATAAGCAATGCAGCTCATGTTCTCTCTGAGATCTATGCGTGGTCACAGACAACAACAAGCCTTTGTGTTCTTAATGTGGTTACATCCAGCATCTCAACATCCACTCCTGTCGACGACCAATGAGGGAAAAAAGTACACTGATTGTTTACTTGAGTACAAGCAGCAATAGTGCAATGCAGGAACACACAATACATATAACCAAGTTAAAGTCCTGCGTTCATTTTAGATGTGGAAAAAATGCAGTACTAAAAATTGTCAAACCTTTTCAAAATGCATATACACATTATAAACATTTAGGGTAATCTGCACAACCGGTGGTTTTGATGTATGTACATGGCAGTGAATGTGTTAAAACTTCAAAACTATATATATATTTTTATAAATGCATATTTTTAACAACACAAGGTAATTTTCCTGAGCTTTACAGCAGCTTACATACGCAAACAACCATCAGGTTTGTCGGGAGCACATGAGGACGCGCATTACCTCAATCAACAGTACACACAAACAGCCTGTTGTGTTCAAAGGCAGGAAGAGAAAATTAATGGAGGTAATTTGCTCCGATCTATGCGAGCTCTCTGTCACACTTCTGACACTGGCTGTTATGTTTTCTTTTCATTTCGTTTAATTGGTGTGTGGAAACCAGGAAGACAAATCATTTGGACGTGCGTGGCGTTTCGGAACACCGGGTTAATGTCGATGGATGGGAGCGAGCCTCAGAAATACATCTCCTCCTCCTGTTTTTATCTGGCATTTATTCTGCTCCGAACCGTGCCTTTCTGAGAGGCTCTTGCGGTCGACACCGTGCCCTCAATACAATACGTAGCCTAAATTATATTTGGCTGGGCGACAGTCATCCGGTCAAGTATGAATCGGGTGTGTTCCACCCAAGTCGCTTTGCTGAATGTTGTCAGTTCTATAAATTTAACCCTAGAACACTGAACATTGGTGGGTTTCACCTTTCAGTAGCTTCACGATTGTCAGTTAGATCATAGAAGATGGGTTGGTTTCCCTGCACACAGAAACGTGTTATTTATTTATTTTTTTCTAGAGGCAGGTGTTTGGGTGAATTTCACCCATGTTTAATGATGGTGTGATATGAAATAAATAAATAGACAGAGAGACAAAGTTTTTTTCTTTTTACCTTTTTTTGTAAAAAGGTCATGATAAAATATTAAACACGAGTAGCTCAAGTTTCCATGTGTTGCTTCAATATATTTTTGATGAGAAATATCTTTTGAAATATTTTACATTGGGTAAAATATACCTGTGTTTAGTGATGGTGTAACAAAAATAGTAAGTGTTAAGCGTTCTAGGGCTAAATAAACCTATAAATCAGTAGTTAACGGTAGGGAAGTGATTTCACTTTTGTCAGATATCACCCAAAAAATATTTTTTTCTGTTAAAATGCTCTATTATAAGGTGTGGAAACCACATATGGAGTTTCCCCCTCCCCCACGTTAGCAGAGGAGCTAATAAAAGTTCCCCAGGTCACCACAATTCTCCTCCAATCAGGAGAGAGCAGCAGGTTCACATAGTGTAGCTACTTTTGGGGGCCCCTAGTGCACCAGGCTGGTACTACACCATGAATTTCAAATCACTTCCCCTACCTTTAATTTAAACTCTTTAAATCAAGGCCTATTATTTATTCACTGTTTGAGACCCAGAACACCATTTAATGAAACAATACATCAAAACAATTCCATGCTGTATATTGATGTAGAAGAGATCAAAATAACACTTGTGAATTCAATAATGCAGATGTTCAACAATAATTCTTGAGAGCGTAACATGAACCGTCTGTTTGGTTTCATTGTTCGTTAAATATCTCTAACAGTTCCTGTCTCTCTATCATTTAGCTTGAGACCACCCGGAACCCCCTCAAGGACCATCGGTGGTTCCCAGACCACTGGTTGAAAACTAACACTATAAATACATAAATTAACCTATACCATCTAAATGGCAATGTTTAACATTGTGGTCTAGAAAAACAAAACACGACGTAATAAAACATGAGGCAAACGTTGTAGTATGTCTGCACAGGCTCCTCATACAGTATCTAGGTTAAGTGCTACATCGTACCGTCAGTGCAGTACCAAGCGTTCAAACTCGGAAACTCAGGTGACAGCTTGGCCCAAATTAGATTCATGAGCACGGCCATGAAATATTAATTTGTGCGAGGATTCTTTCTCTGACAAAGCCGGGCCCGGTCCCAGGCTCTGGCGGCTCTGAAGCTCTGCAGGAATCCCTCTGTCGCGTGTGCTTTGTTGGCGCGCGAGGCCAGCGGCCTCCTGCGGAGTTCCGTGACGGCGCAGCACCAACATCAATGGAGCACATCAAAAGAGACCAGAGTCAGATTGATATCCGTGCCTTCATAACCGCGTCCCACAGAGGAATACATTTTTTAGCCTCTTCTTCCATGCTCTGCTACACTGGTTGAGATCAATGCGCTTTTTTGTGATCTGGAGATGTATCTGGAGATGTAACCGTGTGGAGATCTGAAGCATGGATAACTTTGCAAGTCACGTTGATGCCGTCCTGTGTGTTTTGTACCTGGCAATCCACTAGGCAAAGTGATGGTTTTCGCACATTTTCATGTTCGAAGTGCCCCCCCCCCCTCCAACTTGGTGTGTATTTGGCTGCAGACCGCTCCTGTATTTTGAAAAGGATAGTATGCCAGGGACCCCCATAGTGTGTTGTTAAAATGTTTCAAGAATATTCAAGCTATTTTCCACAGCATATGGCTGTTTTCAATTTAGCGTAATAGTAATTGTAATTGTAATAGTAATAGTAATTGTATTAGAGTGAATAACCTAATCTTGCAAACATTTGAACACATTTTGCTGGGGACATGTCGCTGGAAACGTCGCTGGAACACGTCGCTGGAAACGCCTGTTTCCAGTGACCCTGTGGATGAAAAGAGGGGGGGGGGGGCTGTCCACATACCCCAGCGCACCTTTTTATCGTTGCATGCTCCGCCTCACGGGGGAATAAGAAATTCTGCTTGCAATACCACCTCCGTGCGCGCGCGCACACACACACACACACACACACACACACACACACACACACACACACACACACACAAACCCGTTTGTTTGTTTTTGCCTCTCCCCCTCCTCAGATTTTTCTCTCTGTACTCCGAAGGAAGCGTGTTTTTCCTACTACAGTATTCCCCAGACGTTCTTTCCGAGGGGAAAAGACTAGATTAATCTGTGGCACAGCTAGTGCAGAGTTTCTCTCCATCGCCATGCCCCCCCCCCCACACCTCCCCTTCCCATTCCTCATGTCTCTACCCTGACCTTTCCTCGGCTGACTGCGCCACCACCATTATTCCAGTAATAAGTAGGCGTTCATTCAGACCTACAACACTTCTACAAACAACCACCAGCTCTTGACCCTGTGTTTTTAAATTACCAGCGTGGATCCCCCCCCCCCCCCCCCCCCCCCCCCCACACACACACACACACACACACACACCCACCCCACACCCGGTTGTTTTGGCGCCCTTGTTTATTTATCCCGTTAACGCCGTAGGCGGATCCTAACCAATGCCTCCGAAAACAGTGGCCATCTTACATGCAGGAAAGTGGAATTCTACCTTGTACTTATGTTGTCTTCTGCCACAGCTGACATGGACATCTTTGTCATTAGTACAGTTTATGGGTAACGTCTGGGATTGGAACTTGGGTCTGCTGCATGAAGATCCAAAGGGACATGCCTTTTGGTCCAGGGGAGATATTAGTCTTTTTTAGTCTCATCATG
The DNA here is from genome assembly GCA_039105355.1 of Benthosema pterotum. Classification (NCBI taxonomy): domain Eukaryota; kingdom Metazoa; phylum Chordata; class Actinopteri; order Myctophiformes; family Myctophidae; genus Benthosema; species Benthosema pterotum. The sequence continues at coordinate 25,122,914 of CM076983.1, read as the reverse complement.
GCCATAATTGGACACTTGGGACTGCAATGGTGAAATCCACAGAGGGGTTTCTACTCAGTCTGTGTCTCACAGGAGGGGCTGTGGGCAGTTCAGAAAATCTGTCCTCCAATGACATCATCAATGGGGAATCAAGCTAATAGAAACTGTAGGCTTTCTGTTCCTGAAATGTTGCAATGCAAAAATGGAAGACATCGTTCTCCCGATAATAAAAAACAATATATTATATATAGAGTATATATACAATAAATATTATATATAACAATATATAATTCTGAACTGTGAGACGCAGACAGAGTAGAAATAAATAGTTCTATCATGTACATCCGTGGATTTGCTTGTAGACAGACTTGTGCTGCGATACGTATATACAGTATAATCAACTGTTGGAGCGGCTAGCACCACTCAAATATATCCATCTTTTAGTTACCGTTCACAAACTTTCGTCTTAAGCAAACATTAAATTCCCATTGACAATGAAGGGAGAATTGTGTGTAATAGTGTCTGAGCAAGTACAAGTACATAGTGTCTATTTTACGTCATGATGTACAATGAAAAGATCACACTGTTTATAAATGAAATAATTACAGTTGAAAAGCCGTCTAGATAAAATGCTCAAAATGTCACTCGTGGCCTTGGCACTCCAAACCCTCGACCGGAAACATGAACATGGCCAAGGCGAAGATCTGAAGATACACGGACACGTTCCCGGTGGTAATGGTTTATTTATCCTGGTGGGTCAGGTGTTTACCCGAACGCTGTGCTTTTCTGCTGATGTACGAGAACGTGTCGAGCAGATTTAACGCACTCCGCCGAGGTTGTCGCAGAAAGGGAAGAACCTGCAGATGGATAAGGACTGTCTCTGGTAGCGGCTGCAGGAAATTAAAGTTGCATCTTTATTGCCTCTCGTCCTTATCCCCCTTCTTCAATTCCCCCCCTTCTCTCTCTCTCTCTCTCTCTCTCTCTCTCTCTCTCTCTCTCTCTCTCTCTCTCTCTCTCTCTCTCTCTCTCTCTCTCTGACGTTGCTTCTTGGGCTCAGGAGGGAATGTCTTATTACAGTAGTATGTTGGATTGTGAGAAGCAATTAGATTTCTGTTTGCCCATAATTCATTAGCTTGGCATTTTCCCCACAACTTCCAGTCCTGCACACGCATAATTTGTTGCATGATGAAGAGTGAAAATAGCAGATCTACACACGTAATTACTTTTTGAGTGATATGTTATATAAGACATAACTCCTACTGTACACACGCATGACACAGGATTAAAAAAAAAAGGAATTGATGATGCAAATAAATGACAAAATTGGAACTGTAACAGTATAAAATTGAAGCTGATAAACAGGCACTCTCTCCTGATTGGATATAAAATGCAACCCTGAAAATGCATTTTCTGTTTATCGTTGCTGAAGAAGCTACAATAAATCCTGCATTGTTGTTAGTTCTCTCACCAGTAAGTGCCTTTGGATTAGCAACATAAAGAATGATTTAGCAAGAATATCAACATTTGGGTTATATAAATGTGTATCACACTACTACTTTGACCATTGATGTCTTACAGCAGCCTTAACAAGGTGATGACAGTCAGTTAAATATTTGGAATCACCACTAGATGGTGCTCCAAGATGACGGCAAACGCTTTGTCTAAACATCTCAAACACACGTAAACATGCGTACATGCTTCATGGCATTCTGAATGAATTGTGTTTGCGAAAAAACAAAAACAAAACACAAGCACAATTTATTATGTCGTCAACTTGAATTGGTAACATGATGATTCAAGTACCAGTAGCTCTGAGTCATCCTGGACTCATCCCTAACATTTAAAAGTCACATCCAGCAAGGTCTCAGCAAGGTGTCAACTTTAACTTGTGACATTTCAAACAAATGTAGGTCTTTTCTAACGGTATTGGAGCTGCCGGGACGTACTTGCACTGTACGACCTTCTCTCACATGGAGCTGTTTCACAAATTGGACTTGTGTAAGTGTGACGACAGGGACGGCACTCAAGCCCAAAGCACAGTTATATAAGAGAGCCATAAAGGTATTTTATGACAAACATATACATTGTTCTTACCTTTGATAACTGGAAGCTTTTTAATAGGATAGATGCCTCAAACAAAAAGGCAAGATCTATGGACAACTTTGTAATGGTCGCCATAGACAACAAGGCGAGTTTTGTTTAATACAGTGTAATTTCCACATTAAAAAAGAGATGCTAACCCGAATTAGCATTCTTGGCTAACGATACATCATTTTCAAAATAATAGCAGTCTGTTTAAAAAACTGAATAAAGCCCAAAATCCTTATAGTGGTTTTATTTCCGTGCATTGGGAACACTGCACATCATATTTTAAATCAAAACATGAAGAAAAAAAGCAGAAATTATTTAATTACTTTACAGAAAATGAAGAAAAATGAACTTTGGGCTTTTCAAAAAAATAGCAGTATCTGCACTTTACTTTATAAACTCAAATATTTACTTTATTAACTGAAAAATATCCAGGATTCAGCATTCCTGTGAATCACTAAACTAATATTTAGTTGTATAGCCACTGTTTTTGAGAACCGCTTCACATCTGTGTTGCATGGAGTCGACCAACTTCTGGCATCTGTGAACAGGTATTCCAGATTTGACAACGTTCCATAATTCCTCTGCATTTCTTGGTTTTGCCTCAGAAACAGCATTTTTAATGTCACCCCACAAGTTTTCTATCAGATTAAGGTCCGGGGATTGGGCTGGCCACTCCATGACTTTAATTTTGTTGGTCTGGAACCAAGAAGCTGCGCGCTTACTGGTGTGTTTGGGGTCGTTATCTTGCTGAAACACCCATTTCAAGGGCATTTCCTCTTCAGCATAAGGCAACATAACCTCTTCAAGTATTTTGATGTATCCAAACTGATCCATGATCCCTGGTACGCGATAAATAGGCCCGGCACCATAGTAAGAATATCAGGATGCTTGCACCACAATGCTTTACTATGGGGATGTTTCGCTTATGGTGCCGGGCCTATGGTGCCGGGCCTATTTATCGCATACCAGGGATCATGGATCAGTTTGGATACATCAAAATACTTGAAGAGGTCATGTTGCCTTATGCTGAAGAGGAAATGCCCTTGAAATGGGTGTTTGAACAAGACAACGACCCCAAACACACCATGAAGCGAGCAGCTTCCTGGTTCCAGACCAACAAAATTAAAGTCATGGAGTGGCCAGCCCAATCCCCGGACCTTAATCCGATAGAAAACTTGTGGGGTGACATTAAAAATGCTGTTTCTGAGGCAAAACCAAGAAATGCAGAGGAATTATGGAACGTTGTCAAATCTGGAATACCTGTTCACAGATGCCAGAAGTTGGTCGACTCCATGCAACACAGATGTCAAGCGGTTCTCAAAAACAGTGGCTATACAACTAAATATTAGTTTATTGATTCACAGGAATGCTGAATCCTGGATATTTTTCCGTTAATACAGTAAATATTTGAGTTTGTAAAGTAAAGTGCAGACACTGCTATTTTTTTGAAAAGCCCAAAGTTCATTTTTCTTCATTTTCTGTAAAGTAATTAAATAATTTCTGCTTTTTTCTGCATGTTTTGATTTAAAATATGATGTGCAGTGTTCCCAATGCATGGAAATAAAACCACTATAAGGACTTTGGGCTTTATTCAGTTTTTTGATCAGACTGCTATTATTTTGAACACTACTGTACATCATTTTCACCTGACAACGTCCACAATCCGGAAGGGTGCACGCATACGCACGCCATCTTTATGTGCATTATGGCTTGGAATATGGCCAAAAATGCAACATTCATTCATAAAACCCTAATTTGAGATCGGAGGGTGGGAAAAATCACCATCACATACAGTCATGGGCCTCTGAAGCTGAGTCGCTATGATGGATATTTGCATCGGCCAAAAGGGAATTAAAGGGAAAGCAAGCTGCTTCTTCTTCAGCACTTTTGTTAAATTTGGCTGGCACCTGCTACAGACCTAATCTGTTTAAAGGGGTGCATGCCGTTTACAAATTGCTACATCGTTCACGCCCATCCTCTATGCTGGAATTTATTTAAAATGGAAGTCTGACGCGGGCATCAGAGCAGAGGGGATGGTGGAGTGCTGTCTAGACGACGCACACAGCCTTTGCGCAAAATTGCTTTTCAGTTCAAATAACTGTTATTTGGAAGAATCTATACTGACATTACTGTGTTCCCATCCATGCACAATCCATTTCTTATTGTTCAAAATGAAGGTTTTACATGTTTTCTACAGTGATTTGAATTTTAAGGGGATGGAAAGCGAACAAAGGTAATAGAAATATAGTTCGCAACACTAGTAACAGAAAACTCCGCTCCGCTGGTTTATTGATTCAACATTTCGATCACTAGGATCTTCTTCAGGAATGTTGTGACAGGAGATGGGATGCAGCTTTATACAGGAAGGTACAGCTGACTGGTTATAAAAATGCAGGAGATATTCATATACACAAGATACAGAATGCTTACACAATATACTGTAGTAAGAATACAACAAAACATGAATTCATATTCTAAATTCACATTCTTATAGGACACAAATACAGTAAATTGTCATGAATAGCAGTAAATATAATCTCAAATTCCCAATGACTCATTTAGTTATTTTTGCATATGTGTTTGGTGTTGAAAGTCCCAATGCTCCTAGTAACGATCCTGAAACAATTATTTAATCATCACCAAATTGTGTCCGATACTGTGGCCATTAAAAAAAAAACATAACGGGCAACGTGCCGAAAATAAACCAGCATGCCAAAACACCCAGCAGGTGACCTACTTGGTTATGGGACACTTCATACTCAATACTGTGTTTTGAGGTGTCTCTGTTGTTTCTGTTGTGCGAGGTTCATGCATAAGAGGAGTCCTTTGTGTTTACTCCTAATGAGCATGGACCCATGCTGGCCTTCCACAATACTGTACCCCTCTGTCCTCAGAGCACCATTACGGCGCTTGTTTTTGCACTGCACCCACAAAAAAAAGAGTTGTGCTGGAGTTAATAAATAAATAAAATCATTTGACCCCCAGAGTGTGAGTTAAGGTTTCATCTGGGTTGAACTTCTCCTTCCAGTGCCTGTGCTGCTCTCTCTGCGTGCTCAAGCCTCCATCTGGGACAGCCTGATAAGCTCCCAGGCAGCAGCCGTGGAGCGTTTAGGTTGGAGGAGCTGCCTCCCTGCTGCCTTGGACTGGTGTGGGGCCTCTTCCTGGACGAGTGGAGGTTAGAGCTCGCTCTTCCGTCTGTCTGTTATTTATTACAGTGCTTTTCAACCATTTTCCATACCAAGGCCCACTATTTATTCAGCATTTTAGCCACTGACTACCATGTGATGTTGAGTTTAATCTCTCAGACCCAAAGCAAAGATTTTCACTGGCAAAATAGCAATTCTTCTACATTTTCTAAATATAATATAACTCTTGAGAGCGTAAAATGAAACCAAATGGAGCCTTCCTCTGCTAACGTGCCTATTGGACGAGGACGGATTGGGGAGGGACTTAGTGAAGGGCTAATTTTAACCTCTTCATCCATTTATATGTTGGCGATTCAAAAGCAGCAGTACGGACATGTTGACGATGACCGCCTGCCTCCGTAGTGTTTGGGCAGGGTTGCTTTTGGCAGCCTTTTTGCACATGTGTCTTTCTCTTGTCTTCTTTCACATCTCCACTGAGCGAGCTGTGCGTGTACGCCAGCGTCTATGCGCTCCAGCGGGGAAAAGGCGGTACAGAGATTTCAGGGGCTGGTGGACGACACATTGTGATTGAAGGGGAGGCTTTAAAATGTGTGGCGTGACGTCTCGCAGGTGCGAAAAGATTATACTGTTCCTGACAGCTCCTCCCAGTCAATCTGGATGGAATTCTCTCCAGTCCAACCCGAGGCCATAATTAAACAAAGCTCATATTTATTCATCAGCTCCTTAAACCCAGATACGATTAATACCGGAGCTGGGGCCTGTCACTGAAGCTCGTGGGGCTTACGGCACGTGACAAATGTGTCCGCAGCATTAGTCACAATGTTCTTTTTTCCCCCCTCAACGTGTCCAATAAGCTCTATACTGTGTGCAATCATTTTTGTGTTTGTTTCCTGATTAATGAGTATCGAACGAAACTGCTGAGGTTTTGGACATACCAGGTTTCCACCGGGCAGCACTGATATTACGCATGAACAGGATTTCATTTTCTTGACCCATGTGGGGTCTGCTCTCACCGGCGCTTGGCGACATTGCATTGAATTTAGCCTCCAACGGTCATCCTAATGGTCTGAATTAGAGTTGACATCAAATATAAGGCAGGCAACGAAAGGTGTGATTTGCATGCACGCAGGCACGCTCGCATGGACGCGTGTGCATTATAAACCTCGAAACCTTGAAACTAAGCTGACTACATGCTTTACAGTTGAAGCAGCAAGCATGCTAAGTTGTGTCTCTGTCTGTTTGTCTGTCTCTCTCTTTGTCTTTCGCTCTCTTTCTCTGTCAGACTGTCACTGATACACACTTACTGTAGATCCCCACAATATAATATCTATAAAGGTAACCAACTTCCAACTTTTTAGCCAAAAATCAAAATAGATATATAGCTATTTTTTTTTGCCTTTTCCTGTCTGTTGGGTCTACTTTGATGCTGCAGCTGTTTCCCTGCAGACAGACACCTGCTTCGTCCTTCAGACGGTCCAGAACATTATTGTTGTCAACAAATCAAGAAAACAAAACATTCGTCTGGCTCAATAAAGGCGGTGCTAATTGGTGAGGGGAATTCACAATGAGCCAATAGAGTGGAGGAGACGTGGAGTTAGATTCTGTTTTTAAACAAATCTGTTTACACACACAGTGCTTATACGCACTGAAGTTGCCTCTATTACCTTTAAAATCCTGACACAATGAGAGAGTCGACGACGTGCAGCACAGAATGTTCAAAATGCACTGGAGCGATGTAGAAAAGCAAAAAACTATATTTCAAACATGTATTGAAATGTATTGTTTGAAACGTTTGTTTTGCTATGTTGTCCATTTGACTGTTCCGTTCCCTAACATTATAGCCCCTGGGACCCAAATTATAGTAAAAAATCTCAGATCTGCAAGCTCACAACGCTGTCAATTTCGCATTGTGATGTGAACTTGTAAATTGGTTATGGTTGCATCACTTTTCGCTAAACAATTTGCTTTCTAAGTTGTAGAATTTCTTTGATTTCTTCATGAAATTACTGAATAATGATAATAAATAAAGGGGGCCATAAAATATGTCTGTGAGCCACAAATGGGTATGGACCTCATTGGAATACATACATGGTGCTAAGAGTTGGATGACACGATGACAGAGACACGCGCCAGTGACGCTCGCATCAATAGCATGTGAAGTGAGCAGCACGCTTTTAAGCATGTCAGGGCCATTAGTGTGGTATCGACTCTATAATACACCCCTGTACGTTGTACATTTCTACACTCTTAATTAAAATGTTGACTGTGTGGTGTGCCCATCATCGCTGTTTTTTTAGTGGATCCTTTGATTTATATGGGGCTCCGTAGGGGGTTTATATGAAGATTGTTGACCTCTTGTGGTAATTTAAATGAGCCTGTTTGTGAAGAAGGCTTCCATGTGAGTGGTTACTCAACGCCTGTCTCCACCTATCCGCCTCCTCTCCTTATAATCTCTCACACACACACACACACACACACACACACACACACACACACACACACACACACACACACACACACACACACACACACACACACACACACACACACACACACACACACACACACACACACACAGGGGCCCTAGGGTTGTTGTTAGTGTTTGAGTGGTTACTACTCAAAATGTTTTACTAAAGCATCATTACTGCAATAAAATACTCCAGTATACTACAGTAAAATACTGACAAATGAGTCCATTTTACTTCCCACCACTGGTGTGTCCACTGTCCGTCATGGAAGGAAGGCCTTGCCTGTCTGATGAGCACTCAGTCCCCATCCAGGTCCTCTCCTCTGCCAGGCATCCTCGTAGCGTTGCCTCATAATAATCAACCTGTGGCACTCGGCCCCAAGCAGCACTTGATATACTAAGAGGTTGACTTAGGTCTGGTCCAGCCTTATGTTCTCATGTAGTCGCAAGCACATGGATGGCACTGCTGCTAGCCCTACTGATGATTCACTCCCTGGTGAAGGACTCTGAATTAAAGTGGCCACGAAGTGGCATGTTTCCGGCTGGGGATCTTGTGTGTCAGATTTCAGGAAATGGAAAAACTGTATACAATAATGCTAAAAGGATGTCAGAAGCCTTGAGGGCATGTTTTCAGTTTTCCAACAGCCCATTTAGTCACAGGCTCTTGTTGAATAGTTACAGACTACTTTCAAATAATGAATAGTAGTAGATCCCCAAGCTCACTTCACTTTCAGAGTGTAAACTTCTAAAACTTCTTTATTGTGATTTTTTTTTTTTTTTTTAAAAATACATTTTAAATTTTTAATTAGGGCTGTTGAATGATTAAAAATTTTAATCAAATTAATCACAGCTTCAAAATTAATTTAATCATGATTAATCACCATTCGAACTATGTCCAAAATATGCATGTTTTCCTGTACAGGATTCCAACATTTAAAAAAGAAACAGAATCTGTGAAAAAAATGACCATTTATCTTTAAAATATTTATCAAAATAGGCGATCTACAAGCCCTCAATGCTTGTAGATCCTCCAGCTATACTCTATGGCAGGGAGACACACGGCTATACAGTATGTCTCCGTAAAACCGTGCTCTACCCATTTCTTTCAATGAGAAAACGCTCAGTGGTTGAGTCAGTGTGAACATGAGTTAATTGCGTTAAAATTTTTAATCAGATTAATCAACAAAATTAATTTAATCCCATTAATTAACTATTTTCAACAGCCTTAATTTTAATACATTTTTTTTGTCTGTCTGTGCATATCATATTGTGGGTCCTTGACATCAAAAAGTTGTTGAGCAACACATGCAGCAATGCACTTTTTAGAAAATATTAAAAGACAATTTTTGAGTCTGCCTCATATTTTATGTATTAACTCTCTCAGTGCCAGCCCTTTTTCATATTTTTGGAGGTCGCCAGTGCCAGCGATTTTCATCTAAAAGTCATATTTCATATTTCGGTCCATGTTTCCCGACGGACAAGTTAGTGGACGGACACACACTTTTGGTTCCGGGTTAGTCCGTCCCTTGTTATGGTCTAGCAATGGTCGCTGCGGTCGCTGCTAGCTGCTGTTAGCATGGGGATCGTATTAAACCGGCGCCCCTAAGTAACGTCACGTACAGTAGCGTTAACGTCAGCGGCATCAGTTGTTACTGTAAATCATAATGATAACGGGTGACGTAGATTCATTTCCACGGCACGAAAACTGTTAAGTATGTTAAATTATGTGGTTCACAACCATGATCCTCTTTAGATTCAGTACCTGTTCTAGTTCATGTGTCACCCTATTTTGTAAAATACAGTATACTGTGTGTGAGCCCGACAGCCTAAATTCACGTCTTCACATACAATTCATTAAAACCTTCAAAATAGGATCCAACTCGATGGGGGTCAAATTAACCACAACAACCTCCTCGGCTAATTAGGCATATTGAAAGACGTCTTTTAATTTAGCCCACGGCATTGGAAAAGTCCCTTGTTTGCCGAGCTTAAGTCTTAGTCAATACAATCAGAGCGAAGCTTTACGACGTCACCTCAATGAAAGGTCCTGACGGATCGATAATGTGCTAGTTGGCTTGTAATCGACATCTCCTAGCTTCACCCTCTTTCCCCACCTTGCACTTCTGTGTAGGGAGAGAAAGACCTTCGCAGGCACTGTTTGCTGACTAGCTTACAAACTACGATCAGGTTTCTCAATCCCACAGACACGGCAAATTGACCTAAACAGTGCGGCTGTAGTTAAAGGGAATCCACCATGAATTTTAAAATTCAATTCATTATATAATAAATGTTTTTATACGTCTTTATACTGGTACCCACTGAAGCCCAACCAACCACTCGGATCACTCGCGTTCTTAGGATGCCATTCCCAGCCATTTCACCTGAAGTACCAAAAATGTAGGGGGCACCCTCGCCCCCCTGTCCTCCTCACCACTTATCACCGCCCACCTCAGTCTCTGTTAGAGGTGGGGAATTGAACTACAGTGGGGGGACTTATCCATACATACTGACGACTGAAGGGTGATGGAAGAAAGTAGTAGGGCTATTCACAATTTGTCCCTGAATATGACATCAAATTAGGAAAGAGGCTGAAAGAGACTGTTCAGCCACACCCATTCAGAAAAGTTCATTCAGAAGAGTTTTCAGTGAAAGTTTGCCTGTTTAAAAAAATAACTTTTGGGGTGTAAAAATACACTGGGGACGCTAAAAAACACACCCAAAATCTTGAATAATGTCAAATTCATGGTGGAGAAACTAATAGAAAAATCAAGAATGTGTGTCATGCCTACAGTACAGTATGACTACAGTACAGTATAACTGTAAGTGTACACACTTACAGTTATAGGGTACATAGTGTAATTCATACCACACTGACCGGTTGTTGAAACGAAAGGTTTTAGACACACTGGACCACAGTAAACACACCAACCACCACTCATGGGCATGCCAAGTGGCATACGATTTCCCCACCAGTTTAATTACACTTATATTGCTCTACCAGACCAGCTATTTTCATGATTTTAATTCATCAATTTTCTCCCAATCGATTAGCCCATGTTAATCTCTATAAAATATACTCTTCAGACATAATAGTTAGTAGGTGTCATACCCACTACCTCTTACACACGCACGCACACACACACACACGCACATGCACACACTCACATGCATAAACACACACATACAACTGAAGGACTGTATCGAACTGCTGCTATCCTATCCTCTTGCACATGTATACCTCACCTCTTATAGCAGGCTGTATGTTGTTTGTTTAGTTGTAGCTTATATAGTCTCGTACATAGCTTTTAGATTTTTTGTTGTAGTTTCTAGCTGTAGTATATTGTAGTTTCTAGTAGTTGTATATATGTCCTGTCTAGCTGTCTGCCACTTTAGCTTCACACTACTGCCACTTTATCACACCTGGTTAGCTTAGCACCTTCACCTCAAGTTAGGTGTACAGTTTGCACTTTACTGGTCTGCTGCACTATTGTTTGTCTCGTCTATATATTGTCTCGACTTTGTCTTATTGCACTGTCTTGTCATTGCACTGTGGAAAATGGAAACGCTATTTCATTCCTGTATATGTCCTGACATACACTGGAGTGACAAATAAAAACCTTGAACCTTGAACCTAATGCACAGAATCTCTGGGGGAAAAACACACCAAAGAGTACCCATTTCTGGTTCATCAGGTCACAGCTTCCGGTGAGATGTGTGTTGTTGTCCAAAGCCCAGAGGTCTTGACTGCGTTTAATGTGTTTATAAGTCAAATCTTGATGTGCAGATTGTTGGCTTATGATTAGTGGTAGACCGACGATTTTGTTCATTACTAGTTGAGTGGGACTTGCCGTTAGCCGATCATGCCAATTAAAAACATCCCCATAAAATTAATGTTATGACCATTGGAGTATAAATAATGGTAGTGTTTTTTTTTCATTAATTACATTTATTACATCACTGGGAATGATAGTGATTAATGAAACAGAGCTGAGTTGCAACGTACAGTATTTGTGTACTCTTTTCTCCATATGCATGTGAGCTATTGTGTAGATCTTAGTGTGAATATTCACCCAGAACAAAAAAACAAACAAAACATATGCATATTAGAACAGGGGTTTTCAACCAGTGGTCTGGGGACCACCAGTGGACCCTGAAAGGATTCCAGGCGGTCCTCTTATAAATAATGCTAAATAATGAAAAGTTGGTTAACCAGATGTAACTCTTTGAGAGCGCAAACATGAAACCAAATGGACCCTTGCGGGGTCAAGGGTCCATTTGGTCACGCTCTCAAGAGTGAAAATATTCATCATCTGAATTAGCCCCCAGTCTACACAACGAGAGAACGAGAGAGGATTAAGGGTCATTTTGATCTGTATGTTTGACTGTTTTGTTTTTCCCAAAATCCAGCCTGTATTGTGGACAAAAGCAAAAGAAATCTATAGTTTTGCGGTCTGTGGGGCTAAAATGTCATCAAATGTCATGGTCCGTGGCTGAAATTCTGATTAAATAGTGGGTCCTGGTATGAAAAAGGTTGGGTGACTTAAATATTTCTATAGAAAGAAGTGAAGCTATGAGGGAAGCATGGAAGAAGGTCATGTAGGGCAGGCCTACATGGACGGAATGGAATCGGGTATTATGTGGTCCAACACATACTGTCCAGTAAACGATTCACTCTGTGTAGTGTCTACGGACTGTAGATGGATGTGGGCTTCAACCTGGCCTGACCTCCTGTAAGCCTATCAAAGTCTAGTCAGCTCCTGACAGATTTAGCCTTGTAAAGTGGCAAAGGGGCAATATGGAACATTTTGGCTGTGTTACCGGAATAAACGGCTTGCTGCCCTGGCAGAAACCTCTTGTATTCTCCACATATAAACGTTGTGTTTCTCAGGGCCTACGTGATCGCAATACCGCGTCACATAAAAGCATCAAAAGTATAGCAGCTCTGAGTGCTGAAAATGCTGCACAAAGCAACACACTTCAATCTTGTAGATTTCGCTACTTTTGCTATTTTTGAGTGCTGCCAAATGCCTCCATTAAATAATGTTGTGTTGTGTTCTGTTATGAGCACCACCACTGACATTGACATTGTAGGATTGAAAAATACGTATTTTACACTTTAACACCACATCCGTGGACATTATATGGCCATACCCGACAATGCATAGGAGAAAATGTTCACTTTTGTGTATTTTTTCATCAAAGCAATTATTACAAATCAATTATTTCCTGTAAAACATGCTGTGTGAGGACATATCAGGGCCCACAGATTTAGATTACCTGCCTGTTTTTGTCCTATTCTGAATCGTCGTTCACAAACACAGGGCCCTCTGATTTAGATTACAGACAAAGATTTTTTTTATCCCATTCTGGCATCCAGAGATAAACTCAATCATAGAAAATATGAGTCATTCCACGGAAACGGTACCATTTGCAGTCCCTCTGACCGTTTTGGCTGTATTTTATTGATGGTCACTGAAAAGTCACTGAAAAATATTTTTAAAAGATTTTGAAATGTTCCCTTTAATATTGTGTAAACATTACATGGATTTTATCCTCATATCAGAAATTATCTTGCTTTCTTTCAGTAGACACCCCCTATTTTGTCCATTTTTCCATGTCCCCAGTGGCCTTCGATGAAAGTGGACTTGACATATGACTATTAAACATCAACAAAAATCCCCAAATTATGACATGAGCATATATATCTATCTGTACTTTATTGCTGGACATGTTTAGTTTTTGAATAAATAGATGATTAATCATTTAAATGGCATTATAACATAACAATTAACTGGCCCTTTAGTGACATCAACAATAGGAAGTAGTATTCTACAACTCTTCTGACCAACATGCTACAGAAAGTTGCAATTTAAAACCTCATTTTACACCGTTTTAGAGGCATTTTGCACTCTCACATGTGGTCGTAAATCATAACAGCTCAACTCTGTTACATGCAATAATGATATAGAACAATTAGTTATAAATAGTTTGTTATTCCAACAATATATCTGATTCTGTAACCTCAGGCATGCCAAGTCTTCTCTTCTTACTCAACTCAGAGTAGTGACTATCTTTAGTACAAAAATCACAACTCCGTTAGGAACTTAATTGGCTCAACTCCGTTATCAATTAACATGTTAAAAGATATATAAAAATATATTGAATGCCTGAGATGGGAAATTATGTTTTTCTTATAGCTAAAGATGTCCTTAATAGTGTGGGCTATTCAGAAAAGTAAAACCTTTCGTGTGTGTGTGTGTGTGTGTGTGTGTGTGTGTGTGTGTGTGTGTGTGTGTGTGTGTGTGTGTGTGTGTGTGTGTGTGTGTGTGTGTGTGTGTGTGTGTGTGTGTGTGTGTGTGTGTGTGTGTGTGTGTGTGTGTGTGTGTGTCACAAAGGTGTGATTTTGAATGTGAATCCAAAAATGTTTTGAACCTGCATGAGTTTTTCCCCCTGCACGATCAAGACGACAATATGTCTGCAGGAAATGTTGAATTTATTTTGGTAAATGCTTTCCTCAAACCCCTAGGTTCTCAATCAACAACCTCCAAATATAACCCCTGGCAGTGCACAGGGCCCCTATTGTGAAATGACTTGAACCCCAGGCAGAGTTTTTTTTTCCTCTGATGTTATGAGCATGTTAGGAGCATGTGCATGTGATCCAGACAGCACCCTATTGATGTTTTGGCATCAATCGGGGGGGAAAAAATGACTGATGTTGTTTGTCTATCTAGGCTGGTGGATGGACCGTACTGTTCCTTCCTTTTGGCACAAACTAACTGACGACTACTACACCACTCTGAGTGAGCTCACTTCACGCCCATATGGGCCTGTTTTTGATAAATGGCCGTGTGGAGCCGGATAGCTGTGGCTTTGAACCTTGTGTTGTATTTGTTTGTTTTCCATCCTTCCCACTCTATCAAGTGACTCAGCTCTCTTGTGCTCAGGCTGTGCCATTAAAGTCATTCACTCACTGTGGTCCTATTTGAATTTGTCGTGCCCTTTCCCTTTTGCTCGGTGGAGTTTTGCAGCGTGATTTTGAATGCTGATGTGCTTTCAACGACTCAACATAACACACTACACTTGACTTGGGCATTTCTTTTTTTACTTCACTTGAGTAATTCTACTCCACTACATCTCAGAGGCAAACATTGTATGTTTTACTACATTACTGTACACTACAGTTTTCTTTTTTAATGTATTTACAATTTGAATTACTTCATAGCACACACTAAGCACTATGAAAAGGATATTTCAGATTCTTGGAACTTAAGTTGTGTATATCCTGACCTCAGTCTGAATTGTCACTTGGTTTCACTTCATTATTCAGACTGAACTCCCTCTGCACCACAGCAGTTTCTGGGATGGGCATTACCAAATCGGCTGTCTTAACGGTGATTGATTCATATGAACCCCTATAAGAATATTGGGAAAGGACATCAATTAATACATTTGCAAAGAAGTATTTCATACAACTTAACTTCAAAAAATCTTAACAATCCCTTGGACTATAACTGCAGCCAGTTAGTGGTGTTGTGCCAGCACACAGGTGTACTAAAAAACAAATAAAAAATACAATGCAACATTCTGCACAATGAGTTTGTTTTAATGTCAAAATGCTGTGTAGGCCTACCTACTCAGATACAGTACATTCTGAATGGCACACTTTTACTTGTGACATAGTTTGTAGAATTCATTGCGGAATTGATCCGAGTGGTGCTACTACTCCTGTAGACAGCTATGTGTGTCCTGTGTCCCTGCCTGGCTGTGTATTTAATCACCAACAGTGTCACTGATACTGTATGTAGTGCAGCCTAACCTTGATAGCCAATCATGACCCTCCCTTGTGCCAATGTTTGCACCCCTGGTGGGGACTGCCCATAAGTTAGACCTCCCATTAGTTCAACCTGTCCCGTGGGTTACAAATCACCTGTGGCTTCCTCTGAGGTTAGGTTTGGGTTAGGATTTTGTGGGATTGTGTTAGTAATAGTGGGACTAGCCACTCTCCTGGTTGTCTACCCCTGGTATACTGCATGAAGTAAGGCTGGAACTATTGATTAGCAAGAGAGGGAGGCATAGTTGGAGATGTGGAGGGAAGGAGGTTGCTGTGGTGTCAGACAAGAGCACTATCAGCCAGATCAAAATATAAATAGATGCTTTTACTTTTAAGTGCCAAAAAAACAAATACAACTGCTCCAAACCATCCTCAAAGTGTAATGTTCTATTCCCCACCTGACAAGAACTGGTTGGATAGAATGGGGAATAAAGAATCAGAGGCTGATTTCCGGTTGTTGTCGGTCGGACTTTGTTCGTTTCACTTACTGTACAGTGCAAGCCAGCCAAGCTCCCAAGCTGTGGAATGACCTATCCTCTCCTCTCAAGTCAGAACTGCAGCTCCCCCGCAGCCCTTCTTCTCTCTACCTCTGACTGACTCATACCCCTGCTGGCACTCCTCACATCCGACCCGGCTTTCATGGCAGCACGACTGAAGTGGTCAGGTGGGCTGTAGTGAGCAGCCTCTCTGAAGGCGCAAAACACCGTTACTGTCAGTTGATTATGTGCGGTAGAGGAAACAGTGTAGTGTCTCCCCGGGCATGAACGTACCCGAAAAACCAGAGTGGAAAACAGTGACCTTCCGTGGCTCACAGAAAACGAGCTCGGCAGCCAGTAACAAGCCAGCGGGGATACGTTTTCATTTGTCCATGCAGTTTTCACAGACACAAAAAGTTTCTGGTGCCTCCTGGATAAACCGGTCGCTGCCGTATATCCGAACACTCGATGGCAGGCACTGCAATCCCTTGCCAATGGAGATCCCACACATTGTCTTCTCTTACAGTAAAAAAGAAAAGCAAGTACTGTATATACTGTATATGGCACTAGGTCAGACACCAGACTGTGAGGTCCATTGTAGGCAGAACTTTTACACAGAATGTGCACAGAATGTGCTTTCTGCAACCATCAAGGGAAGCCTATAGGTTGGAATAGCCTCCAAGCCACTCGAAGGGAAAGCAAAAGGCCTTGTGTACCTTCAAAACACAACCAGTGTAAAAAAAAACGGTAAAAATGTCTTGAACAAATGGTTGTTGATAGTTTAAATCTTAGATGTGTCAAAATCGGTTCTGATCTTCTATTGGCTATGTATTGGAATTAAATGTACTGAAGGTATTTAAGATGTTAGTTAGCCTTATTTAAGGTAATAGAGGCAACTTTTTAGCCAAAAATCTAAATGGATTTATAGCTATATTTTTGGCCTTTTTCCCCCTCTACGTTGCTTCAACTTTGGTACTGCAGCTGTTTCCCTGCAGACACTTCCCTTGTCCTGCAGGCGGTCAGAACTTTTGTTGCTGTCAACAAATCATGAAAACAAAACATTATTCAGGCTCAGGTAAGGCGGTGCTAATTTGTGTGTGTGTGTATGTGTCTGTGTGTGTGTGTGTGTGTGGGGGGGGGGGGGGTGGGGGGATCATGGGATGAGGCAGCTAATCACAGCACTGCAGTTTCATAATGAGCCAAAAAGAATGGAGATGAGGTGGAGTTAGATTCTGTTTCAAAACAAGTTAGTTTACAAACAGTGTTTTACACTCTAAAGTTGCCTCAATTACTTTTAAATGATGTATAGGTATTTGTTGTAATATGATAATTGAGTACCATTTTTCCTAACAAACTTGTTGCGTTAGTTGGTAGTAGTAGTTACTGCGCATGTTATTTAACAACTCAGGAAGTGTTCTATGTCCCCTCGAGTGTGTTTTACCTGCTTCTTTCTATCACTTTGTATAGTGATAATCGTGTGCATTGCCTCGCACCAGACATGCTTTAAAAGGATCCCACGCGAATAAGCCTCATATGGATGAATACATTGTACTTGTCCTCTATAACTAGAATTGAACATTTAAAACACATATGTTCTTTAGTTTAAAAATAGTTCATATTTTTATCCCTTCGGGGCGGTATTTTACTGTGCCTGTTATAGGTATGATGTCACAGGAGATTTTCCTTGGTGCCCCCCCTTACCAAATGGATCCGTAAGGGTCCATTTGGTAAGGGTGGCTCCAGGGAAAATCTTGCCTGGGGCTCCAAATTGCTTAGAAAAGCCACTGGTAGGCACTGCAGCTCCAGCGGCGTGCGGCCGTAACATTAGAGCGCATGAGCCAGTACGCAACAGCAGCAGCGGCACTCGTGCACGATACGGTCCTGCCGCGTTCGTTCATTTATGAACCAAAATGTTCCACCACTTTTCCAACCCGGAAGAAAGGGTGAAAAACACCTCACGCAGCCGGGTGAGAAACTCAATGCAAGTGTGGATGGGAGGCGAAACGCGGTGCCGCCTCTATTATTTATAACGCTGCGGGGATTGACAGGCAGCTGCTGTCCTCGTCTTTCTTCCCGGTACAGCGAGCACTGAATGTTTCAGTGGTACCAAGTACTGGACCTTGCAGCGACCTGCCAGTGATTAGCATTCGGGCCTGCTCGCGCGCCTGACCGCGGCGCACAGTACATGAACCGCAGTATTTACCTGACCTTCCGAAAGATGAAGGCACACGTCGTAAACTGCTGAAAGTTTATTTCCAGCAAATATCTATACTGACAAAAGGCAACTGACACACAGCAGTGGTGCATGTGCCTCCAGCCTCCTAACTTTAACTTTTCAGTGGGAATCAGATTCTGGTAAATTTAGATTGTTTAAGCCATTAAATCTATACATGCAAGACAATTATGCAAATGTGTCCTAAATCCTAACTGTTTCCTGTGGAAAAATAAGTAAAATAAAAATTATGATTGATGTTTAAAATGACATAGATGCTTACTTGGTTTTAACAGGATTGATTGATTCATACATTAATTCATTAATTCATTGAATACTTAGCAGTTGGCCAAAAAGCAACCAAAATAAATAAATAAAAAAGGAATTTACAGTTCAATACAACGCCTGCAGAGAGTATTAAAAACCCAATAAAGCCTGGTTAACATTGGGATCCTTCATATTCAGTTCATTGGTTTGTATTTGATTGGTATTTCAATCTCGTTCAGGGACTACATTCCTGTGAGCTTTGAGATTTGAGGCGGGATAAAAGGTCTAGTTTTCTTGCATGAGTAAAGTCATGCCTCAAGATTTTAACTTTTCTTCTACTGTTTGAAAACTGCCGTTTTCTGTAAATTGTAGTTCTAGTTAATTAATAGTAATTGATTAATATTTTACATTAATACCTTATTGTGTAATCGCAAATAAGCTGTATGCATCCAGGGTTTTTTGCTTGTTTGTCTCTTTTTCAAGGGAATTGGAGTGCCATCACAGTTTATTCATTTGGTATAACCTGTAATGCTGTCCTATATTCCAAATAAGGAACTCGAAAAAGTATAAAGTGAATAGCACTTATTACAGCATTAGATTTGGACGAATGGGGCTGTTACACTTTGCAGAAGGCTCTGCCTCTCTCTTCCTCTATCTTCCAAGCTTCTCTTGCAAACCAAACCTCCATCTGTATGGTGCTGGAGAGATTCTCAGATTCTTTGGAAATCTGTGCTGCATATACGCAATTTAAATGTCGCCGGCGTGTTGTGTTTCGGCATGGCCACATGCGACAGGTTGGATTGGGGCTTGACTCATTGAAACTTGGAAACCCATATGCGTCACGCAGATTGTAACCACTTCAATCAGCATTTTATGCCTTGGCTCTTCAAAAATATAGCAGATCCACAAGCTCATAGCGTCACTTCATGCCATGCTCAGCGTGCTGCTGATATTACTTCCTATTTGGCCTTGAACCGACTGGGGTTTCCACGTAGCTCTCTCTCTCTCTCTCTCTCTCTCTCTCTCTCTCTCTCTCTCTCTCTCTCTCTCTCTCTCTCTCTCTCTCTCTCTCTCTCTCTCTCTCTCTCTCTCTCTCTCATTCTTTCAGGTGACATCATGGGAGACATTTAGTTACAGTAAGTTGCTGAAAAAACCTTGAGCACACTAGCACTCCCCTCTGCAGCCTTATTCCCTGAACCATGGGTGAACTAGTTAAATCTGCGTGGGGTCCTTTCTCATCAAACAGCAAATCCGTCACTGTTGGGTGGAAACCTTGATTTGTACATGCGAAACCATTTCCTTTTTATCGCCATAACTGATGGTCAATATTCTATCCATCACCCGAGCAAGCAAGCAAGCTGGCAACATTGCAGCGCACCATGCTAGATGCCAGTTGCATTAAAGTGGAGCTTTAAGGAAAAACAATACAAAAACAACAATCTGAGTATATCGTTCTCCCGCCACTGAACAGGAAAACATAGCTGGAAATTAGCCTCATCACCCCACGCTTCTCTCACTGACGTGTTTGTTCAGAAGAATCATTCTTCTGCATGAAATGCACAAATTTGAAACGCCAGTCAGAACTCCGGTAGAATTAGCCGGGGTCAAGAAACCTCCGTGGTTATGAATATGCATAAAGACGAGGATAGAATAATTAGCTTAAATACAAGTAAACGGTGGACATGGCAAATGAGAACGAGGAAGGATGAAAGCGGTGGAAATCGCTGTGTTAAGGGCCATCCGAGGGGCCTCTAATATAATATGTTCATGTGAATTTAATTTGAACCTACGGTACATTACCCCCCCCCCCCCCAACTTAGCTCGCTCTGATACGACGGCTGTTTTCAGAGTCCTTTTTAGCCTCGGAAGATAAGCATAACCCCCGTGACACACAGAGCGGATTTATTCAAATTACACATCTTTACTCCAAGCATTTACAGCGCTGTGTTAAGTATTATGAACTCTGAAGATGTCTGGTGGGTGACAGCAATGTCTGTAATGAGCTGCTGTCAAGCTGTGTGTGTGTGTGTGTGTATGTCGCCATCAAAGCCCTGCGCGTACTCGGTCGCACAGCGTGTCAAGCTCACAGCATGTCGCGGATGGGGCGGGTTGTGAGCTTGTAGATCTGCTGTTTAAAGAGCACGACACCGCATGTACGACTAAGTGTAAAGCAACAGCTTTAAATCGTTCTAGGGAAAGAAAGAGATATATTAGGCTAGAAGTAATAGCTGTAACCAGGGGGGTCGAGACGCATCAAAGCCACAGCCCAAAATGTCCGTTGCTGTCACATTTGTTTGGGTACAAAAAAATAGATAAGATAAAACTGTGTTGATCCCCGGAGGGAGATAGAGGTGTCAAGAACACAGTGAGAATGAAATAAATACAGGTGGTGCAGGTGAATAATATGCAATGCTGTCGCTGTTGGTGGCAGAAACTTCTTATGCCCACATTCTAACTTTGTGTTTTTTGCGGGTTGATGCCCTGGCCTACTTGATCATCCAACTACCATAAAAGCATCAAAGGTTTGCAAATCTGCAAGCATGAAACGTTGTAGTTGAGCTTGTCCAGTTTTGCGTGACGAGGTTTATCCATCCAACAGCATAACAAATCCAAATCAAATGCTGAACTGTCCGCCCTATACAGTAGATATCTTCACTTCTCTGAATGGGCGAACGTTGTAAATAAGCAGTGAACATGAATTAAAATGCGTCTGCATCGGCAATTAAAATATGAATAAATACATTTTGTGTCTAGGAGTAATACATGCTTATGGATATACAGTATTCACACAAGCTGGTAGGAGTCTATCAACAGTGAATATATCATCTCTGCTGTGTGGAGACCTCATTATGTGTTTTTATTTGATTTGATTTATTTAAAAAAAGCAGACATTATAGGAATCATTATAGTTAGCGATTCAAGGATGACCAAGAAAAGTCTGTAGACTTATTTCTTTAGACTTATTTAACTTCAAATATTTAGTCAGACCCTCAATCCAAGATGAACATGCAAAGTCAAAGTGGCACAAAATGTTGACCACCAGTAATTTTGTCTCCCTATCTGTGTTCTGTTCTGGCTAGGAACTTAGTCCGTCCTGAAACCTTATTAAGCACCTTGCTGGCCATACTACGGCCTCCCAAGTTCCCTTCCAAGATACAACCCAGGTTTTGTTGTTATACGTTCCGAATTCAATTTGATTTTGAAGTCTTCCTAGTTTAATTTGTGAGCCGAATAAGAATGATTCTGTCTTGCCTGAGTGTAAAGATGGCTAACATGGATCAGTGTATAAAAACAAATCAGTTACATGCATCTGTCATGTCATTCACATACACAGAAAAAAGAACATGTACTAGGATACTTCCTTGTGGAACGCCACATTCCATGATATTTGGTTCAGACAAGACGCCATTTACTTCTACCCTAAGTATTAATTTAACTGATTATATTAATTAATACTTAATTATCTTAAGTATTTTTGAGCACAGAATTGACACTGGTCGGTAATTACCAGTAATTACTGTTAATATACTGACTGTTATTATTATAGTAATCATCTTATTCTAAAAATCACACCCGTGTGAAGTGAGGGGTGCTCTTATATTATACATTAGATTATCAACACTATGATGTAAAATTCTCCATTCACTCAATGGGAATTTCAACAAAAATAGACACGAAACCAATACCAGACATTGTAATTTTTAAATCCATTGTCAATGACGTTTTAATATTTGTGTAGGACCAAAATACGGATTTGCTCAGACCCATGATGCAAGTATTGTCATTTCATTGTCATTATAGTCCCCTTAAAAAAGCAAACATCAAGCATCTTTTGATGTACTGTAGTAAAAGTTAAACTATGGAGATGGGACTTCTCTACAACAGTGATATGCAGGTTGTAACAGAGTATCGCAGATGATCTGCCGCATGGTGAGGCTTTTTTAATGAATGATTGGAATATTGATGACTAAAAAGATACAGAATCTTGAATACATCACATTGTTGCAGTGGCCATACTTCTTATTTGCTTTTAACTTCACAGTTAGTGGAAGAGTTTGTATTAGGGTAGAGTAGAAAAGAGCACAGATGCAAGTCAAATGTTATAGATAAGGAATGGAGTAGAGAGTTGTGAACCAAGTGCAGTCCTGGAGGCAGAGCCAGTAATGTATTCAGTCAAACCAGAAAGGCAAAGGAGTCCAAAGAGCAAAGAGCAGGCAGTCATCAGTGAATATCCCAAAGAGAGGAAAAAGGTCAGGAATCTGAGGCTCTCTCAGAAACTCAAAATAAGTTTGTACATTTTCAACATTTGCAAAATTGGACATTTCTGCATGAAGAATACTTTCATTTTTGGTGCGATCAATTTAAGCATTTAGAAGATGCTCTTAATCCAGAGTGATTTAAACAAGAACAAAAACGTGGTAATTCATCAGATGCATAAAAATAGTCAATAATCAAGAATGATAAGTACCTAACAGTCACATATCTACCGGTATATAATGAAACAGTGTATCTGCTGTCCAATGAACATGGCTGTTGCAGGAAGAAATAGTGAAACGTGATACATAACAAAAAGAAAATGGATCACATTATTCTCAGCTGGCGGACATCTCCCAACTGGCACATTTGAATAAATAAATAAATATTCAGATCAGGTTATTGTGGCATCCTGGTGGTGCTATAATGGGCCATTGTGAAATGGGTGCCATTTTTGTTTACGCATTTTGTTCCAGAAATTTGTGTTGCAAAAAGTCCACTCTGGTGGTTGGTGGTGCTGTAACAGGCCAATGTGGAAAGGGTGGTATTTATGCCTCAGCCTAGTAGGAGAATGCATAAAAATGTCACACAAATGTGCGCTCTGCATTCATGATTTGAAGCTTTTTGTTCAAAATGGGCCAATACTGCAAACATTGCCAATGTTGGGCAATTCAGGCCGGGGAATAGTTTGTAACAGGCGGACACACGGACAGGCATGCAAAACATACTCTCTCCTTCGGCCTGGTGGAGACAAAAATACCACCGGGAGGGGTCTTTCTGCATGGAAACACACAAGCACAAGAGGAATGAATGAGAAATATGTGTGTATATATATATATATATATTTAGGCCCACACAGCCTATTTACCTATATTTTCCTTTAAGTCAAGTGCTACCAAAAATATATGTGTTAAAATACGGAGATAGAGTCTGAGTTTCTGAACAACACACCCGCAAATAATATGCCGCAATACTGCAGTTGTGTGTTAACAGTAGCTGACACTGCAAGCCTTGCATTTGATGAGCAATTAGCATACCCTCGCCTGAGTTGGTATCGTGATGATCCATTCACTTCCGTGGTGTAATTACGTGTGTAAGGCTTCCTCATTTGGAAAACATTGAGCTCATCAATCTTTTTTTTTTCCATGGCCGTTCTTCTAATTCAGCCCCAATGAGAAAAAAGAAACCTGGGAAATATGCAAAAACTAGATAGCTGGATGGATGGATCGACGGACTGATGAATGGATCTGTCCAGATGGATATATGGATGGATATGTTGTATTTTTGTCTAGTATTTGTTGACTAAATATCACAACTAACACAACTATTCTGGCTGGCCTTGGAGGTGTTGTCATGGCTGATGATTTTACACTTGGTTGCATGATGAAAACAAACTATGCTGAATCTGCTAAACTATACTGATCTACAGTACAAACTCGTTCACATGCTTGCTGGCCATGACTCTGCTTTCAACATGTCCCTTGTTGGTTTCTACAGCTGTCCACAGCCCTTGTCTGAGACACGCTCGGGAAATGATGGTGCCATACCATTCGCATAATGAATAGTGAGGATTATGTGAAGAAATAAAGGAGTGAAGTGATGCTTTAAAAGAAATGTCATGCACTTCTCTTTGCCAGTAATGAATGTTCTTCAATTTTTGAGCGGTGTCAGTACCTCCAATGACTGGCATATGAAATTACGCCATATGGCAGCCATGCCTGTGGACTTCTAATGTTTGTTTAGTGCACTAAATGTAGCGGCTTGTGTCTATATGGACATTTTAATGCTTATTAACAATGGTGACTGGTTTTGTTTTATACAATAACACTGTTTAAAGGTGTGAGGCCCCCGCAAGGAAGAGAGAGATGCAGAGATACATACTGCAGGAGGTAGAGCAGGAATGGAGGAGAACAAATGGCACAAGGACAAGAGAGGAAGCGGAGAGAGAGAGAGAAAGACATTCCTCCTCTCACCATGTTGCCCCGCAGGCAGCCGCGTTCTGGATAAACACACATGGCTGGCTGAACATTTATCCAGCCACGCGTCATGCTCATCATCCTCCGCCGTGATTCTCCGTGGCCTTGCTCCTTTGAGTGCCCAGATTAATGAAAAGAAAGGAGCTGTTCATATTGAACTGAGGGAACTGCGGTAGGTGGTCGACTCGCTGCTGCTGATGGATGGATGGGTGAATGGATATTGTGAGGATTCAGGTGACCTCTTCTTATCCTGTCCTCTCGATCTTTGTTTCCCATAAAAAAATGAAGAAAAAAAGATCCCACCCATGCAAAGTAAGTGGTGCAACAGTGACACCCAGTGGTGAGAATATGCTACTTAGAGTAGTACCCAGGGACCCAGGCGCAGAGCTGTCTTAGTGGTTGTATGTGTAAAGATATGCACATGCACGCGCTACAGTGCGGGAACATGCAACAGGCCTCAGCATGAATCAGTGCAGTAGAACATGTTGGCAGTGAACAGAAAATACAGCCCTTGCCCTTAAAATAAATATTGGTTCCAAAATACCAAATGTAATGGAACTCTTTAAGCTGCAAAAATAATATATTATGCTATATGCACAGTTTTATATTTGAGGTAGCTACAGTACTTCACCCACACATTAATGGCATAGTAACATGTTGGAATTGGGTGGAATTCCCCTTTTTGGTGGAATTCCTCTTTCAGGCTTCCAGGCAGCTGTGGACCGGCCAGTCCACGTGGGCTCTCTCTCTCCTTATTTATTGTTTAAACTATGTTGACGTGCTTGTTGCTTTTCTGGTGCTTATCAAAAGCTGGTGATGGAAATCCTTTGTCCCAGTATGACAATGCGGTTTTATTGGCCAGATTTGGATGCTCACGTCATAGCCTATCTAGCGTTCTTCAAGGGGAGCGACCGGCCGGGCCTAGCCGAGGGAAGAGCACTCTCGGTGGGATCGAATTGGCATGTCTCCCCGGCGACATCGCACAGTAGCCACTGCGCAAGTTCTTTTCTGTGCGGTCCAGCGTGATGATTCAATTTGGCGTCTCTTTGGAGATTGCGGTTGTGGAACACCAAAATACTTCCTTAATGGCGCTTTCTTGGATATTTTGACGAGAGTTTGGCTATAAGTTAGAAGATTAACGTGTCAGTAATAGCGAACAGCATGGGTGGTTTGAGGAAGGAGGAGCGGACGTGTTTGGCCACAACGGCTAATGTATCTAGTTGCGGGGGTCAGACACTGAGTGCTCGAGCTGCTATTCATGCAGCCTGAATAGGGACAAACTGGAGTTGAAATACATTGTTTACAATGTAGCAGAGCCGCCATTGGACTGGCCCCATGAAGTGAATGGAGTTTAACGCATGTTTTTTTTTCTGCCACCGGTCCGGAGAACTTTAATCCCTGCCACATCCACACGGTAGAAGTTGCCCCTTTTTTAGGCAGGAGCTCCTCGGGTTGTGTTGACTCGAGAGACTGAAGATTAGCATTGCTGTCTTTATCATGTTTGTGTTTTTAGCAGCAGCGGTGTGTGTGGGCATGCCGTATTATGGACCGCTGCCATAAAACACTGTCGTAAAGCGTGTTTTTTTTTTTGCAACACTGCGATATAAACGATAGAGCTCATTTTAGACGATAGAAATTTTCTATCATCTATACCAGCCCTAATTTAAATTAATTAAAAATGTTGACTATACCTTTAAAAGAATGCATTGGTGGAAAAAAGTACTCCAATGTGTTAACGTATAATATAATGCAGAAATACTATCACAAAAATGTACTAAAGCCAAGCATCAAAATTGTATTTGCGTGCAAACCTTGGTTACTTACCGCAGCACGCATGCGTGTGTGGATGAACACACATGCACACAAACGCACTCACACACAGATATCCCTGCGGACTGCTGAACAATGAGGTCAAATAAACAATACCTGAGCTGTGTTTAACTCAACCGTTAACCACTTTAACCCCTTGTACTGAGTTGAACGGAGTCCCCCAGGGATCCATTCTAGATCCGCTCCCTTTTTCCCCCTCAATAGCAAATCTCTCTTCCAAAAATAGCCCATATACAGTACAGTAGGTGTGGTGGTGTGTGGGCCCGGCGAGTCAATGTGAAGTTTTTGGGTCAGTATTTCTCGTGCAAGCACATGCAACTTGACCGAATCTACATCTTGTTTACATCTTGAATTCATAATCCTGGTGTTTTTTGCATACAAGCTTGCAATGCAAGGCACTGTGAAGTTGTAGGTCCGCTATAACAAAAGTTACTCCCTTACCTCAGGAGCTAGAGTGGCCCTCTTGGAATCTGAAGTTACCAGGTTCGATTCCCGGTTTCCTCCTGCAGTGTGTCCCCCAGAAAATTGGTTAGTCACGGTGGTGAGGCTTCGAGTCTGTAGTAAAAAGAAAGTCATTTCGCACATTTTTTTTCTTCCGACAGTGGGACAGTGGGACCGTGGCATCCAAACCTCCATAAAAAAGTAAAAAGTTGCCGACGGTTGCCAAGGCTACTAGTCGTTTTGATTCTGAATTGGTGCACGCGGGTCCATTTGGTTCCATATGCCATATATAGAACCAATTTCTCTAAAGTCCAAATAATAGTGGTCCCCCGTGCCCGGACCACTTTAGATCATCATAAAGTCACAAAAGCGGAGTCTTTTCTTCCTCTCTCCTCTCCTCTGTGCGTGTGTACATGCGTGGTGTGTTTGTGTGTGTAGTGTACAGTGTTGGGCAGTAACTAATTTTAGATTACATATTACTGTAATATTATTACTTTTGCTCCAAAAAGTAAAGTAACGAGATTACTCTGCAAAAATGGGTAATAAGTAACGCATTACTTTGCAAGTAATGCCAAGTTACTTTTTAAAATGAGCTTGTTGTTGCATGCAAAAATAGAACAGATTTACAAGCTATCGACAGGTACTGTAACAACAGAGATGTGCACTAGATTGTAGATCCAGTCCACACGCTGCATCCTGCGCACAGTTATGTACACTACAAATCGCTTGCTGCTATATTTTGTATTTATTTTTAAATACAAGACCTCAACTGTCTTTGAAAACAATTGTGAAAAAGTTTAAAAAGTCAAAGAGGCAAAGAGACTACTATTATTACAATAAATTGGATTCAGTTCTATAAAGAGCTCGCTAAACAGATTATGTTGTACATCTCTATTTTTTCAAATGTAGGAGTTGAGAACTTGGGAAAGTAATAACGTAATATGTAATATATTACTCTTTGATTCCAGTAATAAGTAAAGTAATGATATTACTTTGTCTAAGGGGTAACGAGTAAAGTAAAGAAGTTACTTTCCTAAGTAATATTGAACAACACTGGTAGTGTAGCAGCTGCACTACACTGTATGATGGTGCGTAACCGAGAAATCAATGACTTGATGATTGATAAGTTTACGCCGCAACGTTTTCTGGCTACGTTATTTAAAACAAACACGCGGTTGACAAATGAAAATTTTGAGGAGCAATCCGACACGTAGAAATTACAAACTGCGCAAAATTTAAGACCTAGATATAAAAATTCAATACTTTTTAAAGTCTTTTTAAGATATTATTTTCCAAATCGTAAATTCAATGCTTTTAAGACTTTTTAAGATCCCGCCCTGTATGCTGTTGCTAATCAATGATGAGTATTTCTTTTTTTTAATTAATGTGACATACGTACTGCGACAAGCCGACAACACAGACACTGCTGATAGATTGCTTACGTCTTTTGACTCAGCCAAAGCGAGAGAAAAAAGGTGCCGCATTTATGTCCTTTACTTGCGCAGCCGCTTCGACCTCTATCCATGGATTGAATAGAGCATAATCACGAGTAATCACACGATCGAATACAACGAGTAGACGCAGATAACAGATACCCGCCGGGCAAGTAGATATTTTGTATTCATTGCATCGGTGGATCACGGCTACTACTAGTAGGGCGGGGCGAAGCATAGTTTTACTGAAGTTATGTTTAGGGTTAGTAACCGCATAAAGCACCGTCTAACCCTAACCCTAGCCTAATCCTAAACCCTAAACATAACCTCAGTAAAACTAGGCTATGCCTACACCTAACCCCAACCCTAAACTTAACCTCAGTAAACTTATGCCTAAACCTAACCTAACCCTAACCATAACCTCAGTAAAACTTCCTTCGCCCCGCCCTACTAGTAGTAGCCGTGATCCACCGATGCAATGAATACAAAATATCTACTTGCCCGGCGGGTATCTGTTATCTGCGTCTACTCGTTGTATTCGATCGTGTGATTACTCGTGATTATGCTCTATTCAATCCATGGATAGAGGTCGAAGCGGGTGACTTGCGTCGCCTCAGTTTGATTTGACATCATGATGGTACGTTCATGAACAGTTTTTGCCGATTGATAAATAGATTGTATACACAGATATTTGCCACTTTCCCACTGAACTTACTGCAGACCTGCTTTCTAGTCGCCGGTAACCGGCGGCTTTTTTTTTGGGGGGGGGGGGGGGGGGGGGGGGGGGGCGTAGCCAAGGCGGGGGCGGGGTTTACTCAAGGCGGCCGCTTGATAATAAAGCGCTGGGGGAAACACTGCTCCTCCATGGCTATGTGTCAACCCCCCGATGAGCGAGTTGGTGCCTTGCAGGGTTTCTGCCACCTTCGTGGTGTGGATGTGAAGTTTGTTTTAAATCGCTTTGGAGAAAAGCGCTGTGAATGCAGTCAATTTATCCTGGTTCTACAAACGTACTGCACCCAATTGCTGTGGGGAACAAACCTCTTATCTCCAAATTCTATTTTATGTTTTCATAAATGAATGCCTTTCTTGTTTATGCAATGCATCATGCAAAAAAGAACAGATCTGCAAGTGTGAATGAATCGCTGCGTGATTTTTATTAATATTATTTGTATCCTGAAAATTCTACCCGACAAATGATATGCATACATACAGCGTGCATTATACAGGTGAATGCATGCATGCCCTTATGGGCAAACACGAATACAAAGGAAATGGTATACATTTCTGTTTTGCTCACTGTATACATTATGTACATGCACTTATGCAAAAACATACCATGCGCGCACGTGACGCACAGACGTACGCACACACGCACATTCTTCTCATTCACCCGACTGTGATTTCAAATACAGCAAAGTGAATCATCAGGAAATTGTACTTGGTGTGCGCGGACAAGAAAACCTCCGCTACTCCTCAGCAGGCCTATTACAGAGACAAGGCGAACGCAGTACAATCTGAAAATGCCCTGCTGCGACGGCCTTTAAAACCCAATGCCAATGCTCAGTGTAAATGTAAATGTGACTCCATCCACTTCAATCATCACCTCTGTGGTTTCCATTTTCCCAGCATGGGTTCTATTAATCAGCGCTTCTCAATCGTTTTTCACGTCAAGGTTCCCTGAAATTGAAACATAGATGGCCTGGAAATGCTTTGCGCCCGCATGCCGGGAAGCCCAGGAAAAAAAAATATCTGTATAAATATGAAATAGAAAGACGTATTACAAGACAGCAGATGTTTGAGACGCACTGTAAGCTGTAATAGCAGTAGAACTGCTATTTTGGAATGTCCAATAACATACAGTATAAATGGATTAAGTGGTTCAAGTGATTGTAGCAATGCATTCACTTTTGCTGGCGTGTTGCGCCGTGCTTGTGGTTAGGGTATGGGTTTGATTAGGGGGTTATGGTAAGCATTTGGTTAGGGTAAGGGTTTGGTTAGGGGGGTTTGGGTATTTGGTTAGAGGGAGGGTTGTTCCACGGCGGCTGCCACTGCCGGAAAATGCACTCTATCTCTCCCTTTTTGTGTAAGAAAGAGACTTTGATCTAAATGAGAATACCATTGTGCAAACGTGGCTGAAATGAAGATATAGACAGAATAAAAGGACAAAGGAACCTTCTGGAGCCTTCTGGCATAGAGGTGGGGTGGGAAGAATATAATGTTTCTCTTTTGCAAAACATTTGCTATTTTCTCTTGGTGCTTGTTTGCTGAGTTGTACTATACTAACACTTTTTGTGTGTTTTGTTCTGTTTGCTTTACATTTGCATAAACACGAACGTGTTGTTCATTTCTGTCCAAACGATAAGACGTCAAAAAGGCTACAGAGCTTCTTTCTGTCGAACCGCTGTTTGTTCAATGCCATGCACTTTTATCTCCTTCCACTTCTAGACAACACCGCCAGCACAAACCTGCTTATGGCCACACACACATAGGTAGACTTTCAATTGAATTCCATTGGTTGCTTTGGTATAGATTAGGCCTTGTAACATTACAGTGTTTTGAAAAGTACTCGGTGTCTGACTGGGAGCCAGTGAAGGTCATGGAGGGCTGTGTAATGTGGTCTCTGGAGTGGGCGCTGGTGGATGGAATGAGCTTAGTACATGCTGTACTTTATTGAGGACTTTGGAGTACTTCCCGCATAATATTATCTCATTGCCATGTCGGGCAGACCACTTGGATCTCCACATTCAAACGCTGTTTTTTTTTGTGTAAATCGATGCCTTACATCGCAACGCGTTGGGAGCTTGCACATGGGACGCACGTACACGCATGCTCACAGGTCTAGGGCTATTCCCTTCCATAGTTATGGGCAGTTGTTGAATGTGGCTTGTTTTTGCTCAATAGCACCAGAAAGCAGAATGTTCTATTATTAGTCTATCAGTCTATTTTTATTTTTATTGTTATTCTAAAACAACTAGAACATGGTGCGATAATGTAATGATTTCTGGTTGTAGATTTCTTCATTCATGTGATCATTCACAGGCTGCTGTATAGCGCCCTCTACCCTAAACCGCTGGAAACACATCATGATCTCATCATTGTCATGAAGAATACCGGCATGATGAGAAATCTCATCATTTGCAGGCAATAAGTTAATGGGTTATTTGTTATAATTATGAATGCTTGTTTCACCCATTTGTAATACTCTTTAGTGTTAGACACATTGTTCATGGAGACTGAGAACTTGAATCCATGTGTGCAGGACGAAGCCTTGCACTGCCGCTTGAGAATATCCTGCCATCGGCAGCTCAATAGAATGTCAGTGCACATAAAAGGGGGCCATTTGTCAAGGTGTTATATTCGGGAATAGATAGAGTTCCTCTGCTGGACACTTCCTTTCAGTAACAAAGCAGTAGAATTAAGCAAGGCTTATCAGTGAGCAAAACCTGCAGAGGAAACATGCATTTTTGGGAAACCTTCAGTAAGACCTGAAGACTTGGAATCTGTAGAGCCGCTAGTATGCGGGATGAAGGTTTTTCATCATGTTATGAACTTTTTACCATCCTAAACAGGGAGTCGTTTTGCCATTGCATTGTCCTACACCTACAGTAACTGACTGGACACACACACACACACACACACACACACACACACACACACACACACACACACACACACACACACACACACACACACACACACACACACACACACACACACACACACACACACAGCAGCCATGTTTGATCATTGATATCTCTATCAACACATGGGTCTGTTAGCAGAACCCCCTGACTGCGAGGAGTCAATTTGATCATTGTAGGAAACCAGATAGCTGTGTGTGTGTGTGTGTGTGTGTGTGTGTGTGTGTGTGTGTGTGTGTGTGTGTGTGTGTGTGTGTGTGTGTGTGTGTGTGTGTGTGTGTGTGTGTGTGTGTGTGTGTGTGTGTGTGTGTGTGTGTGTGTGTGTGTGTGTGTGTGTGTGTGTGTGTGTTTTGTAGAGTTATACAAGAGGACAAGGTGATGTTGGGTTGGGGTCAGGATTTGACATTTAAAGGTTAGCGTTGGACTTATGGTTCACTGAGAACATCTGGTATACTGTGCAACTTAGTTTGGCTTTACAGGCTTAGTGTTAAAAAAATAAACGTAGCATTCGTGAAATCAGAATGCTGATGCTCAAAAGTGTAACAGTAGTAATGCAATACAGTGTGATCGTGCGTGCGTGCGTGCGTGCGTGTGTGTGCGAGAGCGGCCTCCGGAATCGTAATCACCTCACGGTTGCGTTCCGATGCGCACAAGGAGCTTCCATCGCATGTGTAATGACAAAACAAACGCCTTATCTTAAAGAGCAACCTTGCGGGGGGTTGGATGACGGGGAAAGGGAGGGCCCTAACAAAAAAAAAACAACAGCTTCGCTACACATTCTCACATCGCCTCGTATGGCACCCCCCCGATCACAGCCCAGTGAATAAAGAGCATCTCATCTCCTGATAGATGAGCTGCTCACAGCCTTATGCATAATTACCATCTACCTGAACCGCCGCTGTCCATTACCTTCTGTCAGCCAGTGTAGCGCTGGCAGAAAATAAACTATATGAAAGCGTGTGTGTGTGTGTGTGTGTGTGTGTGTGTGTGTGTGTGTGTGTGTGTGTGTGTGTGTGTGTGTGCGTGTGTGTGTGTGTGTGCGCGTGCAGTGGCATTTCTAAGTAATTTGGAGCCAGTGGTAAGATTTTCCCTGGACCCCCCCTTACCAAATGGACCCTTACAGATCCATTTGGTAAGGGGGGGCACCAGGGAAAACCTCCTGTGACGTCATACCTATGACAAGCACAGTAAAATGTTGTCCCCAAGGGATAAAAGTATAAACTAATGTACATACAGTATATGTGTTCAATTCTAGTTATGGAGGACAAGTATAATGTATTTATCCAGGAGGCTTATTGGGATCCTAAAAGGATTCCAAGCTATCCAAATGGACCCTTGCGGGTTCATTTGGTTTCATTTTTACACTCTCAAGAGTTAAAATATTCATCATCTGAATTAGCCCAAGTCTACACAACTAGAAGATGGACAAAAAGCAAAATAAATCTTTAGTTTTGGGGTCTGTGGGGCTAAAATGTTCTCAAATGGTGGTCCGTGGCTCAAATACTGAGTAAATGGTGGGCCCTGGGATCAAAAAGGTTGAAAACCCCTGTTTTAGACTAAGCAACTGTAGTCTGCCTAATTGCAAAAACGCCTGTGTGTGTGGGGGGGGGGGGGGGGGAGAGAAAGTCTCCATGCAAATGCTTCCATCTTGTGTGAGTTTGAATCGTGTGTATGTGCACATGTACTGTACTGTATGTGTATGGCTGTGTGTGCCTGCAAGCCTCTTTTGCAAGTCAGTCCATCGGTGATCATCTCACACCTTTCTGCTTCTCTGCAGCGCTCCTAATTTGTGTGATCTTCTGGGAACGTTCACCTGTGAATTGGTCCAATGTAACACTGTGCTACATCAAGACGTGTTTCCGCGCTCGCTATAGCTCACCATTCAGCCAGACAGCAAATACACACAGCGGAGAGGAGAGCCATATGCTTTACTGCCAGCCACAAACCTTTTATCTCCATATTTCAGGGTTTTTGGAGGGACCTATAGTCCCAGCTGTATGTCCGGCTGTTGTTCTACACGAACGTTCAATTCCCGCTGACAATGAAGGGAGGATTTTCTCCCCCACGTTAGCAGAGGAGCTAATAAAAGTTCCCCAGGTGGAGGGTGAATTCTCCTCCAATCAGGATCGAGCAGCAGGTTCACATAGTGTAGCTACTCTTGGGGGCCCCTAGTGCACCAGGCTGGTACTACACAATGAATCTCAAATCACTTACCCTACCTTTAAGTAAATGTTGGACCTACACAAACACAGAAAATGAGCTAAGGGCCTCCATTTTAATCACCTTTATCCCTAAACTTCCTTTCCATTTTTTACTATTATGAAATAACACAATATACAAACAATAATAACAATATTCTGATCTTATTCTGCAGGCCGCATTAAGTGAACGTGGGGGCCACATGTATGGCATAGGGCAGGGGTTTTCAACAGGTTGTCCGGGGACAAGCAGTGGTCCCTAAGAGAATTCCAGGGGGTCCCCAGGCTAAATGATGTAAAGTTGATTAACCACCAACCTTGAGAGAGTTAGAATATTCACCATCTGAATTATCCCAAGTCTAAACAACTAGAGAATGTAAAAGATTAATGGTCATTTTGATCTGTATGTTTGACTGTGTTGTTTTCTCTGAAACCCAGCCTAGAGTTGTGGACATAAGCAAAAGAAATCTTTAGTTTTGGGGTCTGTGGAGCTAAAATGTCATCAAATGGTGGTCTGTGGCTCAAATTCTGAATAATAGTGGGCCCTGGTATGAAAAAGGTTGAAAACCACTGGCATAGGCGATACATTCAGCAAATAATCTTCTCCCAGTGATGTGGCCCCGTTGGTGGTGGTGGCCCTAAGTGATTGCTTATATTGCTTATGCCTAGAACCGCGAATTTTGCGTAATGTCTTGAGTAAATTATTCAGCCCAATTCTAAAGCTGATTCTAAAGGCCTTCTCACATCCCACCCCACCCCAATTCCTGAAAAGGGATGCGATGGTGTTTGTATATACAAGGTTTGCGGCTGACAGTGACGATATGTCTGCAGAGCTGTCGTTTCCTGTGCCATAATGAGCCCTTCCAGTAGGCTACACTTCACAGCTGGCTCAGCCTCAAACACGGACCGCCGTTTGTTCTGCTAGCTTGTTTTTTCCTGTACGAGTCAGCTCAGCAGTTATTTGCTAAATCAAGCACCAAATGATGTACAGTATGTCGCTAATTAAGATTTCTGAAGTGGGGGATTATTTGGAGTGTCAGGTGCCTGACACCAACTCCGGCATGGTACCCGTGTGGCCCTAGCCTAGCGCACTGTACCGCGCTGAGTGCCAACACCATCTGCCATGCGGGTGGGTGGGTGGGTGGGTGGGGGGGGGCGGGGGGGGGGGGGGGGTTTAAAGGATAGTTCACTTAAAAAAAAAAAAACTTAATTTTCTGAGCTACTCCAGGGGTTTTCAACCTTTTTCATACCAGGGCCCACTATTTTTTCTGCATTTTAGCCACGGACAATAATTTGATGTTGAGTTGGTCTCTCTCAAGTTTGTGTCCATAAACGGTTTGCCAGAGATAACTGACAAAACGTTGGTCAAAATAATTATTCTACATGTTCTTGAAAATTAACTCGCGGACTGCCGTTCTCGCGGTCCTGGTTGATTTCCGTTAAATTACGCACGCCGGTCACGACGACGGCTCGTATCACGACGAAATGTAGATTTCATTCTTTAATCCAACTATTAGTCCGAGTGCATCGTCTGATAATGATCCCGTTGCTGACTTTCATTTGGAACAGAATTGCCGCGACAACTTGTTTTGTTTGTCCCATTTGCACCCATTCAATCCAATGCATTCAAAAGCCTCTAGCATCCAACTAGGGCTATACGTCACTTCTTGATTTTTGACCCGGAACTTTTTGTCAGATCGTCAGAGTACAGGTTAGTCAAGACACCAGAAATAAGCATGACGGCACCCCTCTTTTAGGCGATCTGGGGCTTCAAAATAAGGGTTTTTTACCGATTTCACTGGTTTGAGCCGTGGCAATGGGGAGAAAACAACGAAGATGCGCCCGCAGTCGATGTTAAGTATTCAGATGTTTGAATATCATTTAACTTGAGAGCGTGAAGTTATACCGGTCCATTTGGTATCATTTTACGGTCTCAAGAGTTACAGATCTATAAGGGTCCATTTGGTTAACTGTCCATCACTTAGCTGGGGACCACCTTGAATCCTCTCAGGACCACCTGTTGAAAACCCCTGATCTACACTGTCAACACCCCCAGACCTACTCTCCCTTTACAAACCCAATATAAGTAAAAACTAGATTTTAACCATGATAGTTTCATCTAAAACATTGGTTGATATTGTTCCTCTAATACTGTATGTGTGTGGGGTGTGTTAAACAAAAAATCTCAGTGTATATAAATGGAGTTCATTATTATCATTGATTGAAATGGGTTTGTATAGTTAGGGTTGCACTGCACCTAAATATCTAAATGCTGTATCGATCAACTTAAATTTGTCTGGGGTGTTTACGAGTAGAGTGACAAAATGACCAAAAATGTTTTGGTAAGTCAAATATCCTTTTAAGGGTTTGTATTGTGTGAGGTTTGATTGACAGATCCACCAGCCTTTTGTTGTCGTTTTTCTTTCCTATATTGCAGTTATAACTAAGTACTGTATATCTCTGATGCCACATGTCAAAACAGCTGGCTCTGTTATTGTCCATGCACCAGCGACTGCTGGAGCCACACTGGGCCCTCGCTGGGTCCACATACTGCAAAGCACATTGTACAGTATGTTGGATAAGAGCTTCCACATGCCATTTACCACCCATCGACGTGTCACCCACTGACCCTCCAGGCCATCGTTCTTTTATCCACGCATTTTTTTTGTTTCATTCATCTACTACTGTTGTGCCACAGTAGCAGTTTCCCAACCTGCTGTAGTCCCAACCAGGATTCTGAAGCACACTACAGTAGTTTCAGCTGTCCTAATTATCTACCTGCTGTGATAGTATGACCTGTCCCTAATTATCTACCTGCCGTGATGGTATCACCTGTCCCTAACTATCTACATCACCCCAATTAGTTTCACCTGTTCCTAATTATCAGTTCCACCTGTCCCTAACTCTCTTTCACTTATCTCTTACTATCTACTTACATCACCCCAATTAGTTTCACCTGTCCATAACTAGTAACCTACTTTGCTGCGATAAGTTTAACCTGTCACTAATTCCAATATCTCAAGTGTATTTTAGTGTGTTCTCCTCTCTGTGCCAGTTCATCTCTAGCCTGTGCTCCTTTTCTGGAACTCACTATGGGAACCAAGTGTACTGCACACCTCCAAAAACATGTGTTTAGTTTTGCATAATAGTTTGTTCCTTTTGGTAACGACCATTGGGTATTTTTGTGTTTTATTCTAACTCGTTAAACTCAAGTAATTGACTTGCATTGCATGGGGATTGGGAACAATGAGATGGATCGTATGTTTTGGTTTTAGAATCCTCTGTGGTGGAAGGCCTGATGACACAAGGTTTAGTTTGTCTCTCTCTATACTCAGTGTCGAGCATTCCACTGTGCTCCCCTCATGTTTAATTCTGCTGTTTTTTAATCTCTGCCGTGTTCACCTGGACTGCAACTGTCTTTGTCTGTCCTCCAGATTTGTTTGCTTGTGATCTAACTGACTCCATCAGTACTGCACTGTTTGATCAACTCGTGAGTCATCTTAACCCGTTTAGACTGAAGGCTGATTGGACAGAATGTTGCTATCTGAGTGGTTATCTAACTTTTTCCAAAGACCCTCATAATTATATAGGCTATTTGGTCATCTCAAAATGTTTTGTTCCATGGACCTCCAGCACTATAGCAAATATTTGAGTTAAAAAGTTTAGAGATATATTCAAATGTTTGCACTTTTTTCCTTTCAAAAATAGCAGGTCAACAAGCTCATACGGTGCGGCACAAAGTGATGAGCTTGTATAGTTCTGCTATTTTTGGATAGCCAAATAGATACAACAAATGAACATACAGTAGACGTTTTTTTTTTTTCTTCTTTTTTTGGTTATAATGGGTTAATAATGTTTTTGTATATATATATTTTGGCACACATTGATATTCCATCGTCATACAATGAGATTATTGTGTCACCCCCCATTTCATATACAATAACCTAACAGTCATTAAACAAGGAATTTCCATATCCCTCGGCTGACAGTAGCCTATTAATAATATGTCAGAATCGGGGCCATCTAATGCATATTAAAAGTCAGGCGGGCTGCATGCTGGCTCTCTTTGCGCTAAGCTCAACTCAGGTGGTGGTAATTTCTTGCCTTGTTTTCCATATCACTGTTTCACTGTTTTCCAGGCTGAAACCTCTTATCTCCATTTTTTCCCCTTGTAAATTACGTTGTACGTTGTAAACAGGGAGAATAACATGAAATTCAACTGTTGTGTGTGTGTGTGTGTGTGTGTGTGTGTGTGTGTGTGTGTGTGTGTGTGTGTGTGTGTGTGTGTGTGTGTGTGTGTGTGTGTGTGTGTGTGTGTGTGTGTGTGTGCCGTTTAACTGGTCCATGTGTGTTTTCTATTCCTAAATAACCAAGTTTGAACAATCAGGCTTTCATATCATATAGGATAATGGAATTTGCTCTCAGAAACAGCTTGTTTGAGTCTTTGGCCTCATAATGATGTCATCAATGTGCGAAAAGTAATTCCACCTATCCCTCAGTCTTCACTTTCTAATTTGCATTCCCAAGTCAGAAAAGAACTGGTTATATCATAGTGGTGATTAAGACTCCAACATTAGAAATAAGCTTTAGGGACATATGCAATATGATTTGAATATTAACCTTTAATTACCAATGACGTAATTGAGGTAATTGACATGCAAACCAAGCCTCCCACTGATAGTAATTGACGTATTTTGTGTTTTTGGGTGGATCTGGGTGTCTAAATATAGTTTCCAGGTGTAGTGTGGCCCTCCGCCAGCAGAGGGAGCCCTCCCCAACTTGTCACAAAGTTTCATGTAGCTGTGATAATTCAATGGACCCTTATAGATCTCTAACTAGCTCTAACAAAAAACAACAAACAACAAAGCAACAAAGGGATTTTTTTTCCTTACCTTATGTGTCTCCAAATAACAGCACAAAAGATCAAAACATGTAAAAAAGATTGCCAATAGATCCAAAGGTCAATAAATCCAATAATTTGTATCAGGACTCCCATGCTGATGACAGGCTGCAAGCCACAGCATGGCTTTGCAGCAGGCAACAGAATTTGCTGTTCTGTGTTTGCAGTGTTGCCAACTTCCAAAATACACTAGTGGCACTTCCAAAATGCACTAGAAGGAGCTAGGGCAGTGGTTTTCAAACCAACTCACCAGCAAAAAAAGCACTCGTTTTTCAAAAAAGTACTAGTTTTTCAATAATTTTGGTTGCTAGGGGGGTCTGAAAAAAAGCTAAATATAGTGACAAATGCGCCAAGTTGGCGACATTGGTTGCAGGTGTTTGGAGAGAAATAAGCAACCAGGTTTCATAATAATAAACTACTTTACACATAGTGCATGAAAAAGTTCAAATACCAGAAATATCAGAAAAATAGCAGTTCTGCAAGCTCACAACATGTTGTGAAGTGTTGTGAGGAAAGTAATGAAAAAAATAATATAATGTTAATCCTTGAGAATAATAAAATAAAATATGCATATTTCTTTTTTCTTGGGGAAAGTGGAGATTGCAGGTTAAAATGAGAATTTTGACATTTGTGGTCTATCACACATTTTTATTTGGCATTCAAATATGTACTTTATTAGGGTATATTAGCTGGTAACTTTTGCCATACAACCTTCAGCCTTATTACTTTCTGATCAATATGCCAAAAAATCACTTATTAAAAAAGATATATTATAATCTCGTGTATTTGTCTCCATGTTATCACAACCTGCAGATAGTAGTCAAAAACTCCCGTATTGAAATCCATAACTAAACAATGTTTTCCTCGATTGGGTACATTAACAATCGGAATTTGCTAATTAACCCTTCCTACAACAGTGAGGTGATTTGTTATGTGACAACAGAATCTAGATTCATTGGACACTCTCAAAAGTCATAACAGGGAGGCAAGTGTTCAAAAAACAATCACGAAACTGTTGCAAGACAACCCACATGTGGGTGCTATCATGCTGCCTACCATTATTGTCCGACTCGGAGTGTGCGACTTAAGCACTTAACACAACACAGATAAATTTCTTGAGCGGTCATTGCACTCACTGCCACAGTGTCTTGCTGCTTTCTGCTATCTCTCCTATTTTTCCCCTTGTCCATTTGGTTCCCAAACGTTTGTATGGGGTCAGGGACCACTGGGTCTGTGTCCACTATGGGTATGTGTGTGTTTGTGTTCTCTTGTGTGCGTTAAAATGAAACAAATGGAACAAGCGTGTTTGTTTTCAAGTTGGTTAATCTGGTTACACTTAGTGGGGTCACTGGAATCGGGACCATGTGTCCGACACTGTATAGCACCAAGTATGGAAAATCATCAAATGCAAAAATACAAAATATTAATACAAGTTCTTGTTTGAATTTGCCTATCAATGACAATAACTTAATTCTTAATCTAACTATCCCCTTTCTTACTTATCCAACACATACCAAACAAAAAATACTTAAATCTGGT
This sequence comes from Benthosema pterotum, assembly GCA_039105355.1. NCBI lineage: Eukaryota > Metazoa > Chordata > Actinopteri > Myctophiformes > Myctophidae > Benthosema > Benthosema pterotum. Next base: position 25,082,233 of record CM076983.1, on the reverse strand, counting down.
GAAAAACCCAAAATCTTGACCTTTAAAAAATCTATTAGGGTCATATGACATTTCTAGTATAAATATTTACAACAACTCCCTCACTTCTAATATACTATATAATTGAATACATAATTTCTAAACAATATAATAATATGTACACACATAAATAAACATAAAATGACAAATTAAAAAAAAAAAAACATGGATATCCACACTCCAGTGCATTTGTCACAGTGCATGTTGTTTTCCTATCGCGCATGAGATTAAATGCACATTACCAATCCACTGTCAATAAAAACCAAAACTTAGCTCTACTGGACACTCTCACCTCTCCCACAACCCCTCCTGTATAACATATGAGTCTCACATTAACCCACCAGACACTTAACATAAAAAACATATAACACTACCATCACTTCTACTAACTGCAAAACAATATATAATTTTTCGGGCAAGTTACAAATGACCTTTCCTGATACCAATCTATTGATTACACTTGCACTTAATCTGGCACCAGATGGGCCACATTGCCTAGGGAAATACTCTCTTGTGAACCCCAACAATAAACCTGCATCTTAACCCCCCCACCCCTCCTTCCACCACTACATAATTAACCATATCAAAACAATACACACAACTGCATACACTTTCAGGGACATCACCACCCTTGGAAAAATTTGTATTGCACTCTCTAGGTAAACATGAAATCTAGGAACTGCAAAAGATACCACATACACTGTGTTGACAATGCGCACACTTGTTCCTACATCAAATCTACCCAGCCCAGTATAATACCAAGACATCCAACCTGCATTTATTCAAACCATTATGAAACAAATCACCAGTAATACATGCTAAGTTTACAGCATGTCAACCAGACAAAAAACCAGTATCAACACATATTTGCATCTTATCAGACTTTTTTTTTTTTTGCCTTTATTTTTGAGTTCTTGCAGTCTTGGCAAATTCATCTCCGTCATACCCCACAATTTATTCGCATTCGCCCAAAATGTTTTTTTACTCACATACTTTTTTAAACAGCACCATATGGGCCAACAAGGGTTCATGTACCCAAAACATCTACACACATTTTCATACTAAATCCACACATCACACGCACTTATCATCCATAACCTACACACATCACTTTACACACTCATGTTACGACACACTTGGCCATCGCTCATAAGTGTGCAGGTGATTTGTGGCTGTGACGTCTGCCTGGATTTAGTGTCAGGACAACCATTGGCCTCAGATCTCAAGTCTAGCACTTACATTACCTCAACACATCTGACATTTTTGTTGTCATATGCTCACTGCCACAACACACACACACACCACACACACACACACACACACACACACACACACACCACACACACACACACACACACACACACACACACACACACACACACGGTTTTATAATGCTTTGATTATGCATATACAGTATGAGCAGGGAGTGGCCCTGTTAAATATTTATTCTGCTGAAATATTTCTTCTTCTGGCCCTTATAACTAACTGACTGAAAGGTGGTGAGGGATGAAATTACAATTCCCTCATACTAATCACATTTGGAACATACTAACACACTCATTACAAGTACTCATTACAAACCATGAATGGAATGACAAATATGCATTTGTATAAGTGAATTAGAAGTTAAATTTGAATGAAGTTGCAACTGACAAAAAAAATTTTTTTTTCTATTTATAGCCTAACATTTCCCCCTCCTACTTTTTTGCCCCCTGGAACCTTCCTAAAATCGCCAATGTTTGGAACCTGATAAGCACTTGGAATTGTTGAGGTTGAGGCGTTACATCCGGTTTGCCTCAGCTCCATACATAAGTTCCTCTTTCTTATATTATTTAATCAACTTGGCCAATCCAAGAAAGAAAGAAAAACGTCCCACACAAAGGCTCCCAGTTGACCTTGTATGTCTGCTATTTTCAGCCCACAACATCATTGTAGAAGACAATGATGCACACATCTCTCTCCGCATGCCCCCAAAGAATACTGTACATTTATATTGTGTGGATATAATCATAATAGAGCACATAATACCAAATCTCATTCACAGACGGTTTCTACATGCTTTCCATCCCCTGCAGGTAGACTGGCGCTCCCTCCATCCAGAAGAAGACGCATGTACTGTGTGCACGTGGAAACGCCTGCAGCGTGAATCCAGAGATGTGCCGTGGTGAGTGTTTTCCATCTGTACAGTGCAGTACAGTACATGCCTACAGAGAACAGACACTCGTACAGTAAGCGTAGCATCCATTCAAACAGGCGCCCACACGTCTCCTCTCGTACATTTCCACGGGAGATGTGAAACGCGTTGTTTAATATTTCACGATGATTGCCGGTTGTGAAAGATATTATTCATTGCGACCTCCCCCGTTCTTGCATGGTGTTCAAGGCTATTTGGACATAATTATGTGGCAATCTGTAAGCGTGCAAGTCTCTTCTCATGCAGTTAGTATGTGATTACGCAGTCTGTGGCGTGTGGCCCTTTGTTCTTTTAGCTGTGTCAACATGCAACGCCAACATGGTTTTGACGTCGCTCGCTCGACCGCTTAAAGCGCGCTTTCCGTGTTTTTTACATGACAGAGATTTGCCAATGACTTTGAGGGCAACGTCCGGACACATAATAGAATTCACTAGGACGTGTTATGTTAGATTTGCAGAAGTACTCTTCGAAATAAAAATATTGATTTATTCTCTTTTTTTCTCTGTCGTGGTGCATCTGGCATCGTTGGGCGTATACTTGCTACACGCCTAATCTGATTCCGCCAGATTGTGGCAGTATTGACTTCACAAGTTCCCTCATTAGCTGCCCCTACGAGCACATGGTTCCAACATGTAATAATAAAACAGCAACATGGAGCGAACAGGGCACCGTACATACGGTCAGTCAATACAATATGGTAGTTATAGGAAAAACAAAGACAAAGACAAATGCGATGAAAGTTGTGTAGCTTAGAAGCATGAGCATGGGGTTAGAAGGTGAGTGAATATCGATTCTTTAAATACATTAAAAGAAGTAATGGATCTGAGTGGACCTGGAGGCTTAATGTCGCTCTTGGTGGCCGTACAGCAGATCCTACAAGGCAGACAGACACCAAGTGATGTAAAGGATGTGAAGTGAAGGGCACCGTGTCCTCGCCACCCCCAGGGGAATAGTTTTAGGTGCTCTTTTATCTTTATTTAATGACATGAAGTGAGCCATGTGATTGTAACCTGTTCCCTTTTCCTTTTTTTTGCTGATGCTTCAGTGCCTCACCAGTTTCTCTCTCATCATGAGGTAGATAAATGACTTAGTTTAGAACTCCAGACATCAGCAGCAGCCTGGTTTGCAGATAATGTTGGTGAAAGTCTTTGGGTCTCTAATGCAAAACCGTAGAAGTCTCCGCAAGAGTTTTAGTGCTTGTACTTTATACTTACAGCCAGGGAGGCACTTAAAGGACCACTTCGCCGCTTTTCAACCTATCTTCATATAAATGGTTCTCGCTAACGTTCATGATAAAACTGCACCCTTTTTCCCCCTCTACCGCGTTTTATAAATATACCGTATGCTTTATTATCGTAAGGCGATGGCTTCCATTATCGCACTGCATTTTTTTAAGGAATAGAAAAGCCTGCCTCTGGAAGATGGGTTCCTGAATTGCCCATTAGCCCTCCTGAGGCGCAGAGAGAGTCGTTTTAGGGTGTTTTATCATTACCATTATGAAGACCAATTATATGAAGATAGATTGAAAAGTGGTGAAGTCGTCCTTTAATTAACTAGCCTATCTTGAGAGATTTTATGGCACCGAAAGTTATCTCAAGGATGAATCATAGAGTAAAGTTTTCCCACCAGAATAATATTTTGAGGGCACTTTATTTTTTAAAAAGTGGATTATTATTTCCACTTTTTAAAATAAAGTGCTTGTGAAATATTGGTAGTATCTTGTCATTTTGACTACGCATGCAAAGTACACCCTACTCTTGACTTTTTTTAGACTTAATCTTTAAAAAAAAAGAAAGAAAAAAAGAAGCTGCAGTTACAGAGCTCTCAAAGTACGAGTTATTTCACAATGACCTTTAACTCCAATAAATGTTTCTTACTTCCAGTTTTGGAGATTTGGCGCTTCAAAATTATGCTTTCGGTCAAAATACTTTTGAGCAAAGTCTGTGGCCAGAGCCGTGGCATATAGGATAGAGCAGAACATGACATTGTTGTCGTGTTTGGTGCGGATTGGGTTAAGAATCTTTTGAAAAAAAAAAAATGCATCTCATCGCGACAGCTTGGTAGAAAAGTAAACATATTGGGAATACTGAAGTAAAAGTAGAAATACCTTAACGCTGTACTTAAGTAAATGTACTCGGTTACTTTCCACCACTGCCTTCTCTCAGATAAGTTCTTTAGTGTTGGTGTAGAGGAGAGACTTGCATCACATTATTAAATAAAAGGTTTGCAGGATTGTACACAATAATACCACCCTCATATCTTATCCAGTACTCATCTGCTCTATATGTTCAGATATCTACGCAACTGTTTTCATATTCGTCTATAAGTATGATATGTCCAGTGATGAGGATAACGGCGTTATCAATAACGGCGTTACGTAATCAGATTACTTTTATTAGTAACGGAGTAACCTAACGAGTTATTTTTGCAATTTAGTAGTTAGTTACTTAGTTACATTTCCAAAAAAGTAACTCGTTACTATAGTTCGTCCCAATTCATTTTCTTGAGACTGCCCGGTGTTGTAGCCTATATTCCTCCTTCTGTTAGTGTAGAATAAGCCGACTGCTCGTTGTGGCTTCATCCTTCTGCGAGTGATGTGCGTAGTTTACATTTTCTGTCTGCACATCCTGTAAGTCCGCCTAAGAAATAAAAGTAAACCTACTGTCTAGCTAGTGTCTAGTTATACTCTAGTATGAATCTTTTATTTTGAAAAGGAAGAGGAAGAGGAAGTCCGCTGCTAGGTTGGGTAGTGACACAGCTACTGTATGCGCGACTTGCTGAAAGTTGTAAACAATGACGCTGTGCACTTTTGGATTTAACACAAAACATAGTACATCATCTGGCTGCGTTATTAGGTGAGTAATGTTTAATTCATTGTTTGGCCGCCGTGCCTTGTCTTGTCTTATAGAGACTACTGTGTAGTTCATAGGCTAGGTTACGATGGGAAGAGAAGCCTGCAGGAGCTGGTTGTTGTCATCGCGCAGTGTGGAGAGGGGCATCATACTGACTGGTTGTACCGCGTACAGCATAATATTGTCTGTAGGCCTACTGTGCATCTGACATAGCCTACTTTGTAGCAACCTAGTTCATAGTGGGTGACATGGCATCACTGACTGTTGAGTACAGTTGTTGTTGTAGGTGTTGGTGGTGGTTGTGGTTTGGTGCGCAACGTGGAGTGCGACTCATGCACTGGCAATACAATGCAACTAAATTGTGCATACGTTAAAAACAAAGAAAAAAGGAGTATTTTAATTGTGTTCAGGAACGGAAAATAACGGAAAATCTATTACGTTACTTTTTATAGAAAGTAACTTGTAACTTAACGAGATTAGTTTTAGGGGGCAGTAGTCCAATAACCTAACGTAGTTAGTTTATAAAGTAACGATACCCATCACTGGATATGTCCACAACTGTTTTCATAGAGGAATCTTGTACCATATGTATTCAGTAGCTGCACTGCAAAGAACTTGTTTTTATACTGGCAGTAGCAGACGGTTAAGTGGAATGGGTTTCCTGCGAGCTTTAAGTCTATTAGCACCATTGCCACCTTTAAGTCCTCCCTAAAGAGCTGGCTGAATGCTTGCTGGACATAATTATAGCCATAATTTAGTGAAGCTGCGGCAGCTTCCATATTTTCCGTATTGTTATCGTCTTTTTATGTCTGCGGAGAGATCACTTGCGTGTCTCTTTGCTTGCACTGACCAGGTTTTGACTAAATATGGATTATCTGTATTTGATTATTATCCCTCTGCAGCCATGCACGCATGCACACGTCTCTGTTGACACACACATTCATCACAAACAATCAGGATTAACAATTTGTGTTTTTGGCATTGCTTGTTGAAACATTACACAATGTACTATATATAAAAATACATACAAAATTTCATATACAAACTTTTAAGCAAATTAATCACAGCTTCAAAATGATTTAATCATGATTAATCATCATTCAAACTATTTCCAAAATATGCCATGTTTTCCTGTACAGGATTCAAACATTTAAAAAGGAAAACATAACCTGGGAAGCCGTTAACTCATTATTTTCAACAGCCTTACAAATAACAAAGAAATTACAGTGACATGCTTTCAAAATAGTATATCACAGTTGCCTTCTTGACATGCTGTAACCTTCTTGACATGCTATTTCTGACATGGAAACGATTATGACCTTTTGACAGTTTTGACAGTATTATATTCTGCGCCTACTGTCCATATTACAGTATAGGAAATGTAATTTCACTTATATTCAAAGGAGCTTTACTGGTATGAGAAAACATGCCACAGATATTGCCAAAACAAATGGGGAAAGTATAGAGTTGACAAGGTATACAGCATTGCGTAAACAGAGCTGTGCCACATTGTTATTATATACAGCTTTTTGAAATAAACAATCTCTTGCAGCTACTATGTGACAAATAGCAGCATTTTTCCTCCCAACATTTCAAATGGTAGGTCTAGCCTCTGATTTAAAATAGCAGCTATGTTTATAGGCGCAGTACTGTATGTCTAACTCACTTCAAGGCAGTCACCGTAGTGTTTTGTTGTACACAAGGTGCAAAATATGAAAGATAGATTCTTTATTGTCCCGTCGCATTATACGAGTTTAAAGCTATCAGATTCCGGCTCTTTGGCGACCCGGAATCACAAAATAGCAAAGAGTAGCAATACAATAACAGAGGGAAAATATCAGCGATAAACCTAAAGTAAAAAACATAACAATGGCAACCGGCGCCTTTGTCGGGTGCAAGTGCGCATAACACCTACGCTTGTTGCAATTGCTATTGTTATGGTTGGCAGCATGCAGGGTGGGAGGTGATCCTTAAGTTGTGTGTGAAGTGTTTTCAAACGGCGCTGTCACCTCTGGGTTCTGCCTGTTCTCAGCTGCATACACACACACACACACAGCATAAAAGTGTGGCGCACACACGCATGTGCGGCTGCGCAAACACGTGGCACGGCACACAGAGTTCCAGAGACAGCCCCGCAGACAAATCTGAAAGCCAAATCCATTTGTACGGCAGCTAAATGTCCTCATTGGTGGGAGTTTTATTCAAATCCACATCAGGAAAACTTCAAGTTATGCCATTGATAATGTGAACTCTCTCTCTCTCTCTCTCTCATACTGTATACACAGCAGCGGTTTGCAGACATTTGTCATTTCTGACTGCTCTGGTTTGAAGTGACCACAGACGGCCCATTTGATAACATCTCTGCGGTGTTAAATGATCTCTTCAGAGTGTTTCCAATAGAAGAATTCCCATTTGTACCCTCTCTGGTCGGTCTTTATAGCGGTAACGGTCTGTGTTTAATGGCTGCCACAATTCAATCCAAAGAGAATCACATGATTTGACCGAACATTTGTGTTTGACAAATTGTTGAGGGGAGGGGGTAGTCCAGTTCCTTATGTCATTTTTTAGGATGAAGACGGGGATTTTTAAAACTATATATTTTTGGAAACCTTACAGCCTACTGAATCAGAAAATGTTTGATTCCATTTTTTTCAAGGTCATTATAGCAGCCATCTTGGATCTTTAAAAATGGCTACTTTTAAAAACGAATTTCTCAATATCTTGCCTCCAAGATGACCTAGAATCATGATTATAGTGGTTAAATCTACATTTTTTGGGGCAAGGAATACAATGGAAATGGTTTTCATTCTAAATCAGGGATGTATGGTTAGGAATTTTGCATTTATACATGACTAAATGGTATTATTCTGATAATCTGGACACATAATACAATATCTCATAACATTTCTCAAATCTCTCAAAAGACAAAAACTTAAAGGTATAGTAAGTGATTTCGATGATTTGGAAAACCTTCCGGTCCCCCAAGTAGCAAGATGTGCACATGCACACACTCTACGGTGAGAAGAGTGCAACAGGCCAACTATAGGCCTATACACCAAGGCCTGTCCCCACTCAATCCTGATTGGAGGAAGGCCCCTCGCATCCTGATTGGACGAAAGGCTTTCATCCCAAAGCCCAAACTGAAACTAGGGTTTTATGACCCCAGGGTCTCACTGGGCACAGGGACTCCTTATATGGTCAACACACTATAGTAGAGGCGATTAGCAAAAACAAAACAAAACAAAAAAAATACAAAACACAAACAATATTTACATTAAGTGAAATCACTTACTACTATACCTTTAATTAAGAACTGCAGAGCTTTGACCCAGATCCAGAGAATGGGAAAATGGAAGAACAGAGAAAGAATGTCTACACTGCTGCTGCTCGGTTTTGTCAAAAGGAAGCAGAGAGATTGACGAGAATGAACCTGAGATCCACATCCTAATCAAGACTCCCACCAACATCTTGATTATTGCGCTTTCAGAAATGCAACAATACCAACAAGACAAGCAAAAGCTGCTGTGGAGGACATGGCAGATGGAAAACAACCTGTGGGTAAAGATTGCATAAGATCTTCAGATGGCTGATGACATGAAGGACTTTGGGTCTTTCCATTCAGGCCTGCATGATCTTCATGCGCCTAAAACCACTGGCTCAACTCCAGTCTGCTCCTCTAACAGGTCTTTCCTTCTCACTGACAAGTGTGACATCCTAGCACGCTGGGCAGAGTGAGATCTTGAACAGAGTCCTCAATTTCCAATTGCCACAATACCTGAACTGCCATTCAAAGCTGAACTGGCAGACCCCCTCACCCGTGCAGACAGTGAAAGCACTCCAAAAGGCCACTTCTGGCAGCAGGACGTGATGGGTTGCCCGCAAACACCACCACACACCACCAGTCAGTGGCCTTAGAGTGTCCGCCTGAAACTGGGAGGCCGGGTTCAATTCCCGGCCGGGTCATACCAAAGACTGTAAAAATAGGACCCAATGCCTCCCTGCTTGGCACTCACCATCAAAGGGATGGATTGGGGGTCAAATCAACTAATGATTCCTGAGCATGGTGCACGCTGCAGCTCACCGCTCCAAGAGATGGGCCAAAAGCGGAAAACTAATTTTACTGCGGTAACGTGAGTGACTAATCTGACGACTTTGACTTTGAAACATCTATAAGAATGGCGGCATCTGTACCAGGAGGAAAAGAAGGGTCCCAAGAAGGATGCATATAGTGCATGTTTACAAGAGGAGAGGGGAGAGAGCATCCTGCGATAACCATCATGGTATAGCCCACCTGAACAAACAAGAAAGATTTTTCGCAAGAATCAACATAACCGGCTCATCAGCCATGTAGCTGAGAATGTTGTCCCTGGATCCTTTTAGGGTTTATTGGGATAAATGTGGTTTTCACACAGGCAGAGGTACTTGATCACATGATCTTTGCCATCAAGAAAGGGCAGAGAGCAGAACAAGGGTCTCTATGGAGTTTGTCTACCTTAAGAGGGCCTATGGTAAATTCTGGGAAAGTTTGGCTGTCAAGGGAAATTGAACTTTCTCATGGTGTAATTTCATGATGGAAAGTCAGACAGAGAATGGTATGATATTGCCTAGTTCATTAACATACTGTATACTGTAAGTATACAGGTGACTGCATTCCCTTCACCGAGACCTTCCATCCAGCAAAAAAAAGTGAATTAATTATTGACCAACCTGTCAAGTTTTGTGGAAATACCCCTCACTTATAGGCTGGTGGCCAGTATTGTGGCAGACATCCTATAATTATGGAAATGTTTGTCTAAATGTCTGTCTGAAACCGCGATAACTCCTCACTGACTGAGTTTTCACACGGACATTGACCATAATATTAGAAGAGACTGACAAAGGCCTATTTTTCAAATTAACCAATTGTGATGAATCGTTGAATTACATTTTCCCCATAGACTTAACATGGGGAAACTCTGACCGCCCCCTAACGTTACAGGCGACCGTTCTCGGTGTTACCCCACTGTCATATTTCCACTGCTACACCAGCAACGCAGCTGATAGTGGCCTATACAATTCAATTCCTATACATGCGGTGTTGGTGTTGGGGACGACGAGGAGGCACGCCACAACAGGGCTCTACAGTCGACTCGAATCGACTGGGTAATGCTTTTGCGACTACATTTAAATTGTTATCGTACAGCGGCGGTGTTCGCACCAAAGATGCAGTTTGCCCCCTGGGTAATAGGATTTGACATTTGCAACAATTTTAACAATATGCAAACTCAATTCAACAAACTCAAGTCAACAATTATTGTAGAAGTCATGAACCACTATTTTGGGTAGCCACCATATTGTAAATACACACAATAAGGGTCCAGACACACCCATAATAAAAAAAAAATAGGTATTCCATTAAGACTCTCATGCTCAGAAACTAAGAAATAGACAAGACAACAAGTTTGCGTTTCTAGATCATCTGGTTCAGAAGTTCAAGCAAAACCTATTTTATGGGGGCTAATATTGAATATTGGATTTCATGGAAACTTGCAATACAAAAATGTTCTTATTCATATCATTAATCAACATGTGATGATTCGAGAAAATATACCTTAGTTTAAAATTTGTCCTGTTTGCCCCCATTATATCCAATGGGCCTAAACTGAAGTGACCATATTGGATTTCCAGGTTATAATAGGTACTGTAATAACCAGGTTGTAACCCTACTGGGTCATAGATATTATTTCTGGTGGAAAACCGTTGATCTTATGGCAAATGCAGCACACCCCCTTTGCCCCCTGGGTAGGGGGCTACCAGCATTGGAAGGCTTGATCTCTGGCTCATATGAATCTCATATGAAGATTTTTACTAAATCTTAGTGATTGGTAATCATTCACAGGGTCTTATAAAAGTTTTTTTTTAAACACTGTAATTTTAGCATTGACAATGTATCACGGGTATAAAGTGGAAGTTCATCTCAATACGAGTGCTTTTAAGGCATTTTTTGGCATTTAAAGTCATTTAAAAACATTTAAGATTTTTAATTGGCTGTATTTTGCCAAATCCTTTAAAATTAATCTAATTACTATGTAAAGGTTATACTTGCCACAATCAGTTAAATTTGATCACGTTTAGGAAAAAAATAGGTCATTTCTGGTGGCCATTTTGGATTTTACCCCCAAATTAGCCTTTAGTAAATCTGAAATGTTGGGCACCCCTTCTGGGATGGTGAGAGACACCACCCTGAAGAGTGTGTGTGCCAAATTTGGTGCTTTTGTCCACTTCGTAACGACTAGAATTATGTTATGACGATAATTCCCCCTACTATACCTAATGGGCCATGCAAGGTGCACCACATTGGGTAATTAACAAATCCCACCCACTCCTGCTCCAACTGTGAGTCCAACAAGTGGAGTCTGAATCAACAGAGTTTGATTTTCTACAATAGGCCCAGATTAACATAACTGAAACTTTTCACACATACCTGGATTCATCTGAGATGTTTTTGGCACCATAGGGTTTTTCACAGCTAACCTAAGAGTTGAGCTATGACTAAAACCAGCATTCATCAATATATATTTAGGGACCTTTATATTACCTTGACATGAAGAATGTAATTTGATGCATAGTGTGTGTTTTCCGTTTTTTATTTTTCCATATTGTGTCGTTTTACAACATAAAACATGATTAAAATGGAAAATACACACTCATGCATATTTCATTTACAATGTAATCGACTCCACTGCATTCCTTGTGCCCAAAAATGTAGATTTAACCACTGCAACCCTGATTTTAGGCCATCTGGGAGGCCAGATATTGAGAAATTCGTTTTTGAGAGCAGCCAGTTTTAAAGATCCAAGATGGCTGCTATAACAACCTCGAAAAAAATGGAATCAAACATTTTCTGATTCCTTAGGCTATAAGGTTTCCAAAAATATATAGTTTTACAAATCCCCGTCTTCATCCTAAAAACTCATGTGGATGAACATAGTGTCCTGGGTAGAACAGAGCCACATATAACATTGAATACATACTGTATAGGCTATAATTTTGTTGCTCCTTGACATGAAAATATTTTCAGCACCACGCGATATTTAGTAACACAGAAACAAGTCATTCAGAAAACTGTTTTTTTTTAGAAGATATTTTATAGAATTGGCTTTGAGGCTTTAAAGGTTTTAAAGAAACTTTGGGTTGCGTTCTACTTATACTGTGGGTAAAGCTGCTATACTTGACTTTACAAGCACTTACCAGGTTAGTGCAAAAATTATATAATTGAATTCATTTTTTTTCCAAAGAGCAAAGCAGAGCAGAGGAAACACGAACTCCATCTGAGTGAAGACTGTGAGGAGAATTCAATATTGGATGAGAAACAAATCAAACAACCTTGAGCTACTTCTCCCATTTATTCATGTATTTATTTATTTTCCTCTTTATTTTTTTAAACCCTGCTTTGACAATAAAACAAAAAAATAAAATAAATAAAACAGATCTCAGCGGGACCGGGGCCCTCGTTAGGAAAAAGAAAATAGTTTATTGAAATAAATGATGCAAAAATGGTTACAAGGGCAAAAACTCAGAAATAAACACGGAGAAGACGAGTGAATGAAATCCATGGACTAAACAATCACCCCCGGTGCTGTGGAGTGGGGAAAAAATAAAACACATTTCATGCCCAAAGGATGAAAAATAAATTAAGATGCCAAGGTTTGTCAATTTCTAGAACTCATGCAATTGAAATGCCGGGTGTTTACATACTACAGCACACTGCGAAAAGCACTATCTATGCCTATACAGTGGCATTCAATATTTTGGAGGAACATTTACCCGCGAGATGCCACGCCCAGCATCCCGAGATATATTTTATTCTGTAAATGGATAAATGGCAAAACTCCTTGGGTGTACGCTTGCAAGTGCGTAGTCTTTATGCCCTTTAGGTAATGAAAATGCGATATTCAGCACCATGAACTTCCTAAAAAAAACAATGAATCCGAAATTCTCCTGTTTGGCCCTCTCACCTCCAAAACCCACCTACAAAACTGTCTTACCTCCTTGTAGTGGCGGATATTGCTTGCAATCTCATGCTAAATATGTACAGTATGTGATATACATGTTGATATATCTGTTGATCAATATTTATCGAATATATGTTTATTCAAAATAATGACAATGTTGCACAAATACAATAAAGGTCTCAGGCTCTCAAAGATCTCTAAATTAAAAGAAATGTCTGAACATTCTAAAAAAGCGTCTGAAAGGGGGGGGGGGCTTGTATGACCTTAACCAGAGGCAAGTTTGTCAACACTAATCGCCCAAATAATTCATACCCTTTATTGTCATATTGATGTAGCAAACCTCTCAGTCTTGGTGTACTTGCTGGACTCTGACCACTGTCTTAATCTGACCACTGTCTTAAAGGTTAAATCTGTGGTTCACACCTGTTTCCTTCACTTACGTAACATTTACAGTATCCTCACCACAGTCCTCTCACCACCCCTAACCTTCATAAAGTTGTCAATGTATTCATGTCATTAATGCTTTGACAACTCACTCTACCCTACTGCACCGCCAAGGATCAATACACCGTCCATACTTCACTTCAAAATGCAGCTGCAATACTTGAACTCAAAGAACAGCACACATTACCCCAGTATTATTGGCATCACTTCATTGGCTACCTGTACATTTAAGGATACATTTTAAGGTTTTAATACTGACTTCAAAAGCCCAAAATGGCCTGGCACCCTAATACCTATCTACTACCTCTCTCAACAGCATGTGCCTGCTCGCCAATTAAGGTCCTCCAATTCAGCCCTACTGGAGGTTCCAAAAACAATATGGTGACACAGGGGGATAAGGCCTTTGCTAGTAGCGTTCCCAGGCTTTGGAACAGCTTGCCTTGAGAGATTAAATTTGTTAATTCTTTAGCTGTTTTGAAATTTAAAGACCACTTTTATAGGAAAGCCTTTTTAAAACCATAACTATTTAAATTTCTACTGTCACTCTGATTTGTATATGCTTTGTTTTGTATAATTGGGCATTTGTATGATGTTTTATTGCTGTTTGTCAATTATTGTTAAACACTTTGACTTTGTAAAAAAAAAAGGTGCTACAAAGTTTATTATTATTATAATTTTACTTTATTTATAGCTTCATTTGACTTACGACCCATCACTGTGGATCACAGTGAAGATCACTACCAGATGTTGACATGCGTTGAATCGGAAGTCATTGACAACCAGATCACTATTGGAATAAATTCAGAGATTTGGTGGTTTAGAAGTTACTGCCACCATCAGGACCTGCTCTCTAATACACTTGACCCACTAAAACGGGACATGTTGTGTTTCTATTGGGATCAACCTATTACAGTTAATTAAGTACTCTAAAAGCTACTACTTATTGGAATATTTCCAATGATAACGTCCCCAACATAAGCTTCTCCAGTGACCTGCATCTCATAAGCTGCATAGCATAGAGAGTATAGAATGAGTTCCATGCCAACGGTGCCAGAGTTGAAAAAAAATATCAAAAAATGCTTGAACAATTCTTTATTTTGAAAAAATCTTCTTCAACGCAAGTCTCTTCCAGGATAGGCGGGGTGCGTGCGGCCAAATAACATGTCATGGTCATCATGGACCTCAACTACTGAATTAGGCAAATGCTTTGTCGCTGTCATCCCCAACGACCCCCCACCCCCCCTCATCTTTGCTCTAGCCAGCGTTAGAGACTGAAAGCAGCAGCAACGCATTGATATTCATGCGAGGGGCTCTGCAAAACTAAATGCCTCTCGTTTGTACCTGCGGCACATCATAAGTGGCAGTCTTTTACCCTGCCTGCCTGGTGCCGTACGAGCCTCGATCTGTGACTCTTCAAATGGCGGCGTGGAGAAAGATCCCATTATGCTGCCAAGGCTCTAATCATTACACTCCCAAGTATCTCCTACAGCCCACTGTTACCGACCTGCCACGCTGCTGTTAATCCTGTGTGTGTGTGTGTGTGTGTGTGTGTGTGTGTGTGTGTGTGTGTGTGTGTGTGTGTGTGTGTGTGTGTGTGTGTGTGTGTGTGTGTGTGTGTGTGTGTGTGTGTGTGTGTGTGTGTGTGTGTGTGCGCGAGAGAGAAAGAGAGAGCCGTTGTGTCCTCAGTTTTGCAAGTGCAAATGTTTGTGTTTTGTGTGTCAGTCTTTTGGCATTCGTGATCAGAGTGAGTGTACACGTGTGTGTGTGAGTGTGTGATGATTTATTCATGTGCGTACATGTGTCTCAAAGAAAGTGCGGTTGGGTCATCGGTAGTGATGAGGAGAAAAAGTGTTGTTCAGTGTCATTACGCCGGGCCTATGAAAGCCGATTGTTGTGTTTTGGCCTAGTGAGGCATCTAGAAACAGGAACTTCCTCCTGCGTGGTTCTATCTTCATCCATTCCTACAAACGCTAACGCTACATGTTTAAAGGTAATAGAGGCAACTTTAGTGTGGACACAAACTCTGGAGACTGCTGAACTGTGATTGGCCAAAACGCTGCCAAACCCACACAACCCCCGCCCTCACACATTAGCCACGCCTGTCCTGAGGCCAACAAATGTTTTGTTTTCATGATTTGTTGACAACAACAAAGTTCTGGATCGTCTGCAGGACAAAGCAAGTGTCTGTCTGCAGGGAAACAGCTGCAGCATTAAAGTAGAAGCAACATACTGTAGAGCGGAAAAATGCCAAAAGTAGAGCTATATATCTATTTTAATTTGCGGCTAAAAGTTGCCTATATTACCTTTAAAGGACTAGGTCACTCCCCCAAAATATATTTTTCTTTTGGCTTGACTTGAAGTCATGGATGTTGTTTTTGTTGCATCCCTGAGCCAATAACTTGATGCACAGCAGTGCACTTTCCAATGGAGACACAGAGTATTCTTAGTGCCTGCATGGGGATCATAGGGATCACACTGCTGGTTACCTATGCAGTGTGAGAACAACTGGTCTAAAAATATTGGGGTCGATTTAGCAAGTGGGCCCTCCAAAAATGGAATTGTCGTTTACAATATGCAATATCTGCAAGCCGGTGACATTTAGCTTTCTAAACAAGTACAACATATGCAGCGGTAGGCTACTTAACATACTGTTTTACCGAGGCAAAATCACATCATCCTTACAGAGACACAAATTGAACCTAGAAAACACCAATAAAAAATGCAATAAACACAGCACAGCCACATTATAACAGCAATAATGCAATGGCAGCAAAATCATAAATACACAAACTTGTACATTTAGAGGTATTTCTTGATCTCTGGTAGAGTTAAGGGGAATGAAACCATAGGCTGAATTTGGAGTTTGTTTTCAACAGGCAAAAACATGGCAGGCATGTGTGTGTCAGGCTAATGCCAAATGGCATTAGCCTGACACATTTCCCAAAACCCAACCCTAAATAGTACAGGACGCACAGCTTAGTTTTAACCTACTGTGGGTTAGTTGTGACTGTCAGTGCACTGTCAGAGTGTCTGTAACCACAGTCAGTAACGAATGAACCCCCTGCACAACACTGACCTTATTCTACTTCACATTGATGTGAGCAACACAGGCACAGCTGCAGCCAATTAGTGTGTGTCAATTTTAGGTGTGCAATACTCTGTATCTCTGCTGTCATGGCGGATATCAGCTTACTCTAAAATGTTCATTTTTCAGCACATTAAAAATAAATTAATGAACCAATTATTTTAAACAAAGCAATGCTGCAATATTGTGACTTCATAATATACTACTTGCATGAGAGCGAGATGGAGTTAGTTGCTTTAGCAGACAGTTTGAGGATCCAATGGAGTTGGATGGTTTTGCCACTATTCATCATTCTTTGACATACTGTATGGTGTGTATATATAGCATCAATGTAAAAGAAAGAAGAAAGAAATATGATCCTTTTCTAATGCTGCTTTTCAATTAGTAAATTCATTCATTCATTCATTCTTATAAATCCATTCCGACACTGTCTGATGTGGAGTCAATGTGTCTCCACAAAGCTCATAGGAGCTTATCCTCTATTCATTTCCATAACTTGCTTCTAACAGTTCTAACTTTTCTATGCAGGCTGCAGTCTGTCTAGATAGGAAAGACGTATATACACAGATGTGTCTATGTATATGTGTGTGCGTGCACACATACATATGAACTAACCAACTAACTCACCAACTTTCATGTAGAACTAATCCATTTTAATACCAAAGATTCTTAATATTGATATGCATTGATTAGGATCCTTACCCACTTGTGAGTATGTGTTTAGGCAGGAAATCTATACCTTTAAATGTTAATGTGTTAATTAATGTACTCAAAGAATCAGTCTTTATTCCAACAATAACCTGTGGTGGGTGGAAGAGGTGGTGAACTTTTTCCTTCCTTATGGACATCGATAGAATTAAGTATGTTTTTAAAATGCATTACTTATTCCTTTTGAAACAAGAGAATTGCCTCTGTCTGCTTATCAAGATAGCTTTCATTTATGCAAGAGTAGCCTTAAAGGGGTACTTCACCCAAAAAAAAACTTTTGGTCATTTTATGGTCTATTCAGCCTCATGTGAACACACCAGACAGTTTATAAGTTACTCCTTTCAGTATTTAGATATTTGATGTTCATTAGTCTGCCATTAGTCTGCCAGACCCAAACCCATTATAACTTAAAACTCCATTTTAACCATGACAGATTATTCGAAAACAACCCATCTTTTTTCTGGTGACTGATATTGTCCTCCTAATACGTGAGAGGGCTGTGGAATTTCATTTACAGTTTTTATTTATTTTTAAAATATTGTTTTATTCATTTGGGTGGGCATTCCCAAATATGGAGGGGGCTACATTTTACAAAACAATATTTTCAAAATAAATGAAAACTGTAAATGAAATTCCACAGCCCTCTCACGTATTAGGAGGACAATATAAGTCACCAGAAAAAAGATTGGTTGTTTTCGAATAATCTGTCATGGTTAAAATGGAGTTTTAAGTTATAATGGGTTTGGGTCTGGCAGACTAATGGCAGACTAATGAACATCAAATATCTAAATACTGAAAGGAGTAACTTATAAACTGTCTGGTGTGTTCACATGAGGCTGAGTAGACCATAAAATGACCAAAAGTTTTTTTTTGGGTGAAGTACCCCTTTAAGGATATGCTTATTTATGTTAGAATATGCCGTTTTCTTATACACCGCAAGTGTTACTATTTCAACATTGGTTGGATCTTATTACTATTAGTAAGTACTCTTTTATTGCTTATGTCAAACTTTTATACTTTTTTTCTATACTTTACTGACACCGTCACTATTTCCTTGGGGGTGCTATTTACTCTAGTGTTGAATAATTTAACCAAGGTTAATTGCTAATAGAGTCTGTTTTTACTTTCCATTAACAGTGACAGTGAAACTGTCACTGTTAATGGATTTAAAATGTATTTCCTCCGGACAAGTGGATTTCAAGCATTCAGCACTAAGCAGACATGTTGTCTCTCTAGTAATAGACTCTGTGCAGAGCAGCCATATTGATAAAAAGTGTGCTTCTTCCTACTTCCTTCACATAGGTGTCGCCCTTTATGAACTCATCGTCACCGTAGCAACAGCCGCAAGGCAGTCTGGGCAATATGCGGGTCTCCAGCGCCATGTTTGAATCAGTCGCCAGTTTTTAGCAACCTAGTAAATATATTCAGTCTTTATTGTTTAACATTTTTATGTTTCATTACCATGACACATAAAAGTTGTGTGTCACTGCCCCCCCCCATGACACACAGCAACTCTGGCACAGCAGCACAAGCGAGAGAGGGGAAAAGAGTTGCTGCGTTTGTGACTTTATATCAGTGGTTTATTATCAAAAGTGGTCCGAGGGACGAGGGACCACTCTTTTTTGGACTTGAGCGAGTTCCAGGTGGTCTCCAGCTAAAGGGTAGAGAGTACTGTTGTAACTTGAGTCGGCAGAGAAAAGGGTTGCTAAGGTTGCTAAAAAACGGCGACTGAAAACCCATATAAACAGGGCTTCAAACATGGCGCCGGAGTCCCCCATGTTACCCAGACTGCGTTGCGGCTGTTCCTACGTCGACGGAGTCTATAGTTTAATACACACCCTAAAAAGGTAATTTCACCCTTCAGGGAATCATGAGGGTGCCTGGACCACTCCACACCTGCTCTAGATGTGAAGTGGTTGGAAATGCAATGGAGACAGGGGTACGGGGGGTCAATGGTGCAAGGTCAAGTGGTCTAGCTCTCAACCGCAAGCGCCTGAGCAGCGACAGCATGCATATGCCGTCATGCAGAGAGTTGTAAGAAAGTAGTGCATTATATAGATAGAAAGACGGACAGATAGATAACATTAAAATGTGGATATATAAGATTTCTTCCAGTGATGATCTTCCGATATCTACAGGTTACTGCAGACCGCAGCAAGGGTTTAATGACACTCATGACTCTTCCCCGTACAGGCCGGGTCAGTGTGTGCCTGTTGTGTCTTCCTGTGTGTTGATGGAAACCCAAAGTGGATCTGCTGTGGAACAGGAACAGCCAGCCTGTTCTGCAGTTCACTGCTGTCACGTAGAAACCTTGTATGTCCAAATCTGTTGCTTTTTTCAAAAAGCAACAGAAAAGCTCACAATCCGTTGTGACATCTAATATTTTCATTCCTATTGGGAAAACTTTTTTCTTAGGAGATACATGGTTTCTAGTCCTGCGGCAACGGAATGTAGCATTCATTCCTCTCCAGGCTTACTCGTACCAAACAATTGGACAGATAATTGCCTTTTTTAACACCCTGGTTTTAAAATGACTGGTGCAACAAGACACTGAGTAAGTGCCACTGAAACATAACAGCAATTGGATGTGGCAGGATTTTCTCCAGTTTAAACAAAGGCAAATCCTAAAGTGGAGGTCAGTGCCATGGCGCTAGTTACGTGTTCCATTTTATCCCATTCACCCAATGTTTTCCATTTTTCATTAATCTAAAGGAGTTAACATTTCTACACTTGAGCAATGTTTTTATATTTTCTTGGTTGGTTGGTTGGTTGGTTGGTTGGTTGATTACTTTATTGTCAGAAATGTAACCAGTACAGGTTAGTCAGACATAAATTTAATCAATGCAGGATACAGTCAACCACACAACCAATAGGATCACTGAAAAAAGTCCCTATGGTCTTGTTTCCATTCGGTCCTCGGTATTCGTAATCAGGTCATGAAAATATTGCTTCAAATCATCATAAAAGGTAAAAACTAGAATGAAATTCTGAAATTGCAAAGTGGGGTTGTAATGGTGACATGGTGGATTAACGGTCACTGATGATGTAATGTTGACATATACAGTATCAATCATTCGATTGGCTGAGCAAGGAATCTATGTATGATAATGTAAAACTTTCTTTTACTACATCGCCACTTTGTATTATCATCACAAGGTGAAAAAGGTTACAGAATAAATGTTACAGAGAAAACTGTTACAGAAAGAACGCATCACAATAACAATAGTGGGGTTGCCTGAAGGGGAACCCCACTATTGTTATTGTGATGCGTTCTTTCAAATAACATGTATAGGTTGGGGAACAAAAAGGGCTTATAGGAGGCAGTCACTATATTAAGGGGTTGATCCTATGCTCTCCCTTTGGCTTGCTGAAAGGTGGAATTTCGGGGCCTATATTTCAAAGGATGCCAGGAATCAACTCTTTTTGAGGACAGTCAGGGCGTTCCACACCTGAGTGGCAGTGCTCTACAGGTAGAACAGGGATTTTCAACCTTTTTGACACCAGGGAGCACCATTTATTCAGCATTTGAGCCACAGACCACCATTTGAGGACATTAAGCACCACAGAAACCCCAAAACTAAACATTTCTTTTGCTTTTGTCCACAAATCCAGGCTGGTTTGGGTGGAAAATACAGTCAAACATACAGAGCAACATGATGATGTATATTTTAACTCTTGAGAGAGTAAAAATGAAACCAAATGGACCCGCAAGGGTCTATTTGGTTCATTTTTACGTTCTCAATAGTTACATCTGGTTAACCAACTTAGCTGGAGACCACCTGGAACCCTCTCAAGGACCACTGGTGGTCCCCGGACCACCGGTTGAAAACCCCTGCTGTAGAAGGAAAAATTGCCCATGTTTGTTTTGAAAGTGTGTGATACCAGATTGTCGTTCTGCCTTTCTTGTGTGTTGTGGCTGTAGGAATCACTAACCTTTTTATGGTAGTTTGTCAGGTCTACGGGTAGAGAGGGCATAGAGGGCAGCGCTGCATAGGGTTGCCAACTCTGAGATCTTGGAATAAGGAACACTTCTACGATCACGCGGCGAAGCAGCGCGGTTATTAGGTTAGTTAAGTCTGCGGTTTTCTGGTGGAGCCGTTGCCCCTGTGACCCAACTACGGATAAGCGGTTGAAGGTGGAGGGATGATTTCACATACCATATTAACCTTTGGGATCAGTTAAGGCCTGTTTACTGTGGTCAGTAAGGAAGAATAGGCCGGTAGGCCTATTGTGCTGTATAAATGTTAATTAATTATGAACAAGTAGTCCATTGTCTTTATAACATTTAGGGTGTGTTCGGAAATACACCCTAAACGCACTGGACTGCCCTGTTGTCGTTCGTTTATACCTGGTGTATTTGGGGCATTTGGTGCCCCTCGTTCGTTTATTCACACCGGTGTGTTTAGTGCACGCACTGAACAACCCTACCCTGGAGACGGGGTTGGCCGGTGTGGAAGGTTTGATTGCGTCACAGCTGTGTCTCGAGCGCTGCCGTTCAATGAAAAGCAATGCAACTGTAGTGAGCTAGGAAGCTAGGCTATGGCTAAGCACTGTACTGTGGTCCCCAAACTTTTTCATGTCTGTCAATGTCAAGGACCTGCACATTTATCAAATAAATGCATGCGGACCCCCATTTGAAAATACTTTCCAGGGGGACCCCCATAAGAGAGGATTTATATGGCTTTGGCAGTGATTCTCACCATTTTTGAGTGAGGTGTGTTGTCTGGTTTTAACTGCTCGTTCGTAAATCAACGCACTCGGTGACGACACGCCCACAAAACTCAACAAACTCGGTGCGCACCCAGTTTGTATTTCCGAACATACCCTAAGAATTCCGATTTTAAAGAAGTTTTTTTTTGCCCTTTTAAAGGGCAAAATTTGTATTGAATACGCACACATTTATTAGACTAATAACTACTAATAAACCGTCAACCATATTAGCCTACTGAAATAGCTTGGCTATAGGCATATACCCACATCAGCAGCTTTAATTAAAAAAAAGACTGAGTCTATGACAGTTGTTGTGGGGGATTTGCATAACTCTCATACTATGGCTGTGGGAGTTTGCGGAACTCTCTTACTCTATGGCTCTGGGAGTTTGCGGAACTCTCTTACTCTATGGCTCTGGGCACGGCAGGATTGGCACACAGAGCAGCAGCGCTACCAGCGCACCGCGCACACACACATGCAGATCTGCAGCCACGGGGAGGTTTTGGTTTGTTGTTTGGTTGTTGTTGGTTTCTGCTCGTGAGAAGTCCTGTGTGCACTCGCCACAGAGCAATTGTGCTGTCTTAAATATATCTCCTGCTTTATTTTGTTCACTACTGTTAAATTCATTGTTGATGTTTGTGCGACGGAACGCACAGGAGGCATTTAGGGAAATACGGAACAAACCGCGTTCCGTATCGATTCAATACGGAACGCATCATTTAGTGTTCAATTAAGGAACGATTCCGTATTATACGGAACGGTTGGCAACCCTAGCGCTGCATTACCAAGTTTAAGGTGCTTAACTTGTTTTCCACCCTGAGCCACCCTAGACTGTTACAGTGAGTTGCAGAGAGATGTGTCATGGGTCCCAGACTGAGGAGTACAGTAAGTGACGGATCCTGTTTTCTACCCTGAGCCACCCTAGACTATTAAAATGAGTTGCAAAGAGATGCGTCATGGGTCCCAGGCTGAGGAGTACAGTGAGTGACGGGGAATGACATGTAAACAAAGTCTTTAGGCTTGGGAATCCAGCCTGTGGCTCGCGTTAGGGTCTGCGGCCAGTAGTAGAATCCCAAAATACTTTCACATGCTTTATGGTTTTAGAAATGTCACTTTTCTTTTTGAGCGATGCTAGCTGTTCCTACAGTATATGCACAACTCTGTGTGTCTGTATGAGCACAGAATATGCTCAGTTCATTGGCAATTGGCTGGGCGGGCAGGGAGGCAAGCGGCCCGGCCTTCACTGTGGCTCAGACACAACCGTGTTGCCAACTGTGTTGTCATGATGGACTCAAACAAGGCATATACTGCATGGAGATCCGACTGCTATACCCATATAGTCTGGAACAGACCGACTTCAAGTTACCCATACACACTGGCAAGAATTCCAGGGCTTATTTATTGCAGTGATTTTCCTCCCCTTTATATCAAGGTCCATTGCTTATTTGCCATTTGAGCCATGGACCACCATTCGGTGAGATGTTCTGCATGGATGTTGGTAACATAGGAGACAGAACAGGAAACCTTGATCAATATCCATTCTTCTACAAATGACGTAGATTCAAATTAAATTAAGAAATACAGATGGAAAATTAATTATATTCTATCTATCTTGATAGAATATAGTTCTATCTTGGTTCAAAAGAGTAAGGACAGGGTAATGGGGAGCTGAAAGGGAACTAGCTCTTTCTTTACAGAGGTTACACAGGTTTTAAACTGGCAGACTCCAGCGTTGTTGTTGTCATGATGCAATGGGTCAGCCATGACCAAGTATGGACTTCTGGGACAGTCTTTCCCCAATATGAAGGTCCACGATCTCAGAATTGGACTCAAAGGAGCCTGAATTCTTCTGACAACAGTGACATCACCCCTTTACGTGTCGATCATCATCCTTGGTGTTGCTTGGTCAACTGGGTGCATTAGAAACCTTAGGATATTCTGTGGTTATGTGGAATTATGATGGCAGCATGTTCTTGGTTACTGCTAATCTCTTAGTGACAATAGCGTTGCGACAATAGCCAACTTTATTAATAGGATTAATGTTTTAATTGTAATTGCTGCTTTTGTGCACTCCCAGGCGATTGACAGGCAAGTCACGTACAGACGTGCACATGGACACGTGTATGGTCTGCACATGTGATATTAGATGGCGTGGTTGCATTCAGCGTGTACAATGAACTCTCTTCCTACTGATTTCTTTGTGTTTGTGAGTGAATGAGAGGCCGCACATCACATTGCACTGTTGTATTCTCCCCTGCACTGGCAAATAGCATACAGTAATTATCCACTCTGAACAGATTCTCTAGCCAGAATCATTTCTCCATTAGCGTGTTCCAACCCTAACCAGTGTGTTCCTAATAAGCTCCCCATCCTCACACAGACAGACGGGAAGTAGAGTATTGTTTTTTTTGGTGAGACTACTAGTCGCAAAGGTAGTGTAGAACAGTTACCAAATTATGGTTGGACTAGTAGGTCAGACTTCTAATGCGAAGCTATATGAGACCAGATGCAAGTCATTGAGTAAATCGACCAGCTCAACGTTTATTACAGTTTATTGAAGTAGAAAACCAAAATAGAACAATGCACACAAGTGTAGGACAATTAAATGGAAGATGAATAAAGGTATGTATACCATCAATTAAATCGTCTCTCAAGATGCCACTTCAGTGGCCGTATTTAAAGTATCTTGAATTTGAATCCAAAAATTCAATAGCATGAATCCGAAAGCATGTGCATGTGCAATTTACAACAACTCTGTTCACCACTATGTGGCTATAAAATTGTAATACAAAGAGAAGACACAGATGTAATCCACACCTTAGCGAGCGTGTCGAACTGCACTGCTCCTTGCACGGTAGAGTTGTGAGTATTAATCTTAATGGTCCATCCACTCCTGCCCTGTTCCTCATGGGGCGTAGTGAGTGCATGTGTGTGTGTGTGTGTGTGTGTGTGTGTGTGTGTGTGTGTGTGTGTGTGTGTGTGTGTGTGTGTGTGTGTGTGTGTGTGTGTGTGTGTGTGTGTGTGTGTGTGTGTGTGTGTGTGTGTGTGTGTGTGTGTGTGTGTGTGTGTGTGTGTGCGTGCGTGCGTGTGTGCGTGCGTGACAATTTCCTACCACATTAAAGGGGAATTCCACCCATTTTCAACATTTTTTGGGGAGCGCTCTCAGAAAAAAGAACCGTCTAAAGAAATCCATTAATATGGTGAAATACAGTACATCTTGATGATTTCATCAAGACGTGTTTCACCATGTTAATGATTTTCTTCAGATCTCCATTTCTAGGAAACACAGAATGGGGAAACGTTTTTATCATGTCCACCCAGCATCTCTAAGGTATATTAACCCATTGTAGACTATCCCGATTCTAAAAATGTCTTTGAAATACTAACCTAAGTGTACTGGAAAACTTCAAATTATTGTGTAACACCATCAAATTTTTGACATTTTTTGATACTGTACATAGTATACTGTACAGAACCCCTGTAGGGGTTCCCGTCAACTAGGGTAAAACTACCACTAGGGGTTCCCGTCTACTGTACTATGGGTTAAGGACGTATTAGAATGTTGAAAATGGGTGGAATTCTCCTTTAAGGCCAATGCTACAACTCTGGGTCTCCCCAAAGGCCAGTGCCTGGGTTCCTCCGATCACAGGTAATTCACCACCTTTGCTCTGACCAGAGTCAGACTGAATCATAACAGATACAAAACAACAGACCTACATAAACCAAGGCCAGAGGCATCTCTGTATAAAACATTACCTTCGTAAACTTAATGCAAGTATCAATTCAAATAGCATACCTATTGGTAATAAATATAGTCAAAGTTCCTCTCATAGATGCTATTGTATCCCTTATACTCAAATTAATAATTGCAGCATCCAGCAATTGTGAGTGAGACAGTGACATGATTGAGAAACACATTGCTTTATTTCACTTAGCCCAAAACAAACAACACTAAACAAACTTTACTCACAGTTTCATTATTAAAATTTTCATTTAATAAACAGCGTACCGTCTAGTCACCAGCAGTGCTGGGCCTTCATTCATTTTTCATAATAGCCACCTATTGTTTGTCACTCAGCAAGGCTTGCAAATGAAATCGGCACATCAGTTAGTGCTTACAGTAGATGGCTTGATGCTGCTCCTCGCAGCAGGTTAAAGTCATTAAGGTTTAACACAGCTGACATGCATTGCTCTATGGCTTTCCCTCTGCAATTTTACTCCCTGTTCCCCTCTCTGTCCTCAATCTGATTGCGTGGTATTCGTTTCACCTGCTGTCTCTGCACACAGGCAACAGGCTCAATTGGTTCAATTGGCGTTCAGACAAGTTTGGGGTAGACACCACCCCTCAGCCTCCACTGATTGCGCCAGACCTCGCTGTCAGTCAAGCTGATGTAATGGTTGGATGAACTGATCTGGGGTGGTTATATTTGGTGTTTCTATACTGATTTTTTTGACTGGATGAATTATTGTCACTTGAGACCTTAAAAAATAGTGTTTATTTATTCATATGATTCATCCCATTTTAATTATTGTTTTAATATATTGTAAATGGTCATTTAGACCATTTGAAACAATTTTCTCGACCTGGGTTACACATGTGGCATGTCACACCTCTACAATTTACAATTTAGGCAATTCACAGATGCTCTTAATCCAGAGCGACTTACAATAGTTTACAATTTAATCAGAATTTACATTACACTTTACGATAAACAATGTAAGCACTAATGCATTGTAATACATTAGGCATCCTATGTAAGTCACTGCTGCAAGTACTGTGGGTTGATAATGTAATAATACAAGTGCTATGGGCTGAGATGGAGCCTGAAGTAAGTAAGTATTTTTTAGTTATATAGCACCTTTCACAGAGAGGTCTCACAAAGTGCTTTACATACATACAGAAAAGAAAACAGGAGAAGAAAAAAATGGAAACAGTGTACAACAAGAGAAAAAACGAGAATAAAAACAGGAGAAGAAAAATAGAAAAAGGTGTGCAACTCCACCACATAAAACCGATTACAAGGAAGCATTAGGGAGAAAATAGGAATAGGAATAAGACTTTTCTTAAAAATGTCTACTGATGAAGAGAGTCTCAGTGAAAGTGGCAGTGCATTCCACAGTTTAGCAGCAACCGCCTGGTAGGATCTGTCCCCTTTGGTTTTCAATTTAGTAGAGGGTTGAGGGTTGAAGAGGTGTGTTTTCAGACTGTGGCGGGAGATAGATAGTGAGTCTGTGGATCTGATTGCAGTGGGAAGTGCATTCCATAGTTTTGGAGACAGGAGGGAGTCTACAACACCATTACAGTTGAATTTGTGTCAGCAGGTGGTTGATGTGTGTCTAGGGCATTCATGTACATAATAATAATACTTCCCCTATAGCCTCGACAACCTTGCATGTGTATGCAAAGGCTAAAGTATGACATTTAGATTAGTATTGTTTGTAGACTTACCTTTGCATTGTGTATACTTTGTACATATAGTTTTATTTTACAGATACTCTAGGTTCTTAGTTTACATTAGAGCCTATGTATACTATAAAAAAGTGTAATAGGCACGACTGTAATGAAACGCCTCATTTGAAGCTTTTCACTATGAGATATTTGAAGCTTAATGTCTGATCCACTTTCTTCTCCCACTGTACATGCAAGCACAATGATTCTATAACGTCTGTTTAGAACCAGGGAGAGTGCCTGGTGTACAGCTGTGCGGTGCTGTCTATGGTGCTGAAATGATCAGAACCACTGACAGATCCTATAGTTTAGCCTGGGGTACAGCTGTGTGGTGCTGTCCAATCCATGGTGCTGAAATGATCAGACCCATACTAACTGGATGACGCTGTCTATGGTGCTGAAGGGGCTAGAGCAGTGGTTTTCAACCTTTTTGATCCCAGGGACCACTATTTATTCAGAATTTGAGCCACAGACCACCATTTGAGGACATTTTAGCCCCGCAGACCCCAAAACATCATTTAGCCTGAGGACCACCTGGAATCCTCTCAGGGACCACTGGTGGTCCCCGGACCACCTGTTGAAAACCCTTGAACTAGAGCACAGGGCAAGAGAGACGGATACAATCTTTACATACATACGGTACCTACGGTGCCTCATGCTCAGATTGCCTACATTGTGCATGGAAGCTCAGGTTTAATGTTGTATTTTTCTTTTGAAATTGTGGTCTTGTGCTACATGTTTATTTTGTCTTTCTGAGGATACTGAAAGGTTAAATCAATGCATCTCATTAAGCGTAGCACCAAGTCAATTTTAGTTGGTGCCATGGCAATCTGTTCCAACGTATTCCTATTTCAGATTATGGCCTAATAAATGCAAAAGTAAACATCTTGTCAAAACACCAGTACAGGATTAAAGAAATGCGGAAATAGACATCATCCCTTTCACATGTGAATCACTGGCTGCTTTCAAAAAAGGCCAGACGATCCATCCAACAGGAGAGCACAAGGAGAGCGAAATGCATTTTCCCATAGAAAGGATATGACATTCACTGCCTACACCGTTCTCCTTTGTACATAGTGTATTGTATTTGTTATTGATATTGTGTGTTTTGTGTTGATTCATTTCTACAATGGAAACAAATCGCTGTGATTCTTTGGTGGTCAGCCTAAATGTCTGACCGTTACCTTGTGTTGTTTACATTTATGTCTAATATAATACTCATCAATGAATCAGTCAAGCAAAAACAGAATAGAAAAGTGAGGGCTAGCTTGCACACATGTTTCTTTCACTTTCACTTAACCAACTTTGGTACGCCTGACATTTGACATAACATCTGAAACTTCTTCTATGCCAGCTATTGTTATAACATGTGGTTTATACTTCTTTCGAGAGAATGATCCCTTTAGCCCATAATGTTTCAAGTGGATAGTTGGCTACTTCAGTTCTGGCAGGTTCGCGTTCAATGGAGGAAGTCATGACAATGATTGATAGGGACAGTCATTTAGTTTTAACACTTTAGTCTCCAGCCACTCTCTCAACACTATAGTCTGGAACTTTTCAAGTGAGGGCCCTACAAGCATATTAAATCTCTGCGGTATAACATAAACAATAACTTCATTAAATTCACTCCCAACTCATTCCCAAGACAAACTGTTTAATTAAACGACAATACAACAAACTAAAATGTGTGTTTGTGCCCACAAGGCATGCTTGGATGGCCCTCCCTTGTCCAAAGCACACTACGGATGCTACACTAATTTATATCATGCAGTATACCTGCAGTCCCACTATGTTGATAAAAAAGCACAGTCTGAAATGTAATTTGTGATTGAGCAATTCATGTCATTAATGGAACTTTTAGTTGCTAGATGTGTGGAAATAATAAAAGTCCCCAGAACTGGAGGTCAGGAACTTATCAGTGTACTATTTGGCCTCCAGAGTCCACCGACATGATGTCACTTATCAGTTATCACGTGACTGTCCTAGTTCTAGACCTTCAGCTCAAGGCTAAAAAGAAGGGTGACTTTTTAAAAAAAAATAATTTCCACACAAGTGTTTATATTATTATTGAAAATGATTGGCATTCCACTTTAAGTTTATTTTTATTTTTTTTAGATATTACTACTTTAATTAATACTTTAATTTTTAGGAATGTTCACGAGTTCATAAACATCCTGGAACTCCCTTCTTGTGCTACAAAATCACATGTCCAATGTACTTCCCTTGAGGTGGGACTTTGTAGTCCAGGAAGGAAGCTCCTGGATGTCCTTCATGACTAAAATATCTATATAATCATATTACACAAATAAAAAACATAGAAAGTGTTCCTTGCGTCCTTAACATCGTTAAAATAACCTCTGGTTGCAAAAGGGGTGAAATGACTAATTGCTCCCAATGTGCAGGTTTTGTTGCCTTTTGTGAATGTGTGTGAATGGTGATATAATGCTCTATCTAAAGTGCTTTGGATAAAATTGCAAATGTTGTGTTCTCCAAATGTGGCCCTTGAGGTGGTCCCAGGGGGTGCCCTGTTAAATTTGTTGGCATCCCACGTTCATCCCTAGCTGTTTGAAAAAAAAAATCTGCAAGTTATGTAGATCTGTGACCACTTACTATACCTACTAGTTTGGGAGACCTCGTGTGAAAAAAATCTGAGCTCCACCGATTTTACCTTTTATTTTTCAGAATGGTGTGTAGGCCAATACTGTGTTGCGGTCCTTGCATCAGAAAGTCTTGCTATCTCTATGAAATATCAATGCGCCCCCCACCACACGCACGCACGCACGCACGCACGCACGCACGCACGCACGCACGCACGCACGCACGCACGCACGCACGCACGCACGCACGCACGCACGCACGCACGCACACACACACACACACACACACACACACACACACACACACACACACACACACACACACACAATTCTGTCTCCACTATATGCCAATCAAACACGCAGCATGCTTGCTCTACAGTATATGTTGTTGTAGTTTCGACCTTCTTCTGCACATAACACGGTGGCAGGGAAACCACCGCGACATTCCCCAAAGCGCCTTGGAATAAAAAAAAAATCGTGATGGGGGTACATCATCCTCTTTCGATCCTCGTTTCCCTGGCCCTACCTTGTTTCCGGTAAAGTGTACCCATACATCATGAAGCCTACGTAAAGTGAGCCGAGGGTCTATAAATCATGCAACGTGACACGCTCGGAGCGCCGCGGCTCATACGCTTTCATGTGTGCTGGTGTAGTCTTGCCTTATACCAAGCCTCCTCGATCGCAGCAGGGCTGCCGCTTCGTTCCGCTGGAGTGTGCAGAAAGAACCCCCCCCCCACCCCCGCAAATATGATGCACTTTTTTGAAATGTTATTGTCAGCCACCGATGCAGCAAAAGGGTATCGATTCTTAATTTGCTCTGCCCTGTGCATTCATTGAAGCAGAAATCAGTTTGAATGGTGCTTTGTAGTTCCACGGGTATAATTGTGCCATAAACTGCGAGTGCCAGGCTTGATGTTATTTGAGATGGTGGTGGAGGGGGATACGTGGTCTGCATATCCATAGAGGGATTTTTTTTCCCCGGAAACATAAAACATCCAACATTATTTTGTCTGGGAGCCCAAATTAAAACGATCCACAAAGATCACCTTTTGTCTCATTAACAGCAGCCCGTCGCTTGGTCTTAATGAGCCTTCCAGAAGTCGATCCGACCGCGAGGTCATATTGGCTCAGACAGACAGAGCGGCTCGCGGATTCTTCTTGGTAAATCGTTTTGTGGGTGGAAACGGGCAGGTGGCGACTGCACCACAAAAAGGGACGGTATATACGGTATATATTGCCGGCATGCGTCTTCCACTTAGAGCGCCCGCGATATTGGACGCCCCGCTTATCTGATCGGCCTCATGCCGCGCTCCTGCGGCTCACCGATGACGCCGGAGCTTTCAGCCTCCGCGTCTGACTGACTGACTTCTTTCCCATTATGCAAATAACCCCCCCTCCGCAGAAAGGGCTCCACGCTTCGGCAGCCATCAATTCACCGAGGCCCTGCCATTTGAATGCATGCATTTTCATGTTTTTTGTCTCGCTTTAAGCCCCGATCCGTACACTCCGTGGTACGGCGGTGACGCCGGCAGGAAACGGGCGATCTGTAAGATCACAGTGTGTTGCGTTGCCACGCATCGCAAGTTTGCAGATTGGCTGTTTCTTTGTGCGGCGCTAGACCACGCAACAAGAATTATAAATCAGGGCCTCCTCCCTCCAGCCTTGCCTTTGAAAAGAGGCTCTGCTTCTGATGCATAGCGCTGGGGGTTCACACTGCGGCGGTGCGGGAATAGAGAGAGAGCTCTTCCCCTCCTCCAATCAATTTATATAACTTCCTTTGAAGAGTACGCCTCTATCTATGGCGCGGAATGAAATTATATGAACATATAGGAAGGATCCGGAGGCGCCCACACAGCCTTGGGCGCGTTGGAATGATGGCGCATGTATGTTGGCATTCCCAACCACATGCTACGCAAAACTTGGCTTATAAATCAACTTTGCCGACGCTTTAAAGCTCCCCCGGCCCCACCGGAGCCGCGTGGTCTTAAACCACACGGCTCCCACTTCCCCCACCCCCCCGCCATCGTTTAATCCTGTCCTCCCCAGAAAATGTTCTTATGGGTAATACCATCAAGGCAGACTGCCAGAGGGGCTGCCAAAGGCCACCAAACAGGCCCTCTGGAATGCCACAGTCGAGCCGATGAGGAGTATCGAGATTACGTCCCGTATGGCACCTCGGCTCCATAAATATGACTCGATACAATGCTTCATTTGAGACACGGCGCGTGGGGG
The DNA here is from genome assembly GCA_039105355.1 of Benthosema pterotum. Classification (NCBI taxonomy): domain Eukaryota; kingdom Metazoa; phylum Chordata; class Actinopteri; order Myctophiformes; family Myctophidae; genus Benthosema; species Benthosema pterotum. The sequence goes on along the minus strand of CM076983.1, from coordinate 25,049,950 downwards.
CCGCTGCCATTTTTCAGCTTTATACAAGATTATGATTACAAATATACTGATTGTAAGATTTCATTATGATATATTATGATTCTGTGAAATTGTTGGTTGTACAAGAAAGTAGAGAAAGCAGAGAAAATGCTGCTGATTCTTTGGCTGATTCTTCGGCTTTTAACATAGTTGATGAGATTCATGTATTTTTATGTGGCAGCTGACGTATATTGTACCTGACATAAACCATGAGATAATTCCTAAATAGACGAATAAAGTGATCTAAAACTTGTATTTATGCCAGTAGACAACAAATCATAACAATGCAATGTTGCATGTTTTCTATAGTACAGGTGTGCTATTCATGTTTATTGTATAGTAAAGGTGTAATGTTTAAAATGCACCAACTAAAATAGAATTTGTAGGTTGATGACTTTGTACTTTTGAATAGTAGATTTTGAATATTGAACTTTTACATGACACTGATTCAAATAAGGGCACATGCATCTGTTTTCTGAGTGCCAGACCTTACTCCTGCTAACATCGCCTGGACTTTGGTTTGCAGTTGAGTTGACACCTTGTCCCAAAATGACTTTTGAAAGAATCTGGGGTTTAAAAAACAAACAAGAACCAGACAATTCATTTCAAAGTAGCTCAAACTTCTATGTAATCTGAAACTATTCGAACCCCCCTCCAATTGTCCCATGCCTTTTGATAAACAAACAATCACAAAACAATTATTGTCACCGGGTTTGAGAGTTGTAATTGCAAATTGCCTCTGAACAGGAAAGAGAGAGAGAAAGACAGAGAGAGAGAGAATTGAAAACATTACAGCTATCTTTTTTATGTATTCATACGCCTCTAGAGAGGTAAGTATGATTACACCAGTTTGCAGGCCCGTGCAATCTGCTATTTTTGAAAAATCATGTGTGAATATATTTTCTTTCACAGTGAACGCGTTCAACTGGTATTGTTTCTTCCATGGGTGTCCCTGTAACAACATATTTTAACAATCGTAGGTTGTTTTAGAAAGAAATGTCAGTATTAAATAAATTAATAAATAAAGATATCACCTTCACAATGAACCTGGAGGGCATACTGTATAGGGGCCCATTTTCGTCACCGCTAAACCCCCTATCCTTAAACTTCTTTGCCTTTTTTTTTACTATTTTGAAAAAATGGCCAGTCTTCAAGCTCACGATTCTGGGCAATTCCAAAGTGCTGCGTGATCGTCAAACATCAATCTCTCATCTGTATAGAATATACTGTATATACGTGTAGATCTTCTCTATGAAAACAGATCAAGTGAAACGTGAAACTGAGTCAGCAGCAGCAACGTGTCACAAGTTAAGTAATGTCTTTAACTATAGACAATTATATAGCTTACCTAAACAACGGACACAAGGAAGTGACCAACAGCAGGCAATCTACAGCTGTATATACGTTGTAGGTCGATCAATAAATAAGGAGATGAAGTGAGCCGATGCAGCAGCTGTTCCATTTGGACATCTCTAACGTGCACACAGACGCATGCACACTCTGCCTTCTCAAACTGGGTACCTGGTGTAGGTTAGCAGGTGCTTTGATGAAAATGGAGCCCATTGTCTGTTAGTTGATTCAAGCAGTATAGGAAATTATTTTTGCTTCGATTGTGATATATTGACAATAATATACTATTTAAATTGGTGGATATGTGCACTTATCTGGCCCGTTTTTTAGTTAGGGGAAAAAATACACTACTTCAGTATGATGTAGCTGCTACAAGTAACGACAGGAGCAGCCTTCCACAAATGTATTTTTTACGCATGGAGTAAATTCCAATTGCAGGGAGTGAGTTTCACACATTTGGGTCCGGCCAGACCGTATACTGTTGCTCAAAAAAAAATCTGAAAGGAGTCTTCTCAAACCATCGGCTGCAAGTCCCTAGTCTTTGGACTCTTGTACGTGCATGCATGTGCACGCACCAGCTGTCACTGGTAGAATTTGTGCTTCGCATTGTCACTGCTGTCGGGCAGAATCCTTGTATCTCTGTGCAGTAGTTATTTCGCCTTGTTTGTTTGGTTCATAGTTCATCATACAGGTGTTTCGTGTTCTTAGTAGGTAGTGAAAATAACTGATCTTTGTGAGCTTGTAAATATAGGCATAAAACAACGGTAGTAAAGCATCGGTTTTGTAGATGCGAGGTTTTCACCTGACGGCAACGATCTGCCTGGCGCTCCTGGTTGGGGATGATGGGTGTCCCGTCGGAGACGAGGAGGATTATGTCCCCATATTTGTAAGGCAAACAGATGACGCGCTGGAGGCGCCATTCTCAATAAGGGAGCGGCTTTTGCTGTTTTTTTTTTTTTTTTTTTCTCCACCGCTATTCACCAGAGATCAACGTGATTACGGAATGACAGCTGTCTAATTACACCAAAAGCACCTCACTATAGCATGGTCGCCCGAGAGCCACCGTTGGAACAGATGACAACGTCGGTGACAGACAGTATACTGTCTGTGCATAGTAACTGCGTCACAGTGCGGTTAATTGTAGGTGGCCCAAAGGGGTGGCAGAGTAATGGTAATGAGTCCTAATTGGAATACTATGATTTCTTTTTAAAGAAAATCAGACCTGTCTGAACTGAGTGGTGCTGTAATGTACTGTACTGTAGCCCTCCTCACTGGCCTGTGTATTAGAGTGTGCAACAGTGACACTTGGTGGTCAACAAACATTATAATGCTATTTTCGTGCTCAGACAGACATACAGGCACATTAGCTTTGCAACTGAGTGGCTGCACCACAGTATATACTGTAGATAGATAGATAGATAGACAGACAGACAGACAGACAGACAGACAGACAGACAGACAGACAGACAGACAGATAGATAGATAGATAGATAGATAGATAGATAGATAGATAGATAGATAGATATACTTCCCAGTATAATTTATTTTGGTTGAGAAAAGAGATGTATCACTTCTGTTGAATATTCAAATGTAATATAGACCTGTATTAGAGACATCTATTGGCCAGGTTGTGAGTGTGTCTTTCTGTTGTGCTGTAGTGTGTAATGAGCTTTTTGTATGAAGGTTTGTGTACAATATGTCACTGTGACATATTGAGCTCATAGATCTCCTGAGTCTGTGGCACGATACCCAAATGCAACAAAGTATACAGCCTGGGCTTTAGGTTGTCACGCTGCACACAAATGAACGGATGTCTGAAGAATTCTGAAAGCAGTTATGTCACAGACATCAGATGAAGTGTGGACAGTTATTGTAGCGTGCATGTGGGGGTTCCAGACACGGTGGCTGGATCAAGCTGGATGGAGATGGATATCTTGCCAGCGGCTCCAATAATCCTGTTACTCTTTCATCATTCTCTGCTTTAGTCTGTCATGCGATCTGACATAGCAGGGAAATCTTTCAAGTCTGCATGAAATCAAAATACAAAATTCAGAGCTTTTTAGAGGTGGGTTGACCAATACCTACAGTATAATATAGTAAAGTACAGTATATGCAATATATTGTATAAATAGGGCTGACTACAAAAAACATATAAATATTCAAACATTTCTAAGATGGCACAAAATGTAATATTCATTTCAATTCAATGTGATGCATCGTCAATGCAGCAAGCGAATATTGATTTTTACTTTATCAACACTGCCTGTTGTTTTCCAGAGAGACTGGTTGCACTGGATGCACTTCTTTTGTTCTACCTTAGGGTTAATTTACTAATTTCTTTATTAAGTGGCCATGTAACAGGCAGGATAATCAATGGGGAGTGGGTCATCATTGAGAAATAAAGCCCTTCAGTGATTAGACTCCTTTACCATCAGGGGTCTAATCATCCTGTCAGGGTTTATTTCTCATTAGTTCTCCATTGAACTGTGGATGAATGAAGACTTTGAATGAATGATGAATGAATTGAATGACTGTATTTTGAGGCCACATTGAACTTGACTTTTCAATAGCTACTGCCACGGTGGCATTAGGTTTGTACAGTAGGGTATGTGGCAGTGGTGGAAAAGGAATCAAATGTCTTACTTGACTAAAAGAAAAGGCTGGTCATCATAACAGGGGTGGATCTAGCCATGGCCCTGGGGGGGGATGCCCCCCCTAAATGCACTTACTGCCCCACCAAACATGATGGCATCCAAAACAACCCAAAATACCCAAGAAATTAAAGTGCTTATATTTAAAAATGATGTGAAACACTACTACTGCTACTAACTACAGTTGTGTCACCACTAAACCAACAGCATTTCATCATTGAAAGCATAAAACTCTCTGGGTCAGACCTTTAGCTTTATGCATGCTGCGTGTCTGTTGCAACTTCAACAACAACTGATGTTATTATTGATGCTTAATTGCGTAATAAAAGTCCTGTAACTGAAAATGGTATGGGTGCGACTTCATCGCCCGTGGCGCGAAGCGACACTCCAACATGCCCCTCTTGCCCCTCCAACATGTTCCCTTGCCCCCCCAAATGGGACATGTTACATCCGCCCCTGCTCCATAATATACTTTAGTAAAAGTACAAAACTAATGCCATCAAGATGTGAGTACTCATGAGTAACAAAAGTAGAGGTACTCAATATGCAAAATGTAATTTTCAGGTTTTCTAATCTATAGATTTTTTTTAAAGTAGCCGATCCAAAACACAGTATTATGCAAATGAGTTGTGGATTCTAGAAATTTAGAGCTTAAGTGGTGATTTATGTTTAGTAATAAAAACTATTTTTAAGGGCAAAGTGTTTTGTTTAAAAAAAAGTAAGATAGTACAAGGTACAAAGTACATGATTATCCTAATCTCATCATCTGGAGGGATAGTCACGCTGGGACTTTCCAGTCATTTGTCAAATCTAGGCTTTACAGGTTTTTTATTTTACAGGTGTATTGTGGTCCATTTGTTAGTGAGGCTTGGTGTGGTTCAATGCTATTGTCACATGGCACATGTCTTTAACTATGCTAAATCCATTGTATTAGTATTCTTTGTTTGGACGCCAGGAAGAGTAGTCTTCACTGTAGCGAGGAGGACTAATGGGCATTCGTAATAAGCAAAAAACAATAGACATAATAATAAGATAGCATGTGTAAAACGTTATTTATCGGCGGTTTATGTGGTGTGTTAAGCCCAATGCTATGTGACAACAGGCCTCTATAATTTGGCCTACTCCTTTCCCCCCTCTACACCAAGTGTCCCTATCTCCTCCATTATGCCTACAATTCCAGACAAATGTGAGTTTGGTGTAGTTCTGTTGGATATTTCTGTGATGATCCACAGATTAAAGAAGGCTAATGACAATGAATAGAAACAGCAGAAATGCTGACTTTCACTATGATGCATTAACAATTCGCTGAATATGTGATATGGAATAAGGTTAACTCCTGCCGGTTTTCTCTTTTGTTTGTTAGTTTTTTTTATTTGTATAGTCCCACGTGCCAACAGCAGAATGTGCTGACTGACTGCAAACCTATCTCCTCCCTAAGTAGTAAAACGCATGTTTGCATTTGATGTGCGGAGGACGGAGGACATGGCCTCTGGTTTGCTGTGCGGGTGCAAAAATAAACAGCGGTAAACAACAAAATAAGAGTCTGAGACTTTAATGGGGTGTCCCAATCTCCTGAGGCGGAGATTGGGATTCGTGGCTTCAGGACATCCTCGATAATGAACTCTATCAACATTGTGATGAGGATGCAACTGTATGATGCATGATCACCATTAGGGACGGTCAGGGTTCCATTTGAGCTTGTAGATATATTTTTGCAGTTTCCCAACATGAATCCTAAAAAGTAACAGTTTCGAACATATGAAGTTTCCACCCGACAGAGATGAAATTATCTGATAACTGATAGTATCCTCTTCCTGAATTAAATGTTCTTTGGCAAAAGTAGACCATCTGATATACACTGTTGGCATGAGTATGATTGATATCTGATGAATCTAATGATTTTTTCTCTTTATATTATGGTGCCAATTTTCGTCTGCTCACAGAGCTGTTTTCAGCATCGGTTGCCTATGGAACGATGTAAGTTAGAATTGCATGTCCCACCCAGTTAGTAGGCACAAGCATACATGTGTGTGCATCTGTAATCCATGTAGGCCTAACTCAAGAACCGCTCTCCCCACCGTCTGTGTTTAATTTGACACGCGCCTTCCACATCGCCAAGGGAGTGCTTATCTGGGGACCCCCTGGGACTCCCTCTTTCGGAGTGGATAGTGGGAGTGATGTCAGGACATCAGTAAGTTATAGCAGGGGTGCAAACATTGGTACTTCAGAGGGTGATCACTGGCACAAGTATAAGAGAGATGATTTTTCTTTTTTAATTTAATATAAAACCGTGTACAGTTAAATGAAGTCCGCTCATATCTGTATGTACTGTAAATTACATCCTGCACATTTCATTCAAAGTCACATTCATTGAACAATGACAAACATGAAAGACATGAATTAAGGCATTAAGCTTATACTTTTTGCCATCAGATTGGAGCACTGGTCTGACACCTGTACAGCACATAGACAGACGTTAGAAATTGAAACCATACCTGATCCAAGAACCTCTCTGACTATAATAGCAGGGGAGTCCTAGCCCTGTGGTGTGTTGTTGTTGTTGGTGGTGGTGGTGCTCTTTCGGGTCATTGTGCTCCTTCCTCCACCAACCCCTGTTCTGACGTGGGACCACGTGTCCCCTCTCATGGCTGTAAAGGTTATAGTGTTCCATCGCCTCTCAATACAACACTGTTCATTCAAGACGAGAGCATCCTGCCCGTCAGCTGTGATGCAGGGTTTAAGTGGTAAAGAAAATGCTGTTGTTCTTATTGTTGTTGTTTTCCCCACAAATCGAACCCCAAGGACGTTGAAGAGTCCGTTAATGAGTTGTACGCCTCTGCATTTACTGGATCAACACCACGACCACAATGAGATTAAAGGGAAAAAAAGCATAGAGGAACCCACAATGCAAGAGTAGCCAAGTGCTCTCCGCATTACCGTCTTTATCCGGATTATATAGCACTCCACGGCGGGAAGGGCTTGAAGATTTATGCCGCTAATGATTCAGCTGAAGCACCAATGCAAACACGGCTGATTGCCCCTAACTGACTTTGGTGGAGTTTAAATAAAAAGGCTTGTCTGAAGTGCTTTTTGATACCTAGCAAATAGCGGCACGGTTGGGGCAGAAAACACTTATCTCCATATACTACTTATTTTCCTTTAATGACTACTATGGTAACATTTTATCTACAGATTTAACACTTTTTCCACTCAAGTGGTGGTGCAGCCACTCCAAGGCCCATGTTGTCCCTATGCCCCAGGGGGCGGTGGTGGCTCAGAGGTAGATTCACCAGATGGTAACCGCAAGGTTGCCGGCTCAAACCCGGATTCCCCAGGAGATACCGTCAAAGTGTCCTTGAGCTGCTTGTACCTTGCATGGTTTCTGCCGCCATAAGTGTATGAATGTTTGTATGAATGGGTGAATGTGATGCACAAAAATATGTAAAGGGGGAAATACCCTTTTAAGTACAGCACTTTATAGTAGAAGTACTCAGTTCCTTTCCATGGCTGGTTTTTGTCTCCACCAGGCCGGAGGCATGGTGGAGAATATGTTTCACCCTCCGTCCGTGTGTGTGTGTGTCCGTCCGTCTGTTAACAAGTAATCTCCGGCGCCGTTTACCCGATCGCTGCCAAAATTTACACACACACTCCCTGGATGCCAACCATGAACCTCTGCTCCAAAGTTTTGGCCAGGGCCTATTATAGTGCCACCAGGAGGCCGACTTTTGCAATTTTTTGGCAAAAATCTGTGCGTGTGTCTGTCTGTTAGCAGCTAATCTCCCAAACCATTTACCTGATCGCTGCCAAAATTTACACACACACTCCCTGGATGCCAACCATGAACCTCTGCTCCAAATTTTTGGCCAGGGCCTATTATAGCGCCACCAGGAGGCCGACTTTTGCAAATTTTTGGCAAAAATCTGTGTGTGTGTCTGTCTGTTAGCAGCTAATCTCCCAAACCATTAACCCGATCGCTGCTAAAATTTACACACACACTCCCTGGATGCCAACCATGAACCTCTGCTCCAAATTTTTGGCCAGGGCCTATTATAGCGCCACCAGGAGGCCGACTTTTGCAATTTTTTGGCAAAAATCTGTGCGTGTGTCTGTCTGTTAGCTGCTAATCTCCCAAACCATTTACCCGATCGCTGCCAAAATTTACACACACACTCCCTGGATGCCAACCATGAACCTCTGCTCCAAATTTTTGGCCAGGGCCTATTATAGCGCCACCAGGAGGCCGACTTTTGCAATTTTTTGGCAAAAATCTGTGCGTGTGTCTGTCTGTTAGCAGCTAATCTCCCAAACCATTAACCCGATCGATGCCAAAATTTACACACACACTCCCTGGATGCCAACCATGAACCTCTGCTCCAAATTTCCGACAACACTATGTTATAGCGCCACCAGGAGGCTGATTTTAAAAACATGATGAACAGCAGGCAATTTACATAAAATCTTTAACACACTAAAATACTAGGCTGAGAAAAATATTCTCTCTAATATCCACTCTTTTCACAATGGCTTGTTATAGCGCCACCAACAGGTGAACATTTGCAAAACACATTTTTGGACAAAATGCCTCAAATCATCTAAATGCTAAAGTCATACGAAGAAATGGAATCCTTTTAACATTGGCACATTATAGCGCCACCAGGAGGCCACAACCTGAACTGGCCTGGTGGAGACCTGTGCCCAGAAGGGCACTTTTCTAGTTGGTCTTGTTTTCATAGACCTGGTTGCTTCCCCATCTGGCATGAAGCATCGTTACAGACGGTTAGAACCTCCAGCTGGGTTGAGTTGGCATTTCCCTCACAGCGCAGCCTGTGTGTGTGTGTGTGTGTGTGTGTGTGTGTGTGTGTGTGTGTGTGTGTGTGTGTGCGTGTGCGTGTGCGTGTGCGTGTGCGTGTGCGCGTGCGCGTGCGCACATTTTTTCTGAAAGCGTTTGTACGCTTTCAGAAAAAATGTTGAAGCGTCTAAAGAAATCCATTAACATGGGAGGGGGTGCAACAGGCCAAGAGCATGCGCACCCAGGAACACCCCCGCTCAATCATGATTGGATGCCGGCTTTTCCAGGAAAAAATACATAAGGTCCGCACACTGGATTGAAGCTCCAAGTTAATGGCTTCATCAGCTCTTCTGATGAAGAGCCGTGAGGTTCGAAACATCATCATGCATCATCATCATGCAGGTGAAATAAACACCTTTAACTTGGAGCTTCAATCCAGTGTGCGGACCTTATTTATTTTTTCCTAGTTTGTCTTTTGGCCCAGCACCTGGTATTTAGTTCTTTTGGATATGCGTGCCCTTTTGTTTGTTTTATGACGGCTTTTCCACCCACGAACAAAACTGAAACTATTTTTTTTTTACCCCACACTCTATGGTAGGGAGGGTGAAATCAATGAATATACCTGTAATAATGTGTGAGTGCTGGCAGACTAGTCTACGGTAGTAGAGTCTCATATAGTGACCAAATTATTAAAAATGCATTAATAAAACAATCTCCCTGATTTCAAGGCTTCATAGCTTCTATTTCCACCCAACAGAGGCGATCCGCATGCATGCTTGTCCTCAAAAGAACCACATACTGCGCTGCTGTCGGATTCCACCGGAAATGTTGGCGAGCGTTTTGTCAAAAACAGCTTTAATTCCTTCATTTGCATCACATTTCACAGCATGGCACTCCAGTAAACTCTGTGTGTGTGTGTGTGTGTGTGTGTGTGTGTGTGTGTGTGTGTGTGTGTGTGTGTGTGTGTGTGTGTGTGTGTGTGTGTGTGAGAGAGCATGCTCTGTATTCAGCAGTACTTCACAGTGAAGCCTAGGCATCAATGCAGCACAAATCATTATTCATGCAGGGAGACTAGGCTCTTATTACATAATTGCAATGCGATCTGCAATGTACCTAATGAGCGGATTAGCGTGCTTTGTGCGTGTGTGTGTGTGTGTGTGTGTGTGTGTGTGTGTGTGTGTGTGTGTGAGAGAGAGAGAGAGAGAGAGAGAGAGAGAGAGAGAGAGAGAGAGAGAGAGAGAGAGAGAGAGAGAGAGAGAGAGAGAGAGAGAGAGAGAGAGAGAGAGAGAGAGAGAGAGAGAGAGAGAGAGAGAGAGAGAGAGAGAGAGAGAGAGAGAGATATTTTGATAAACATACTGTCCAGTTCTTGTAGGACGATGGTTGCTTTTGAGGGGCGCTAGCCCCTCATATTCAAATTTTAGCGTATAATTTACATTATGTGGATGACCAAATCTGTTTTTCGGTCCTAGACTTATACATGTTATAGGATTAAAGGATAAATCCACACCAAAACACAGCTGTCCTGAATCTTATATTACCCAATAGAATATTGGGTCACGTGCAATGGAAAAATATGTGTGTGACATTTATTTTTTAAAACAATGTTTTACAGGAAAACTACTGGTGGAGAGTGCTGTCTATCACATGGTATGCTTAGCTGTGATTGGACCATTAGATTTGGGGGAGGGGCTTACTGAAAGATCTATTGAAAAACCACAGAGCCTCGCATATTAGGACACTATCAGTAACAAAAAAAGGGTTCATACAGGAAAATGATTATCAAATATCTAAATACTAAATATCGAGTGACTTGAGACATGTCTGGAATGTTCACCTATATGTCTGACCTTGCCTAAAAGTACTTTAGTACTAATACTGTAGCAGAGGTAGGTTACATGAGGTACGCCACAAACGTTGCCATGGAGATGTTGTGGGTAGTTGACTTCTTCTTTTTGCATGAGCTTCTTCTTTTTTCCCCTTCGGGAATGCGCTAAGCTTTGGCACAAAGCATGGAGGAGAAAAAAGATTTCCTCACTAAATTGGACCAGCAGCTGCTTCATGCAACTGGCTAAAAACCACCAGTCACTCCATGCCCACGTCGATTCAACACAAACAACATCCTGTCCTTCTGTTTTGTTTGCCGGCCTGCTAGTGAATAAAGGTTCGTAGAAGTCGAGTATGATGGAAGGTTTGCAGCGACAGTATACAGTACAGTATATTGTTTTTTCTTAGGTGGAAACCTCATATTACCAAAACTGTTATTTTTCAAGATTAAAAGAACAAAATTTGAATAAAGACATGCAGGTGAATAATTGTTAAACATCTGCATTACTTTAACACTATATTGCATTGCCAGCCCTTTTTCTGCATTCATACATACATACATATATACATACACACATATATACACATACACACACACACACACACACACACATATATATATATATATATATATATATATATATATATATATATATATATATATATATATATATATGCTATTCCACATGTTCATACAGTATGTGTGTCTACTATGTATTGTGGCCAGTGGCCAGTTTGCCACTGCAGCCAAAATAAAGTCTAGTACTCGCCACACAGGGGACTTTACTCATTGTCAGCGCAGTCCATTAGAAGCATTTGCACAGTGTGTGAGCCAACAGTATGTCTCCAGAGACTGCTAACAAGTTTAGACAATCGGCGTTCTCCTAGTGCTGTCTCTCATGTCACATTCCATGAAGAACACACACTCTGGCAGCAGCAGTACAACTACATAATGGTGTGGGAGGGTGGATTAAAATGTAAAAAATAAAGTAGCAACACTGCAAAAATAATATCGCGAATATAAGCAGCCAAAATGAGTTTTCTCTGATGCGTAGCTGGCATCTCCCTTAGAGTTAGGGTGAGAAGTTCAGTCTTTGCTTGGAAAGGAGGTTTGGGCATCTGGTTAGGAAGCCTCTCAAGTGTCTCCATATAGGGAGGTCCTTGTGATGCACGTCCCACTGGGAGGAGACCACGGAGCAGACCAAGGCTCAGATGGAGGGATTACATCGACTCTTTGGCCTTGAACTGCTTTGGGATCCCTCAGGAGGGAAGGATGGAAGGATGTATGAATTCTGAATGTAGAAATGCAATCTGCAAGCTCGCAATGCACCGACAATCTGCATTTTTTTTTTGCTGTTTTCGCAAAAAAAAAAAATCATCCCATAATGACATTTTACTCCCCCCAAAAAACCTGTCCCAGCGGGTTTGAAACAGATTAAAATGTAACTGCAATACGGCAAGGAAGCTTACACACACACAACAATGGCATTCGTTCCTTTATACACCTTGTGATAACTTTGATGTTGACAAATTAATGAACTAAAAGTTGCAAACAAATGCATTGTTTGTGCCACGAGGAAAACAGTTGTCCTCCCCAGCTCACCCAAAGCCAGTTAATTTTCATGTTAATTAAGCTCACAGTGGTGTGTCTTTGACGGATGGTGGAATTTACAATGCAACTCCTCCTTGATTCCATAAGCTGTTGAACTGTAAATCTTTCTGCAGAGCTCATTACCAGACCAGATTAATGGGAGAGGGATGTTTTATTTTTTCCTTCGTCGTCTTCTTCGCGCTGAGGAGCATGATGCAAATTGCTATTGAGATGAAGCCAGCTTTTTTTTAAACACTTAATTTGAACGTGTGTGCTGTTATTGTGTATGCATGCAAATTCACCTGAATTCAGAGAGAGAGAGAGAGAGAGAGAGAGAGAGAGAGAGAGAGAGAGAGAGAGAGAGAGAGAGAGAGGGAGATTAGGATCTTTCAGAAAAGATGTACTTATTTCCCATATCATCATTCATAACGTTTCTCTGGCTGTGGTTTAATTGCTTGGGAAGGTGTCCAACGAGGCAGACGTTCCATCACAAGGCTAATGTCTGTTTAAAGATAGGAACAGACAGCCGTGGTTTAACTAACACACACACACGCACACACACACACACACGCACACAAAACAAACGCAAAACACGCGCACGCACGCACACGCACGCACACACACACACACACACACACACACACACACACACACACACACACACACACACACACACTTCTTGAATACTAAATGATATCCCTCTTTAGGGTAGAAAAAACTTGTATGCTCCCACCCCCTCAATTATACTGTATCCATATTTTTGAGTGGTGCAAGGCCACTCCTAAGGCCCAGCTTTGTCCCCATACACACAACTGTACACCCTACACCTATATAATGTAGGGTGTAATTTGGTGACGCTTTACAGACGGGGAGTCTGAAACGCACACATTGGCGCAGCTATTCCACCTTGCCACTCAGTGATGACAGACGAGAATTGCGTAGCGAGGGAAAAAAAGCTCACAGGATTGAGGTCTAAAACGCACCTAAATACACAATAAACAACACTGGACGCTGCACAATAACACCCGGCATCACACGTTTGCTGAATCGTGCCGTTTTCTGAGCTTAAAACGCCGGTCCCGTTGAAAATGAACTAGAAGGCGGAATTTGTTACTCTCCGTCTGTAAAGCCCCTTAAGCTCTCTATTCTGATAAGAATCATTAATATAGTTTTTGTTCAGTAACAGGGCTCTCCCGGTCTCTTCAGCCCTTTAATAATGAACACATATTACATATTCAGGTGGGTTGCAAAATGTCAGCCAATCAGGAGAGTCATTTATCAGCGTGTTCCAGTTCCAGTTGTGTCTACACTTTCTTGGCGTCATCACTTCCAGTTTAATCTGTATCCTGTCTGAGTTCTCTATCCTGAAAATGTATATCCTTACCTGATAATGTATTTCATGTTCATGAAAGAGCATATTAATAATATATATTAAGTCACTTCCCCTTGCGAGCTTGGACTATATATTGGCTATTGTCACCTTTTTTGATAACCCTGAAATTCAGCTCAAATTTGCCGCAAGTGAAGATTTTGCATTGCTGATGTACCAATCGTGTGCTAATATTGCACCTGTAAATTAGCATTGTTTATTTTTGGAGTCCCTTCTAGGCTCAAAGAATCTCACCACGTCCAGCAGTCATTCAGGAGTTATCCATATACTGATTTTGCGTAATGAATACATTTCTATCAGTCATTGTAGGTGGTCTGTGATTTCAATTAAAACGTACAAAATGTAGTTTACAAATACATATGCAAAAGTAATCGCTATTAAAACGTACAAAATCTGTCAGTAGTTTAGGTCGATTCACATCTCCATATATTACTGGTGTATATGTACTGTAGCGTACAGTAAAGGCTGTTATGGATACATTACAGTTTGTGCATCCTATCTACACCTTCACATATTGCCTCTGTTGGGAGGTATAGCATTTTTGGACATTATCTCCACAAATGTTACCTTTCTGGATTCAAGTGCCACCAATTAAAAGTACCTCGACCGCTGGCTGCTACTTTTGATGTGTGCTTTTGTTTGAGTAAGTACGGTGTCAATTAAAAAATAACAATAAAAACAGCAAAAATGCTAATATATGCTCTATATACTGTATAGATAAGACGTTTTTGGCCCCGACAGCAACAATATGTTATATGCTACAGCAAATGCCTGTGTGTGTGTGTGTGTGTGTGTGTGTGTGTGTGTGTGTGTGTGTGTGTGTGTGTGTGTGTGTGTGTGTGTGTGTGTGTGTGTGTGTGTGTGTGTGTGTGTGTGTGTGTGTGTGTGTGTGTGTGTGTGTGTGTGTGTGTGTGTGTGTGATTAGTGTATGTCCACATGATGAGTGTGTCTCGGGGGAACGCAGCCAAGCAGAATGTGTGATGCGCGGATAGGAAGATGGGAGGGGGGGGGGGGGGGGGGGTGTCCAATTACGCTGTGTGTCAAGGCGGGGGGTTATGTGCTGCTCTCAGCATTGCTGACCGCACACTTCTAAAAGGGATGTGTCCCGTCACACACACACACACACACACACACACACACACACACACACACACACACACACACACACACACACACACACACACACACACACACACACACACACAGGGACGACTGTCTAATAAATAGATAATCACATCAGTCTCTCAACCCCTTGCCTCATCTGCTGATTAGCGCCCTTCCCAGCCACACACACACACACACACACACACATACACACACACACACACACGTTTGTTTTAGCATACTTGCAATTTTATTGAATGCTATCTTTATAATTGTTTTGCCATCCCTCGTCCCAAAAGCCGAGAATAGCAGATCTACTAGTTGTAACCCCTACAGTAACTTCTATCTAGGGTCTTATCGGACGTCAATTTACCTTTTTTAATTATGATATTGATAACATGTTAATTAGCTCGATATTACCGGTATTGACCACTAGATGGCAATGGAGTGCAATCAGAGTTGGACACGTTCCACCAGTCACCTAGTTCTCAGAATTGCGACATTGAGGGGTCAGAAACTGAGCACTCTACTGTTCAAGCAGCCTAAATAGGGACAAACTGGAGTTGGAAATACTTTGTTTCCAAAAGGCCTAGCCCAAATAAGGGCTATTTTAGGCATGTGTGTAACATGAAAATTGTTTGTACAGCTACAATTAAAAGTGTCATTGCTCAGATTTTAATAGAATACAGTATAATATCGGTAATTGATGATATTCGGTATTCGATATTTTTTATAGACCCAACGATATTACTCGGTATTGATTTCCAATATCGCGATAAACGGTAATACCGTATATTGTCCAAGACTAGCACCCAACTGGAATTGGTTCAGAGTGCATCGTCTCTGCCCGAGTGTCTCCAGATGGTACCAATGAACAATGAGGAACTCACTGCTGGTACCTGCTGGCAGTGTTAATACCTAACCTCACTCAAATCCAAATATATATTTTGTATTTCTCATTTTTCCTCACGGTGTCTATTATTTAGGTACCTGGGTTCGGATGGAGAGCCAGGTTGTGGGTTTAGCTGCAGGCTCCTGGCCTGGTGGGGGCCCATTAGGGCTCCCTGGGTAACCGCAATGTCCTCATTTGTCCTCACGATGTCTATTATTCAAACTCCGCTATTCTGGTGTTTGGCTTTCATAAGTACTCTAATATATTGGCAGAACAGGCACACTAGCACGCACGCTGGAGCCACTCGCACCGTGCAAAAACATGGAATGTGGCAGTCTATATCACAGGAAAGTCCCGTTTAACTTTCCGCCAAACTCCCGTAAACTTTCTTATTATACCAGCGCAACTGTTATATTACTATATATTACTGTATACTGCCAAATTGTACAATCAAACCTTAAGTTTTACACCCCCCACCCCCGGATGTAACATCTCCCAATTGGGCTTCGCACCAAGGGCGATGAAGCCGCACCCATACCATTTTCGGTTACAGGACTTATATAAGCCTCAATAATAACTTCAGTTGTTGAAGTTGCAACAGACACGCAGCATGCATAAAGCTAAAGGTCTGACTCAGAGAGTTTTCTGTTTTCAATGATGAATTGCTGTTGGTTTAGTTGTGCCACAACTGTAGTTAGTTAGTAGCAGTAGTAGTGTTTCAAATCATTGTAAATATAAGCACTTTATTATTATTTATTTAAAATATCTTGGGTTGTTTTGCATACCATCATGTTTGGTGGGGCAGTCTGGGCATTTAGGGGGGCATTCCCCCCCCTTGCCCATGCCTAGATCCGCCCCTGATCGCAGTCTCCTATGGTTGCCACATTGATGAATGAACCTCCAATCAGAACGGGCTGAATGCCGAGGCTCGGCACAGGCAGGGCAGTGGGCAGGTGGGGGGTGTGGCTTGGGCCACGAGTGGGCAAGTGGAGCATGCCCCCCTCGGATGCTGTACAAATCTGTCAGTGGATCTGTCAGTAGATAAAAGACTGTTTTTTTATTGGTGTAAAATTATTAGTACTGTCATAATAGTCTGTATAAAATTAAAAGTCTGAGAGGAGAGGGGAGGAGAGGAGAGGAGAGGAGCCAACACCAACTGTCAGAGCCTGCCGGGTCTCTGCACTGCAATAAGGAGCCATGTGCTAATGGGAGGACACATGCCACTGAACCCCACACACACACACACACACACACACACACACACACACACACACACACACACACACACACACACACACACACACACACACACACACACACACACACACACACACACTGATTTTTTGTATTTTTATGAAATTGACTTACTACTTCTATGGGTACCCCTATCCTTAATCTAAATATCTAATCCTATTGCTAACCCTTGCCTCTAAATGTCCTAACCTCTAAACCTAGCCTATCTGATCCTATAAACATCGCCCTAGAACTTATCCTGTATATGTCTGCTCCTAAACCTATAACTCCTGACCCTGATCTCTATAAATGTCTGTCCAGACATAAACCTATAGCCTCTCTGATCCTATTGCTAACTTCACCTTGAATCATTCTAATTGTATGACCGCAAAACACCCATTTCTCCTGAGGGCCCGGAAAATGGGCCTCTCCGTGCATACTTCACTACTATACTTGTAGTCGTGTACGTCTCTCACAATTTAAGTAGGCTAAATAATGCAAGTGCACGCAAGCATGCACACACACACGCACTCAAATACTCGTAACTCCCCTCCCGAGACGTTGTGCGTGCTTTTAACTATGAGAAGTGGAGGGAGAGACTCATTGGCCAGAATACAGGGAAAGCTCTTCAGACCAGAAGCGTTTTGAGACCACTCACCATGAGCTGCGTGTTCTGAATGAATTTTGCACAACTCTGAAAGTGGAAAGTAGAACAGATCAACTTTTAAAGGGGTAGACCACTTTTCTGGAGGTTTGGGTTGTTTTCTTACTTGTTAATACTGATCAAACTGGTCCATTGTTTTCTTCATTGACTGGTATCTGGATATGACGCATAGCCTACATTCAGATGGCCATTGCATCATAATGTCAGCTTTTGTTTATATGCTAAAAGAGTTGACTTTGATTGCTGTTTCCCTGTTCCAGTGGAAGCCAATGAATCATCTAATTTTTTATTGACTTGTTTCTATTGACTATTCGGATCATAACAAATAACAAAACACCCCAAAACTCTAGAGACACTGTTACCCTTTAACTTCCATTTCCATTCCTTTAACTTCCGTTTCCCAGTAGGGAAAAACGAATGGAAAGGCCAAGAAATAAATCAGATTCAGTATAATGGGTAGAATTCTCAAACGCTATACGTGTAGTGTAGCAGGTATAGTGTAGGGCTTCTCACTGGCTGCATGGCAGCCAATCAGGTGTGGGGCTGGTGTGTAAGCAAAAAGCCTAGAAATCACCTAACCTCACAATTAAAAATGTTACTGTACTCCCCTGCTTTCTCCATCATGAGTTGAAGCCCTTGATGGCTGGTTTTAATTATTATGAGTAATTATTTGGTAAGCCCAGGCCCAGGTCTGGTGGTACAGGCTTTTGGCCTAGCACAAGTCCCCAGACCTGATTGACTGCCATGGAGCCAATGAGAAAACGTACACTATACCTGGCTACACCATAGCGTTGGAGAATACCAACCATAGTTTGAAAGAATGATGGGGATTTAAACTAGATTTCAAATCCAGCTCTATATTGCTGAGGTGTTATACATTCATGTAGACTGTATTCTAATAGCATTTGACACTGAATAATTGTAGTTATGTTAGTTTGTTAAAAAACAAAAAACAAAAAAAACAAACAAAACATACTCACAGATCAGATTAAATATTTGGATTAATGATGCCAAGTATTAAGTTTTTCTTGTTTCTTCTGCCGTGTATGGACCAGTAATTGTTTATTTCTTATTTTTTCAAAAAGTGGGACACAGCATTTTGGATCAACAAATGCTGTAATTGCCTCCAGCTTTTGACCCCGGTGTTTGTGACAAGTTTGGCGTCGATCACAGAAGCACATGCACGTGGCAGCCCGCATGGAGAGCAACATGCACACCCCACATCCCCAGAGAGCCTCTCCAATGTTGAAGCGGTCGGCCCTAGTGGTTAGAGTGTGTATACCCGATCAAACTCTTATAGGGTTACGGCATACCTGGGCATTATGCGGCCCTTTGACTGACTCCGACCGGCCCGCGAAAGTGTACCATGGTTTTCAACCAGTGGTTTGGGGACCACCAGTGGTCCTTGAGAGAGTTCCAGTTAAATATGGAAAGTTGGTTAACCAGATGTAACTCTTTGAGAGCGTAAAAATGAAACCAAATGGACCCGCAAGGGTCCATTTGGAGTTAAAAGAGTTAAAATATTCATCATCTGAATTAGCCAGAGAATGTAAAAGAATGGTCATTTTTTATCTATGTTTGCCTGTTTTGTTTATGAAATCCAGCCTGGAATTGTGAACAAAAGCAAAAGAAATCTTTCGTTTTGGGTCTGTGGTGTCATCAAATGGTGGTCCGTGGTTCAAATACTGAATAAATAGAGTGCTCTGGTGTCAAAACGGTTGGTCTTACTCTTACTTTTACCTTGAAATTAAATGAGCAGACTTTAGTTCAGCCTTTAGTCTTGGCCCTCCACAATATTTTATGTATCTCATTTGGCCCCTTGGGAAAAATAATTGCCCACCTCTGGGTTACGGGAACCCACCTCAGTTATTATGGGCCAGAAGAATTAACCAATCTGGTTCAGAACTACAGTTTGTCAGAGTCATCTTCCAGTCTTGATAAAAGTACAGTGGGTGTCGACTATAGAGGGGAAGGAAGGAGGGAAGGAAGGAAGGGCAGAGAGAGGAGAGACGTGCGGGTGGATATGGGGGTCCGGTTGGAACTAGGGGGGCCCTCGCGGTGCTCACATGGAGCAGATGGTCTGAGGCACCATGACCCCCCCACCCTCCTCTGCTTCTCTGCATTGTAAATGTTTCTACCTACCTGTCCATCTGTTGCATGAATGAACTGTCCTCTCTCTCTCCCTCTCCCTCCTATAGAGAGTTGACATTATCATCATCATATATCAAGTTCCGCAGGAACACCTACACTGAGTGGCACGAAGAGGACTTTTTGTCCTTGACAGGTTCTGATTGTGTTATTAAACAGTGTAGAAACAAGACAAAACCTTTGCCACTCGCTTCATGAATGCACATTAGTTAGTTAGGCATTGAGGCAGACTATCCAAAAAAGTTGTTACAGTTAGCATGGTAAACAATGTGGATCAAAAGCAGAGACGGTGCCTCTGCAAACTACATATAGGATCACACAGGTAGAGACCAAGAATGCAGAGCATCAGTCCAAAAATAATAATCTATACATAAACTATACGCTATGTCAGGTGAAAGCAATGAAACCCTTCTGTCTGGTCATCATTATAACAACATACAGGACAATCTTCAGATTGATCGCAGATCTACAAGCACCGTGAGGCTGTATTTTTTTCTGGCTTTAGCCAGGCTAGTGTATCATGGACGTGGGTGTGAGTACGTGCGTACATCGTCTTTCACTCACACATACAAACACACATGCACACACAATAAATATGGTGACTAAACCAGGTGACCCCCTGAGTGTAGAGGCTTCATGGTGTTTGTATTAAAGCGGGTGAACTTCCTATTCTCACCACTGTAGACTGAGAGAGACAAGGTGAAGTCGGAGAAGGGTAGAGGTGGGTTGGGTTGCGACTCGCGAGTCGTTGCACACATCAAGAGAATGACACCATGTTTGTGAAGCATCCCTGGCAATAAAGATGAAAAGTGTGTGTGTATGTGTGTGTGCGAGAGAGAGAGAGAGAGAGAGAGGGAGAGAGACATTCGGCCCTCACAAATAAACACAAGCACACACATACCGACGGACGCTCACACACATACAAACACACCAATATGGCGAGCCGGTGGGCGAGCGTTCTGATGTTTTGAAACAGACTGGAAGATAAAGGGACCCGATCATAGAGGTTGCCCTCGGTGCCAAACCTTTTCCACAGGCCCATGTGATGTATTATTCATCTGCGAATCAAATCTGACAAGCTCTTATCGTCTTGTTTTGTGGGTGGCGTCTGTTTTCTGGAACAATCTTTCAATCAGTCCCTCGCACGGCGCCGCATTGTCTCTGGCCACGTTCAGCTGCTCACTTTCCAATTTCCATTTTTCGCAGTCAGGCTGTATTTGCATACATTTCTCCTCTGTTCTGTTCTTTCTGTGTGGGGGTGGAGTGGGGGGCACACTGGTGGGAAAGAGAGCGCCGGGGTCCTCATCAGATAGGATTAAAGAAGACTCTGCTGGAGCAGAACAAATGTAGAGAGAGAGAGAGAGAGAGAGCAGGGAGCGAGGTTTGTGAGCTGCCATGATAGTACATCGGATGGAACACAACCACCCTAAATACTCACTTTTGTGTGTACTCCTGCACTATATATCTGCATCGAAAAGATCTTGGTGCATAGATCGTGATTTATTGAAGATCCTGACTTGCAAATGTGCAATGTTTTGTTTTTTGATTATTGTACTGTGGTCTGTGGTCGCTTCAGTAATGTAAGCAAAGCAGTGTTGTCTCATGGCAATGAAGTTCCTTAAATTGTAAATTGAATTGAGACAGAGAGCGAGAGAGAGAGACAGACTGTCAGACTTTTGACCATATACCACTGTGTTTTATATGCTGTATACATTGAGCTTGTAGAGCTCACAGTATACACTATACAGTATGGGGGGGGGGGGTTATATCAGATTTGTGGAAAAAAGAAATCTTTGAGATGATCAGAGGGTGAGGAGGAAAGGGAGAGGAGAGGAATTGAAATGAAGCAACAGTCGGAGCATGAATGCATGGTCTCTCTCCGCAGCCCATCTGAGTCACAGCGTCGTCAGATGGTATATTTGTGCTTCTCCGTGACACCGCTGCGCGCTGCATTCGGCTTTGATGTCCTTCTCGCTGTAAACCATAAGCACTTCAAATGTCTCCCAGTCATAGAAGTATAATTCCGCCGTCCAATCCGCCATCGCAGCGCTTTAGTAAGATCCACGCATGATCAAAAAGGGCCCTGCGGCGAGTCTTTGCTGGAAGCGTCTACTGGAGGAGGACATTTGCTTTCACATAATGTAGTCCCATAACCATCCCGGGGATTTAGGATGTTTGCACTCGTCGGGGTACAACAGAGAAATCGATTTCCTTCTGCTGTAATTGAAAGACCAACTGAAGAGGCGATTAAAAAGCAAAAAGGAGAATGGAATATCGCCAGACAAACAAACATATTAGTTCACTGTTCAGTTGCTTTGTGCAGCTCAATCCCTGGCATATTTGGGTTCGATTTAAAGACAGAAATAATTAGCTGAGTATGTTTTCAATATTGATGTCGACCTAGTGCCTAAAGTACTAAGAACACAAGTAAAGCACAAGTAATGCAGCTTGCATGTGTATTTATGCTGTGGGGATTGTGACAGGGATAAGCTGATAAGGACATAGTGAGCAGGGAGTGACCATCACATGTTAAACTACGTCACATTCTTCCCTTTGTAGAACGCAGCGAAAATTATAAACGCAGCTAATTTTAGCAGATCTATACACCCTCCTGCTGCGAGTTACGTTCGGATGCATAGACGTTTGTTATGTTAACCATCGCTTTGTTTACCTTCTAGCGTTTTAATGGTCGCACATCAGCCTGCTGGTCTCCTGTGACAGTGTGTTTACTATTAATCCTCTCCTCTGTTTCTCCACTATAAATTATAAATGGTGTATTTATACAGCGCCTTTACATAGATTATGCATCACATTCACGCCCACACCATTCACACACACATTCACACCCTTATGGCGGCATTAACCATGCAAAGAACAACATCACACCAGGAGCAAATAGGGGTTCAGGGTCTTGCTCCACTGCCACCACTGCCCCATTGCATCAATTGTGCTGCGTCCTGCCATGACGCAAAGCCTATATTGGGATGCATCATAATGACGTTTGCTAAGGACAGCTGGTTCTACTAGCTGGCTAACAATAGCAGAAAAATGCAGCTAAATACTAACACAGAGTGAGTGAACATAAGAACATGCTGTGTCAGAGGGTAGAGGCTGAAGTGGGGGGCTTCTTGAAGCGTCCGTGAACGGGCAGCAGTGTAAGTCGAGCAGTGCAAATGAACGAAGCGAAAAAAGAGTTAATGGACAGACGGACGGACCCACGCTCGCACACACACACTGGAGTTGAAAACAAGACTGCCTTGGCAGAGGTGATAAATCACCAAAATTGTTTGCGCAAACTAAAAGTGGAAGAAGCGAGATGGAGTTGAAAAGAACAGAAGAGCACGATAGTCCCCACGCAGGTCAGAGCCGGAGTAAAAAGGAAAATGTACAGTACAGATTAAAGAGAAATACATCAGAGGGTATAGAAGGAAGAGCTGGGGCTGAAGATGAGGGTCAAGCCGCTGTCGGAGAGGTCAGTGTCTTCTGTACACATACGTGAGCGACATATATATTATTATTTCATATTCAGACTACACCTCGCATAGGCCGCTGTTTCCCTGATCATTTGTGGGTTTCAGAGCAATTTGTATGGAGTAAATACCTCTTTTATAGGGTTGTTTTTTTAATATTTCAAAAATTAATAAATGCAGTGAAAGGGAAATATTAGCTTGTATAGAAGTGTGATAAAACAGCCTGTTACTCGGTTCTGCGTCCTTCCCCTGCAAAGAGCAGAGCTGCTCTGGCCACACTCTTCCCTCAGAATCTAAATCTAATTCTTCTTCTTCTCATTATTATTTTAGGTTCACCCTGAAAATAAATGTCACAGAATCTTTAAAGGTTTGAGAATGACTAAGCAGCTGCGGTTCCTCCACAGATATCCGTTCTATTAAAGACCTGGAGAGACAGGGAGACTCCTGCTACTGAACAAACACTATAGAATAGAATGATTACTATCAGAACATAGAGCTTTAGCTTTCTGTTATCTACTGTATACAAAGAAGTGACAACAAGAAGGGCTACAAGGACAGATGCGTGCTGGGTTTGGGGCGGGAGTGAAGTCTGAAGACTCACTTCTTCAGAGCGCAGTGGAAAACTATAGGAGAGAGTCACTAACACTAATGACAAGGTGTCCTTGAGGAAGCTGCAAGTATAGCGCCGCCGTCCTAGAAAGACATAAAACAACCCACGCCGCCACGGGTAACCTGAGAAAAAGCTATACGGCCCCAAACATCAGGTCTGTGGCGGGATATAACATCGATCTGTTATGATATCAATACACATGGTGATGAACCTGCTGCTGAGTGTGCAGCTGATTCGACCGCCTGCTGAGCTGCCGTGAGACTAAAGATGAGGTCCAACAGTGTGACTTCCATGTGGATGTCAGGCACCTTGTTGTCAGCCGATGCCGTGCAGCGTACCACAGTCATCTACAGCAGGGGTTTTCAACCTTTTTGACACCAGGGACCACCGAATGGAACCACAAGGGTCCATTTGGTTTCATTTTTACATTCTCAAGACATCTGGTACATAAGCTTTGCATCATTTAGCCTGGGGACCACTTGAAACCCTCTCAAGGACCACTGGTGGTCCCCGGACCACCTGTTGAAAACCCCTGATCTACAGTATATACTGTATGTGCTATGGTCGCTCACCTTGCTCTCTGCAGATGCATGGATGCGGTGTTAAAGGTAATTGAGGCAACATTAGCGTGTACAAACACTGTGTTTGTAAACAGATTTGTTTAAAAACAGAATCTAACTCCACCTCACTCATTGGCTCATTATGAATCTGCTGGAGTCTGCTGTGCTGCAATTGGCCATAACACTCCCTCACCCCACACCCAACAAATTAGCACCGCCTTTCCTGAGCCTGACGAATGTTTGTTTTTCATGCTTTGTTGACAACAAAGTTCTGGACCGTCTGCAGGACGAAGCAAGTGTCTGTCTGTGGCGGGCTGTGGCAGGCTAGCAGTCACCAGGCAGGAAAAGCACAAACCGGAATCGGAACTATCCATAATTCCCTGTGATCAAGGCCATCAGAATTTCATGGGCCTACGGAATGAAAGCCTTGATGAGGCGTATCCGAACATTTCTTCAAGTACTTCTTGGAATAGTTTGTTTTTGTGCGAGTTGGAATAAAAGATGCATATATATATATATATATATATATATATATATATATATATATATATATATATATATATATATATATATATATATATATATATATACGGTATCATACAGTATATCCATCTTTTATTCCAAGCACAGGAGGGACCAAAACATCAAAAGCAACGTTGGAAAGAAAAACGGATACCGCACACAGAACAGGCTTTCCTACTAAGTCTGGTATCGCATAGGTTTTTTAAACTTTTCATACTTTCAGACGGGCTTCAATTTGACAGAAGTGACCTTTTGTTGATCCAGGCGCCTGCGTTGTCGCCTGGATCAACAACAGGTCACTTGACAACAGGTCACTGTCAGACACCTTTTCCAAGATAAAACTATTTATAGCAATGATAATGGATTACAGTTGCTGTTTTGGCTCTGTTACCACTACAGTTATATCATGCACGCTACAGAATCCGAGATCGCAAACCCCAGCCCTGAAGCAGCGCCTATAAGATACACTCACACGGACATGAACAACGCACACTTCAGCGACATCACTTATCCATGTATAGCAGGGGTTTTCAACAGGTGGTCCGGGGACCACCAGTGGTCCTTGAGAGGGTTCCAGGTGGTCCCCAGGCTAAGTTGGTTGACCAGATGTAACTCTTGAGAACGTAAAAATGATTTTAATTGTCTACACTACTAGAAGTTGAATGGTCATTTTGGTCTGTATGTTTTGCCTGTTTTTTCCCAAATCCAGCCTGGAATTGTGGACATATAAGCAAAAGAAATCTTTAGTTTTGGGCTCTGTGGGGCTTAAATGTCCTCAAATGGTGTTCCATGGCTCAAATGCTGAATAAATGGTGGTCCCTGGTGTCAAAAAGGTTGAAAACCACTGATATGGTATAGAATCCACATAAATCCACAGCAATTTCCATACTTACATAGCGAGAAACTAAATGCTTGGAGAAAGTGGCTGCGGGCCGAGCTGGGGGGTATTTGATCAGTGATGCGCTGCAGGAACAGTGCAAACAGTCCATGTCCATCCATAGTACTGCTGCTGTCTGCAGACTGAGCAGCCAGTGGGTACTACTCACATGCTTTACTCAAGTATCAGTGCTGCAATATAGATGCACTGCTAAAATCTAAAAATATCTAAACCCTCATATTGCACACACCACCAGGAAAGTGTTCTAACTCTTCTAAATATCAGTAAAACATATATATTTGGGCAAAAGCGGTGAAATGTCCCTTTAACCAAAACTACGTAGGCCTACTGTAGATGTAAAGTACAAATGACTAAATGTTGTACTTTGTATATTGTTTTTCACCCATGTTTGCGGCTATAGTAGATTGAAAGCTTGGTTAACCCAACGCTGAGACGTTGGTTAATCCAAGGTCACAGTTAGAATCAGTGTCAGGAGAGAGAGAAACAAGATAGATTTTTCCCTCACTGACAAGGGGGTTTCACATGTGCCGCGGTTAAATAGAAGTTGCCAAACCCAGCCGGAGCACCAGTTGTACAGACGGCATTTTAAATCCAAATTGCATTCGAATGCCAAGCAGTGTGAGGGCTTGCCAATGTGTCTGTTATTAAAGCGCCACTGTTGCAATTTATTTGCTCCACACACCCACACACACACACGCGTGCGTGCACGCACACACAGCACATATAATCTCCAGGCCCTCTGACTATATCACACAGAACATTTAAATTAATTTTGATCTGATTTAGTAGGTGCCAAGATTTTATGTCTTCATTACCCGGACTGATTAAAAGTTCTCTGAGAGAGATGGAGAGAGGGACAGGAGGAGAGAGACAGAGAGAGAGAGAGAGAGAGAGAGAGAGAGAGAGGCAGCCTGGTCAATATTTCTCCTCAAACACACCGCAGCAGTGATCCAACAAAGTTGTCACCGCTTGATGAGCTGACCTCTGATAGAGATGTATCCATCTGAAACGGCAACTAATTAAAACCTCAACAATCAAAACAAACTAATCATTTGCAAATGAACGTTGTGGGAGCGAGAGAGAGCGCTGTACACTCGTGACACAAACAAACAAAAGAAAATGTTTCCAACATTGTTTCAGTTTCGAGAACTGAAACAATATTGACTGGCAGCGGCTCTCAGCAGGCGGTCGAATCGGGTGCGGCCGCCTCAGCGGCAGGTTCACCATTATGTGCATTG
Source organism: Benthosema pterotum (assembly GCA_039105355.1). NCBI lineage: Eukaryota > Metazoa > Chordata > Actinopteri > Myctophiformes > Myctophidae > Benthosema > Benthosema pterotum. The sequence goes on along the minus strand of CM076983.1, from coordinate 25,022,998 downwards.
ATATTAAAACGAGAGCGTCTGCTGTCCATTCATACGGGCGGATCGCATCACAATCCCCTCATACTCGAGGACAAGGTCAGTCTGACCATAGGCAGACATTACGAACAGATGGATCGCCGTGCATTGTTCCGTCGAAGCGATGGACCTATTATGTACGCTGAGCTCGTACTGAAAGGGAGAATGAGAGAGAGAGGCATCATGGGAGAGAAGGGAGGAACAGAGAATGAAAGGGCAGTCTCCTGGTGGATTCGTCAGACGGTGTTTGTGATTCTCAGTTTCTCTGTTTCTTTTTCTCTTTTTCCGTAAGCGCTTCAAAAGATTGCAGCTTGAATGGTAGAAAAATATAGCCGCAGGGAGGGCGTCGCTTCTCCACTGCGAGGCGTATGTCTGGACCTTTGACGTTTTATGACATCTGTATAAATAAATGCAACAGACTCATCCAAGCCTATCAGTCTGTCTGCATATCCGTCTGTCTCTTTTCCCTCCACACACACATCTGTGGAAGCGTTTGATATCTGATCAAACCTGGCATGCGCATCGCAGAAGATCAAAGGAAGTCATGTCACAAGTCAAGCATATAAAGTCAGTAGCGGGTTGGCGGTTGTCCAGAACTCCCTCTATGAATTACGCGAATTTCTGCCACATGGGCGCACACTGATCGTTCCTTTGCGTATGTCGAGAACCGTCCGACCGAATGACTTCAATCTCGGCAGCATGTGCCGAGTTTGCAGAGGGGAGTGCTGTGCCCGGTGTAGTGACCTGAGGGCCGCTAAACTGATCGTTTTATGCCCATATATGGGTATATGTGGAGCCCAATTCATGTTTCCAATATGGGCATTGAATGGCCATGTGGTTATATGTACTGTATATGTATAGAGAATGATGCACAAAAAAGGTAAAAGATCTTTTTCTTCTTGGCTTCATTCTCCTCTCCACTTTAAGTGGGCTACTTTGAAAGCGTTCCAAACTGGACATTTATAGGTCTGTAACTCAGAGAGTGCAAATTGGAGCAAATGGACCTTTGCCGTTATAGGGGTCCTTGAATAAAAAAAAAAAAGAAAAAAGAGAGAGAAAAAAGAAAAAGTGCACTAATGGTTACATCTTGACATATCTCTCCAACTCTCTCTCTCTCTTCCCGTTTATTTCAATCCTCCCTCGCCCTCGCTCAGACGTCTTTCCATGATTAATTCACCGCTCCATTCCTCTCCACTTGCAGCTGGACAAGCTGAGGATATCAATATTGCACGGTGTGTGACTGGCCACATATTTATGAGTGTGCGTAAGTGTAGGTACAGACCAAGGTGTGTGTGTGTGTGTGTGTGTGTGTGTGTGTGTGTGTGTGTGTGTGTGTGTGTGTGTGTGTGTGTGTGTGTGTGTGTGCGCGTGTGTGTGTGTGTGTGTGATATTTATGTATTTCACACACAGGTAGGAAACATAACAGGCCTGTTGAGCACACTGGTTGACAGTGTACAATACATTCCAAGGCTTTCCTTCATTGTGCATTTTCATAATGCAACATACAAGGCTGTACTGGCAGTAAAAGTAGTAATACCACCAATGTAGACAGGCTCCATCACAAGTCATGTATTTTATTTATTTTTTTAGAGATGCAGTGAAAAAGGGATGGGAAATTCTTGGCCGAAACAGAATATCACTTATAGGAAATATTTGGCCGAAAAACGAATTCTGAATAGCCAAATGTGATTAAGATGATATGTCTTTTGCTGTCATGGAGGTATAGCCTACCTTAAAATTACCTGATTAAAGCAAAACTTAATTTATAAATCTTATATAAATCTTATAAGTTAACTTATACTATTATGGGGCCATAAAACATTTAGCCTATTCAGCATTTCCGAATGCATTTATTTATTTATTTAGAGCCTAGGCCTGTATTATATTGAGCTATTAGTGTAGATTTTTGTTCTACACCGCTATTAAATTCTTATTGACAATGAAGGAGAATTTTCCTCAGTGAGTATAGAGCAGGTCGCCCAGTCAATGATACGTGGGTCGGCAGTTCAAATCCCGGCTCCTCCTGTCTACACGTCAAAGTGTTCTTGGGCAAGTCACTGAACTCCAAATTGCTCCTGATGTGCTGGTTGATGCCTTACATGCCATCCGCTGCAAACCACTAAACCCACAACTGGGTGTTGTCGCCCGGGGAACAGCAGAGCACAGTTTTACGGAGACCTTTCACTGTGTCTCACTGTGTCTCCATGATCTACAAGCATTGGGTGCTTGTACAACGTAGATCACCTCTTTTGATGAATATTTAAAAATAAAATAAAAAAGATTTTTCCCCATATCCTTTTTCTTTTTTAAACGTTCAGATCCTGTACAGGGAAACATATTAACATACTTTGGACTTAGATCAAATGGCGATTAATCATGATTAAATTTCATTTTGAAGCTGTGATTAACCTGATTAAAATTTTAAATCATTCAACAGTACTATTCCTAGTCCTACATCTAAAGCTCGCAGAGTGTCTCTTCACTTGAGGCTATTCTTTTTTATGCCACGCACATATCGTACAATGAAGTATTTCTGTACATAGCATTTTTTTAGTCTTTGGAAGTTTGGTATGTGATGTACTCGGCCGGGGATTGAACCCTGTGCACTTGCTACTGCTGCTGATGCAGCCTAATGTGTTTTGACCCATGCATACCCGCTGATCAGTATAATGCGTTTGATATACATATATACCGGTACCTGCTGATCCGTATAATGTGTCTGATCCACATGCTTTATATACTGTACCTGCCTGAGGTGGCAGAAACCCAACAGCCTGGAATGAGCATGATCGACGAGCTCCTTTGTTGATCAAAAGCAGGCGGACAGCCATGCGGAGCGTTCCTGTGTGATGATGACGATCACGCGGCGATGAGAAGAAGCGGTGGGCCAGCCGGGGTGGCGGAAAAAGAAATTCAAGCGAGGCGATAATTAAGGAGCACATCAGCCTGTCGACTCACTTATTAGCAGACATGAATGGAGCTGAACATTGCTCAGAAAAAAAGATGATTTTTGAATTATGAATTTTCTACTTGATTAGGTTCGGAGCTGATGAGAAAGTCAAAGCCTAATTAGCCATCGATAATGACAGCCTTTACAGTAAGTTTTCAAGCAGGGAGAGAGATGAGAAAGAGAGAAAGAGGAGCATTTATCTGTGGTGTTTTTCATCTTCGTGTAACGCACGAACACACACACACGCACGAGCGTGCACACACACGCACACGCACGCACGGTATGCACTTGCACACACATATGCGTATGCATACATTCAATTCCACTCTTGGTATAGTACTGTTTTTCTGGTCTTATGTGTAGGCTAATTGCTGTGTTCAAAACTTACTCATTAATTAATTTATTTGAGAAATGAATAAAACAATATTTTAATAATAAATAATAAATAAATAATAAAAACTGTAAATGAAATTCCACAGCCCTCTCACATATTAGGAGGACAATATCAGTCGCCAGAAAAAAGATGGGTTGTTTTGATTAATTTGTCATGGTTAAAATGGAGTTTTAAGTTATAATGGGTTTGTATAGGAAAGAGGCGGAAACACTAAAATGAACATCAAATATGTAAATACTGAATGGAGTAACTTATAAACTGTCTGGCGTGTTGACATGAGGCTGAGTAGACCATAAAATGACCAATATATGGAGTTTCCCCCTCCCCCACATTAGCAGAGGAGCTAATAAAAGTTCCCCAGGTGGAGGGTGAATTCTCCTCCAATCAGGATCGAGCAGCAGGTTCACATAGTGTAGCTACTCATGGGGGCCGCTAGTGCACCAGGCTGGTACTACACAATGAATTTCAAATCACTTACAGGGGAACAGGAAGTCGCGCCACGGGCGATGAAGCCGCACCCATACCATTTTTGGTTACAGGACTTTAATTAGGCAATTAAGCCTAAGTTGCAACAGACACGCAGCATGCATAAAGCTAAAGGTCTGACTCAGAGAGTTTTCTGTTTTCAATGATGAAATGCTGTTAGTTTAGTGGTGTCACAGCTGTAGTTAGTTAGTAGCAGTAATAGTGTTTCAAATCACTTTAAATATAAGCACTTTATTTTGAAATATCTTCGGTTGTTTTGTTGCCACCGTGTTTGGTGGGACAGACTGGGCATTTAGGGGAGCATTGCCCCCCCTCCATGCCCATGCCTAGATCTGCCCCTGCTTGAGTAGGAGGTCGCTGTTGCTGTCTCGTGTTTGTTGGTGTGGGGGCGATCCTGACCCCGCCGCGAGGACATGAGGTCTCTGTCTGTTTTTCTGGGTTATTTGTGTCTGTCTGTCTGGCCTACATTCACAACCTTGAGAGTCTCTGCCTCGCGGTGTGTGTGGCCATGATGATCGCTGTTGTCCGGCAGGAAAAACAACTCTTCATGCCCATTTCTCTCCCTTTGTTTTCATTTATTAACGCCCCAGTTCGCCGTAGCGTCACGCGAAAGCATCAGAAGTAGCAGATCTACAAGGTTCAAAAATGCAGCGCGAAGCCACATGTGTGTTAATGAGGGTTTTCCACTCCACAGACAATACCGTTGCTGTCAGGCAGAAACCTCCATGTTTACACATTACGCACGCGCACACACACACACACACACACACACACACACACACACACACACACACACACACACACACACACACACACACACACACACACACACACACACACACACACACACACACGCATTGGAGATTTCAATTATTTCCAGCCTAGACTAAAGTCGTGCACGATCCTGGTGATTCGTGAACACAAAACATTAGGTTCTGTGAGGAAAAATAAGTCTGTAACTAATTTGACAGCTGAATCGGGGATGTTGTCGAACAGATAATGACACATTTTCTCGGTGGGTTGCCAAAAATAGCATCAATACAATACTCAAGGTTTCTCACACTCACACGTCATGTCAATTTAATAATAATAATAATGAAGCTTTCGTGCTGAACACGTACTCACTTGAAAGGCATCCTTCGTTCCATTTCCCTCTTTACTATTTCGGCGCTCGGGGAGTATTTGCTCAACAATCACATTAGCACATCATTTGTGATATGACACATATGACACATGACACACGCGTGACGTGCCAAAGCCTCTGCCGCACCTCGGCAACAGCGGTGTGGGTCCAGGAGGGAGTCTTTAAGCAGACATGTCACACAAACACTAAAAGGCACGCTGGGGGGATGACGCAAATACAGTATGTTTATCGGAATCGAGATTGTAATCATTGTCAGCGTTTTGTCGGGGCGAGCGAGCCGAGAGCTGCAGGAGAATGAGACCATAATGAGATGTCATTATTGTAATCTGTGCCTGCGTGCGCCGAGCTGCAGCTTCGACCTGGAGACTATTTCAGGCATGCCGTTGTTGTAGGCGTGTGTTTAAAAAAAAAAGACATGTTAAGAAAGGGAAACAGAGAGAGAGCGGGCGTATTACTGTTTCCAAAAATAGTTTTGCTATTTGTATTTGTGTATGTGTTTGTGTATTTGTACATGTGCTATTTGTATTATGATCAGAGCCTTAGAGTATAGACAGAGTTACAGGTGAAAACACACCTCTTCATACTTCAGTACCACATTAAGTAGACTTAGATAGCAATTACCTATATAGGATGTCAAATGTATCACCATGTTCTAGTGTAAATTGTAAATTATGCTTAAAATTTAAATTGTTAAAGTAAATTCAGCTAATCTGTATGTGTGCGATGTATTGCATGTTTTCCCCCTTTACTTTGTGTAAGTCGCTCTGGATTAAATTCTAAATGCCTAAATTGTAATTGTAAACTGACATCCAATGGGCACTGATACTGGACCGGAAGTAGGCAGAAATGCATTGGACTCAGGCAACAGTTTATAGAGATGCGCAGTGACGTCACCGCCCCGGTTCCGGAAGTCTTTTCCCAATTCATTTTTCTCATAGACTTTTCGAAAATAATTTATATCAAGACGATTACGCCGCGGACACAGCCAACTCGAGTCGTGACGAATCATGATGACACACACAAACTTTTGGGACAATAAAATAATTTCTAAGATGAAAAACGAAACAAAAAGTCTTGTATCATGCCGTTTTCTACTTCTTCCCAATTATATATTATATGACGATATTGTGTTTGTTGTCATGATTTGTCACGACCTGAGTTGGTTTTGGCCGCGGCGTAATCGTCTTGATATAAATTATTTTCGAAAAGTCTATGAGAAAAATGAATGGGGAAAAGACTTCCGGAACCGGGGCGGTGACGTCACTGCGCATCTCTATTGTTGTTAATGTCATTAAAGGGGGGTGTCGTGATTCTTGTATTTTTTCCAATTTTGTACATGTTTAAGAGGTGACAGTATGTAAATAGTCCCCTTGGTGTGTTTTTTATGTGCAATGATGTCTTCCATTTGTATTGAGGGTTTCCTCCTGGGGGCTGAACCTTTCCAGTCAAACGTGCCAATGAAAAAAACTTCAATATAGTGACATCACATATTCAGCCCCTCCCCTCACCCCTCCCCCTTTATCATGCAACTACAGCTGTGGGTGTGGCTTCAGTTCAGGTGGATCTCCACACATCACCACCCACCAGGCAAACCAGGCATACTTAATGAACTGGTAGGGTGGAATCATAAAAATGACAGTTTAACAAACACTGTACACTTTTTGGGAAAAAAAAGATCTTACTTTTAATATAATATTAATACCTGATGATCATGTTTTAGGGTAGAAAAAATCATGGCACTCCATCTTTAATGTCCTTCGTTTTAGATTGATTTGTAGTAATAGTACAACATAAACATTACAGAGACTTAATTGATACTGTGCAATACTTTTTTTAATTCCAACTCCAGTGAGTTCCCCTATCAGGCTGCATAAACCACGTGACCCGTTTTCTGTACCCTCAATGTCACGACTCTTCTACTAGATGGCTCTGGATATGAGGCAGTAGAAGAACAGAGAGATGAATTCAACCATCCTAATTATATTTGGCTCATATTGCATTACCATACTCTACCATACATATTGTTGTGAACGCAGTGAGCTCTTACAGTCTGTGTGTCTGAAGAGAAAAGCCTTGGCACAACCTAAGCCAGAGTTATTGTTGCCATAAAGCATTATTGGATCTACTGGGGATATACACTACAGTATATTAACATACTTTAGCATTGTATAAATGATATTGTATTAACACACCCTACCATACAGACTGGACTAAATAATATGTATTCATTGCAAATGTTTCATGGTGCCGCTTTAGAGAACATTACTCCACCTTTCTATTGTTCTGCTGCATATAAAGGAGAGTCTGCACCGCTCTAACCTACTAACACATGGGCAGAATAAACACATTTTGCATTCTGAGGACACAACCCGAACCTTTTAGAAATGTCATCTCCCCCACGTGACCGCGTCTGCAGCTGCTGTCTGTGTCACAACAAAACAGCCTCCAGGCCGTCCGTGATTGACAACTGGTGAGTGATAATTTGACACGTTCTGTTGTCTGTCCTTAATGCCAGCCCCTCTGTTTATCACCGCCGCGCTATGCCGCCGCGGCTCCGTCACCCCGGTGGAGCCCACGGGACACCTGACACCGAAACGCCAGATAAGACGGCCTCCATTTATGCGAGTAGGAAAAGGGGTCTTGAACTTTAAACCTGGCAGGGGCGGATCTAGGCATGGGGGGGGGGGGGGGGGGGCAATGCCCCCCCTAAATGCCCCCCCTAAATGCCCAGTCTGCCCCACCAAACATGATGTCATGTAAAACAACCCAAGATATTTCAAAATAAAGTGCCTATAATTTAGATGATTTGAAACACCATTACTGCTACTAACTAACTACAGTTGTGTCACCACTAAACCAACAGCATTTCATCATTGGAAACAGAAAACTCTCTGAGTCAAACTTTAGCTGCATCTGTGTGTCTGTTGCAAGTTCAACAACAACCGATGTTATTATTGATGCTTAATTGCCTAATAAAAGTCCTACATGTGTGAGGTGTGGGAGGAGTATACTCACTTACAGCGTTTAAACCTTTAAAGCCTGAACTATGAAGGACAAGTCAGAAAATTCCAATTTTTTGAAATTGAACTCTTTTTAGGTCATAAAAGAAAATTTAAAAAAAAGTTTTTTCAAAAAACATGTATTTATATGTTATTTTTATTGTATCATAAATGATACATTGGGTCTTAACAACTTAGTACTCAGTACTAGAGTACACTGTACTCACTGTGCTCAGTGTAGTCTCCACAGAGTCACTGTCACTGTATTGTCCATAGAGTACACTGTACTCACTGTACTCACTGTAATATCCATAGAGTATACTGTACTCACTGTACGTAATACTTATGTAGTACTCTATTCAGGTCAGTGAGGTCAGGCATTTGGGGTTTGGGGTTCAACATTTAGAATTTGAGTAAAGGTGTTCTCTATTACACATGCATAACAACATTGAATGCCCAGCATGTTTGATTGGTAGAAAAATATTATAAGAATGAAAGTTGTGTAGAGCATAATAGATATTCCCATAGGCTGTGCCTATGGGAATAGCCTGTAGTATCATATATGATACATCATTATATGGTACTAAAAACCTGTAGTATCATATATGATACATACTTTTCAGACGTGGTAAACAACAAACTAAAATGCTATTTTTTGAGAATTACTAAGTTCAATCAAGTTATGCAACCCTTATTTCAAAATATCAGTAAAGATATACAAGGAAAACTCACCAAAATGTCCTCAAAACCAAAATGTTTGGACAGTGGTTTCTACTGTTGCAAATTAGATGGAGGCAGACATTTTGGGTCATACCATCTGAGGCTCTGTATCTACTTGCAGTGCAAATGGTATGGTCCAGGTGGGGCAGGGGACGTATCAGATGTGATACAACAGGTTTTTGAACCAAGTAGTGGTTACACTGAAACATGAGCCAGCTGAAGAATTGGTGTATCATATATGATACCAACGGCGTTATAGGGTTAAAATGTGATGTCTGTGTGAGTGTGTTGGATGGGAGGTGGATAGGACAAAGGCTCTGTCCCCTCCCGCTGGGGTCTCCTCACTGTCAGGGGAGTCAGTGGTATTACAACAAGCATAGCCTGTGCTAACCCGAAAGCATTCTGGAAAGCATTGGGAGTGAGGGAAGCCAATGTTTAGGTATGCAGTATGCACCCAGTAGACCTCCAACTTGGGGAGGTAGGCCTGTTGGATGAACCTGGGGGTTGTTGGATGACCTTGGGGCCTGTTGGATGACCTTGGATCTGTTGGGTGAACTTGGGGCCTCTTGGCTGAACTTGGAGCCTGTTGGGTGAACTTGGAGCATGTTGGGTGAACTTGGAGCCTGTTGGGTCAAAATGTGGTGTGATCTTTGTGACTCCACTGGGTTCATTGGTGGTCAGGCACTGGTGTGCCAACGTATATACTGTAGTATACAGTTTATGCACTTCTAGTATATAGAGTAAGTATAAAGTGTCAAAACATTTGAAATAGGTACCTGCCAGGACCTAAAATAATAGAACTTTTCAATTTTCTAAGTGAAAAATGTATAAAACTTTAAACTTGCCCCTCTTGCTAAGCTTGGAAGAAGTTGTGTGTGTGCGTGCGTGCGTGTGCATATTGGTTTGTTTATACCCATGGCTCCCCTCAGGGCAGCTTAAAGTGGGCCAACACGGCGGATCCAGCTCATAACTTCCAACCCACCCAAACCCCCTTTTCCGGTCTGGATAGCTTTATTACCGACGGGGAGAGGAAGATTATGCTGAAAGTGAAGGGCTGCTCCCACATGAATCCCTGCTTGACAGAGCACTTCAATTTCAGATGACACAAGCCAGGGCACCCCTCGGTGTGCATCACAGTAGCCTCTTGTGTGTGTGTTATATTTACTCAAATGACTCCCGCTCTGTCAAATATGAGCTTTTGCAAATTTTGCATGTGCAGAGGTGACAGTACTTCATTAGACCTGTTGGTGTGATTTTTTTTATGTGAAATGATGTCTTCCCTTCATGGCGGCTGAAACCTGACAGTCACATGTGCCAATGAAAGAAGAAGAAGAAAAAACAGTAATACTGTATATCATTATCAGCCCCTCCCTTAACACCTCCCCTTTTATCATACACCACCCACCTGGCTTGCCTAATGAACTGATGGGGGTTCCCACATACAAAGGTACACTTTTTTGAATAAAATATTACTCCTATGACCTGATCATGTTTTAGTTTGGAAGAAAATCCTGACACTCGACCTTTAAGTATTGCAAACGTGCATTTAAATTCAAAAGTAAGTAAATGATAATGTGCAATTCATTTGGAATACCAATGCTGTGCTTATGTGCATGCGTGCAACATGCATGCATGCATGCGTGCGTGCGTGTGTGCGTGTGCCCTATCTGTGCACGACGGTGTGCGTGTGGTGAGTGGCACGTAAGATGTGCTACACGTGATTGAGTGCAAAAGAGAAGCCCTTTTTAGAAAATGCATAAACAAAGGGCCACCGACGAGCCTGGATCTGGCATCGACCGCGGCGCTGGCCGGGGTGGGCCCCGCGTGGCAGCAGAGAGCGAGGCGGCTCGGCGCCCAGGCTGTTTAGCGACTCATCATCGATCGCTTTAAAAGTGAGCAGCAGCCGCCATCGGCATCCTATCACGGCGGACGCGACCGGAGGAGTGCAAGAGGTGCAATTAGCTGCTCCAGGAGCCGCGCGGGACTGACAGATGATCAACACACACACACACACACACACACACACACACACACACACACACACACACACACACACACACACACACACACACACACACACACACACAGAGAGAGAGAGAGAGAAAATGAGAGAGGGGAGAGGGGGGGGGGTACGTGCAGCAGTGTTCTGAGTCGCGGTACCATTGTTGTTGTGGCCACAGATGATGTTTTATGAGTGGCGAATGGATATCGTTGCGGGCAGAAATGACCTTTAATCTATCGCAATTAGAATCACAGTGCAGATCCACTGCCTGTCTTCCACTGTTGTCTGGAAACTGAGCTCTTCAGACTCCACCTTATAGCCCAGGTATAGCACTTGTATCCCTGTGTCCTCGACGGCATTTCCGATGCCGTTGCAGACTTATAGGCTAAAATGTGTCATTTAGATAGCATGCCGTGTAGACATATGCCAGGTCATACAGTAATTGATTTAACACAGTGCTCATAGTTTACAGTTGCTCAGATGACAGGTTCTTAGTTTATTCATGATCATAGATGACTATATGTATTCATGTACTGTATTACCTTGTGTTGTCCTTGCTTGCTGTAAGTATCTGCTAAAGGACTATATTGTGAATTATAATCTCTACATTTAAACATTGTGTTTGTCAAATTAAATGTTTTAAATACATGTATGTGTTCTAGTTGAGTCAAAAGGCAAATCCCTCTGAGGTACAGTACAGTATAATGGAGTAGAGGTAAATTGACAGAAAAATGTTGACAGAAAATTGTAAATGCTCTAGCAAAGTAAAACTAAAATAAAAAGAAGTACTTCAGAGCAATGCTTGAGACAATGTACTGTAGGTTATGCCATGGATCACCCAGCCATGCAACACCTCGATGCCCATGCTGTTGGCTGGGTTAATTGGCCTTGGAGGGAGGGAGAGAGGTAGAGAGAGAGAGAGAGAGAGAGAGAGAGAGAGAGAGAGAGAGAGAAAATAAGCTGCACAGGTCGTCCCAAATGATTCATTGATGGACGTTGACATCTGTAACTGTAGCAAAAGTTGTGACACTTGATTCAAAGATTTTTGCTGCAGTGATCTAGTTATGATTAAGGCCTATAGCCTTCTTCGATTCTTCTCCATGTTCAAAACGTTGGATTATATCTTCAAAATGATCCGCGACCACAGAGGCAGCCGTGGGGGCATAAACTATTTTAAGATATTATCATAAGAAAGTTTCAGTGTCTGCAGCACTTTACATGGATTTTTTAGGCAATAAGCTACAGTAACGGTGTATACTGTATGTTCATCATTGATGCACAGTATCACACACTAGGGGATGCATCACACACTAGGGGATGCATAACACAACAAGGAAGTCCACAAAAAAGGACACACATTTTTAAATTATATTTATTCAAATAAAGTCAGTAAATAATGAGGTGGCATGTGCAGATATCAGTTATCAGTAGTGTCTGCAGTGCGTGGATATGTGGAGTGTCAGTAACCCTGACGCGGCGTTCTGCCACAGGGGTGCAGCTTGTTTTCCATCCACCAGCTGTCTAAAAACCCACATGGTAGCTAAGATGTGCCCACAGGGCCTTCACATGTTCAAGTGGCATTCATTGGATTGAGTTATTTTGAGTACTTCATTAGTACCCCCATCCTGGGGATTTAGTCATTTCCTGTGTTCTATTCAATTAATCGTGCTATTGGTTGTTCTAAAAACGACGACGCGCTCGCAATCATTGCATCGCAAAGACTATTGTGTGACTATGATTGCCTTTGGAGCGCACAGCTCCAGTGCTTACTGTGGAGTCCGGCGGTATACAGCACTGTATGTTCCACCCTGGCAATGTGCGTGTGGATATAATGAGCGACTGGAGTTTTTCACTGATTTCCTGTGAGGCCGTTTCTCACATAGAGGCATCAGCAGTCCTCAGCGCTCATTATGTGTCTGCTGTCACTGCATTAAAAGTAGCAGTCGCTAAGCCCCCCCCCCCCCCCCCCCCCCCCCCCCCCCCCCCCCCCCCCCTCCCCACATCAACCGCCCCCGTCCTGCCAAATAAAGGACGACACACTCAATCTGTCCGTTTTAAGGACCCCCATCAGACATGGAGTAACACAAATATATTTTTCCCTTCTATACATCTCAACCGCCTACAACATCTCCCGTTGTAGAATCTTCGTGTCATAAGGAAACGATAAGTTCCCAGCATAAGGCCTCACATCTACGTCTGTCTGTCGTTCTTGCCAGTTATAGACCCAAAAGCTCAGATTCCCCCTTTTGAGAGAGACTGCGCTCGGTTTAAGAGCTGAACATGGCTCACGGGAGCAGAGCTATAGCAGAGCTGACGTTTTCGATTAGGGGGTGCGACACGTACAAGGGTTTCCTGCTCCCATCGGAGCCGGCGGGGGACAGGAAGGTCACAGGTGACAGCATGCAGCGAGCAGGAAGTGGCCGCGCATTGATCACTAACGGAAACCAAAGCCAGCAGGAACTCAACTGAATGGCATCGAAGAAATGCAGCAACACTGTCTTTAGCCAATTGAATACTGTAGCTACTGTAGCTATTCTGTTGCTGCATGGAATCACAGGAGTAACAAGCATATATTGCCTGTTGATTCATACATTGGCTTTAAGCATCAATGCGGTTATTTGCAAAGGATGAAAGCATGTTATTTTCACATATTATTTACTGAACAAAATCAAAAATAAGGTCCCAGTAACATACTGAAATTTAGACTGAACCTATTCCTGGTTTACCTGTGATCCTAGATTACAGAGGCACACTGTCTCTAAGCATTTGATGTCCTATTACCTTTACCGTTTTTATGCCTTTCCCTGCTGCAAATCACTCTGGATTAAGAGCATCGGTTAAATGCCTAAATTGTAAATTGTATCTGGTTCATTAGCAAGCTATTTGACAAGTGTTGCTTAACAGTGTCACTCCCTTTTCGTCATATTGGACAACTATGCACTTTCAGAATGAATAATAAGTGAAATGAAATGGAAATTCAGACCCATGTGTCAGACCAGGTAGACATAATTGCTGAAGGATTAGGCAAAGGATTAATGGACCTTTCATTCTTGACATGAATAATATTGTGAAATGTTACTACCTTGGCAGGTGTTACCAATGCCAATGAGTCTTTGCAGTGACATGCACAAATAGCAGCCCACTTTTCTTTCACCTGAATGGAACTCACTAATGTGAAGAATGTAACAGAAATATTTATACCCCTGTGGAATTAAAACGGAAAAGAAAAAGCATATTGTCCCCAGCAGAGTAAGTCCTTGATGTGCCTTGATATGTGTACTTTTTTTCTGTTCCAAAATGTGTCTATGGAGTTAACATTAATCTAAAAGAGTACCTGAGGTTTATAATATTCAAATATGTCTTCCCTGTATATTTTGGCTTCTTAAAAGCCTTTGAGTCAAAAGGTCCAGTTCAGTTAGTTAATCTACTCAATATTGCCCCTGCATGTCTTGGTTTTGTAGAACACATGGTACACAGAATTAGCTAACCTACAATGGTGAACTATAGGCTACCACTTAACCAGCAGGTTCTGCATCACGATTGAGATTTTTGGAGCTAGGCACACTGTAGCCCTGGACATGTGGATATATTGCATTTCTTCCAGCATGTTTTCTACACACACAGCACAATCAATTCACAGTTCTTAACTTTTCTGCAAGAACCTGAAAAGTGCTCTGCAGACTGACTTAATTTCAGCTTTGTTTAAATTGGATCCCTGCGGTGCCCGAGAAGAGTCTCTCACAACTATGTTCCAAATCGAGTTTGTGAAGGTTAGTTCTTCTCTGAGGTAGAAATAGAAATATGTGCTACTGTACATGAGGATGCTGAGGGTGCTTTATATGTACACAATGAATGTGCTAAAACTGTACTAACAAACAAGCCAAAAGAAATGTAGGGATTTAATGATGTGTTTGTTTGTTTGTTTGTAAAGCTTGTTAAAAAATTGCTCAAATTTTAGCTTTGAGTTAAAAGTAATCGTATGTCCTACAGCGGGATGTTGTTTTAGTCTTCTCTCACATTTTAGTCATCAGAAATGTTTTAGTTAACTAAATATTCATATTTAGTCAACTAAATATGAACTAGTTTAATCTTGGTCGATTAAATCTACAGTTCGTTTAGTTGACCTTGATGGTGACACACCTGATTTTGCATGCTGAAAATATACAAGTGCATTGCAAAATGCATTCTGAAAATAGCTTTTTATCCGTTTCAAAGTAGATCTGCTATTTTCTGCATGCAACCAAATATCGGGTCACTACTGGTATTTTCTATTCACCAGAGGAGTTATGGATTGCACCTTTTAAGATGAATCAAGGTGTTTACAAAAGTGCTCTGGAAAAAAAACTTATTTCTTTCCACTAAACCTTTTGCCAGTGGATACCATTAAATTTGGGCAGCTGTCAGGATTGTTTACCAGCCTTGGACAAAGAGCAGATGATTCACCCCCCCCGCCCTCTCTCCAGGGCCGGATGTAACATTTCCCAATTGGGGGGGCAGGAGAAAATGATATGGGGACGGCTTCATCGCCTGTGTCGCTTCACGCCACAGGTGATGAAGTCACACACATACCATTTTTGGTTCCAGGACTTATATTAGGCAATTAAGCATCAATAATAACATCAGTTGTTGTTGAAGTTGCAACAGACACGCAGCATGCATAAAGCTAAAGGTCTGACTCTGAGAGTTTTCTGTTCTCAATGATGAAATGCTGTTGGTTTAGTGGTGCCACAGCTGTAGTTAGTTAGTAGCAGTAGTAGTGTTTCAAATTATTTTAAATTACTTTAATGTGAAATATCTTGGTTTTGTTTGGTTGTTTTGCATGTCATTGTGGTTGGTGGGGCAGTCAGGGCATTTTGGAGGGCATCCCCCCCCCAGCCCATGCCTAGATCAGCCCCTGCCTCTCTCTCTCTCTCCCCCTCTCTCTCTCTCTGTAAAACCACGGTATGATAGAGAACGGGGTGCAGTACAGTACATCACGCGGCAACTTGATTCATACCGTATAGCAATTTTCAAACACTTTACGTGACTACAGTTTGGGTGATATAAGAGAGAATAAAGCAATCTCACACACCAAATGAAGGGCAATCACAAACTTATTGGCAAACGGGCTATCTTCAGAATGTCTCATTGTTGTGTTTGTGTGAGAATTGATAGCGTGGCTCAGCTCTGTGTGTGCGCTCAGCATTTTGTTGACTAATCACACACGTTATCTAACCTGGGCGGTGGGTTTAAGCAGTGCTGTATATTTTCCTGTTGTCAAGTCTAAAGTATAGGCTAGAAATACACTGGCTTGAAAATCACCCGGCAGGATGCGTTGCAGTGTGCAGACTTGCTTGCTTGTTTGTTTTTCATATACATACTGTTTTCATATACCATACTTATGGCTTGTTAGGGAAATGTGTGTGTTTTTCTAGGTGATATCGGCTGTGATTGTTGTTGTTGTGTGTGTGTGTGTGTATATATATATATATATATATATATATATATATATATATATATATATATATATATATATATATATATATATATATATATATATATATATATATATATACCCCTCCCATTTGTCAACTTTGGCCAACATTAGGCCTGACCTAAGGTTTCTGAAAAACTTGAAATATTTATCTATCAGCATTAAAAAAAGTTAATTGTGGAATACTGGACATACTGTACAGAATCCAAACATGGATTCCTGGCTTGAAAGGGTTAAAAGTGCTTTATTTCTGAATGTCTCTTCATAAATGATGAAATCCAGCCTGCTAGCCCTATTGTACTGTATACTGTACTGTATGTATACAACAGCTTTAACAAAAGCCATATAGGCATCAATTCTTTTCCTAGATCATTGATTTGAGGCATGTGGGACAGTAGTTCTATTTCGGGACAGTCCCGCGAGATACATGTACGTGACAGCCTGGGTCAGCCAACGGAACACAATAGTGGTGGTCCCCAGATTGCTCTTAGTCAAAATGGTGGTCCCTGGGGGAAAAAAAAGGTTGAAAACCCCATGCAGGTTTAGCCGGCAGTGTCTCTGGTATAGGAGACTGAAAGAATCAGTGCACAGTCCATTTTTTTTATTCAGCAATAACAAAGCCTAACCCTCTCTACCATCCAGTGAGTTCACATAGGCCTGCGGGTTTAGTTTGCTGCCTTGCTCCACAGCACACAGGGAACCCAAGACACGCAGAGCCGTACACCCCGATATACTGTAGCAATCCTCTCTGGCTGGTCACACCGCACTGCACCGCAGCACACTGCATGGACAAAAGAGCTTATGTCACAAATATCTGGCTTGTCTTTTTTAATCTCATTGCTCATGCAAAACATGTATCTTCACTTTCAAATCTTGCAAACGGTTAATCTTTCAAAAAACAGTAGATGTCATCTTACCTCAATGTACAATGTGAGTGTGTACTGCTATTTTTTCTGCTATTTTTGAATAGCCAGTATAGCTAAATTGGTTAAAAAAACACTGACAAACCATAGTGGAGGCTGTAGTGAAACACACTGTTTTAAAAGAGAGTGGCGCAAATGCAGTAAGAGATATTTTGCATATGTATGAAAAATGACAGCCGATTCAAATTATTTTACAGTAACAACTACAGTCTCTGTAATGGTATGATGTGCTATTATTTAAAAAACAAGCTAAAATAAAGGCCTAAAAAGACCTAAAATAAAGGCATTTAAAGTCATTAAAGCTGGGCTGTTGCCTGAGTCCAATGCATTTAGCTCATTTCTGCCTTCTTCCCAATAGCACAGAGTTACAGTCTCGCAAGAATACCGCGAGAGTGACGTTCACGGAAGTGTCAGTTTGTGAATGAGGTACTATTTCTCATGCCAATAAAGCTTGTTTGAAATGGCATCAATAAAACAAAGTATCTGAAAATACCCACTATTCACCTCCCCCAGGAGCACGAACTCCTGGGGGCCCCATGAAGTCAACGGAAATGGCATAACACTGTCTCTAGATGGCTCTGATTGAGTGGATGAAGGGCAATCACAATGTTTGGGCCACCTGGTGAGGTGGCCTCCAGTGCTCAGCCCAGTGTGGGCGGAGCAGGAAGTGTGATAGGCAACAAGAGGAACATTTCCCCAAGTCTTGTTAGCTACATTATTCTATTTGAACCTTTTTTTGGATTATTAGCCCGCGTAAAGACCGTTTTTCCATTGCAAATGATTTCCCGGATGTTGGATTTATAAAGGACAGACTTTGCAGAGGAATTAATGAGCCTGAAGAGGCTGACCACATAGACTGTTAAGGTTTTGATTTTTTTGGAACATTGTAGTTTAATGTCCTTGGACAGTGCCAAAACTCTGCCTCAACCAGTGAGATTGAGTATTTTGCTTTTTGCTACCACTACTTTGCTTTTGACTTATTAAAAGGCTGTCAAGCTTATTTACTGGATATATTTTAGGCTGAGCCCCACCTCCCTCACTTGCTATAATTGGTTCACAGTTTTTGTTGCAGTAGTTATAATACTTTACCCCAAGTTGCTGGTTGTGCCGTGTATGGTTTCTGCCGCCTTTGGTGTGTGAATGTCTGTGAAGCATCTTGGATAAAAGCACTATACGAATGCACTTACCATTTACCCACATATCGCAGCTCTCTCTCTCTCTCCCTCCAGAGTAAATGACAATCTGCTTACTTGTGGTCAAGAAAGGGTAAGTAAACGGGGAATAATGAGGACGAAAAGAGCGCCCACATTTAAATGTAACAGCAAGTCAATCAGATGAATGCATGGCTTTTATTCTGAACAAGAATAAAAGCCATGCAGGGCTAGTCGACGTGTTTGTTTCCAATCTTATAGTTGGGAGGGACGGATGTTGCAATAACGTACAGATCGATTCCGATTTATGAAAACCCTCCCTCTAATCGACATGCAGGCTTCTCTTAATCTCATAGTTGGGAGGGACGGATGTTGCAATAACATAGAGATCGATGCCAAACTCTACCCTAGGGCTCAGCCATTCCATGCATGCAGTATACGGGGAGGTATGAGTATATTTGTATTTGCCAATTACAGTTAAAGAGTGCCAGGGATTTGCTTTTTATGGAGAGGGAGTCAGGGCATTCCACACTTGAGTGACAGTGCTTTAGAAGGAGAATTTGCAAATGTTTGGAAACATGCCCTGAGGGTTAGGCTATATGGGTTATCCTTTTAGCATTAGTTTTATTTGAATGTGTGCTTTGCAATCAATCAATACTAGTTCACACATGTAGGCATTTGTATATAGTGTATATAGTACACAAGACAAACATGAGATAATGCATCATTGCATAGAAATAATAATCTGGGATCCAAGAAACACTGTAATGTCAAAACGATCTCATCTCTCATTAAAACTAAAATGAGTCAGTGGTCTTTGCCTGCACAGTCGCCCATCAGGGGACATCATTAAATGATGTCCTCGGTCCCCCCTCCAGGGGACCCATCCTCACGTCCCGTCGGTTCGTTTGCCAAAAAAAAGTGGATGTTACTTTTCATAGTCCTTATGGTTTAATGGCTTCATATATCCAGCTTGCATGCATTCCCAGTGGAGCGGAAAATAGTTTTTGACTAAAAGTACAGGTCAGTTTCGTCTTGATTTTTAATTAGTTTCCTCACGTACTCCGCCATTCTCCAAGGGCACTTCAACGGAGGAGTGAAACCTTCTGAATTATTATATTTTTTTACTGCGTCTTGGATCTTCTTCCAATGCAGAATCACCAACTCGCAAAGTCTTAAATGAGAAAAAATACACACAGGAGTGAAAGAGAAATATTTTTAATTACTCATGTGCTCCCGAATTTGCTCCTTTCCAATATACACAAACATACTAATTAAAAGTGTTTTTCGGTTAAAGTCCAACTTTTATTAATAGAGAATTTAACTTCTGTTGCCGGGTAGAAACCTCTTATCTCCACGTTTGAACTCAGTCACTCACACGTTTGTTTTATCGCCTCGCCTCGTGCAAGGCTTTTACATTATATATCTTAACCTTTTTCAAGACAAGCTGGCAGCGAAATCCACTAGCCCCTAATGACCTGGTCACCATTAGTTTATTTCCTGGTTGCCATAGCGACTATTTGCTTGTGGTGGCGACTAGTGAGCTGCAACCTGGTCACGACTACTTTATAGATTGTGGGAGACCCTAAACCTAAACATAACTGCAAGCACCCAGCAGTGCATGTTTGCCAACCTGGCTGCGAATAGTAAGCAACTGGTCACGGGCTGATCCCTAACCAAACTTGAGCAGAAGCTATAGTTCAAATGTGACCAGAAGACCTGGTCTAGTAAGCAATGACCCGGTTGTGACCATGTCATTGGTCGCTAGTGAATTTCACCCTACCTGAGATGTTTAATTCCTTATATGATTACCACATATACCAAATACAGCTCAAGTGGAGTTACCTGTAGGATGTTTTTTGACCGTAGTTGTCTTGTCCATTTGTCCAATAATTTGATGATCCAACTAGATCACCACTTGGTAGAGTGCACAATAAAATACAAATGTATATAGTTTATGCGATGACATTTTCTTCCATATATTCTCCGCTCACCCTGTCCCACACATGGATGAGTAATGCTGGATGACATCAGTGAGCAATAGGGTGTTGGACGGGGACTGGCCATAAGCCGGACATCCCGTTAGCCCAGCCCATCACACTGCAGGTGTATGTCTTTGTGGCTGCTATCGTGCAAAGGCAAAAAAAAAAAATCGAGGCCACAGCAAAAAAAAGTACCATGGAAGCCACATAACTCGCCTGTCTTCCTTCTCATGCACCTCTCTCAGCCTGTTCCCTTTTCATGCAGCAGAGATGAGCCAAAGGGCCACAAAAGGGGAGGGGGGTAGTGGGGATTTATATGTAATCTTTCCAGCCAGAGGAAATCTTGAATTTCGCCTGCCTTTGGAGCTTCTCAGACTTTATTGGCACTTTATTGCAACTACTCCATATATTTCCCTGCAAAAGGATGTGGAGTACTCTGACAAGTTTATATGTCTGGGTGGTTAAGCTGAATCAATATGGGATAGGTATGCACTGCAGTGTATTGGGGTCATTGAAAATGCATGCTTTCATTTCATCTTAGTGGTTGTGCCGTGGCAGTAGAGCTTTTCAACTCTTGCGCAGTGATTCGATATATATGTCTCAGGGTCAGGCTGTTCCAGTTGAATTGAGTCGCATGAGAAGAATTATGCTGCTGCTGGCGTAATGTCAGCCACATTGTGAACTTGTAGATTTGCCACATTTCCGACTCTTCCGAATTACAATGACTCTCCAAAGTCGGTCAGATTTTTACGGCATCCAGGCGAAGCACAAATGACCAAGTTGTGCTAACTTGAGTCATGTTGTGTTAGCGATACTACAATAATTGTGTATGGACCCAATTTGGACCCATAAATGCAGTTAATGGTCCCCAAATGACCATATCCCCACAGTACGCAGGATCCGCAAGGGATTTGGTTCCATTTGTGCACACTTGTTAAAAGCAAGTCATGCATTTTAAACACTCTTAATCCAGAGCAATTTAGACCAAGCATGGTAAACAAATGTTCACTGAAGGCTATGGGATGCCAGGTCAACTATACATAACATGTTGTAGATCTGCTACTGCATAATGCATCTACTGTAATTGACATTTTAACCTTTCACTAAGTCTGCAATGTCGGCACAGCTTTATTTTCTTCCTAAGTATCGATCATTTAGCTCCGGGGCCCCCCGGACGACCCCTGGGGAGGTCCCCGGGCCCCGATTTGAGAAGCATTGTCATATTATGTGACCGCTCACCACAGGGCCGCCCTCCCGTTAATTAGCTAATGCTTCACTTCTAGCATAGCATCGCACCGCGCGCACACACTTGATGAACGCAGTCCGGGGAGATTGCTTTACTCCGGCGCAGCTGACAGACCGGATTACCTAGACAAATTAATGGCTCTATAATTTGATTTTCCTCCAGGATTGCGATGTCTAAGTGACTCCAGCAGGGGAGGAGCAGCTAGGGCTGAACGCGGCCCTGCGGTGACATTAGCTAATCACATCCACATGCTAAAGAGGCTGCGGTCGGTGGCACAGGCAGACAGCGGCGGGACCCACCGGGAATCAGGTCTCGAATCCAGGGGTGGGAAAACAACTCAAAATGTTTTGCTTAAAGGTAATGGAGGCAACTTTTTAGCCCCAAATCAAAATGGATGCATATTTATATATTTTTTTTGCCTTTTTTCTATTTTTCTATGTTGCTTCTACTTTGATGTTGCAGCGGTTTCCCTGCAGACAGACACTTGCTTTGTCCAGCACGGTCCAGAACTTTGTTGTTGTCAACAAAGCATGAAAACAAAACATTCGCCCGACTCTGGAAAGGCGGTGCTAATTTGTGAAGGGGGAGGGGGGGGGGGGAGGCAGTGTTTTAGCCAATATAGTTCTGTTTTGTATGTGTCTATGGAGCATGGGTCTAATAGACCCTCAGGTGTGGTGAGAATATGTCCTTCCTGGATATTTTCTCTCTCTGGAAGCTGAAAGCCTATGGTCTCCATTTTCTTCACAAGCTAAACCCCTTATCCATAACTTCTTTGCATTTTTTATCATTTTGAAAAAAAAAAAAAAAAAAATTTTTGAATAGCTAAAATGGCCAGTTTACAACTGGCCATTTTTCAAAATAGTGAGGAAAAAAGGCAAAGAAGTTAAGGATAACAGGTTTAGGCATAGATTTTCACCTAGATTGTCACCGCTAAACCCCTTGTCCCTTAACTTCTTTGCCTTTTTAAACTATTAAAAAAACATTTTTCAACAGTTAAAATTGCCATTCTACAAGCTCACACAACGTGTCAATAGATTGGCATGTTGAACTATTCCAAAAAGTTTATCAAAATAGTAAAAAAGGATAAGGGGTTTGGGATAAGGGGTTTAGCATGTGACAAAATTGTGTGAAAATGGAGCCCTTTTGAGTCAAACAACCCAACCATATCCTAATATATTCATAGTACCAGATGATCATGTTTTTTGGGGGAGTACAACATGGTACAAAAGTAATTTCAAATAGCCAGAGCATACTGTTACTCTAGCAACTAATGACTATACTTAGAGGACCGCTAGGTGGTCTTCAGTTACTCTAATAATTCATGTGATTGGAACTTTTTCCTTCAACATCCTCAGTTGTATGTTGAATAGTCCTCTACCCTCAAAACGTCAGTTGAAGGAATCTTTGTGGTACCGTTTTTGTCTTTGCTATGTATTTGCATTCCATATTTGCAAAGTTCTCCATATTCCATGAATACTGTAGGCACTTGAACCCAAAGTTCAACGTGTATTTGGTTATTAGTGTTGAACACGGCATACCACTAGGATCTAGGACCTTTACTTGTAAAGATAGTCGAGATACACTGTTCATCATGTACATGTGACTATTGAGCGACGCGACCATGTGTAGAATATTTCACCCTGTTACTGACTGGTGGCTTTTATTTCATGGTAGAAAGCTACCATGAATAATCACCAGTAATACCTGAAATGTAAAAACATTTAACCTAAATATCGATCAAACAGGGCTTTTAGGCTGCGTTTTAAGGCAAGAAGTTTTGTTATTCCGTTCATTGTTTCTGTTTGTATATTCAAGACACAAAGCAGTTCATGGATGTATATGTTACAGAGAATTAACCGCATTAAGCATAATAATGAAATAAATCCTGCCAGCGTTTTAGCACCTCGCTCGCGGACCGAAAATAGTCAATTTGCAATTTCAACGTTAAAGTGCACTCGGGTTTGGAAATAACATTACTGATGTGCAGGCTGAGAGGAATGGGCGGAGGAGGAGGAGCGGAGGGGAGTTTGGGGGGTGATAATCACACTTGGGCACGGAGCAGAGCAAAAAACACACCTACAAATGTAATAATACAAAAATACCACTAAAGGAGCAGACTGGTAGGAAGTTCAAGCTAGGACAGGGAAAGATATGAGGTAAAGCTGTGATGTTGTAGAGAAGGAGAGAGTATGGGGAGACGGTGGTGCAAATGAAGGGGAACTGGAGTACGGCAGCTATAGCGCCAGTCTCCTAGACCAGGGACTTTCAACCTTTTTGACTCCAGG
>CM076983.1:24901728-24996728 GCA_039105355.1 Benthosema pterotum | reverse complement strand
CCGCGCATCATGCATAGATGCACGTATGCGTTCCGCGTGATTGACGGAAAGGTTCTGGGTGAGTGGCACTGAGTGACAGCCAATCAGGGAGGCCGCTGAGGCGTTGAGGAAGTCCCACCTGCGCTGACAGTGCATGTTCGATCGCTTCCTGCGAGAGGCGGTTTGACTCTCTGTCCACGTAGCTGGAGCTGTAAAGGCCATGCCATACATGTGCATGCATGCATGTTGGAGACACCACAAACCGTCAGTTGTGGAGTGGAACTGTACATTTACTAAAGAACTGTACTTAGTATAATTTTGAGGTATTTCTGCTTTATTTGGATAGCGGAGTGAAATTACAATATTATTGTACTTTTGCATTGCTATACATTCATATTACAACATAGTTAGTAGTTCTGTTGTAGATTATTATTATTATTATTATTATTATTATGATGACAACATACATTTACCACTTCCACCCTGTATACGTGACCAGGCTAAAACATCACATTGAAACACATTGAAGCATTGTATTTCACAGTGCAGCGGAGGGTCGTCTCATAATGTACACGGCTGTGAATGCCTGTGCGAGGTGTGAATGAACAAACAAGTATGGGAGCAACATGCTCTACTGCAGGGGTGGGCAATTATTTTTCCCAATGGGCCAAATGAGATACATAAGATATTGTGGAGGGCCAAGACTAAAGGCTGAACTAAAGTTTAGGTTATATTAATTTAATTTCAAGATAAAAGTAAGAGTAAGACCAACCATTTTGACGGCCAGGACCCTCTATTTATTCAGTATTTGAGCCACAGAGGACCACCATGTGCTGACATTTTAGCCCCACAAATCCCAAAACTAAAGATTTATTTTGTTTTTGTCCACAATGGATTTCACAAGCAACACAGACAAACATAGATCAAAAATGACCATTATTTTACCTTCTCTGGCTAACTCAAATGAATATTTTAACTCTTGAGAGTGTAAACATGAAACCAAATTTTTACGCCCTCAAAGAGTTACATCTGGTTAACCAACTTTCCATATTTAACTGGAACTGTCTCAAGGACCACTGGTGGTCCCCGGGCCGGTCAGAGTCAGCCAAAGGGCCGCATTTGGCCCCCGGGCCGCATAATGCCCAGGTATGCTCTACTGCAGGCCTGGCCAACCCGTGGCTCTTGAGCCTCATGTGGCTCTTTGGCTGGTTTCATGTGGCTCTTAAGGAGCCTTCTCATGACAAGTGTCAAAATTGCTTAGCCTGGCGCAGCCATTAATTCCGCTATTAATTACGGTCATAATTTGTTTTATGTGTGAAGCAGTGCAGACAATGATATATTTTTTGTTTGTGGACTTGTTGAACTGAGAGTTTGAGGGTGATACAGTGCACACAATGTTAATTGTTGAGAATAACTACTACTACATCCATCGATGGGAGGGATGGGGTGATCTTCATGTCTGTCCATGTGTATAATGTGGCTCTTTGCAGTAACACGGTATAAAAGTGGCTCTTAGTCTCTGACTGGTTGGCCACCCCTGCTCTACTGTATTGTTTCAGTTAAGTTTGACAATGTTGTCTCTTTCTTTCTCTTCAATCAGAGCAGGCTAGGTTGAGATTTGAGCAGGCTACAGTCTCCGTCGCCTTTTGTGCACCTGATCCCATGTCCTATACAATTGCCGCTTCTTCTGGGCTTGTTTTCCAAGACATGGCTGCTTATTTCTCTTCACAAAATCTGGCAACAGTGTCTGTCTCTCCCTCCCCCCAGCACCAGTGATGGAGTGACTGATCAGCCAGCCTGTGTGCGTGTGGCGAAGGGGACTGCCTTGATGCTCTCCCGCGGCGTGTCATCAACACCGCCCCCCCGTCGAAGCTTGCCGTTTTTTGATCGATGTAATGGCACAGTTATTTTTGTGTAACTTTTCTCTCGTCAATGCGGTCCAGCGGAGCAACATGATCGACCGCCAGACAGCTTTCTCCTTTCATCCGGGCCCCCGTGACACGACTCCGTAATGGTGCTTTCAGTTAGACAGGTGACTGTGTGTGTACTGTGTACAAGGCCCTCTGTTATTGCCGGCGCTGTGCGGTATACATTCCGGTTGGAGGCAGCTTCCTGATTGATTCCCGGCAGCGCGGCTTCCTCCCTGCAAAGCCTAGCGGGCAGCATGTCCACAACAATCATTCCGCTCGCCCTTTTGTGTGATGTCTTTGGACCTCTGTCCCGTCACATGTTGCTCTTGCCGCCCCTTGCATCAGAGCCAACGAGCCGAGGTATATAGAAAGGGGGGGCTTGCGTCATCTCTGTTCACTCCGTCGGCCCAATTATTTTACACGGTTGGTTCTCAATGCGGTCTCCCCCGCCCCCGCCCCCACCCATCCACTCAACCAAAGGGGGTCCATTGAGGAGCTACAGGTCTGCAATATTATTGTAACACTGCAGACTGTACACAAATGGAAGCAAATGGACCTGTAACGCTGAGGATCTTTGTATTATAGATCTGGATCTCAAATGTAAATGGGGGTAGTTTGGAGGGTGTCATACAAATGAAAAAGAATCGCTGATGATGAGGACGTTGCAGGCCTATGAAAAGGTTAAAATGTAATTTCAACTTACAATTTACAATTTAGGCATTTAGCAGACGCTCTTAATCCAGAGCGATTTACAATGGTAAAAGTTACAATACATTTTACAATATACAATGAAGCTCTAAGAACATTGTAATACATTAGGCAACCTATATAAGTCATTGCAGCAAGTACTGTGGGTTGGTAAGTGCTAAGGGCTGAGATGGAGTCTGAAGAGGTGTGTTTTGTTTTCAGACTGCGTCGGAACATAGGTAGTGAGTCTGTGGCTCTGATTGCAGTGGGAAGTGCATTCATTCATGTGTTTCAGACAGACAGATAATTGTAGGGTGACCAGATCCATACTATTCATTTGTGGGGCAAGTGGGGAAACATAACAGGGTGAAACAGGCTTAGCAAAGTATTAACATCTTGATTATATCTTGTCATATTCAATTGAATTGTCAATTAAAAAAGAATTAGCTATTTCAATTCAAATAATAATAATAAGCAAAAAATTGTTAGCTAACACCTTTTTAATGAATATGACAGAACATGTGGTGTAGCACCTCTGGTGCTACTGTGGAAATATGTCTTGGGTTATTTTAACAGTAACAAACGGATCTATAGAAGGAAAAGAGACGAGAGAAAGCCACATATTAGGGCATTTGAACACTGATGCCTGTGGGACCACTAAAACGTATTAGAAATGAGGGTCTGTCCCACAGGCAAAGGGAGGGACATCTGGTCACCCTAGAAGCTAGGGTAATGTTGGCACACTTGCAGTACTCTCGCGACCCGCCAGTGTTCCCCTATCCACAGGTTAAGAACCACTAATTATAACTATAAGCTTCATGCATCATCGACCATGAATCTGTGGAACTCATTGAGGCATAATGTCCACCAGAATGGCACTTTCATCAGTCTGAGGAATGACAATTGCTCACTTATCTATTCAGAAAAGTTTACTGGCACAAAGGTCAACCTGGGTAAAGTTCTCATCTTTTTAATATATTGTTCAGTGTGCTTAAAAGCTGATCCAACTGTACTTATTATGATATACGGCCCTCCAAGGCACACGCGCATAGGCTACGGTATCTCGACTTCTCCCAGATTTCTTCTGAGCTGAGACTGCTTTCATTATCACCGGATGTGACAGAATAATTTTCAATGGAGATTTTCAACATTCGCACATTAACAACAGCTGCTGCTGCTGACTCTAAGGCTATGGAATTCATGAATCTACTTGAAAGACCGACTTATGCAGCATAATAACTAAAGCCACTCAGACATCAGCATGGCTATATCCTTGATATCTCCTTGCGTCAAAACTAAAAGCGTTAATCACCTACAGTACAGTGTAATGTTTCAGCGTCTTATTGGGATGTCCTGTCCTGTCCACGTTGGTTTGCTCCCGACCCAATTCCGAACATTTGATTTTGATCATCGGCCAATCTGTATTCTGATCATTTGAAAGTGACGCGCCCCAATTTCTGATCATGTGATCATTGTTGTTGGAGGGGCATATTTGCCAGAATAGGATAGTTAAGCTCTTACTCTGTCTACAATCACTGAAATCCTATTAGCTGTCCCAAATTCAAAAGGGGATGGGCTCACAACCAAGTCATCTCATCCTGACATCCAGCCTTGATCAAAGAGATATAAAAAAGGCCAGTGTTATTTTAGACTCATGAAAAATAGTCCCATAAAACCAAAATGACAAAAACAGTGTTCTTTCATCTCAGAAAAAAACTGCCTAGCTCAGCAAGATGCTGAACAACTAATTCCTGCTTTTATCTCAAGTAGGCTGGACTACTGCAGTGTACTTTTTACTGAACTCTGCTGCTATCAGAACAAACAAAAAGTAGAGAATCACTCCTATCTTGGCTAGGCTACTCCCGTGTCTCCCCATGTCATCCAGATTCAATTTTAAAGTCCTTTGGGATGAGGTTTGAACCAGAATGTCACCACTGCGGGATAGGCATTCTTCTTCCCATCTTGAAATGTTCAGCCTTCAGCGTGCCGCACAATACCGCAGTCTAAAGTAGTATTTGAAATATTGTGTATGGAATGTGCTATCCCTGTGGCACACCTCTCTAGGGTATTTGGCAGCCTATAGATCAGTGGTTCCCAAACCTTTTTAGCTCGGGACCCAAAACAGAACCCACACTAATAGAGCATGTACAAACTCACAGCGCTTTGCTTCATGCCACATTGTGAGCTTTTAGGGATGTGATGGTTTTTTGTGTATTCATGTACTATATTCTCTTGGGGATCTGTGCTATATAGTTGTTAAAGACATTGTATTATTATTCATATTATTATATTCATATTAGTGCTTATTAAGCCTATACTTCTATATAGACCAATTTAGTAACAGACAGCGGTGCGGGAGGGGGGGGTTGGGGGGGTCGTCCGTTCTGATGGAAAGATGCGATCGCAGCTCGCTGCCGTTATCATTGGGATCGTATCAAGCCGGCGACGGTGAGTGACATCAGCGTGATGTACATCAACCTATGCGGCACGATCATAACTATTATTTGATAATGATAAGCGTGACGTAGCTCTACTGCAAGGGCACGCAAACTGTTAAGCACCTTCCCATGGATGCGCAGCCTAGCTACTGTATGTCTTTTGTATGAGCACTGCGCATCAGTGGCGCACGGACACAATGCATTGTGAGCTTGATTGTTATCGTTCATTTGAATGCGAGTGAGAGTGGGTGAGAGAGATTAGTCAATCCGTAAGGGTTTAGTGGGATTCACGTTTGCCCAAAATATGAGTGTGTTCGTGAACAATCGCAGCTTGGCGGAATGTGTGCGAGGTTTCAGTTTGAATCTAATAACAGAGGCTGCTCCTCTCCAGTCCTGGAGTCCGGGCACTTATGTTAAGACTTGGCTGCGATCACACAGAGCAGCAGAAAGTATCCAAATTAGAGTTGCGCAGCCTGTTGTATCAGATAATCCACAGACATTTTCTTTAGTATGTGAATCTGTATATGTGCGTGCGTGCATGCATGTGCAATTGTGCATGGGTCTTATGGGGCATCCCCCCACTTCTAAAATTACCACTACAACACTGCTAACAGATCAACATATTTCCTGTAGGCAGAGAAGACATAACTACAGGCTGGGCACCTATTCTACTACAGTGGATGGAAAAGTGGTGGATGTTATAGTCTACTCTTTTACCTGCTTTTTCCTAGCACTAACTTTATAAATATGCCCAGAACATTGGGATAAATAAGGCTGCTGTACAGGGGCGGATTTAACATGTCCCATTTGGGGGGGCAAGAGAACATGTTGGAGGGGAAAGAGAAAATGGTAAAAATCCTAATTATATATTATATGACGATATTGTGTTTGTTGTCATGATTTGTCATGACCCGAGTTGGCTTTGGCCGCGGCGCAATCGTGTTTTTATTAACCATTTTCGAAAAGTCTATGAGGAAAATTAATGAGGAATCCACTAGTGGAACAGGGCTGGTGACGTCACTGCGCATCTCTATTGAGTATTGGTTAAAACTGATGGTATGTATCTTTCAGGACATTCACTGCTTTGTCTCAACCATTACACCATGGCTCTGGACTAAGCCACTGCGGGGTGTGTGTGTGTGTGTGTGTGTGTGTGTGTGTGTGTGTGTGTGTGTGTGTGTGTGTGTGTGTGTGTGTGTGTGTGTGTGTGTGTGTGTGTGTGTGTGTGTGTGTGTGTGTGTGTGTGTGTGTGTGTGTGTGTGTGTGCGCGTGCGCGTGCGTGCGTGCGCATGCAGCACAGAGTGTGTGAGTGCAGCACAGAGTGCATAAATACCAGCTCAGGCTGGTATTCAGGCAGAAGCAAGGCTATTTTTCTTTCATTGCAAAACCACTTGGAACAATACAGAATTTGAATGTAACTTTGTTTTATGCAAAAAATAAAATGACTAAAACATAATTGCGGAAAATGCATCGGGAATCATCAGTGTGAAATAGATTACTTTCTTGCGGTGCACTACGGGGATGTGAGAGTAGTGATTACGCGATTCAGAGGCCGAGAACTGTCTGGCCCCCTCGTGTAAATCATAATCATTACATTCCTGCTCGCGTTCAGCTCATTATTGGGCAAAGATTAAAGTCATCGACGGAGAGGCAGAGTTCCCAGCTCTACCTGTGAGGACAGAAACACACACACACACTAGGAGCACTAGAAGACGACTCGCGTCAATTTAAACCTGCCTCATCGACAGTTCTCCCTGTGGTCGTGGGTGTGTGCACATCTGTGCATGTGCAACTGTGCCTGTGCCTGTGCTGCATGTTAGGTACATCCGAGGAGTGAATTTTGTATTACACTTTACAAGTTATGCCTTTCAGCCGACTCACAATAAGCAAGAACACATGGTAAAACCACATAGAAAGTCATCTAGGATCATATTAGATCTGTGGAGTAACATGTACAATACAGACGTACAGTACATAGTATGCTATAAAGCACAGCTGTTGTCCCTCTTGAGCCACCCTATCCCTATTATTTTGAAAAAAAACATTTTATACATTTGCCGAAACCTAACCTCAAAATCACGTCCCTATAGCCTGGAATCCAGCCTCCCTTACCTTGGCAACATTCAACCTCTGAATGTTACCAGCTACCGAGTCTGGTCAGTACTGGCTTGACTCAAATTTCTCTGATAACCTGTTGTGTAGCGCCATTGTTTTTGTTTGGATGTATTCCAACGACTCTAAACTGTTTTTTTAAAGACCAATTAAGCCTCAACAGTACGGCCATACCCTCTTTTGAAGATAGGGTCCTTGGTAGACACAATTGCAAAGTTGAATTTGAACTTAAACGTTACGCTTTGTTAACTTCTCCCGGAATTTGTCATTCAGCCAATCGCGGCACGGTGCTCCCGAAAATGTATACCACGTGGAAACTTTATTTCTCCCTTTGTGCTCGCAAAGCTGTTGTAAAGGTTTAAAAGGTGGAATTGTGTGCACTTTGCACAATTCTATAACTGCTTTGTCTTTTGAAATCTTTTTTTAAAAATAAGGGTGAATCAGGCAAGACGCTAGTGAGGACTGAAGAGGATTGTTTCGCTGGGGACTGTAAATACAGTAACTTCCCAACTACTGTTAGGAACTTCCGCAACTACTGTTGATAGTCTCAAAAGCGCACCCGGCGCCCAGGGTGGTGGATCAGTAGACATGGAATTGTCACTTAACCCGTGTCTGGGTTAAGTGTCAGGGTGTCCTAGACCAATGCACTGAAACTGCTTCTGGTGAGCTAGTTAGGGGTGCCTTGCATACTTCCCTCAGTGTGGGTGAGTCGTTTTTTGGGGAAAGGCACTGTAATAAAAAACAGTGATCTTTTGCCATTTAAACACACAGAGCTTTAATGCCGTGTTTGAATCAAAACGACCACGAAACAGAAGGCTATTGTCAGCGGGTGCCGGACTGGGGAAGTGACAGATTTTCTTTATGAAAATGCTTATAATTGCCGGTCGGCTTCAAAGGCAATTAACGAGAAAATGATCCTATAAACACACCCAGGGCACAACACGGTGGCAAGTGTTTTAACATCGTTATTCTGACAACAGATC
Organism: Benthosema pterotum; assembly: GCA_039105355.1. NCBI lineage: Eukaryota > Metazoa > Chordata > Actinopteri > Myctophiformes > Myctophidae > Benthosema > Benthosema pterotum. The sequence continues at coordinate 24,988,619 of CM076983.1, read as the reverse complement.
AGTCTGCTAGCATGTCTGCCATGTTTACGGGCACGCCGCCGCCCCTGGGACACACATTACAGCCCATTAGAAGCACTTGGCAGGTGGCTCCCAATTAGACTCACCAGGTTCAAAAACATCTGTCCCCAATAGACACTGATGCACAGCTATAGTCAGCCATCCGATCTTTAACCCGGCAGACGGAGACTCACGCAATGCCTCAGCGACGCAGTGGTGATGGTTTGTGGACAGGCATCACTTTAAATCAAGTTAGGTAGGTAGAAAATAAAATATGTTTTTTTGTGACTATCGACCCCCAACCTACAGTGTTCCTTTCGGTCTCCTGGCTTTGCAAGTTCTATCTCCCTGGAGAGCAGAAATGGGAAAGAGACAAATAGAAGGAAAACATCTTTGAGGGAGAGAATTGGATCTCCACAAGACTTATTTGTTTTTATTCTGTTACTTGGGGTAAGAGACTTTTGGACACTTAATGGTAATGTTTAGCTTAGTATATATCCGTGTATTAATGTTTTTCATGCAAAATTGAATGCTATTATTACTTCCACCCTTTGGTTACTTAATTAAAATAGAATACTGGTATACATTGTCCACTCCAAAGTGACCATTCATGCACTTTTAATCCTTTAAGCATCAAAGTACTTGTACAAAGTACTTCATTAATTAGCATTGTAAGCATTTTTGCTAACGGGTGATCATGGACGCTAAAAACACGTGCACACATGCAGCCTTTATGGCCCATAATCTGCTCAAAATGCGATATTCAGAACTCAGACTTAAGATATGCCAAAAACCATCAATTGCATCATTGGCACCTCTCCTCCTCCACAACAGGGTGATAGTCCTAATGGATGTTATGAACAGTTTGAATTGAAATTCAACTCCCAAAGGAATCCACATAAAACAGCTCAAAGTTGGGGTATGTCAATAAACTATAGAAGGCAAAACATGCAAAATGCCATCATGCTTTATGTAGCATGTGATATGTCTAACTATTTTTTATTTTTTTTTTTTTTTTTTTTACTGAATCCAGGTTTTTCCTCGGGGAAAAAACTTCTTGGGTCAAAGCCAAACATACCCATCATCATAAATGTGCTTAGTCAGCACATTTGTGCAAGTGCTGTGGCCCTTTTCAGTCCAATGAATGTCTAATGCTTGGATTAGGATCAGCATCATGAAAGCCATCTAGTTAGACACATTCCATTCTACATAACATTTTGTATGTTTTGGTTAGTGACTTTGACCTTTTTATGAGGTTTCCCGTGGGAGTTGAATTTCAACATTGTATTATGTGTTGTTAGACACCATTAGAAACACATTGAAGAAATTTCTTGGTAACAATTTAGTTGCCAGATTGGTTAAATATCTGCTAAAATTCCCTAACTAAAATGGAAAAAAAAGAAATTACTGCATCAAAAGTAATTAATCAACAAACGGACTATAGTGCTCTAAAGACTCTGTGTTTCTCCATGGCTGAACGGATCAGTGGTGTTCGCTGTGTGTTGGAATCGCTACAATATAATCAAGACCCCCATTAGTAAAGTAGATGTTTATCTTAGCGGGACCGATCAATATGCCCTAACAAGATGCCAGACTCTGATTCGCCGATGCTGATACTGACCTTCTGATCACCTCTGAAGGTGTCTCCTCTTCCTCGTCCTGTACGTGGTATAATTGGGAACAGGCGTGTGTGCGTTCTTACATACTTGGACCAGTGTAGCTCCGATCATCCCCTGGATCTGCATATATCAGGGATTTTCAACAGGTGGTCCGGGGACCACCAGTGGTCCTTGAGAGTGTTCCAGGTGGTCCCCAGCTAAGTTGTTTAACCAGATGTAACTCTTGAGAACATAAAAATGAAACCAAATGGACCCTGGCGGGTCCATTTGGTTTCATTTTTACACTCTCAAGAGTTAAAATATTCATCATAGATGGAGCCTGACCTGTTCCATATGTATGTATATACATGTATATGATCATTCCCCACCTGTCCTGTTGACATTCCATTATGTTGAGCTGACCTCATGAAAACAACACTGCCCTGTACACCCAGGGCACACTCCATATGGCCAGTAAAGAATTCATTCCATATTTTGATCTTACTTACTTGTATACTCCCTGTCAAATGTGACTAGTTACTCATTACTTTATTTACTTATTACGTAACCCTAACTTCTCCCCCTACTCATCATCATAATGGTCATTTGCCCCCAGAAGTCTGACTTTACATTATCGAACAGTAGTTTTTCTCCCCATTTCTGCAGCCTACATTGTAAAATCCTCATTGTTTATTTAACTCTGAAAGGTGTACTGTATAGTGAACATAATGGGTCCATTTGGTTCCATTTGTACACTCATTTGAATTGAATAGCTAACATTGCATGCATGCATGCATACATAGATATACTGTAGATACACACAGTACATATACGGTACATACACTACCTTTCAAAGGTTTGGTGTCACCCAGACAATTTTGTTTCCCAAAAATGCCACACTTTTACTGTATTTGCCACCATATGTTAATGGAGTCGTACACACCACTGTATGAATCTTCGGTTTCTTGGCACTTCCTTGCATGAAATAGCCTTCATTTCTAAGAATGCAATTAAAAGTCTCTAGAATAGTCATCTACCACATTAGCAATGTATTGAATGTATTTCTGATTAAAGTTTAGTTTAAAGTTATCTTCATTGAAAAACACAGTACTTTTCAGTAAAAAAAGGACATCTCTAAGTGACCCCAAACTTTTGAACTGTACAATGTGTACGGTACTATTAAATTACCATTCAAGATGACTTGACCAGCAGCTGATATACTGTATGCCAGATAGCAGAAACCCTGTCCGGAATGTGTACAGTAATCAAACACCATGGCTTTTTTTTAAACCCATGGAAAATGGAGTATCATGGAACCTCTCAGTTTTCACAGTGGCTCACCAGGAGCCTATACTGAAAGACACAAATATCTCCATTAGGGCTATATTCACTTACCTCACGATACAATATTGTTATTTAGATTTCTGAAACGATTTATATTGCGATTCTTAAGGCTGTGATTCGATTCGATATATCCCTTTTTTTTGCCACAAATGAACATTTTAAAGGGGAATTCCACTCGTTTTCAAGTTGTTGTTGTTTTTTCTGAGGCTGTACAAGTGGAACCAAATGGACCCTAACGGGTCCATTTGGTTCCACTTGTACACCCTCAGAAAAAAGAAGATCCTAAAAGAAAAATCATTAACAAACACAACTTGACAAATCATGACGATGTCATGAAGTTGTGTTTCACCATGTTCCATTTTAGGAAACAGAATGAGGGGAACTTTATCATGATGTGGGATGTCAAGTTCAATCATACATATTAATGAAGCCTGATAAACGTCAGTCAGTCTTTCTGAATGAATAGCCCCACATTAATATAAAAAAATCAAACTTGTTGATGTCATGTCATTAACAATTGCGATATATTGGCATATAGATTTTTTTGCCCACCCCTACTCTACATCAGGAGGATCACATTTAGATCCATTCTGCACTTACACATCTATTTCATTACGGAAAGCTCTGGTCTCCATGTTTCAACGTTTTGTATTTTTTTTACACCCTACTACAGTGGTTTTCAACCCTTTTCATATCCAGACCCAGTATTACTTGCATAAGAGTACTGTAATCGGTTTGGTCGGGGTAACTGGTCAACTGGAGCAAACGTCAATTAGCTGGATTAGTTGATGATACAATGGTGATGTCATGTAATTGATACCATTGTTGGGTGGGAAGTAGGTAGTGTGTGTGTGTGTGTGTGTGTGTGTGTGTGTGTGTGTGTGTGTGTGTGTGTGTGTGTGTGTGTGTGTGTGTGTGTGTGTGTGTGTGTGTGTGTGTGCGCGTGTGTGTGCGTGTGCGCGTGCGTGTGCATGTGCGTGCGCGTGTGCGCGTGCGTGCGTGCGCAATGCGCAACTACTGATCTAAGTGGCTGCACCTACTTTCTTACTGGTCATTTTCGCAAATAGTTACTTGTGGTCGCGACTAGTGCGCAACTAGTTGCAACCTGGGCGTGATATATGACTACTTAGCAACTGGTCACAAACCTGTTCCATATCCAGACGCAGCCAGAAGCGATCAGAGGACCTGGTTGCGACGAGTAGCAACTGGTCGTTGCCCTTCCTGTCTGTCAGGCCAGGTTGCCTAACCCAGTACAGCCCTGATATGTCCTGCTCCCCTTCTAAAATAAAGGGATTTGATTTTAGATGTACAGTATTTATTAGATCCACTTTAGCCTACTGCAGCTACTCTTCCTGGGGTCACAAAACTACGTCGAAAACATAATTTTCCATTTCATGTGACACAACGCAGACAACACAAAACAACACAAATATATTCTCCTCCTCATATATCTAATACTTTTAATACTAGTGATGGTCATACACATTTTATAAAAAAAAAACAATGAATAGTGTTGCAATACAATACAAAGGCATTATACAAAAAAATTTTGCAACATAATAAAACATTCATGCTATCAACATCCTAGCGAGGGTTTGGGGAAGGAAGTGTATTGCAACTTGCACGGGGGAGCTTTGATGACATTAAACAGAGGTTTTGCCAACAGTGATAATTCATAATTCATGATGTTGCCATATCTCTATAACTCATATAATTCACCTATCATCCAGGTCTCCAATTGATATATTGTGATATATATCGATATATTTAATACACCACTATTTGATACATATATCAAAGTACAATTCATTTTCCAAAACAATTATCATTATAATCTCCTGCGTGAACAAAAACAAATGTCTTACTGCTAAAAAAAAGGGTAATAAATTCCATGCCACCATCGCTCTGTAATGGACTGTTTTTTGTCTAACATTTGCTCTACAGAAGCAGGAACAGGAACCAACCCTCTGACGACTGCCTAGTCAAATAATGATGTGTATTTGAGAAGAATGATAGATTATTATAGCCTATTATTATTGCTGGGGTTTTAGTTGTGCTTGTATTTTTGACAAAACAGTAATGAGTAATCAAGCCTCTTTTTCACACTTAACCACACTAAATCATTGTTCATTGTCAACATGGGCAATGGGAATGGAAGCACCATAGCAGCTGCTTTGTTTTGGGCCACCTGTAATCTATTCAGATTAGTCTCTATTGTGGTGAACCAAATTATTATTTTTTTGTTTTTTTTTTATTCCATCAACAGTAATTCCTAACAGCTGTACTTCAGTTATGATTTAAAGGGTAAACCACTTTTTAGTTACCTTTCCATGATGTAATTTCAAATGTGGACAAGAAATTTAAAAATATCTTCCAGTGACTAGAATTTGATCATTCAAAATATGCTCTTCATTGACTTGCATTGTACACCAAAGCATCTCTCAAATTCACTGTTCTACTATGTAAGCAAACAGTAGGCCATGGCCTACTTGTGTGCAATGCGCAAGTTGACACGCGACAGATTGCAGTGCAAGTTGACACGCGACAGATTGCAGTGCAAGTTGACACGCGACAGATTGCAGTTCTAGTTTATTTTGTATTTAAGCGAGAGACCACCAGTTGAGTTTTACCCTTCCAGGGTCCAGCTGGCATTGGCTATTAAAGCAATAAGCCCTGAGAGGGAGCAGGTTACTGTGGATTTTACACCAGTGAGGCATACCAGGGTAAAATCCCCAGTAACCCGGGACCTCGAGTGGCTTATGGCTTTTCTAAAACTGTTACAATTATGGCAACATTTAAACGCTGTACTAATTAAAATAATTCACAGTAGCACGATGTCGTCTGTAAGTTACCCAGCTAATGAAAGTAGTTCCCGGCCAACAACGGTTACACGTCGCCATTCCGAAGCCCCGCCATTCCGATCGTTCACTTCCATTAATCGGAATGGCGGGGTTTCTCCGTGGAAAAAAAGACACTGCCTTTCCGAAGGCCACACATCACCATTCCGAAACACTGCTATTTCGAAGAATACCACTTCGAAATGGCGATGTTTTTTCTTTTTTTCAAAGACCACGCCATTCCGAATATATTATTATTCATTGCCTTTTTATCATTACTCTGTCTCGCCAGTCGCTCGCCCTCTCAGATCTAAGTGTCCATTTGGCAACTGTCCATCATTTAGCTGTGGACCACCTGGAATCCTCTCAGGGACCACTGGTGGTCCCCGAACAACTCGTTGAAAACCACCGCACTAACGGATCGCATTTCGTTAAGGCTGTAGCGCGCGGCTCTCAGCTCTCTCTCTCTCTCTCTCTCTCTCTCTCTCTCTCTGAGTCTCTCTCTCTGAGTCTCTCTCTCTGAGTCTCTCTCTCTGAGTCTCTCTCTCTCTCTCTCTCTCTCTCTCTCTCTCACCCTCGTCTACGCGCGCCACAATCAAATAGCGCAAAGCAGGGCCGAGTGAAGAAGAATATCAGTTGAAAATCGATGCTGTTTTAACAGCTATTTTGTCTGTCTGTTTGTCTACTCTGTTGGCCCATGAGTCATGACCACATATTTGCACATGTCACATTTTCCTCTAGCTGTGCGTGCGTGCGCGCTCATTTTGGAAATGTCTTGAGCGTAAAGCGCATCCTTCTCAACCCCACTCCCACTCCCACATGTGGATAAAAGACACTAAAAAAGTTTGAGAACCGCGGCCTGCCAAATTACGTAGAAAATAAAGTAAATGGGGATAAATAGAAAACAATGCGGCTAGTCTGTATATTTCTACTGTAAGCAGCAGCACCACCGCCACTTGCTCTGGTAATAAGCAGCGCAGCGACAGCAACGGACATAGCTATATGCAAGTTCAGTCCCTGGATGCACTGCACTCATAATCATGCATGTAGGTGTAGGAGTCTGTCTGAGACAGACTGGGCTCACAAATGGGCATAGCTGGAAGAACCGTTGACCACGTTAAAACTCACCCATGATGCGAGCATCTTATATGATATTATAGCCGTTAGTGCCACTGCTGGACGGCTCGTTATACAGATTGATTGCACCTGCACTATGGAAAAAGATCGACAGCTACTTTCATTTCATGACAAATTGCACCGGTATGAAGAAGAGGAATATCCCTACATAGGATATATAAAGGTAGGCTATTTATCCCACCTGGGCCTGGGGTCTCAATGTAAAGTTACACAACGGCTTTTGCCAATAATTGAATTAGGCCAAATACAACATGCTGATAGGTAGACGAATGCGTGCTGTCTGAGCAGCAGAAAACGCTCTGCTCTCCTCGGACAAATGTAACAATCTGATCCTCATAAGGTGTGAATAATCTGATTGATCATTATTATAGCGAGCCTATGAGTGCCACCCCAATATTGAGAAGAAATAAAATCTCCAAATAATAGCCAAATAGGCCTCCAAATAATGCCTACTATTTGAGCCACCAGGGACCTTATATTTATCCTCTCACAGCACAGTGATAAAATAGAACTACTATGTTGAATGACATAGTAGTTCTATTTATTTGTGAGTCTAATATTTCTGAAATATTATAGACTCACAGACATTCATTCTACATAGTAGCCTAGTTCTATTTTATAGAGAGAGAGAGAGAGAGAGAGAGAGAGAGAGAGAGAGAGAGAGAGAGAGAGAGAGAGAGAGAGAGAGAGAGAGAGAGAGAGAGAGAGAGAGAGAGAGAGAGAGAGAGAGAGAGAGACGCCTATTCTCTCCCCTGACGCTACAGCCTTAAAGGAGAATTGCACCCCAAAACTTTTTTTTATCTTTATTTGCACTTAATTTGTTAGAAAAAAGTGGTCCAGGTGTTATTTTGTGAAAACACTCCTTAATGCTTGTTTCCCCTCTCCCAAAATAAGCTTATAATGGGGCTAATGGGTCAAATGCAAGTTCACCTATATACATCGCTCCAAAATGCAATTTTCTGCTATATATTGTCTCACAACCAAGTCAGTAGTGAGTTAACACTCACACTTTCACTTTCACTTTCGTTTCAGCAGTGGTTCAGCCATAAACCATGTGCCACGCCCCCACCTTTTGAGACAGCTAAATTACTGCTGTGCCAAAAGTGAAAGTGAAAGTGTGAGTGTTAACTCACTACTGACATTGTGGGGAGACAATATATAGCAGAAATTTTCATTCTGGAGCGATGTATATAGGTGAACTTGCATTTGACCCATTAGCCCCATTATAAGCTTATTTTGGGAGAGGGGAAACGGGCATTAAGGAGTGTTTTCACAAAATAACACCTGGACCACTTTTTTCTAACAAATTAAGTGCAAATAAAGATAAAAAAAAAGTTTTGGGGTGCAATTCTCCTTTAACGAAATGCGATCCGTTAGTGCGGTGGTTTTCAACGTTGTCCGGGGACCACCAGTGGTTCCTGAGAGGATTCCAGGTGGTCCCCAGCTAAATGATGGACAGTTGCCAAATGGACACTTATTATAGATCTGTAACTCTTCACGCTCTCAAGAGTGAAATTATAGGCTATTTAAACATCTGAATTAGGCCTAATTCATTTTCAAAACGAAATGCAGTAGAATTGTCATTTTGACCAACGTTTTACCAGTTATTTCCTAAATTGTGGACCAAAACTTGAAAATCCTTAGTTTTGGGTCAGAGAGAATGAGAGACTGAAGTCGACACCAAATGGTGGTCCGTGGCAAATGGTGGTCCGTGACAGAAAAAAATATTGGGCCCTGGTGTGAAAAGGCGTGTGTAACTGAGCGTTGGCACAGCCGCGCCTGCATTTTAGATCCCGATTTTAGGTCTGTGCGTCCGTCCGTCCGTCCGTCCGCCTGTCTGTCAGCTCAGCTGTAAACTGCAACACGTGGCTGTGTTGTTGTTGGACACTGTACTGAACACATTACGGACACAGCTTCATTTTGTTATACATATATTATTGGTATAGCGTGACATGCAGTGAGGAGCCTATGTGCAACTTTAATAAGGCTCTAAAGCCCCATTCGCACGGGATTAGTATTACCCCAGGACCTCAGGTAATTGGAAATTACCCCCCGACGTCTGTGTTTCACAAGGGCGGATTCGCACTGGATAAGCGATGTCTGTGTTTTACTTGAAATTACGGACATATGTAATAGGGCTGAAGACCTACACACACTATATAGTTAGTTGCATTACCATATGTTTATTAATATTATATTAAATGTGAAAGTATTTATTATATAAAAGAAGTATTAAAGTATTTATATTCATTATGAAAACAATAAAATAATTCTGATTCTGATGCCGGTGAACGTGATCACATTGCGTCCCAGACCATCGGATGAAGTGGAGTTGCATATCATTTATAATATCACATCTTTATAAGTAAAGAAATAACGCGCCTCAAAAGTGCTCTTGTACATCGCGTAAGATACGATGATTGAGGTTTGACGAACAAATATTTGGTATGGGCATTTAATAGCCTACTATTGATTGCAGCTGTGTTTCCAGTTCATCAATGCAAACGAAGCGCTGTTGACTACGCATGTTTTAGTCGCTGTCTGACATGACAACAAGTCACGGGATGCAGGTTATATAACTTATTTTGTATATATTGTAATATTGTAATATCAATAGCCTCGGTGGACATGGGGGGGAGAGACAGACAGAGAGAGCGCTGGTGTGTGTGTGTGTTTTTTTTTACCTGTGTTGTAAGTTATTTCACATTGCTGAGTGGCCATGTGATGTACAATAAGTTGTAGAACAGGGACAATCTGTCGCGAGGAAAATAAGTCCGTGCAGTATAGGGAATTTCAATGTTCTCTTCAGAAGTTCATATTTTTGCTACTGTAGGCTGTATAAGCTGGTCTGCATCTGATTAAATGAATGAAGGAGGATGCAGCATTCGTGCGGTCCATAGTCCTGAGTCTTGACTGCTCGCATTTAGACCACGTGTCGCCAATATTGTGTCCCGCGGGGCTCCTGTTCATAGCCCCCTCGCTGCATAGTCTAATTATCAGTGATGTTTGGAACTTCAGTCAGTTGTACCCGGGCGTCCCGGGAAACCGGGATCCCGGTAATAAACCCTACGCCGGACCCTTCCAGGCCGACCCAGAGCCGGTCGCGAAGCACCGCCGCGGACAAAGTGCGCCCGGCGGGGGCACAGGGCAGCACGCCCAATGGATTTCTACACACTTTTGCGTCACTGTATGCACACAGATTTCCTCATGAGAACGCTCGTATAGACGCGAAATAATAAGTGAAGACGCGACGCCACTTTTGCGTCTTCTGTTCACATAGTCTCCGTGTAAACGTAGCCTCAGTCTCAGAAGTTTTCGTTTTCGTCTTTTGTTGGGTCCTCTGGTGGATCCCAATCTCCTGTAGGGAGATGCGCCTCCCAAAACGCTGTCCAGAATTTCTAATAACATCGATGCGGCATCCAAAACGGTGTCCTGTGTGGTTGGAAATGCGCGCGATAGGAAGAGGAAATAGGCTACTAAACAAAACTACGGGGTCCTAAATAGTCCGCTACACCCCAAATCGAAAGGTAATACGAAACACAAAACAAAAAAAAACTCCATTACACCCCAAATCACCGAGGTGGTCGATTCGCACGGGATAAGTATTACCCCTGGACCCCGGTGTTGGCTGAATTATGGTAGGTAATTTGGCCTGTAATAATTACAGGCCAAATCACAGACATGGTCGATTCGCACGGGATTAAAAACACAGACGTCCTCGGTGATTATTCCATATTACCTGAGGTCCTGGGGTAATACTAATCCCGTGCGAATGGGGCTTATGACTCTAAGGCTAGGCTATATCTGTAGACTTTACGAAATGAATAAATAAACGGGGGGGGGGGGGGGGGGGGGGGGGGGGGGCGGTCGGGGCGCGCTTGTTTGGGCAGGGGGGGGGGGGGGGGGGGAGAGCGTGCGCTATCGGAGGGGGGGGGGGGGGGTTCGGAATGGCGATGTCTTTAGTAAAATGGCAAAACATCACCATTCCGAAATCACATTATTTCGAAATGGTGGTGCTTCGGAATGGGGATGCTTCGAAATGGGGGTGTTTCTAAGTGGCGGTGTTTCGGAATGGCGCCCCGCCCCCGCCAACAACAAAGCCGGTTCCGGTTGTCAGAGTCATACTACAAAATGCGGCACCGCCAGCAGTGGATTACCGGTGGGTTTTACCCCTGTCACATGACGATAACCAGCCAATCAGCGTCAAGTATTGGGACTAGTGGCAGTTTTAGAATATTCTGTCTATGCTGCGTGTGATTGAGTACGAATCAGCCACACAAAAAAAAGACCCCAAACCCATAGGCCTCGTGCCAATAAGGGGCCTTGTGGTGGCAGGTGGGGATATGGTCCAAGTGTCCTCACGTCAAAAAATGAGAGCTTCCAGGGAGTCGACGCATATGGCAAAGAAGTCTCCCGCCACGCCATTGATCTGGGATGGCACGATCATGGCTGGCCACTGGCAGCCGTCCATGCCCTTGAATCACGGTCACCTTCGAGAGAGAGAGAGAGAGAGAGAGAGAGAGAGAGAGAGGCTGGATGTGTATGCAGAACACATCTTTATGGCAGGTCAGGAGAGAGGAGCATCTGGTCTGGGTGCAGAGAGCTCGAATATACAATTTACAATTTCGGCATTTAGCAGAGCGTCTGGGTTAGAGAGGGAGGGAGAGAGTTGACAGAGATGGTGGAAGGAGATGAGAAAGATCATGACAAGCAGGGCGAAAAGGCGCGAGGTGAAAGGGGAAAAAAAAACGTTTGAGAAGAATATTCCTCCTGGGAATAACTGTGCTTACAGGCTTTTGAGTGAGAAAAAAAGAGAGTGAGGGGACAGTATTGCCAACTTGGCGTATTTGTCACTATATTTCGGTCCTGGTGGAAAATCTAGTGCTTTTTTGCTGGTGAGTTGGGCCGGAATTGATTGACAGGCGCCAGAGATAAAACCCTTATTTTTCACTATTTTTCCTCCTATGACAGTGGTTTTCAACCAGTGGTCCCCAGCCTAAATGATGGACAGTTGGTTAACCAGATGGAAACCAAATGGACCCGCAAGGGTCCATTTGGTTAACCAACTATGTGTTTCATTTTGTTTTGTTTCATTTTTACATTCTCAAGAGTTAAAATGTTCATCATGTGAATTGGCCCAAGTGTACACAACTAGAGAATGTAGAAGATTAATGGTCATTTTGATCTCTGTTTTAAATACTGTATATATATATACAGTAGTGTTCAAAATAATAGCAGTCTGTTTAAAAAACTGAATAAAGCCCAAAATCCTTATAGTGGTTTTATTTCCATGCATTGGGAACACTGCACATCATATTTTAAATCAAAACATGAAGAAAAAAGCAGAAATTATTTAATTACTTTACAGAAAATGAAGAAAAATGAACTTTGGGCTTTTCAAAAAAATAGCAGTGTCTGCACTTTACAAACTCAAATATTTACTGTATTAACTGAAAAATATCCAGGATTCAGCATTCCTGTGAATCACTAAACTAATATTTAGTTGTATAGCCACTGTTTTTGAGAACCGCTTCACATCTGTGTTGCATGGAGTCGACCAACTTCTGGCATCTGTGAACAGGTATTCCAGATTTGACAACGTTCCATAATTCCTCTGCATTTCTTGGTTTTGCCTCAGAAACAGCATTTTTAATGTCACCCCACAAGTTTTCTATCAGATTAAGGTCCGGGGATTGGGCTGGCCACTCCATGACTTTAATTTTGTTGGTCTGGAACCAAGAAGCTGCTCGCTTACTGGTGTGTTTGGGGTCGTTGTCTTGCTGAAACACCCATTTCAAGGGCATTTCCTCTTCAGCCTAAGGCAACATGACCTCTTCAAGTATTTTGATGTATCCAAACTGATCCATGATCCCTGGTATGCGATAAATAGGCCCGGCACCATAGTAAGAGTATCAGGATGCTTGCACCACAATGCTTTACTATGGGGATGTTTCGCTTACTATGGTGCCGGGCCTATTTATCGCATACAAGGGATCATGGATCAGTTTGGATACATCAAAATACTTGAAGAGGTCATGTTGCCTTATGCTGAAGAGGAAATGCCCTTGAAATTGGTGTTTGAACAAGACAACGACCCCAAACACACCAGTAAGCGAGCAGCTTCTTGGTTCCAGACCAACAAAATTAAAGTCATGGAGTGGCCAGCCCAATCCCCGGACCTTAATCCGATAGAAAACTTGTGGGGTGACATTAAAAATGCTGTTTCTGAGGCAAAGCCAAGAAATGCAGAGGAATTATGGAACGTTGTCAAATCTGGAATACCTGTTCACAGATGCCAGAAGTTGGTCGACTCCATGCAACACAGATGTGAAGCGCTTCTCAAAAACAGTGGCTATACAACTAAATATTAGTTTAGTGATTCACAGGAATGCTGAATCCTGGATATTTTTCAGTTAATACAGTAAATATTTGAGTTTGTAAAGTAAAGTGCAGACACTGCTATTTTTTTGAAAAGCCCAAAGTTCATTTTTCTTCATTTTCTGTAAAGTAATTAAATAATTTCTGCTTTTTTCTGCATGTTTTGATTTAAAATATGATGTGCAGTGTTCCCAATGCATGGAAATAAAACCACTATAAGGATTTTGGGCTTTATTCAGTTTTTTGAACAGACTGCTATTATTTTGAACACTACTGTATATATATATATATATATATATATATATATATATATATATATATATATATATATATATATATATATATATATATATATATATATATATATATATATATATATATATATATATATATATACTGTATATATATATTCCCTTCCAAGCAAGCATATAGCGTATTCTGTGCATTTTGGATTTTGGCAGTTGGCAACACTGTGAGGGGGGTGAAACAGAGAAAAGTCAAAGGATGAGTAGAGGTATAATGTCAAGACAGCATCTGTCCTCTTCAAGTCAGAAGCGGAGGCAGGGGAGAAAGGGAGAGAGACAGAGAGATGGGAGAAAGGGATGACTGATGCACAGAGCAGACGGGTAAAGGAAAAACACCGGAGAGAATGTATGCAGTAAAAAAGAAATCTGTTCGCTTTGCGTTGCAGTGCAGGAAGAGAGCGGAGGAGGAGGTGTTGGGGGAGCATGCATGGATCAGTTTGGCTCCCTAAAGGTCAAGAGCCTGCAGTACGCTGCCGGTATCAACCTTGGCTATAGATATGCCGGCAGCCATGTGGGGTTCTGGAGCATGAATTATTCAGAGCGGTGCACAGAGGAGGACACGAGCGATCCTCGCGGATACATGTAATACGACATGCGGACAGGTCCCGGCAGAAGGGGAAACCCCCAGGATGGGGGAAGCGGGGTTAATACGCCATCAAACTGAGTGTATATACACTGTATACATTCCTGCACACCTCTTGTTTTTAATGGTACAATTTTCCTCGATACAGCCCGGTCAGTGTATCGGTTTGGCCTGATAATGTTACTACCTTTACTTTTTGGAAAACATCGGTGCTATTTAGCAGCAATATTTCCATTTGATTTCACATGTTCTGTTTTTTTAGGGCACTAGCCTCACTATAGCCTTTTGTTTGTTTGTGCAAACACAAACATGGCATGCCATTGAGAGTGAATGTAGAATTCATTGCCCCCCTCCAAAAAAAAAACTTGCGTCAGTCATGCTCTTGCTACACTTTAATTGTACACATTCCATGTGTGTGTGTTGAGTGTGTGTGTGTAGGTGTGTGGGTGGGTATTTCCCTGGCGTGCATGCATCTAATTAGGCGGTGAGAGAATGCACATCAGGCACAGCAAGGGGTTTGTTAGCATGTGTTCCACGGCTACGCATGCATGCAAAGCCCCTCCCCCTCCTCGTTTTGCAAAGTGCCTCGCCGCACCGGCCGGTTGGGCCAGGCCATGCTGGGCTGGCTGTGCCGCCGTTCTAATCCTGGTCAGGAGATCTAGAGTTTAACGTGAGACTTCCGCGACATGCACGGCCGGCCAGGGCGAGCCACTAATGGGGAGGCAGCAGAGGGCTGCTAGTAGCTTGGAGCCTGGGAGCCGTGGCCGTCAGGGATTAGACGGAGCGTTGATCACAAGGCAAGACTTCATCAGAAATGCTGAGGCACCAGGCAGCTCATTACTAGTGGAGCGATGCGCCGGTGCAAGCGAGCCGCAGCAACCAGCATCTCTCTCTCTGTGCAAGGCTATGTAAGCTTGCTGTTTCCCAATCACTGGGCCACTGGACCCCTTTAATTGTGGGTTGTGGAACACAATTTTTATGAATCCTTTCATTTTTTTTTTCATTGTCAGTAGCCCCTGCCTCCAGTCGTGGCTTTTGAAGATTACATCATATGGCAGTCAAGTCTATGGGATGTTTTTATGTTTGTTTAGAGCAGTGGTTTTCAACCAGTGGTCTGGTGACCACCAGTGGTCCTTGAGAGGCTTCCAGGTGGGACCCAGCTGAATGATGCAAAGTTGGTTAACCAGATCTAACTCTCAGAGTTTCATTTTACACTTAAATACTCATCATTTTGAAGAGCAGGTGGTACAGTGGGTGCCCCTCACTTTTAGTGTTGTACTGGTCACTGAAAAACCCAACCTGATCTCACCTAATATGAATGAAGAGAATTGGCATTGCGTAGATAAACTACTAAGAACCAAAAGTCTGTTCATATTATACTGAAATGCCTCTACAGTAACTACAGTTATTGGTTGCAGTTCAAAATTCAAAATAAACTTGATTACCAATTACTTTATTAGCTAAGGGATTTACTGGCACTTGCTTGCAATGTCCCCCAGTGTGCAGGGCCCTGTGCGGGTCTATTTCAAATTGAATATGTACAGCCATCACGTCCATCAAAACCATATTCATAGGCTACCTATTTCAATGTAATTGCACGCACACCCCCGTTATAGTGTTTTTTGGACTTCCAACAATTTCTTAAAGAGGGGGTGCCGTGATTTTTGTATTTTCTCCAATTTTGTACATGTTTAAGGGGTGATAGTATGTAAATAGACCCCTTTGTGTGTTTTTATGTGCAATGATGTCTTCCCTTTGTATTTAGGGTTTCTTCCTGGGGGCTGAACCTTTCCAGTTAAATGTGCCAATGAAAAACATGTTCAGCCCCTCCCCTAACTCCTCCCCTTTATCATGCAACTAAAGCTGTGGGTGTGGCTTTAGTTCAGATGGATCTCCACCCATCACCACCCACCAGGCAAACCAGGCATACTTAATGAACTGGTAGGGTGGAATAATTAAAATGACAGTTTAACAAACACTGTACACTTTTGGGGAAAAAAATCTTATTTTTCATATAGCGTTAATACGTGATGATCATGTTTTAGGGTAGAAAAAAATCATGGCACTCCATCTTTAACCACTCGGTGGGAGGAGATAGAAAAAATAGAATATCGAGCATCAAGGAGCAGCCTTGTAACTCTAGCAGTGTGGTGGTTGGGTCTGGGATGGGGGTGCTATAAGACATCCATTATACTGAGAGGGATTGTATAGATATAGCAAAGCTCAAGCTCAATGAAGAGATTGCTTTGAACTCTTCAAAGCAATTAATGACAATCGGAGACGTTGAGAAGAATGGGCATATTGTCGTCATCCACCATGCAGTTGTTAGGCTTGGATACCTGTCTGGCACAGCGTGTCTATTAGAATGTTAATTGGCATTTGCAAAATGCCATGGAGCTCTCATCCTGTTAAGAACATCCTGTTCAAATCAATTAATTAATTGGCACGAAAGATGTTTTTTATTCCCATTCATTCATTCTCTGCAGTGGCTTTTTTCTGGGTGTACTGATACCTCTGCCAGTTCTCAAAATACTGCCTGCATACCACCAGAGATCCTTGAGTGGATTCAAGGGGTTGCGTATAGCAAAGTTGCTTAATGGTGTCAACATCGAGAGGGCTTACACTGTGTTTTATATGTCAGCATACAGCATAAACAATGGACAGGTCAGGCTACAGGTCAAGTTACTTTTTCATTTGAATCGTTCAAACAAGCTATTTTTTGACATTTGAGGTTTACACCTGACGGAGACAAAAATCTGAATGCTGCTTTGAACATAAGCAACAGTGTTTTTTTTTCTTTCTATATGGCAAACACATTTTAAACCCAGTATCCTACATAGTAGATATGCATGTTTTTGTTTGTGTATTGACAAGTAGAGGGAGAAATGCTGACAGTATGTTTGCTATCATACTGTAAGACGTTGATGGTCTTAGACAATATTCTGCACTAATGTTCTCCCCTTTTTGCTCCGCTTTTGCCATTTGACTTCTGTAACAGAGCAATAATAAATAAATATTTTGATAAACATTGCAACATGTTAAAATGTTTGAGTTTGACACTGAAGTCATAGACACACACGCATGCACACACACACACCAAAGTAGTAGAATGTAGTTAACATAGAATTGACCTGAAAGCATACTTTGAAAGTTTAATTTGAATTGAGTGAAAGAGGAATGCCTTTGAGATGTAGCATCTCATTTCCAAGGGCAATCCTACAGACACAAATGCAATAAAGAAATAAAACATGTTGTATAGCTGTAGAAAACATCATTACATAACAGTGCAAACACGAAGATCCTCCTGCCCACACCCTCAGTCCTCAGAAAAATAAACTAATGCGTTACATCCAGTGTAAAGAGCAATTAAAGAAATTATCTTCGTTCATTGGCAGCACAAGCTGAAAATTCTAAAATTATAGCGCATAACATTTAACGCATAACCAAAGGCCCGCACAACTGTTGGGAAACAATGATGCTGCTACTGCCCTACTGGCCAGTGCTGCAACAGCATGCGGGTGAAATACCCTCGGTCGATTCAGCCTCGTCCGTGGAGGGCAGCGTATGGAGGGCAGCATTTGGCAGCCAAAACAAGTGAAAGTTGAGCGCTCATCCAGGTGCTTCAAGCGGCATAGGCGTGCATACATAGACGTCAAGGGGGGTTTGTGCACCCCCTAGTGGCCCTCTCTGGACCAACATGCCCTTTTTAAAAGAGCAAAAAGATGCTGAAATGCTGTTTTCTATGCGTTTTTAACCCCCCAAAACTCAATTTTCTGCTGCCCGGCTTTGCCGGGCGGCTAGAATGCCCTCCTGGTTACCTTTGAGCACCTGCCCTTGAAACTCTCTGTGCACGCCACTGTCAAGCGGCAATCGATAGATGACAGCAAAGCAAAATAGAAACATCCCAATTGTATAAGTTGTAATAACATACTCTACCATACAGATTGGAAAAGTTACTTAGCAAAACGTAAATAATCATCATCAACAACAAGCCACAAGCAGCCCCCATCTTCACATAATTTGTCCCTCAGGTCAGTATAGGAATACTGCTCAATGATTTCAGCTGTTACAATCACAAACATGCAAACATGACCCGCTTTAATTACTTCTGTCTATAACTTAATGGCTATAGTAATCTTTTTATTGTTTAAAAAATATACGAAGATTATTCCAGTCAGATGGACTGCAATGTCTTTCATTCCACATTTTTGAAAACTCTGGCTAGATACAAAGAGAAGCCTTGAAATAGAACAAGGTCCCTAAAAGAATTAGAATTAGAAGAAGACGGGCATTTAACCAGAGAAGAGCACTTTGGTTTAAATCAGTTGAATGGAGCTTGTCAAAGCAGGAGGTAGTAATCAACCGTATCAAAGGCCTCGGAAAGATCGATGGAAATTTCAGCTGTGAGTTGTCCTTCATGAAAGGATAAGAAACGAGTGAATTTTAGATGAGTGACGGTGGAGGAATTAAGACTAGGAAGCCTGACTGGGTTTGGAGGTGAAATATCGACCAGAACGATGCACTGTGATCATTGATTTGAAGATACTTTTTTGCTATACTAATATTCCAGAATATATGGGACTCACTCCACTTTTGAGAGGAGTGTTAGCTCTGGCACATTTCCATATAATGATAATTGTAGGAGTAGACGGATCCAGGTTAAATAAATGTTCAAGACGTACAGCCACATAGTTCAGTAGCACTTTCTTGTAGTACATACAGTATGGTGTTGTTGTCGGGCATAAGAATCTCCATTAAATTGTTAAATAAATGCCCTAATTCATTGTACAGGAGCCCATGGCTTATTGCGTTGTTGAACTTTGTTGGAATGTAGATAAGCCATGTTTTGAACAAGTGTATTAGGGAGAGATGTTATGTCTGTGGGTTTTAGAAACATTGACCAAATGTGCCTGTAAGGGTCATTTGCATTTCTACAGTCTTCCGCAAATCATTATAAAACTGATTGTGGCATAGCTAGCCTCGACATGCAGGCTTTTGTTTTCGTCAATGTTGCATGAAAATGGCTTGGACTAATCCATTAGCCATGGCGGCCTAGAAGTGGGAGTCAACCGTTCGCCCCAAATTATGTGACATAGGACAGCAGTGGAGGAGCGTGGGAGGGACCGGGGGTGAGGTTGGTGAGATCAAATGGATCTACCGGCGTGGTTGTCAGGGTTCCCCACATCAACCCTAATTACATGGGGTTTTTAATGCGTCAGATCGCAATG
This sequence comes from Benthosema pterotum, assembly GCA_039105355.1. NCBI lineage: Eukaryota > Metazoa > Chordata > Actinopteri > Myctophiformes > Myctophidae > Benthosema > Benthosema pterotum. Next base: position 24,969,212 of record CM076983.1, on the reverse strand, counting down.
TATCGAATTGTATCATATTGTAACAAATTCCAACAAATCAAAATCGTATCGAAATTCTACTGAATTGAATCGTATCGTTCTGTATATAAAATAAATTGTTTCTGAATCGTATAGAGACCATGCAAATTGATACACATCGAATCGTTTTGTAAGGGAGAGATACACACCCCTAATAAATATAGCACTTGTTAATTTCTATTGGTGCTGGTAAATGAAAATGTATAGCACCAGTGCTAGTTGTGAAAAATATATAAAACGTTCCTTATTGACGATGGCCATGAAATTGGTATTACGTTTTATTTAAATGGCCTTAAAAAGTCTTAAAAAGACTTAAAATTTACTTTAAGAAACCTGTAGGAACCCTGGGTTGTGCCTAACTCTATTCTTGATTTGCATTGAGTTTATGTTGTATAGTTTCACTTAATTCAATGAATAAGTAGCTATAATGTGTTTTAGACACACAAAAGTAGGCTATAGTTCATAAACAGACAAGACAACTTCATTACTGTTGTCTTCCCTGATTGAGAATCACCACTTCTCACATGTAAACAAATGCCATGTGTGATGCGTTTGTATGTCACATCATAAGTGGTGACCAATAGAAACCCACAACTTAGATTCATCACACAATCAACACAAAAGGCAGAGCGTATAGGTCACAACTGTCCGTTAAAACTCACTAGTGGCTCTGACAAATGTGGCCAGTTAAAACTCAGCTGAGGGTAGTCTGACGGGCAACATGCCATTGTTTCGACATCTCCAGATTGAGGGTGAAAAATCTCCTAACTCCACTGAGCTGTAATTGGGTACCCCTGATAATTGGCACATTCTTTGAGGCGGTACCGTCTAACATTTTTAACAGCAGGCATCCTTTGTGTTGTCAAAATATAGGGTCCTCCGAGTTCAAAAAGCATTTGAGGACTTTGCATTGCATTTGGGTCTCAGCTATAATATACTATAATATACGGATACAAACATTTTAAAAATGGCAAAAGCAGCAGGTAATTCTACAAGGTTAAAAAAAACTCGCCTCTTCGTGTTGCATTTTGAGCTTGCGTGCCTGCCGCTCTTGGTGCTTTTGTGCATTGCTGTGGTGTCGTAGATGCAGTAGGGCAAAATACACACACACACACACACACACACACACACACACACACACACACACACACACACACACACACACACACACACACACACACACACACACACAATGGAAAACAGTAGAGAAAGCATTTAAACGATCAATACTTCTCCCGGGTTTGAAGAGGCTGATAAGATGCGATGCTGGTGGTACTGTATAAACATCTACCTTGAAACTCTGGGATTGCCTTCATGGGAGCATGTTTATCAATTACACTGCTATAACTACATAATAAAATGAGTGACATGCGCCATTGGCACGAATTGAATTCAATTAAACAAACTTCTATCCCAGTTAATGGTAAATTAAGCCTTGAATATACCACAGTGTTAATATCCTCACATCGTCTGAGGATATGTTTGAATTAGAATGTTCCAGACACATAGAACAGCATGACCACTTGACATCAGAACTATCAAGTGCACTAGTTAAGTCTTTTTTTTTTTTTTTACTATAATGGAATATTTACAACATTTCTAAAGTTTTAATTCTACTTCACTATGTTTCATATACAGTATTTTACTTTGACCCCACCACAGTTATTTGTTTCTAGTTACTTTGCAGATTGAGAATATTTCAGTTCAGTTTTACTTTCTGTATTGTCTGTATTGAACTGTGCATGTCTCATTCAATGTTATAAAGGAGAATTAGACCCCCGAAGGCTTTCTTACTTTCATTTTCAGTTGTTTTATTGCCAAAAAAGTGCTCCAGTTGTTGTTTTGTTAAAAAAAAAAAAAACATTTATGGCTGTTTCCCCTACCCCAAAATAAGCTTAAAATGGGGCTTGTATACATAACGTGGACGAAAATGACGAAAATGCCAGAGTGTCCAGGCTAGTAGTGTGTTGACACTCACACTTTAAGTTTTGGTGTAGCAGTGGTTCAGCCATAAACCATGTGTCACGCTACCACCTATTCAGACTGCTGAACAACTGCTGAAACAAAAGTGAAACTGTGAGTGTCAACACATTACTGACATGGTACAGTATATGCGTATATATAGCATATACCATGCCTTATTCATCTCTCAAATACAACTGTAACAGACAATGGAGCTTTGCCTCATGTTCTGTATCTCTCAAACACATCTGTAGCAGCCACTGGAGAGACTTCAGCTTGGCCTCATTTATGGATCCTAGTATTCATCTTAGGAGCCATAAGGGGCGGCAGTGGCTCAGAGGTAGAGTAACCGGATGGTAACCACAAGGTTGCCGGTTCGATCCTGAGCTCCCGCTGAGTTAGTGTCGATGTGTCCCTGAGCAAGACACTTAACCCCTAATTGCTCCTGATGTGCTAGTAGGTACCTTGCATGGTTTCCACTGCCATCAGTGCATGAATGGGTGAATGTGATGCACAATCTATGTAAAGCGCCTTGGATAAAGCTGCTATATAAATGCACCATTTACCATTTAAAGAGGCATTGGTGATATTTAAGTGATCTTAAAATGAGAAATAAACGTGGGTGTCTCAAGAGATACTTCTGAGGTTAAACTGAGAAACATTTTTTTCCTGGGACCTTTCTTGTTTTTATTTTGCTGCTTTGAACCTTTGCTGTTTTTTTGTCAGTTTCCTGTCTTGTACCTATCCTAGAGTCCATGCTAGGACAGGTAATGCTATACTGTATGTACTCTTGCCAACTCTTCGAGTCGATAAAGTATAACGTAGGACGGAGGCATGCTGTCTCAAGCGAACTTGAACCACAAGAGGGTAGGGAAAACAGCCATAAAGGAGTATTTTCACAAAATAACACCTGGACCACTTTGTAAAAAAAAAAAAATGCAAATAAAGATAAAAAAAAAAACATGGGGCTGGAATTCTCCTTTAAATGCCATTCAGTGCATCCTTCCACAAGTGCACTGGCCAATCACAGCACATCCTGGCTCTGGCACAGAGTGTCTATGCCATCTCCTCCTGCAGGCTAGCAACCCTCTACACAGAACAAAAATTGTCAATTCTAATTTCATAATCTGTGATTTTACTAAACCGCCATGTTTCAGAGATAGTGCAGCCAATATTATTGGCTTTGTGAAGTAAACCCCGGGCTCTATGGGGATCCATTTTTGTTTAGAAACAAGGGTCTTACTATTAAGATGAATACATTTTAAACCCACAGCTGATTCAATTGTACCAACAGTAGAGGGACTCTCTAAGGCGATTAAAGCAGTATAGAGCAGTGAGAGTCAGATCATAGACAACAGCATCATTAGATGTGGAATTATAGTAGTACATTGTTAACACGGTATATTCAAAAAAGGCTGTGAAGGATATAACCAAGGATTCCCAAAATATACAGTTTGGAACCTTTTGGTTTGATGTTTTGGTACCCACTGCCCCCATCCTTCCGATACACTATCCTACGCAACATCTTGCGCAGTGGTCCTCAAAGTGGTTTTTTTGGACCCCCATGGGTCCTTGAGGAGATTTCTGGGAGTCCCCAGCAAAATTGCTTTATATTGCCTCAAAATCTATTTGGCTGCTTTAAACATAAGATTAGTTGACTGTTACATTACGCAAAAATACAACCTTTTGGCAAAAACAAACAAGAAACTATTTCACCGTTCACAGGTCATTGGGGTGAGAAAAACACTTGAGCGTGGAGTACTTTTCTCGTGAAGTCATGTACTGCAGCTATATTTTATAGCTTAATTTTATAGCTTGGTGATTTTATTTTTTTAGTTCTGCAGTAGATTCTTTTTGAATCGGTTTGAGCCATTCGGTTTGGTGCTTCGGTTCGCTATTTTTTCACCCCTATGACCCACAGCAGTCATGGAACAAGCATGAAAAATCAATGCAGACTCACAACATCATCAACACTTCTCTGAGTAATATGAACCTCTGCCATCAGGGCGCTCTGTGCCAAAGTGCAAATCAAGCGTTTGAAGCCACCGTTGGTTCCAGCCCTCTGCCAAGCTCTGCTGAACTCTAATGCTAATATACTATACTACTATACTACTATACTATATTGTGTGATAGAGCAGCAGGCAGTAAACAAGCACCAATGCTGTTGCACTTCCATTCTTAATTTCTTACAATTTCCTTTTTATAAATCTGTCATGTTTCCGTGTTCAATGCATAGTTTATGCCTATGTGTTATACACAGATATACACTCTTGTGGGCTGGAAACCAATGCACATACTGTGTACTGTATATGCAAAATTATACTTTTCAGGATTTTAAAAAAGTATAGCAACATTAGCAGACTGACAATCTTGAATTTTACTTTTATGTCATGTTTCGAGCGTGTAAAGCTTCATTTTTTGATGCTTTAGCGTACTGCTGTAGTGGTCAAAGTGTATGATCATAGACTTTGGCCATTTGAAAATAGCCTCCAGTCTACTAGTTTGCTACTTTCACGAAATTGAGCATTACTTTTACAAAAACAAAAAAACGAAAAGAAAACTTAAGATATGGAAATACAAGGCCAATGTGCATGAGAAAACTTCATCTGTAGCAAAAACTAAGAAAGTCTTCTGTCTTTGTTCCAATACTAATCTAAAAAACAGCATTCAAGAATTTATGTTATGGTTGTGAGTCTGTGACGTTATAGATTAGATATTGCAATAGTTTTCTTATCTTTCTTTTGGTGTGCCTCTCTCCAAATGTTCTCTATACAACAGAGCCTTGCTTTGAGCGTGTTGTTCACACCTGGAATAAAACAATGAAGTATGAAACCCACATGGGTAGTGTTTGTTCACACTTCAATGATTGCAGTATGAAATCGAGCACTAGATGGAAGGTGAACAACAACAAAAAACAATTGCTTTCTTCACAAACAAAACTATCCACTAGCTTTTGGAAACCGAGACACGCATGTGGCGTAGGCCTTTAATGGGGCGCAATCAGGGTGCAATAACCGCGGCGCGAATCCGAAGCGGAATGGGAAAAACTTTGAAGTGGGGCTTTTTGGCGTCTGTTTGATGGCCTTCTGATGTTTTATAAAAGCTGCCGAAACCAGACAATCAAGATCTCTTTCTTTTTAAACCACTTGAGCCCCTATACTTGTCTTGTAGTGTTGTGGCCCGCTGTGAAAATAGGCATGTGAGATTCAAGTGGATCAGAGGTTTTCGTCACAAGAATACCGGGACGAAAATGCTTAACCCAGAATTCTTTACGGATTTGTTATGTTGTATTGAAGAATAACAGGTGTACACGCCTCATAGCATGCCACTCTGTGGCGCGCTATGAGGCATGTACACCTGCTATTTTTGGGGAGAAAATCGTGGAAACACAGCACAAATCTTTCATACGTTTTTTCATAGGGAACGTTTTGTAGTGTTAAACTGTACGCATTCTCTCTCTCTCTCTCTCTCTCTCTCACACACACACACACACACGCACGCACGCACGCACGCACGCACGCACGCACGCACGCACGCACGCACGCACGCACGCACGCACGCACGCACGCACGCACGCACGCACACACACACACACACACACACACACACACACACACACACACACACACACACACACACACACACACACACGTGCAGTCTGATTGTGAGCAACTGTCAATTTCATATTTTTTCCCCAACCATTTAAAGTCCATATGATTCCACAGGCCATTATTGGCCCACCTCGTGTGAACGGCCATGTGGCGCAGAATGGGGAAAGCATGAGGTCTTCAGAGCAGCTGTTTCATGCTGTTTGTTTGACCACTCCATTACGTTCCAAAGCGGGCATCAGATGTGCAACATGGGGTGAAAATGAGGAAAACAACACTGCTTGAGAACAAAGAAAATGCACACGTTTGGACATACCGTATGGCCATAGAATAAAAATAATATTTCTTTACATTTTTAATACTTCAATTACATTTTGATTCCAATATTTTTGTACTTTTACTCAAGTAAATTCAGAATTCAGGACTTGTACTTTCTGGATTTGTAGTTCTACTGTATTGTACTGTACCTAAAGGGATTGTGACTTTTTTAAAAAAAGTTTTTGTAATTGTTCTTATTTTTTCTCAGGGTGCATGCAATGGGCTGAAAATAACTTTTCTGGAGACTGGGGTCTTCTGGATCAAACAAGTGTATTGATTTTCTGGCTGTTTGTGATGTCACAGCCTGCTAATCGCATATACGGTATGTCATTGGGATTTGCCAGCAGTTTTTCCCGTTTTCATTCTAGCTACAAATCTTTCCAAATCCCAGAGAAAACTCATAAAATACACATAAAATCCATAATCCATGTTCATCACTCAGGCTGTAGTAACTCAAGAGTAATGAGATCCTAAAACCTGAAAGAACAATGAAAAATAAAAATATGAAATTGAATGTCACAAAACCTTAAGTAAAAATATTTCAGTAACTTTCTCAACACTGCTGCTATGTTAAATCTGTGCTGTCCTGACAAATAGGGCATATGACATGTTTCATTGAGCCTGAGCCAGATTTGCCAAATAATAACCATTCCTGTTATTGTGACATTACTAACTGGCCACATATAACACAATCATTTGTTTTGTTGTTCATTTTGTTTGTTTGTTTGTTTGTTTGTTTGTTTTTGTCTCAAAGCCATGGCTGCTGTATGGTATGAGAGTGACCTTTATATGGCCGGGCAGTCTGGGAATCCATTTGGTGAAAAATAAAAATAAAATCTGTCTTGAGAGATTACGGCTGATGAACCAATAAGGCACCTGGTTATAGTGAACATAACTATACTGATAGAATGATAGAATCGAGGGCTATTTGTCAGATAGTAATTGAAGCCAATGGAATGGATTCACTGTCACTCAGAAACCTTGTATCTATCCAAGGTCCTTTTTAGAGACTCACTGTAGCCCCTCCAATGTATGGCTTTCCGAAATGTCGTCATGTGCCAGCCAGGTCTATGGGCTTTAATGTTTGAGGATGTGACGAGGTGACGTGATAAGTCATAATTGCAGTGATTGCAAATTAATTCATGGATAAATTGCATTCAATACAATAACAGTACATCCCGTGGAGCACAACAATGAGGATGATGATGGTGTCAGATTGTTCAGAAGACAATCATGTCGTGTAATCATGTCCACACTTCACAAGCGTGATCCCCCCTTGTGTAAACAGTCTGTCACATTGGAGTGCTTATAGAAAGCGCAAGTAAGACTTATATGTTATACTTTGTCGCATGGCACTATGTCACACTGTAAGACTATTTATATACAGTATATAAATAGGCCCAAGCTCACAACATGTGGCAATGTGACATGGTACACGCTTCAGTAAAGGTTTCAGTAAAGGTTTCAAACGTGTAAGCCGTGGCATAGACGCATAATAAATGATCACGTTCGACGTGAAGACGGTTAAGAAAAATATGAGGCATAAGAACTACGATAGCACCAGCATTACAGTGTTAACAAGCTAAACGATAATTACATTGGGATCAATCGAAACACGGGCTGCTTTTTTCAGCGACAAATACAACCAATTAATAAAACACATCGCTTGAGTGTGAAACTCCATTTGCAGTAGCGGTTTATCACAAGTTTTAATGTGTTTGCACTTTGCAACCACTTACTTTGCCGTACTGCTCCGATGATGAACTCCTTTTGATTCGAAATAAATGCGATTCCGCCGTATAGTCTTTCCCCTTCCATTTGGCATGAGCGTGTTGTTTGTGAGAAGGTGTGATTATCTCCCCCTGGCTGCACCAGCAGCAGGAAAACAAATCCACAGAAGAGAACAGAACCTCCACCGCCATCCCAGACGAGGCTGGAGAGAGCCAAACTGCTGGCTGGCTTCCTTCCAGCATAGTAAAAACTTCACTTTTTTGTGTTTGCACCCTGGCTAACCTTATCAATACTAAATGACACAGTTTTCCCCAAAGCAGCAGCCACCTTTTCAAAGCCATTAGCAATGAATGTTTGTACACGCAAGTATTGTGCAAAAATGGCAGTGGTAATTACGGTGCTTCTATTAGACAGATGCAATTACAGTTTATTTATTTTTCCTTTTTTTCTGTGGCAGATCCTCAATGTTAGTTGGCATGAATGGCTGCTAATAATCTGGAAAACGTGAGCTCTTTCTAAAGAAATTCAGAAGCGTAGGCCATGAGCAATAACGGAATGCAATGAAGTGTGGGGTAAAGTGGCATGCTAGTGGATGTGAATGAAATTTAAATGCAGAGAGAATTGCACCCATGCACAGATACACACACACACTGCCAAAGCGGGAAAAAAGGGCCACAATCACTTTCCCACTGAGTTGCGAGCAAACAAATTAATTATTGATGCACAATGAATATTGCATATTGCTCTCAAAATTGTTGTTGCGTCTGCCTCATAAAGCCAGCAGATTTGATTTACATGGCTGCATTCAGTTCCGTGGACTCGGAATTCTAATCACTCTTCCACGGTATGGAACAACTCATGATGCTACCGTTATTATCCTAACTCTTCTCATGAGGGGTTATTTGCATGTTTTTATATCTGTGTATTATGCATATCGGTGGTTTTCGCAGTCAGCGGCCTGATCAGCACACCAATGGGCAAATAAAATGATTAAATAAATCAAGACACAAGGTTAGCAGAAATAGCCAATCTGTCAGCTGATCATAATTTGCTACTCGTCTGTAGGAAAACTATTGTTGAAGAGGTTTGTCTATCACATGTTATGCTTAGCTGTGATTGGATGTGATAGCAGTTTGCGTAGTTGGCTCACTGAAAGGTCTACTGCTACCAAAGCTCTACTGACACCTAACACCGCATGTCTTTGCTGCAAATGTCACGGTTAACTTAATGTTAATCAAGCATTTCCCGTCAGATCATTCAAAATTCCCATACATGGGGAAAGCCTCGTGTATGGTGTCTAGATCTTGTGTCCAGGTCTCGTGACATTGAACGCTACTGTGGGTCGCCACCAGGTCAGTCCAAATATGGAGTGTATGGGAAGCAAACATCCTTCACTACATTGACAATTTGACTGTGCAATGTACAGTATTTCTCAGTGTAGTAGTAGAATGGCTGGCCATTGATACTCCTGCATGTTGAGGGTGACATTATTCAAGGTTCTCTGCATGTTAAATCGTGCAGGAATGAGACCTGATTTGTAGTCGACTAGTTGAAGAAAAATGTATCCACACCAGGCACTAGTATTGAGCAACTCAATCAATACAAAGCCAATGCATAGATGCAACAGCAAGCCATGCGATATGTATTAGAGTTACAAACTAACCCTAACCCTCAAAGCGTGCCCTTTTGGAATAATTTTCAACACAAGGGATTTTCAACAGCGAAGTAAACATCAGGATTCAGTAGGAGAATAATTTAGTTGATGTTGTATACAGTATGTATGAATTTCCAATGGCTTTTTGTGTTTTATCCTTTTGATAGATATGCACAACTATACATTCATGTATATACAATTTCTGTCAATTTATCAAATGAATGGACTACGGAACATGAATAAAAAGTAAAAAACAAACAATGAATAAAACACATGTCCTGGCTTATTTTACCCTGCTTGCAAATTGCAGACGCTGCCGTGACCTTTTTGCCCCAAATGTCTCTTGAATAAAGTGATGCGGTTCCCATCATTCAAACCACACTATCGTTCTTGTCTCTTCCGGAGTGATTGCATTTTTAACTGTGCACAGGAGCAGAGTGTATTGATTTTTTTTGAGGGGCGGTAGCCCATCCTATGCCCAGCTTTGCCATAAGAATGATTTGATTGACTGAGCACCCCATAGTGATGATTTGATTGGCTGAACATACTTAGAGGATTAGAAGTGTGGACAGAAAGGACGCCACAAGTAATCAGCCTTGAGGACTTGATGACTAGGGTAGAGTGCCCCCACCTTTGCACAGGTGTTTTTTTCCATGAATGTTCCATGGAAGCGGGCAGTCCCACAGTGTAGAAATACTACTATCACCTAGAGCCTTGTATTGTATTTGAGAGTTGCATCAATGAACCGGCAGAAAACGGCACCAGTCACGTAGCTCTGAATATTTCTGATTAAACAAAACCAAAACACTTATTGCACAGAGCATAGCGGTCGCTCTAATGGTGCCGGCCTGTGCTTCTCTTTAGCTAGTAAGACATCAATACCAAATCCAACAACACGCAAACCATTCAGTCAAACATCTGGTCCTGGTCACAGTATTTTGCATATTCAAAATAAGGCTTTTATGGGAATCTACTGACATTATGGCACTGTTTAATAAATCCTGACGGCCAAGCGGTTAAGGAAATATTTTACATAGGTGGATTGGTATTTTGGTCGAGTATTGAATGTTATGGTCCACTGCAAGATGCTGTACTCCGTCAACCCTAAGCCATTCCAGCCTGTCAAAGTGGACAGGGTGAGGATGGATTCTGAGGCCAAATACCTATTGTAGCCTGACCAGTTTGTTTATGGAGTCTTGATTTCAGGGCCTTTGAGGTGCTGTACTACAAAGAGATAAAGTGGCAGAGTGTACACTGACTCCTTATAGGGTCTCCAAGGTGTTTTTGTTGACTGTGAGATCCTGCATAGGACTCTTGTTCTTTGATGCACACTTTATCACTGAAGAGATGTTCTTCCAGGATGGAACCTAGGTATAGGTATGATCTTTTTGTGTGTGATATTGTCACACAATGTAACCAAGAAGCCATACAGTGCACTTCATGAAGCTCCGAGGGTTGAGGGCTTTGTCACTTTACACCAATTAATGATAAGAGGTTTATATAAATGACCTGGCCTGATGAAGTGGAGGTACAGAATGCTCTGCATCCACCCTAGCAGCTAAACCCTCGCTCCACACGGCTCGGCGGCAGAGACCTGCCGCGAACCCTCGAAAACGGCAGACCGATTTGACCTTCTGGTTCACTCAGGGACAGATAGTTACAACTTTTGTTGAGGGCCGGTGCGGTCGTCTCACAGAGAGCAAACTTAACAGAGTCTGGGGACGGGACGGCTTGACGTCGGTTATCTATCTTTTTCACACGTTGATCCCATAAGATGTCTTTCGCACGTCCTCACCCTGCGGCGATGTCAACCCCGTGCCTCGGGCTTGGGGTGGGGGTGGGGGGGTGTCCTCCGAGACAGCCACTTAATTCAACGAGCCCACTAGATTAATTGACAATTCAACCTCGGCGGAGACCGGCTCCCCCATATCTCACCGGAGCACTGTAATAACACAAAGGGAGGGGTTGCGGCGGTAGGATTCTGACGGCATGATGGCGATATGGGGCTGCCACGAGCCGCTGCACCTCATTGTGAAATCTACCTCCTTTCACCCCTGCCTGCGCGTGTAAATACCCCGGGTTGTCACCACGAATACTGAGCGGGCAAAAGTGGGGCGGGCGGGGGGTGCAGTAGGTGCCTGAGGAAACATTTTTGCGAAATAAAAACACACATTGTTCCTGTCAGACCTGGCTTTTGTTCAGGAGGCGGAAAAATGACTCGCATTTCTCACATAAAAGTGTAGAAATATACTCCATGCCATAAGCACTTGGCTTATGGCCTTGACATCATTGCAGACACATGCCAAAGGCTAAAATGTGCAATTTATATAGTATATTTTGCAGTGGCGTTTCTAAGCAACTTGGAGCCCATTTTCCCTGGAGCCCCCCTTACCAAATGGACCCGTAGGGGTAAGTGGGGGCCTTTAAAAAATGGCGCCCCCCAAGGGATAAAAATATGAGCTATTTTTAAATTAAAGAACATATTATGTGTTTTAAATGTTCAATTCTAGATATAGAGGATAAGTATAATGTATTTATTAGCCTTATTAACCAGGTATCCTTTTAAAGCCTGTCTGGTGGTTGCCCCCTCCCCTCGCCCCCCTCCCCTCATGGTGCCCTGGGCAACTGCCTAGTGTACCTAATGGCAAAAACGCCCCTGATATTTTGTATTTAATACAAGTACCAAATTCTCATCCCACAATGTAGAAATAGTACTAACGCCCAGAGCATTCTATTATAGTGTTGCATCAATGATGTGGCAGAAAACGCCCCCGGTCACGTAGCTCATGTAACTGTTCAAAACAACGCTTGGCAGTCCCAGCCCTCAGCTGGTAAGAGATCAACACCTGGTCCAACACCATGCACACTATTCAGTCAACATGGTATTCTGGATCCTCAAAATAGGGGTTAAATGGGGGATGTCCTGGCATAATGGCATTCTTTAATTAATCCTGACGGCCAAATGGTTAAGGAAATATTTGCATAGGTAGATGGATATCTTGGTAATACAACACCAAGATACCCATCCAACCATGTAAATAGTTCATTTAATTCCTGAGGGCCTGACAGATGGTAGTGTTTTGTTGTTTACTTAGTTGATTATGTTGTGTTGTCCTTACTCTACAACACTCAACTGGATGTCCCAAAAGTGGAAAGTTCATTGTGTGCAGGTTTCCAAATGTATAAATTGTATAAAAAATGTTTTGAAATGTATAGCAGATCTACAAGCGTACCACGCCTCACTCTGAGGAAACAGTTGCCTGGTAGGAACACACATCATGCCTGTCAGGTAGAGCTGCATTTTGTTTTTAAACCTTTGGAGCGTCTGTCTGTGTTAAAGCACCGCACTGAGCATAAGACCACCTCCCTTTATGACACACGAAAGCAGCTGAATCTTGCTGGGCAAAAAAATATTTAATGGGTTTTTTAGTTTTACAACCCTTTAGGCCAGGCGTAAATGGAAGGCAAAGTCACCCCCACCTCCCAACCCCACTTTATGAATTAAGAATGAGGATATTTTTTTATTTCCCTCTTTTCTTTGTTTTACGATCATTTTGTGTCTCTTTCCATGGCCTGATCTGCTATGATAACTACTGTGTGCATGTGTGTGTGTGTATGTGATATTTGCCTGCACATTGCATGCAGAATCCTTTTGTTTGGCAAACTGTTCCAAACAAACCCAACATGCGGTGCAGGCTCATAAGACTATTTCTGGCCATGAATATAATGTATATGTGAAAGAGAAAACCAAAACAAATCTCCAAAAAATAAAAGCTCTGGATCGGCATGAGTCAGCCGCTTTTGTGCAGACCTGCGAGGCATGACGGGCATACAGTGAGATGCCGGTTTACGCTTCTTTTTTTCCCCCATAAACAGCTTGTTGTCGCTTTGCAGTATCAAGAACAAATGTATATATGAATCCATAAGCAGAGTTTTTATTTATTTTTGTACTCAAAAGAACGGTTTGCACCTTCCCCTCTGAAGCTGTATCAACAGCAGCCCAGGAAGAACAACATTGTTGGTTGTTGGAAGCATCTCTATACAGTCACTGTCACCCCCTGTTAGTAAGATAATCGCGTCGTTGTGGGATAAAAACTCATATCCATATTTTAAAGGTTATATATACACTAAATAACCCTAGACGCTTGCTTTGCAAGATGGTCCAGAACTTTTGTTGTTGTAAAATTCTTTTCGTCTTACCCATGACAAGGCAGTGCTAGTGTGTGGGGGGGAGGGAGTTGTGTGGGCGTTTTAGCCAATCACAGCGCAGCAGTCTCCAGCAGGTTCATAATGAGCCAATAGAGTAGAGGTGAGGTGGCGTTAGATTCAAATCTGTTTACAAACACAGATTTTGTACACACTAAAGTTGCCTTTGTCAACCCCAATCCAGTCTTTGTTTTGTTTTTGGTAAATGAATCTCATACTTGATCTCGACCTTGTAGATCTGCACTTTTTTCTATTTGATTTTGTATTGAATTTCAAGTGTATTCTGTTTTTTGTGACGCGTTTTGATGGCACGTATCTGCTGCTTTTGCTGCATTTGAATGCTGAATAAAAAGTAAGCGCTTTGAGACATTTTTCGGGCCGACGGAGCCGATAAGCTGTGGCATAATGCAACGCGCTGCCAGAGTTCTGCACGGCAGAAAACAGACCACAAGCAGATGAAACCACATCGTCGTCTCCCTGCTGCCAGCAGCCCGACGTTTATCCCTCCCCAAAAATCGCGCGGTGGAGGTGACCTATTTTTCACGGGGAAATCATTTATCAAATGTGGCATGCGTGCAAAAGAATCCATTCTCTGGGTTGTGTGTGTGTGTGTGTGTGTGTGTGTGTGTGTGTGTGTGTGTGTGTGTGTGTCACATGGTAATGTTGTGTTGAGACTACACAAATGTTTGTATAAATGCAAACCTTTCATAGCAGGCCTACAGGGAAATGATGTTTTGTCGCAACCAAGACGCCACGCTACCATACTGCAGTTCCAAACATTCCCAGACGAAAAAATTCAGTGTCACATCACAAATATGGATATAAAATCATCAGAAACATAGGTCTCTACTGTTTCATTGGAGTGCCGCCGCCGCACGGCGGAGCATATTATAACCCCCCCCCCCCCGCCCCCCTCCATGGGAGCTCCATCACTTCACATGCACCATACAGTAACAAAGGAGAAAAAGTGTTCCCACATTTCCGCTTTTCCGCGCTTAATGACTTATCCCGGTGTCCCGCGTGGTCTTCCACAGGGGAAAAAGGGTAATTGTGCCACGTCGGGGGGCCCGTCAAAGAGCTTTGAATCCCGTCGTTTGAGGACTCTCTTGTCACGCTGAGCTCGCGGGGCTCTTCCCCAGAGGGATCCCGAACAAAGGCTCTCTTTGTTCGCCAGACGGGAAAGTTCAAAGTAATCATTCGCTTCAAATGCCACATTCGAACGGCGAACGTCAACAACATACACAATTCAAATGGAAGCAAACAGCAAGTGTAAGTGCGCAAGAAAAAAAAAGGGAGATGAGACCTTGAAGAACCGGCGGTGGAGGTGGTGGGTGGGGGGGTCTTTCTTCCACAGGTGGCTACTGGCTATCATCATATGGCTGGCTTTTTTTGATGGCCTGCGAAGTGGAATGAAATAAAATACACGCTGTTCCGTTCCTGTATTTGTTCATGTGTTATGCCAAGCAGAGCGGAAAACGGTGTTAGTTAAATTCAGCAGACGCTAAAAAAGCCTGGGTCCCTTTTGATACACGAAGTGCACATGCACACACACACACACACACACACACACACACACACACACACACACACACACACACACACACACACACACACACACACACACACACACACAGACACACACAGAAATACACACAAACACTCCACGTACTCCATGTACTTTTGGAAGCCTTTTTTGAAGAAGATGGTGCTTTTTTCCGTCAGCCCGCCAAATTGCCCCCGTTCATATCCTCCCTCTTTCTCCGATGGCGTCGTTCGCAAACCGTATGATCAAAGGCGCTTGCTTTGGAAAACGTCTTCAATTATGCCCCTGAGCTATATAGTGCTTATACCTGATGGCTGAACGTACTCACGCCATAAAGCCTCATTCCTTTACGTTGAATGGCAACACGGCTGCACGGCAAAATAAGCGGGAGAGCGTCGAGTGGCGGTGGGTAGAGCAGCAGCACTCCAGTCTCGGAGGCCACTGAGGTGGTATTACGCAGACATCTTTGGATATTCTGAGAGGCTTTATTATAGTCCATTATGGGGCACTGGGGGATACGGTGGAGTGGAGGGAAGAGGGATGGAGCAGAGACGTATCTGCAGTAGACAGATGGAGAGTTAACACGGAGGCGTCCCTAGCCGCTAAGCGCGCTGCTATGGTCCATATTGGTGGAGAGCTGATGCAAAGGTACTTGTATAGACACTGTTCGCGGGCAGAAATCCCGCATCAATCTGTATTTCGTTAGGGCGTTCAGAACGCCCTACGCCTCGCCATACAGGTGTCACACATGAGTGGAAAGGCAATGGCGTATGCAACATGTTGTGAGGCTGGTAGATCTGTACATTTTCTTTTTTTTTTTTTTCTTCTTTTTTTTAGGTGAAAGTGAAAAGTTATCGTTTTGGACATACAAGGTTTCCATTTGAACCAAGACGATGAGAACCAAACAATCTGCCACATGCAGATGGGAGCTTCACCATAGCATACACAGACACACACACACACACACACACACACACACACACACACACACACACACACACACACACACACACACACACACACACACACACACACACACACACACACACACACACACACACACACACACACACACACACACAGACTGTGCAGAACCATGACAGGTGACTAGATAGGCTGTTCGGAGATTTATATTCACTATTCCTATTTGTATAGGCATATTATTCAATGTTGATATACTGTCCTTACACTATCAACAGTGAAGATGAATGTAATGAATGACTAGTACACACTGTACATAAATCTGTCTACATATAAGGTCTCTCATAATAATGTCGGGTGGAAACCTCAGTGTGTCTGAAAAGGATTAAAATGTAAAAGAAAAAAAAAAAACTAAAGTATCTGATCTACAAGCCCAAAACGTGTCATTGTGGGCATTGATTTACACACAAAAAGGAGAGAAAAAACATGGACAAATTGGACATAATGGGTGTCTGCCTGACAGCAATGATATTATGGCCATTCATATTGCCGATATTCTTGTATACTTCACAGACACTAAATTGTACATTTTTATGGACACTCGGGTTCATGTCTATTCATTTGACTTCATTCTATCTTTGTTGTTTCATTATATTCTTATCTCTATTACCTGTAACTCTGTTTTTCTCCTTTGGGATTGATCAGGATTCATCTATAGATCTTATGCACGTGCACACATACACACACACACACACACACACACACACACACACACACACACACACACACACACACACACACACACACACACACACACACACACACACACACACACACAAGCAAACCAGGGGCGAATGTAACATTTCCCACTTGGGGGGCAGGAGAAAATGGTATGGGGACGGTTTCATTGCCCGGGTCACTTCACGGCTTCACGGGCGATGAAGCCGCACCCATACCATTTTTTGTTACAGGACTTTTATGAGGCAATTAAGCATCATAATAACATAATAACATCAGTTGTTGGAGTTGCAACACACACGTAGCATGCATAAAGCTAAAGGTCTGACTCAGAGAGTTTTCTGTTTTCAATGATGAAATGCTGTTGGTCTAGTGGTGCCACAATTGTAGTTAGTTAGTAGCAGTAGTAGTGTTTCAAATCATTTTAAATATAGACACTTTAATTTGAAATATCTTGGGTTGTTTTGCATGCCATCGTGTTTGGTGGGGCAGACTGGGCCTTTAGGGGGGCATTGCCCCCCCATGCTCATGCCTGGATCCGCCCCGGACACAAACTAGCCAGTAGCTAACACATGGTAATACGACCATGCACAATCTGTTAGCTAATGTTTATTAAGTGAAGTTAAATGTGCAAGATTGATGAGGAGCAGGGTATGTTTGCTATGTTTTAAGGTAACATAAGGTGAAAGGAGAATCAGCTACTGTACATGCACATCCACTATGGGTGCTGGGCTTGATTGATTGAATACTTCAGCAGTTTGCAGAAACAAAACAAAGGAAATTCAATACCTCGTCTGCTAAGATTTAACCCCCAAGGAAGCACTACAGCTGGTTTCCATCTGCTCAGGATGCCTCTCGGGTGTCAGATTGATTCACTGCCCTTGGAAGTCCTCCCCCAGAAGGAAGTGTTGCTCTGGATAGCAAGGTCTGGAGCTCTCTGGTGTTGACCCGACTACCAATAAGTGGTTGGAAATGGATGGCTGGCTAAAATACACCTGTGAGAAATGAGGGGTGCTGACAGTTGAGGGTTGAAAGCCTGCTATACGTGAAATGTTTGTGCTTACAGTACACTTTGCAAAAACGTCCATTCATTGTCAATAAGAATTTAATCTTCGTGTAGAACAAAGTTTGTCCACACACAAGATGCTGAACATAGGAGGTGCTAGCGCCCCTCAAAAGTAATGATCCTAAACCTGCGAGGCACTCGACTAAACCTAATCATAAGCCTATCCCACCCCTAACGTATGGTCTAACTAACGGAAGGTATGACTAATGGGCAGTCCCCTTTTCTTCAGGTCAAAGGCATCATAAGGTAACATATTTCATGTTCTATGTTTTGATTCAACAGAACAGAAGACACTTCAAGTACCTGGATTCATGGGTGAACTCAACAGAGAACAATCTCAGAGAGAGGAAGGCACTTGCAAGGTCCTGAACTTGCAGTGGACGCAACTCCAACGGCCTCCATCATATCAAACTCTGCTTCTTCTATACGCAAGAGTATGGCCTGTCCCTGAAGCCAACCCTGCAGAGATGGGCACTACACCAGAATGCCTCATGCAGTACTTGACATCAGCAAGAGAATGAAGCTATAGCAGGGCACTGCCAAAGACATACCAAGAGCTGCCTGCAAGGAAGTGCTGTGGGAACCAAGAGATGGACACCGTTCACCGAGGACATCTCATATCAACATACCGGTATGTGGATGGGTGCTTAGTTTATATACTATACAGTAACTATATGGATCCAATGCACCATGCAAATCCTGGTATTTTCGGTAATGTGATTTCGGTGATTAGATCAATAAGTCAATCATAAAAATAACAATGAATATACTTCAAGATTACCAATCGAAAAGTTAATTGATAGAATAAATCGCTAATAAGATAATTGATGAGGCTGCACAGATGCAATGTGAAATCAAATCACTTGCTATCAGTCTAATATGTGTGTGTATAAGTAAAGTAAAAGGACTTTTTTTGTTCCACGAGAAGATTAGAGTGCATGCAGACCTCTGCTGCTCCAGAGGACTTGTGATAAAGCAAAAGCCAATTATTAGCAGGAAGATCTGCTACATGTTGGTAGAAGTCACACACAGTGCCTTATCTGAACTGTGCTGCAGTGCTGCTTGGGAAGTATCTCTAATACCCAACGAAAAGGGCACTGCATTAATGATAACATAAAATTGATGGACTGGGTTAATTATTAAGATTACAAAATTACATTTTAAACAGTAGCCCCCATCTCAAATGACTATAACTCCAGAAGAATCTGTTAATGTATCTGTTCCACTGTGGAGCTTAAAACCAAAGAACTAAGATTGGGCAGTGTAACAATGGTGGTATCATGCAACAGTATAGAGCACTGTTGTGCTGTCCATGTGTCTGCTTATTACACAACCGCTGTTGGGCAGATCTCTTATCGCTATTTTTCCTAAATTCATATTTTAACAACATTGATCATACTAGAGTGTCACACAAAAGTATAGAATAGATTAGAGGAATGTATAGAGTAGATTAGTTTGGGTTTGATTAGTCCCAAACCCTTCAGTGTTTTTTTGTGTGTCACATTATATACGGTACATTTCTGAGTGGTGCACACTGTTACTTTTAAAGGGCTATGTGTGTGCGTGTGTATGTGTGTGTACCTCTCTCTGTCTGTCTCTGTCCGTCCCTATGGGAGCTTAGAGTAGGACTTTTGACTGCTGTTTAGATACAACCTATAGCACCCTACATGCAGATGCAAGGCAATTACACACACACACACACACACACACACACACACACACACACACACACACACACACACACACACACACACACACACACACACACACACACACACACACTGAGTGTGATATTTGTCACATTATACAATATATAGTAATGCTTTTGTTTTGGGCATAATTAGGTTTCGCACCAGCCGAAGACAATAAGCAACGTTGGGCTTGTTTGTCTATAAAGTATCTAGTGAGCTGCTGCAGTGTCTCTTTTATTTGGAGGTACAACGTTGTAGGTCATAACATTTTGAAAATAGGTTTGGGAAATTTTCCATCCCCACAATTGGTATGTAAAGGGGCACTGAAGCAAAATATATTTTTGGGCTTTGTTTTCATAGACCGTGACTGTGTCAGTTTGTATTCTAAGCTTTATAAAGCACTATGTGCATGCCATCTAAAGGAATCTCTCCTTTCCCAGTGATCCTAGGTCTGTATAGTTTTGGTTTAGACATTGTTTAAGGTTTAGGAATATAAAAATGAGAATTCTTTGTGCCTTATGCGGAACCACTGCTGGTCATCACTCATCACATTATTGGCTTAACAATTTGACAAAAACATCTCAATGAATTAAAGTCTCCATGGGATACATGGACAAGTAATCATTTTAAAAGAAAGTCATTTTGGGGGTGAACTATCAATTTAAGGTTAATATTAGGTAAATTTAATTTAGTTTGTGAGGTGTTAGGGTTATGATGGTTAGGCATGTAACAATGCCCACCTGGGCAAAACACACCTCCTGCTCTGAGACACATTCAAAGCAGGGAAACAATTCCCCTCATTACAGTTAATCATTGCACGAAGAGCCCATAGAGGGCGCCTCTGTGCCTGCAGAAGTCCCATGCAGGCAGTCTCTTCTTTGAGGAATGTATCCATCTAAAGAGAGGGGATTAGAAACTAGAAAGCCTCCTCCAAGCTTTAGTTATTGCTCTTTCATTAGAGTCTTTTGATCTGCTATAGCTTCTGACCTGCTCTGTGGGCGACCGCAACCCTGAATGGCTCTGTTGGCTTAAATAGCACATCATCCTCCTCTTGACTGGGAGCCTATATTATACATCAGTGGTTGTGCCTGTTCATTGGTGTGTGTGTGTGTGTGTGTGTGTGTGTGTGTGTGTGTGTGTGTGTGTGTGTGTGTGTGTGTGTGTGTGTGTGTGTGTGTGTGTGTGTGTGTGTGTGTGTGTCGGGGGGGGGGGGGGGGCGTGTGGGCACAAGTCCAGGTGTTCCTTTTGCTTATTGACACCCATGCATTATTTAGCCTATATGACTATATATAGATATTATAATATCTCATTCAGTTCATTTCCATATACGTTACAGAGTCTAATTCAGTTGTTAAGAGAGGGAGGAAAAAACAAAAATAGCGGTCGCAATAAAAGGGTTGGGACCAGGCTATAAATTAGATGCAAAAAAAAATATAGATATATATATAGCTATTTAGATTTTTGGCTACAAAGTAGCAGGTATAGTCCTAGAATATTTGTAGACCGGAAGAATGTATAGTATATTAATTTCCAGCACAAGAACAAACGTAAACCATTCTTTACAATGGTTACATGCAATTTGACAAGCGACACATTGGGGGATCTTAGAGGAGAAAAGCATACTTAACATTTCGCCTCTATTGGCGCCAATGAAGTTGGCCCATCTTCATGATAGAATAATCTTTGGTTTAAGCTGGTTGAGCAGCTCCAAGTGAGTGGGAGAGGATTTCCGGTGACGCCCCTATTATTTCTATCAAAGGTGGGTTGTTTTTTGAGTTCTACTGCATATAAATCAGGAAACAGCCGAAGCATTACAAGCTGGGCACAGTTCAGTGTGGACTGCTGTCCTCTTGGGGGTCAGACACAGCCAAGAGCGTCAGTCAAGAAATAAAACATTATGTTTGCATTCAGTGATGGAAAGTAAATAAGTAAAGTTACTTAGTCCCTAATGTCCAATATTTTTACTTCTACTCCACCACAGCTCAAATCCAAATGTTGTGCCTTTACTCCACCACATTAGCCTGGCTCCAACCTTGAATCACCACCTTAAAAAAAAACAACTACCTTATTTTTTCTCTTGTGAAGTGAAATGAAATGACAATTCAGACTGAGGGCAGGCTACCACTACATTTATTTGACAACTTTAGTTACTTTGTAGATTTTTATTTTGAATACAAACCATATATTGACCACTTTTACCCTATACGTTTCAGCCTTTTGAAAATGCATTGTGAGCTTGCAGATCTTCTAGTTTCAAAAGATTTGTTTACATTTGAAAAGGAGAATGGGATATTCTGCAGCATAAAGCACTTTTACTTTTGGTAGTTGAAGTACGTTTTGATGTCAACATGTTCATTTTGCAATCCAAACTTTTCCTGAGTAGTCTATTTTTTGCATTGCAGTAGTATTTGACTTTGTATTGATATAATTTGACTATGTGAGCATGTTGTCCTCAACTCCATTTCTGGCAGATTAATGCACTGGATGTTTTAAGCCTATGCAACATTTACATGTATCTACAACTTTCCAACAACCCATAAGTCTTTGTGTTTATGTGTGCAGAAGTTCCTGTTATCTTGTTATTTGTTGCCAGATAAAGACACCCAGGCTTTAATTTTCATTTGTGTTATGCAAAAATAGAAAGCCTGGTGGTCTAGAAGTGGGAGTCAACTTTTGGGGTGTGCGTGGCTCCAAATGATGTGACGTAGAACAACAGTGGAGGGGCCTCGACCCTCCACTGCTGTTCTACGTCACAGGGGCCGGGGATGACGGCACGTTGGTGAGATCAAATCAGATCATCTCATCTGCTGTCCAAAAATGGACAGCACCCTTGCCTCCCTAGGCCAAAATCATTTCAGATTAGGCCAGGCTAGGGGTTCCTTGATATGAAAAAAGTGGGATACACACATTTATACAACATTAAGAAGCAAGCCCAAATAACATCAACCAGCAAATATTTGCAAGTGACTTTACAGAATAAAACGAGTCAAATGTTGTTTCTAATAAATAGACATGGCAACACTGCCCGGACGGCAGTCCCATTGCTTGGCGGGGAAAATAGTTTTCCATATAGGCCTATACCACCCATGCAGACATCTGTGTGGGAAGAAACTTGGACTCAAATGTGAGAAAACGCAGTTTTTCGGGGGTTCCATCTCTACGGCACCCTGTAGAGTTCAACTAGCAGAAGTGCTACAGCCGTTACAGTTATAGCCTGTTGGTGTGTGCACTGACTGTAGCAGGTGCATGCGTTGCGTTGGCCACCCCAATGGCGCCAGAAGGTGCGTTTGGTTGTTGCAAGTGCTAATTCCAACCCGCGTTGTGTCGGAAACGCGTTTTTATAGGCCTCGCAAGCTCTGCGTGAAGCACAGGTAATGACAATCACGACGCCATTGAAGAACACGACAAGTCAAAGCACCTCTGGTGTGGGTGTGCTTATGTATGCACGCACGTGCAGACAAGCACATTATTCTCAAGCATAATTCGTGCAGAGATAACCCACACTGTACATTATCTTTTTTTTTCTGTGCGGCGTGTAGAAGTTAACACCTGTTGGCTAACGGGGGCCGCTGCTGTCTTCCTTTGCACAGTGTTATAATTGGAACTGTCAAATGCCAAATGGAAGCTGGCAACGCAGGCAGCCTGACATGACTGATAGAGCAGCCATCCTACCGGCTGTCTGTCTCTCTGCCTGCCTGCCTGCCTGTCTGTCTGTCTGTCTGTCTTCCTGCCTCCCTTCCTGTCTCTCTGCGTGGCTGCAAGGGAGGACATGAGGAGAAATAGAACGAGATGCCACAGCCATGTCTGTGAGCTGTTGATTGCTCTGGTCAGTCAGTCAACACTAGATCTCTTGAATTCCAATAAGCACAGCCCCCCCCCACACACCCACACACACACATGCACCCCCCCTCTCTGAAAGATGCTGAGCGGAGAGTGAGACAGAGTTCTCTCTCTCCCCCTCTCTCTCTGCATCTAGCAGCTGCACCTCTCTCTCTCCCTCCCCATCTCCCCCTTTTCTCCATCTCCCTCCTTATCTCCTCCTCTCTCGCACCCCCCCCCCCCCACACACACCTCTCTCTCCCGGCTGAGCAAAGTCGTCCATACAGATGAGTGCTGGAAGCCAAGCGCTCGCGTCCTCGTCGACATAGAATCATCATCATCCACAGATTCCACACTCACAACACACGTGCGCACGCGCAAGCGCGCACGCACAGACGCCGCTCTGTGCCTGCTCGGTGACTCCACCGTTGTTGTTGCACGTAGATTGCGCAACGTGACTGCACGCTGCTCAACTCCCCTCAGTAGCATCATCATCAGCACCAACTACAAGCAACCCATTCGTTCAGAGCTTAACCACAACGAGAGAAGAAAGAAACGCTCCGGTCGCCAGTCGCCTGCAGCAACAACAACTCACTGACTGACTGACTGACTGACTGACTGACTGACTGACTGGCTGACCACTCGCCTTTTCTTCTCTCCCTCCTCTCCGCCTCCAGGAGAAGAAGAAGAGATGATGATGAGACGCGGTGCACAGCGTCAGCAGCAGCAGCAGCCACACGGTGCATTCGTGATGTGACTGTGCCGAGCGCACTTAAAGTCCTTATAGGCAGCATCAGCATCACACATCACCACCAACACCACCACCACGGGGAGGGATGAAGAAGAGGAGAAATGCTTTTCCTTGATCGCTGAAAGGCAAAACGACCGCACAGATCTATAACCTACGATGATCGCGGTTTTCTTTTTTCTTTTTATTATACCATGAGACGTATCTCTCTCTCTCTCCTCTCTCGCCGCCGGTCAGACAGACACCGTACGTGCGCGGTCATTCAACGCGCAGCAGCGAGCATGCAAGCATGCAACGGTTGCGCGGTACGTGCAGCGCCACCAACACCTCCTCTGTAGCCTGAAGAATCGAAGCCCCTTTTAATTGACAACAGCTGGAACTGATCGCGAGGAGCTAAATGCGTCCGTGCAGTTCGTCTCTGTGCTGCTGCTTCGTTCTCGAACTTACTGGGCTCTCGGCCGTCTGCGGTGGTGGCGGCTTCTTGGTCGCTTTTTTTTACGGATCGAGGAGGACAGGGACAGATCGGACACATCCGTCCTGGAGTGTCTGAGTGAGTGAGTGAGTGAGTGACCCCCCCTGTTGAGGCACTTCGAGGGTCGTCTGGTCGTTGCCGCTACGTGGAGGAGCTTATACGACGATCGAGGATCGCACATCAGCGCTATCATATGCTATGCTTTGAAACCGAGCGAGGATCCGTCGTGTAGCCTATTCTAGCAGCATCTTATTCTCAGCGAGGCCGACGTAGAGGGGCTTTTTTCTGGTGGCCGTTGCCCGGCGCCCCCCTCCTCCTCCTCCATGCTCTGCTGCGCCTCTTCGGAAGAGTGACTGCTTGAATGAAGTAGCTGTGCATGTAGATCGAATTCTAAATATTGGCGTGTGTGTGTGGGTGCGTGTTTGTGTGTATGTGGCTGTGTGTGTGCCCCTCATCGCTGCTGGGGCTTTTTTCTCCTTTGACAGATGCTATACAGCCTGAAGAGGATCAAGACGCGAACAGTAGGCTAGATATCATACACGTCCACATTGACGCCACTGGATCGTCGCAAACCTGATCGTGTACTGGACATTACATCTAAATCCAGGAGGAGGGATCCACAGATTGGAATCGGCCGGGGATTGAACCCTTAGATCCATGCACGCTGGGTATAGACAGCCCCAACACGGTCGGTCTGTCAGTGTCAAGTCAAACCCCACACTCCACCCACCCTCCATCCACCCATCCATCCATCGGAGCGGACACACGCAGAGCGATCGAGGGATCGAGACCGAGAAGGACTTCTTGCCATTGACAGCCGGATATGTTGAGATTAACGTGATCAAGGATGGATCTAATCGCGTGTGTTTTGGGGCTGCTGCTGGCGCTGTTCGTGGATCAGGGCGTCCGCTGCCAGGGAGTGTATGGTAAGTGCAACATGAGGGGTGTTAAAACACGTTGTGCGTTCCGTTTGCTTTGGCTGGTTGGAGGAACGAACGTGATGATCTTGACCTTGTGCGAAGAAACGTGAGGCAGGCAGCACGGGGCTGTTGCTGTTATAAGTAGCACAGTGGTTCGCAAACTATTTCATGCCAAGGACCCCCCCAATCGACACTCATTTAGCCCGTGGACACCATTAGAAAATGCCAATAGCACTGATTTTCCCACCATTTTCATCCCAAGCAAACCCATAGTTAAATTGACATGCATTTGGCTTGGACCCCCATTTAATGACATTTCCAGCTCTTTGGGACTCCCAATGTATAGTGTAAAATCAATGTTAATGGGTGTAAATGGCACCCAATGGATCCAGTTGGTTCCATGTGTAGCCTAGATTCTTGAGTTACAGACCCCAGAGAGCCCCATTTGGTTTCTAATTATCATTTAGCTGGGTACCCTCCTGGAACTCCCTCAAGGACCCCTAGGGGTCCCCTGGACCCCACTCTGGGAACCACTGTGCCTGAGTGCCTGCTACAGTATGTATGTACTGTAGCAGGTAGGCCTATACTGCCTGTGAACCAACTGACTGACTGCCACCGCTTTAATGCAAAGCACAAACAGTTTTATGTGAGCGGAATTAAAGCTGCAGGGTGTGTGTGTGTGTGTGTGTGTGTGTGTGTGTGTGTGTGTGTGTGTGTGTGTGTGTGTGTGTGTGTGTGTGTGTGTGTGAGAGAGAGAGAAGGAACGAGAAAGCATCATCAATGTAAAATCATCTCTGTTGAAAACCTCCTGCATGGTACAAACTCATTGCCTGCAGCCTCCTCCTGCTATGTCTATCTGAATAATAAGGACATGTCATGTAGAATCATTGTTGTTGTCCCCCCGCCCCCAATCTGTCCATTCACAAGTCACGATGGCCAGCTAGCTAGTGTGAGTCTTTTAGATTTAGTAATTCACCGCCATTGATTATAGCAGGTCGATGTTATGGGGTCAATTTTAATTTGTCCTGAAGCCCCATAGCTCCATCTCTTCTCTTTTCTTCTCTCTCTCTCCACCCTTTCTCTCTCTCTCTCTCTAGCAGATACAATAATGGTCATTGTGCTAAATAATTGCCATCAACAGATTCAGGGAAGGTTGCCATGGGAGGGTGGCACTTGTCTTGCATGGGTAGTCAGAGTCTTGCCTTGCATAAATGCATACCAGTCTGCCTGCCTGCCTGCCTCTCTCTCTCTCCCCCTCTCTCCTGTGCAACCAGTGGGTGCTGATGCCACTACAGTAGTATGGCATTAGTCAGTATAGGCTATACTATCACTAGCCCTATCATCTTTTCAGCAAGATGCAGCAGAGCGAGCAGCAACGACGGCTAAATAAAGCAACAAAGCCCTTTACTGCATGTGTTTCCACATTCCACTATAAAAAGGGCTCTTATTATATGATGCAGGCACCCAGCCGTGCAACCTAGCAGGTGTCCCCTCCTTCCCCCCAGTGGCCGGCGGCGCTGGTGGTGACCGCTCTACGGCGTACTTCACTGACCCTATAGTGAGGTCTGTATACATGAGCCGAGAGGCTATAGTGTGAGAGGTCAAGCCGTGTCACCATGGAGTAGTGTGACGAGGCTTGCCCACGGGGCGCCACTGGGCATGTCTGGTAGCAGCTAGTAGTATCTCGCTAGTGTACACGTGGAGGAGGGTAAATAGGCATGTACAGTGCTAGTACCTCACTAACGGTGCACGTGCAGGGTGAATAAACATGCAGTAGTAGTAGTAGTAGTAGTAGTAGTAGTAGTAGGCTACCACCGCACTAACATGGTATCCACACCCAGGGGAAATAAAGATGCCAGCATAGCTGCCTGGAACACAAACCGGTTCTTGTCGTTGAGCGATGCCATAGATGGAGTAATGTGGTTCGATAAAGCAGTTGGTTCTCCAACTTTTTTCCATGTCAAGGACACCCCAAGTGCTGCCACTGATCACTGCCACTATGAATAATGCCTAACTACTTTGGCAGGGCTGGGGAGGGCCAAGGGGTTCAGTCTATAGCGACATAGCAGCAGATACAAGGCCATGGCGGATTTTTTTGTGTGAATGTTGACCCAGAATAGGGGTGCTTGGGTTTAAGTTAAGGGTTGTTCCCGATCTGTTCGGAAATCGGGTGCCGATCATCACGCCATTTTCAAAATGATAGCATTCCGATAGAGAGCAAAATAAATGAAATCAGAACATCTCTAATATCAACACAATCTTACTGGCTGTTCACTTTCCATATGCCTAAATATGCAGTGTGACACACAGGCAGGCTTCCATACAATAGTTATCCATCTCACTTTGTTAATAATTATATACACATCATACGTTGTATTATTAGGTTGCATATTGTCAGTGACTTTGGAAATTGTGCTATTCTATAAAAATATAAAGGGAAAGAAAACTGGTTTAAAAAAATCGGTTATTCTCTCAAGCATGCAGTATCTTGGAGGACAGATTTGCCTATTTGCATACCTTGTTATGTGACATGCTGCTAAGGTGAAGTAACAATGCAATTCAGGTGTGTCATAGATAAGTGAAGATAAGTTATTTACAGGGCTGACCTTAGCCAAAACATATGTTTGAGAACCCCTGTGCTGCCCTAATAGCTGTTTAAGAACCATTTAAGGGTATAGTGTGGTGTCTCTGCTCATTGTGACGGTAGCTATAGCTACAGACAGTGGTGGCAGTGTGGCGTGCTCGCACTGTGGGTCCATGAATCATGTTCTGACATGTTCGCTAGAGCAGGTGAGCCGCTCGCTGCTGCGTACAGGACTAGCACACGTTATCCTAATTGTGCTGTCGCACAAGGCATTACGGGGATTGGAGCTTGCGCTCAGAGATATGGGCACAAATCAAATATAACAATACTTTCTTGCCAAATATACCTCAATATGAATAGGGTGTGTGTGTGAATGTGTTCCATGCGTGCCGTGCGCGCGTGCACGTGTCTTGTGCCTGCGGGTTTATGCTTTTTCAATTTTTGAAAGTATAATAAAAGAGGTATATAGCCTATCAAATCTATCTTATGTGATTAAAACTAGGAAAACACTTAGCTGGCAACATTTGGTCTCGTATATCAAATTGATATCGGTTTGCTCATCTTATCTAGTATCTATAAATGCACCAAGTCTCTGTGTGTGTCTATAATCCACGGAACTCGAGAAATGTTTGCCCCCACTGACTTCAAAATCGACACACCCCCACAGGTGGTGCAGGTCAGTCAGATAGCCGGTTGTCCGGAACCTGCACAAAAGCCTCTGCCCTGGATCTGGACCTAATCATTCCCCTATACCTCCATATATTGAGCATGCCTGACAAAGAACTCCATAAAGGGACACCGATGGATCCTGGCCTGTTCTGACATGGCAATGATGTTCAACTTCGCCCCTTTATTAACAAATATGATCACATTTTATCACCTCCCACCCATTGTGCGCTGTTCTGGTGTAGTGAAATCACTATCCTTATCCTATGGTTAATTTAACTCGGAAGTGTACAAATAGGAGCCATTTGGGTCAATTGTTCCACCCTTCAGAGAGCGTCGCCTGGAGACACTTCCTCTTACAAGATGCTGCTGTATATAGGCCTCCATCGGAGTGACTCAGATGTCATATCAGAAAGCTGCTGCTGCTCAGCGTGTGACAGAAACATAAGCATGTACTGTACATCGAGAGGCAAGGTCATTAAATATAATCATACGCCACAATGCTCTCTCTCTTTCTGTGTGTGTGTGTGTGTGTGTGTGTGTGTGTGTGTGTGTGTGTGTGTGTGTGTGTGTGTGTGTGTGTGTGATATAACAAGCAGGCTAATTGACATCAGCAGCAGTCTGGGGATGCATACAGCAAGGCCACTGAACAGATGGGATTGTTTGAGCATTTCACTGTATGAGCAGAGAGGATGATGGGAGAAGGTGTGGCTTGCGTCGTGGTCGGTTGTATCCGTGAGCATGTGCATGCACTTGTGCAGCGTTGCTGTTGAGAAACCTCCTATCTCCATACTTTAACTCTTTTTTTGTTTGTTTTTTGTCACAGATTTCTTAATCATATTTCAGAGTCTCACAACAGCACCAAAAGAAAAGTTGAGTAGCAGAAACGCGGTGCCGAGCTTGCAACAGTTTTGGACATATGAGGTTTACAACCCACGGACCATAAGTCTTTGAGCAATTATGGGTAATTACAATCTGTGGTTTGTAATACAAGGTCTATGGCATTGAAGAAAAATGGCGTGACGGGATATTGATTTCACAAATGCTATATTGCTTTTGAAACTTAAAGACATAGGGTACAGTAGTCGATGCCATGGTTAAGGTGCGGATTTCGGTCACAATATTAACGTTTAAGGTCTGATTAATGTTGCAATGGTCTCATTAGCTATAGGCAATTTTGCTTCCTGTTTTCCATGACTAACAGTGAGGGACTCCAGACTGTATGACAGAAGTATATTTGCACCATACCGTGATGGTATGGTACTCGTATGGTGACATGAGACCAAGCATCGTGGGCACAGAAACTTTGGGGTTGGTGTCCTCACCAAGCCTTTACATAAACCTCTGTTCCTTTACATGTGTTAGTGGTCCTCAAAGTGGTGTCCTGTCTGGGGCAGTTCCACGTGGTCCAGGTGTAACCAAATTGACTGTATGGGTCCGCAAACTGAACCGCAAACATTCATGCTCCATTTGTTTCATTTGTGGGCAACATTCTCTGAGTTAGTGACTGTGCCGTGTGTAGATGTGGGTCCCCCTGAGATAAAAATCCCGCCAAGTGGAGGTCCGTGGTCTCGACGCACATCAAACCGGGACTGGGTGGTGCTGGGGCTGTAATTAAAACGCTTGAGAATATCACTGCTGTGGAATCGTCGTCTCTCATGGCGGCATATCCCTGGCATATCTTTTCCACACGAGGTTCCGCAGGGCTAATTATGTATTAATTCGGGTGTCCTTGACATGGGGAAAAACTCTTGAGAACTGCGCAGGGATGGATGGCAGTGTTGTAAACCCCCCACCCACCCCCCATCCCCAATCCCCATCGTTCTCAGGGTAAAGACACTCCTGGCAGAGAAACTGCTAAATATGTAGATAGATGAGGATGTCATTACTGGCATTTTAGGGGCGGAAAACAAACAAACAATCCAAACATTTTTTTTTGCCTTGGAGGACCTGCGAATGACATTAATACCCCTCCGGTACTGTCTCCCCTGACGAGTATGGGTGGAGGTGAGGGGGGAGAAAAAAACCACGGCACAAAACACATGCCCTGTGACCACGGCAGCTATTTACAGATATTAACACTAAACGAGTGCAGTCGCTTGTGGCGACGACTTTAATGTTTGTGAACTGGAGCTTGCATATGATCGCATCCCATTACGTTAGGAGGAGGAAGAGGAGGAGGAGGAGGGGAGCCGTTGGCAGGGGATGTGGTGGGGCTGGCGCTCAAAGCACACACACGATGCAGCACAGGGTCTCCGAGGAGCGTCTGCGACGTTTATTATCGACGGGACGTATAGGCAGTCAAATGTTTGCAGGCTGCGTGCGGCGGCGAGGTCGCCCTGAGGTTCACGTGGTTGGCGATTGATTGGCAGCAGGGATCGGAGCAGCCAGCCGCCTGCGTGGTGCGGCTGGGTTGATGTTTGACAGAAACGTTTGATTCATGGTTTTAGTTATAGTCTTTTGAAGCACACAATGGAACGTGTTGATGAAATTGTAGGTATTGTAGCGACGGGCTGCACTGTTTTCTGTTTTGTCGGTTCTGCCCCTTTAAAAGTGTGCCAAGGTTACTGTGCCGGTAAAAAACAAAGGCAGTCAAGTAAGTAACTGTTGTGTTGCATTGCAAATATAGCCACCGTACGAGGCTATAAGAGCTGTTGTACATTTTATGAAAACCTGCGAGGAAAAAGCTTGAATGAACCGTCATTTTTGGAGAGAAGTTGTTATTTAATTGCCTTGCCGTTCGCCACAGTATACATCTTTAGTCATCATAGCTTAGTTTATATTTAGTTTTCGTAGGTAAAAAAAAGCCCCATGAACTAGTCCATGAACATGGATTATTGGTTTTAGTCAAGCCAATAGACCTGCGCAGAGATGTCACCGCCCCTGTTCCAGAAGTGGATTCCCCATTCATTTTTCTCATAGACTTTTCGAAAATAATTTATATAGAGACGATTAAGCCGCGGACAAAGCCAACTCGGATCGTGACGAATCATGATGGCACACACGAACTTTTGGGACAGTCAAATATTTTGAAGATGAAAAACGAAACAAAAAGTCTTGTATCATGCGGTTTTCTACTTCTTGCTAATTAAATATTATATGACGATATTGTGTTTGTTCTCATGATTTGTCACGACCCGAGTTGGCTTTGGCCGCGGCGAAATCGTGTTTTTATTAACCATTTTCGAAAAGTCTATGAGGAAAATGAATGAGGAATCCACTAGTGGAACAGGGGTGGTGACGTCACTGCGCAGGTCTATTGACTGCAATGACAACCTACCCAAATGGAGTGTGTGACACAGACAGAAAGACATATTCGGCTTACTTTAGTATTGGTTCACTGCGCTCTTAATAAAAGATACTTCATCATGATACCATTATACTGTTCAACACCTATTACTAGCCCCACATGCGCCTTAAGGCCTCAGTAATTAAAAAACAAGAAAATACTTTTAGTAAATCCCAGGTATTCACGCAATAGATATATACTAATATATTGCCCAGCATCACCATTAGGGGTTATCCACAAATTCCAGCTTTGTCTATTATACAGGGCTGGCATTAATTCTACGCCTTAGTTATAATGTTAATGTGAATTTATTTTACAGCCATAAGGTGTTGGCAGGATTTCTGTTAATATAGAGTACATACATACCACAGGCAAAAAAAAGCATTTGCAAGTGCACTGTGCAGTTCACTGTGCTGCAGTGCATCGCTCCTCTGAGTTGGTTTCTATCTCTAGATTTCATCATCTCCCGTTTGCTGCTATCCAAGCAGCACATACAGTTCACTTATACCCAAGTCCCACCACAGTGCCGCCGAAAAAAGCACACAGCAGAGCTCCCTAACAGCTAATAAAAGGCACATGTGTATTTAAGCATATATTTCCCCTGGAAATATATTTGTCACAGATAGTGTACTTGCCGTAGCACTTTCCCCGTAGGCTTTACGACCTTGAGAAAAGAAAGTGTGATTTAGATGTTACGTACACATAGCATTCTATAGTTTCTGTAGTGATAATGCAGTGAGTTTTAAGCATAATTACTGGTAACGTTTGCCCATATATGACGCTGACTGATGTCTTTGCACCTGTTGCCATGATGACACATTGAGCTTAGACACCGCTCTCCATATTTGGCAGCGTTTTAAGCCAATCACAGCGCATCAGTCTCCAGCCCGTTTCATAATGAGCCAATAGAGTGGAGGTGAGGTGGAGTTAGATTCAAATCTGTTCACAAACACAGATTTTGTGCATACTAAAGTTGCGTATATTACCTTTAAAGCGTTGAGCTGTTAAAGCATGCATTTGTGTGACACCATACACACATACAATGGCGCATTAGTCCAAAATCCCTCTAGGGTCTGGCATTGTGGTGCGGTCATGGTTATAGTTGGTGGTAAGGTTAGTAATGTTGCATTATTGTGATGTCAGACTAATGGCTATACACACCCAATCTCTGCAAATGTCAGGAGCTTGAATATGATCTATTTTTGCACGCAATGCAGTCTAAGCATGAAGTAAGGCTACGTGAGGTTGATCGCAATGCCAGTCCAGCACACAGCTGTACCAATTGATCATATAATCCCTAGGGAAGATATATTGTTTGAGCCACTTTATCACCCTCCCTACACCGGTGCCTAATAAATGCTGGTTAGTTACATAACAAATATATGCATGTACGGGTTGCCAAATGATAAAAAATAAGGAGTAATTAATCGCACTAATTGCTGTGATTACTCATAATGCATCACAGTTTAATCATAATTTAATTAGCATTTTATTCCAATCACGTTTAAAATCACGGATATATCAGTTTGGAACCAAAACTACCACCAGCTTAATGAGGAATCAACGCAACGGAGATATATTAGGTACATTAAAGGAAATGCGATGCCACATGCCTGCGTGGGCATGCGTGTGTGCGTGCACATGTGCGCGTGTATGTGTGTGTGTGCATGTGCAGATTAGCCCCATATGGAGATCCCTGCTGTCGGGGCAAATCCACATTGCTGGGCATCGGTTTTATGTCCATAAGTTTATGGAGACACCCCGATGTCAGCTCAAATCATTATTCATAGGCGAATATTACTTCTCGGTATTACGTGCCTGGATTATGCCTCCGTGCGGTGTTCGATCAGCAGGGGAGAGAATATTATCCCAGTAAAATTAGTAAATCGGAAAGGCTTCATTGGCAGTATCAGCCGAACACGGGAATCTATGCATGTTTAACGGTGTGATAGCTACCCCCAGTTATTGCTGAGGTGGAGCAACACCTACAATCTCCAAATAGTTATACCACAACACTTGGCCAAGCCGTGCTAATCCAGAGCCTTAGTGAATAGACATGGTTACGCAAACTCCATTCACTTCATGGGGCAGTCCCATGGCGGCCACTAGTGCCCCTGGGGGAGCCCATTAGGGACACTAGTCTCGCGATAGTTATAGCTGTCAACTAGGTTTTCCGCGATGGCAGCCTAAATACCGTATTGTCCCGAATATAAGACGACTCGTTTATAAGATGACCCTCATTTTTCAAGACCCATTTACAGAAAAAAGAACATTGAATGTCAAATAGTATAGCCCCTGAATATAAGACGACTCCATTAATGGGATATTTCCATTGGGAAAAAAACATAGTCTTATATTCAGGCCAATAGCGCCATGGCTTTCAACCAGTGGTCCAGCAGGGATGACCAGAGGGCCTCGAGAGGATTGCACGTGCCCCCAGGTAAATGATAGAGTTGGAAACCCAATGGAAACCCACTTATCTTTAATATCGCAACTGTGTCTATATCTCTAAGGCTCTGTGCTACTCATACTTTACACAGAATTGGTGGTGGTCAGGATTAAACGCATGACCTTGTTTGTGGTTGTAGGGCGATGGTTGTCTAGCTTATACTGAAGGGATACCAGAATGGTCGGTCCAAATAAAAGTCGAACCAACAGATATGCAACATTGAGAGGTTAGAAAACGGAGCGCTCGGGAGGGCTGTTGCAGTCTGAAAGAGGGACAAACTGGAGTTTGAAAGACATTGCTTTCAATGAGGGCGGTGCAAATAAGCTATTTACTGTATGTGTACAACATCAAGTTTTGCACAGTGACATCTAAAGTCTCTGTAATGTTTAGTCTGTAGGCCTACTAGTAGTACTGCAAAACAATCTAAAATAAAGGGATTCATAAAGGGACAGGGGGCTCTAGTGTATTTGTGAACGTGAGAAGTCCCAGTCAGTGTTTCACCACTGAATGGACATGCGATTAAGGAGCCCAGTAATGAAAAAATCACGTTATGTGTTCAGTGGCGCCGGCGCGGTCATTAAGTAGGATTGATGACAGGCCGTCATCCTCTCACGACTGCAGAGACACTGTGACAGTACAGAACATCTGTTCCACGGTCCCACGCCCTCTCCCTCCTATGTGTGTGTGTCCCTGCGTGTGTCTCTCTCGATCTTCACTCTTGACTCGCTCAAAAGTATGCGCATGCGCACACTCGAAGGACACGCAGGACAATCATCAATGTTACTTTAAGTCTCGGCTGTGTCCATATGTCCATTTGGTCTCGCCTGTGTGTACACACGCAAGTATTATACTGACTGTATAAATAAATGAACACAGATGATGATATAGTACATATTGTACACACATGCACTCGGAGGATGCCCTTGAAGTGCAATCCTCACTGCTACTTCAGCTATCGAGTGTGTGCTGTACGTGAGGACTGTACCGTG
This sequence comes from Benthosema pterotum, assembly GCA_039105355.1. NCBI lineage: Eukaryota > Metazoa > Chordata > Actinopteri > Myctophiformes > Myctophidae > Benthosema > Benthosema pterotum. The sequence goes on along the minus strand of CM076983.1, from coordinate 24,933,820 downwards.
CAGTGTGCATGTGAAACACCCACACACACACATGGTCGCGCTCGCTTGTGTGCCTGCGTGCACTCGTAGGGGCACACAGAAGGCCCACACCCCTTTTCTCCGGGCTAAATCGCACTATTATCTCAACCTTTGTTCCTCTCTTCTCCCTCGCGTCTCGGGAGGTACAATAAGGCTGGCTGGATGTCTGTCTGCTCCGGTGTCGGGCCATGTACGGCTGAATCATCCCTTCGTAGTAGGAAAAGGAAGACGCCCACTGCAACACCATCACACCACCACCGCCACGCTGCAGGCCCGTCTGCCATGGCTTTGGCAGGGGAGACAACACACTGCCGTCCAAGAATAACACAGCATTAGGCCTACACTTTACTATACCGCCTATTTTAAAACGGCATCATCATTCAGAACGGCGGGGATTGCGGATGTCGCTTCACCTGCGGATGCAGGCGCTTCGCCGTGGGTTTTGTTCCCTTTGCATCAAAGTCAGTCGGCATGACAACCGTCACGCGATGCAGAGAGAGAGAGAGAGAGAGAGAGAGAGAGAGAGAGAGAGAGAGAGAGAGAGAGAGAGAGAGAGAGAGAGAGAGAGAGAGAGAGAGAGAGAGAGAGAGAGAGAGAGAGAGAGAGAGAGAGAGAGAGAGAGAGAGAGAGAGAGAGAGAGAGAGAGAGTGAGAGAGAGAGAGAGAGAGAGAGAGAGAGAGAGAGAGAGAGAGAGAGAGAGAGAGAGAGAGAGAGAGAGAGAGAGAGATGCCTCCTGATCTTGTTTTTCTTTTTTTTTTGCAACAGTGCCACTGCAGAGAAGCAAACAACGTCCTACAGCATGTAGCATCGTATACCACCTCCTCCGTGTCTCTCTCCCTTTCTCCTCTCTCTCTCTCTCTCTCTCTCTCTCTCTCTCTTTCTCCCCCCTTTGTTACTTATAGTCTTTCTCCCCTTCTCCCCGCAACTCTACCGCCACACTATCGCTATCCACCCTCCCTCACCCCGTTCTCTCGTTTTCTTACGAGAAGTACGAAGCGATTCCTATAAGCTTGAGTTTGCAATCAGACCCACAGCGTGCGCCATTGTGGGGAACAGTACCAGATCTTGGAGCTGACCACGCACGTTTATCGACCTGCATGTGGGGCAAGCGATGAACACCGTCGCTGTGCGAAATGTATTGGGGGAGGGGGTGGGGGGGGTCCTTTTCCCTTTTCACGAGGCCCCCAGTTCAGACGTGCTGCTGCTGCTTGGCTTCTAAGCTATGCAAATGCATTCTGCATGCAGCCAAACTAAAGCCGTCTTTGTTGGGTCCTTCTGAAGCCTGGTCCTCCACGCCATCCTTCATCAGGACCCTCGCATTTTTACCCACTGTGTAGTGATCAGGGCTGGGAAGAAAGTGCACACATTTTGCACTTGAGTACACGTATCAACGTTGCAATATAGAACTGCTTTGTTATGAGTACACATTCCAGAATTCAAGTTGCGCTTAGAGTACAAAAGTATTTCCATCAGAATGTAGTGCTTTCAGTGCTTTGCATCAGGACACCTTGTGAGCTAGCTTATTTTCCAGTGGCCGAAAATGTCTGACAGAAGTGTTTTGTGTTATGTTTTGGAATCACAGTAATCCAAATAGTCACTAGTACCTCAAGTTTTCAAATTATTGTGTAAATTACAACATTTCCCTCTGAAATGTAGTGGACATACAGTATAGGGCGCCTTAAAGGTGTTATAGGCACCCAAATATCTAAATGTGTATACTGCATATATAGCTATATTTCTTGCCTTCTACGTCGCTTCTACTTTGATGCTGCAGCTGTTTCCCTGAAGACAGACACTTGTTTTGCCCTGCAGACAGTGCAGAACAAATCGTTTGTGCCGGGCTCATGACGACGCAGTGCTAGTGTGGAGGGTGAGGTGGCATTTTAAGTCAATCAAAGCAGTGTCCACCAGTTTCATAATGAGCCAATAGAGTGGAGGTGAGGTGGAGTTAGATTCAAATCTGTTTACAAACACAGATTTTGTACACACTAAAGTTGAATGTATTACCTTTAACCCGCAGTGCCATTTGCCACTTCACTTCACATCTGCAATAAGTGGCCGCAGTCCCACCCGCCAACGCCTGTTCCAGAAGTCTTTTCTCTGTTCATTCTGTTTTATAGTATTTTAATTAAGATGTTTATGCCATGTACAAAGCCAACTCAGGTCAGGACAAATCATGACAACAAACACAAATAATCAGAAAGATGGGAATACAATAATAAGTTACAACACTTTTTTCCACTGTTTTCTTGGTAATTATTTGGTCGGTCCAAAATATACAGTATTGTTTGTTGTCATGATCTACCACGAGCCGAGTGGGCTTTGTCCGACCGTTAAAAGGCTTTTAAATGAATACTTGAAAAGTCTTAAATTAATTGGCGAATTCACTTCTGGAACAGGTGAGGGGGCAGGACTGCGATGCTCTATACAATTCAGTCATTCATTCAAACAGTACAGGGGACAGGGTGAGGTTACACAAACACACACACTACTACAGCTGTGGGATCAACTTGTGTTGGCATTAATTTGCTGCAGTGGAGCAGCGAAGCATCAGGGACCACCGTACACCCCTGGGTGGGGCCTCAGATAGCAACCAGCTTAATCATACCGAGTGTCTCTCTCAGTCCTCCTCGGACCGCGCCTGTTGAGACCACCAACACACACACACGCACACACACGCACACACACACACACACACACACACACACACACACACACACACACACACACACGCACACACGCACACACGCACACACGCACACACGCACACACACAAAGCACATTTAAACCTTCGAGTCGCGAGTGCTGCCTGCCAGCGCTGTTGACTATTTTAAGTCGAATCCAATTACAAATTAAATTTCTCCTAAATCCCAATTTAACTTGAATGCCCGTCAAAGCCGGATTATGTCTCTCTCTCTTTTTTTTTACCGTGCGCTGCAGTTTTTGAGAGGAAAGAATAACCAATTAAAATTAATTGAATCTCTCCGAGCCCCCCGGTTATTTGGAGGGTCCAAGAGGTCCAGTTGCCCGAGTTTTTGCGAAGTCAGGAGAAACGTAAGCCCTTTTTTCCACTTTAGCTTGTTTCCTGGTCAGGGTTTTTTCCTTTTCTCGAGTGAGGGTGGGGGTGGGGAGATACAGTAGTGTTTGGTTCGACAACTCATATGAGAGTTTGAGAGAAAGTTGTTGGTGGCAGAGAATAGCATAGAGGGTGCACTGCGTTATTTATCTACAGTGATTGTGCTCAAAAATCGGTATTTATCAATTCTGGTCCATACAGATAGTTATTGTCTTGCCTTGATGGCAATTATCTTGATATAATAATGTGTGAATCCTTTAGTTTTATCTTGTGTGAAGGACTGGCCTGTGGGCAGGGATAGGTGACCCTGTAGATCCAAGGGGCGCCATTGTACCGATTCATCTAGGCCTGTATATCATTATTACATAATCATTATAGACTATAGAACATCCAGTGTTTTTCCACTGAGAGTGAAGGAGGAATTAAACACGGAAGCTCCAGGAGTTAGGGTTGTTGTGTTTGCTGTCTTATCTATTGGTGGCATTTTGCCCGCGATGCAGTCAAAAATCACTAGAAGCAGGTAAATGGAGGGTGCTTTTCACAAAATAATGGATGATTTTGAAAAAACAGTGTGGGAAGACGTTTTTTTGTTTTCAATGGACCCCAATGGAGTGGAAAGGGACGTTATAGCACACGCGACGGACCAGGCTGTCCCTGGATGTTCCACTCACTTTGTACGACTGTAGCAACATTTTTCATTTGCTACACAAATGTACGAACCACAAGCCAGTATGGCGATGATGAGCCCTGCGGTTTATGGTCATTTATGGTTTGATAACTGTGAACAGTAACACACATATCTCCCAAAGGTATAGAGTGCCTTTTGATTTCTACCATGCTGACATGCATCATGGATGGGCACACAGCCGCAGCCCTCACTGTCTCTGCGTGGTGAGGATTTGTAGCCGACCAGGAACACAAGTCACCTCTGGATCGTTCTAGGGCTAAATCCCCACTCTGGACCGAAAAGAGGCTTATTGTAACCCGGTCTGTCTGCCTGCGTTGTTAAACCCCCCCGCAGCATGCCCCAAAACAGCTGCTTTGTTCTGTGCAGATGTCACTCTCAGATGTCAAAGCGCTGCGGCCGTCTGTTGTAGTCAGGGGTCACCAGGGGTCAAGTGTGGCTGTGGATGCATACACGCAGAGATAATACACTAATACACTGCAATATACTGTATATGTTAGCCCCTCCCCCAGTTTTTTTTTTTAAATTGCACTATAATACTTTATAATCATAGCAGCAGCAGCAGCTAAGGCAACCTCCCACTACTATTGTCACTACTATGTTGCATAATAATACCAGGGCAAAATCTTTGCACAGTGCTCACTTGTTTTTATTCCAGTTAAACAAAGCACTATCGGTAGACCTCTATAATATTGGGTATCATTCCCAAAAATTCTATATCGGTTGGGCGCTACTTTTGGCGTTCCCATGTGTGTGTTTTTTATCCCCTCAAATTACTAAGTTTGAGCAATTAGGCGTTCATGTCATATAGCAGCTTTAATGGAAATGTGCTCTCAGGAACAGCTCATTTGATTTTGTGGCCTCATAATGATGTCATCAATGTGCACTGCTATGTATAATTCCTCCTCTTCTTCAGTCTTCACTTCAAAATGTGCATTTCCACGTTGTTTACAAGCTGACATGGAACGGAAAAAAGCCTGGTTTTATCTAGCATCAGCATTCTAATGACTCAAATATGAATGATCTGCATATCAGCGCCCCTCCACTTCAGAACATTGAGGTACTGCAGCTAAACTGTCCTGTAAGAAATGACAAGGACTGGTTATATCAGTAGTGATTGAGGATCAAACTATTACAAATGAGCTTGAAGGGCATATACATTATACAATATGCACTTCAAATTGACATTTTGGTAAATGTGCAGTTACCTTGTGTACACTGATATACTGTGTTTGTTTTCCTGCTAATCATGCGGGAACCACTGCACATGGACATGGTGGGCAATGCCCCCCTAAATGCCCAGACTGCACCACCAAACATGATGGCATGCAAAACAACCCAAGACATTTCAAATTTAAAAGTGCTTGTATTTAAAATGATTAGAAACACTACTACTGCTACTAACCAGGAATGTGGCACCACTGAACCAACAGCATTTCATCATTAAAACAGAAAACTCTCTCTCTGTAGCTTTATGCACGCTGCGTGTCTGTTGCAACTTCAACAACAACTGATGTTATTATTGATGCTTTACTTTACTAATAAAAGTCCTGTAACTGAAAATGTTATGGGTGCATCTTCATCGCCCGAGGCGCGAAGCCGCCCCCATACCATTTTCTACTGCCCCCCCAAATTGGGAAATGTTACATCCGCCCCTGCACTGCAGGCCAGCTCCATCTCAGTCTCATATTTAATAATCAAATTCAATTTCTTTAATTTCATTAAGTCCAATACGGCGTGTGGAGTGCTGAGTGGGCCCTGGTCAGAGCCAGAGGTGTCATTCATCCCAGAGGTGTCAATGAAACACTAATAAAGTTCTCAATTGTGTTCTGCATGGTCTGCAGTGGAACAGGGTTTAATTCTCGATGTCCAATTATGGACTTATGGGCCAATAATTCTTTCATCTGTATTGATTACGGTTCTGCCAATGGTCTTAATTCCTTCATGCTGACATGGTTGAATTCCACCGTCTTAGACCCATTAAATAGTATGCTAATGCTAATAGTATGCTATTTTGTTGGCTGGGGTATGCTGCAGGTCTTTTCCTTGTCTCCAAGCTGAAAATAGCCAATCTACAAGCTCCGTTGTTTTCACTGAATTACGTATGTCATGCCCAGAATGGGTATCAGGTGTACAATACATAATGCAAGGGCTCATGTGTTTCAAGGCAGCTGTGTGGTGGTTGGTATGAATTGAAACTTTTAGCTGCTCTTTGACACTTCTTTATAATTTTGTTTTGTATGGTTAATGTTTAACCTCCATGACTGCTTGGAGCTGCTTTGTTTCATCCTTGCCAGTGGCACTGGCAGCATGCAGGAGTTCAGGGCCAGACATGGCCTAGTGGCTGTTTCCATGCCAGCCAGGACATTAGTAGTTCAGACCCAGTACATGGCAGTGGTACCCAATGTTCCCAGAGAAATGAGCAACCTGGGTCTAGGGAACTAAGTGAAAATATCAGATACAAACACTTGCGACGTTGCGCAAACTTGTAGTGCATCAGTCAAATCAGCGAGGACAGGAACAACACAAAGATTTAAGAATAATCTAAAAGCAAGATTGTGGAAATGGGTCATAATCTGTATTTTGATGCTGTCTATAGAGGCTGTCCGAATAAGAAAAGGTCTAACAGGAATTTATTCCTTATTATGTTGGTAGAAGCAGAATCAATGAAAACAAAAGGGTGGATCAATGCTTTATTTTTGCATCTTCAATGAGAAGTTTCACGGTATGTCTAAGATGAAAGAAGGCAGTCTTGATAGCTTGATGTGTGAATTTACATTTCAATTCAGAATGAATAGTTTAACTAATAACCCCCGGGTTCCATACTATAGTGCTACTTTCTACAGTTTCTACAGTCTATACTTAATATTGATTCTCTCTGCTCACTAGAACCAATTAGAGAACTTCTGTGTTATCCTCATTTAGCTTTAGAAAGTTCTCAACAGACAGGTCAGCGGGTGCCAGACCGTAGCACGACTGCTACTGTAGTAATACAGTAGCAGGAGTAATGGCACCACTTTCTGAGTACACTGACTTTCAGGCTGCTGAATTATCATGCTGCTGCTGTCTGCAGAAAACTATTTCATTTATTTATTTTACTTTTTGTGTGTTCTTTTTCTTTTCTTTTTGGTGCCCCATGCCATCATGCTGTACATACTACAGTATTAATACTACATACTACAAATCATATCTTTTGAGTTTGTAGATATATACTGTACTTGTTTTTAGAGTTTGGATCTTGACAAGCAGCAGTTTATTGACGTATGAGGTTTCCACTCCGGCAGATACGACAGTTCATTTAAAACAATGATCCATTGTTCCGGCGTCACAGGCGCCACTGTCACATCTTCTTTACTAGCACGATTGGATTCATTTAGCGATCTCGTCCATGTAATTTTAAGCTGCAGTCATTTCCATGATTGGCAATCAGCTCGCCCGTGGAGATCACACAGAAACGTACAATAAACCGCCTTCAAAGTTACACAAGCGATGAAAGGATCTCATTGAATATGAATCCATCTCCTGTCTCTGTCTCTTCATGTTTTTTCTTTTTGTTCTCTTACAGTAAGCTATCTGAGTGCGGCGCCTGCCTTAGCACAGATAAACTACGAATCACCCTGTAGTGTGGGAACCACCTTAACACAGTTAAATTACAAATCACCCAGCTGTCCCAAGAGACGTTTGCTGGGAAGAGTAACGGGATGCTTATCGAAAGTGGTTCTCAAAGGAAGGGTCCAGCGAACCTCCCTTGAGGGGGGTTCTATGGGGGTCCCCAGCAAAATGAAATCAAAAATCAATTCACTTACATTGGCTGTTTGAGAATGGCAGATTTACAAGCTCATGATACTTTGCATTGCTCTCTGGATATGACAATGTGATCTAGTGTGTTGTTTATGCACCAATGTTGTGAGTGTGTTGCTGATTCCAAATCCGTTGTTTATCCACCAACGCTAGTGTTAGCCGATGTTAAAGTAAAGTAAATAAATGCTGTAGGTAAATAGCTCGGTACACGTCATCTCTGGCATTGAAGTCCATTGTGGTGGAAAGTATTAAAAGTGTGTCCTTGGCAGCAAATTTAGATTTAGTCAACCAGTGTTATTCTCTTCATAGAGAGGGAATAAAAAGTCCGCACAGCGGGGGCATGAACGCGTGACGTCAGGAGTTTCTGCACTCTGCAGCGGAGTGACAAGGCGAAAAGGCGCAGCGGGAGGTGGGGTTGGTCGGACGGACGGACACGGTGCCCACAAGAGGCTAATGCCAAGCCTTCCACTGTGTCACTCCAGCCCACACAGGCATCCTAAGTGCTGCTTCCTGCCAAGTGATGTCTGTTGTCATGGCGACGCTACGCGCCAGGCTTGGCTTTGCATGTCTTGCTGACTTTTCCCTGCAGCTCTCTCCTCTCCTCTCCTCTCCTCTCCTCTCCTCTCCTCTCCTCTCCTCTCCTCTCCTCTCCTCTCCTCTCCTCTCCTCTCCTCTCCTCTCCTTAATTGTTTCATAATTTTACCCCCCCCCCCCCATTTATTTATTTATTTATTTATTTGTTTATTTATCATGCTTATAGGGTGGTGGCATAGTATTCATTTTACACATTTGAAAACATGAGTACTTTTTACTTTTCGTCACCTTCTTAAAATAATCGCCTAAGTCATTTTTTGGCCATTTTTTGCGATATACTGTATACTGTATAATATACAGTATATCGCAAAAAATGACTTAGGCGATTATTTTAAGAAGGTGACGTTTTGGTATATCTTAAAGGGGCATTCCACCCATTTTCAACATTTCATTTTCGTCATGTCATTAAAGATGTTGTGTTGTTGTGATGTTCTGTGTTTCCGGGAAATGAAGGTCTGAGGATTACCTTCAGACTACGGGCCCATTTGGTTCCATTCGTACATTCTCAGGAAAGATGTTCAAAATGGGCGGCATTTCCCTTTAAGTTACATTTTGATACTTTTCTGCTGTTACTCGAGTCATTTTTGAATTCCAGACTTTTTAATGTCCATCTTGCCGTATTGATGCCTTGAGTGCTGAGTAAAATTGTGCGATTGAGCAGACAGACCCCACCAGATCGGTCCCATGTCACCGAAAGCTGACCGCTTTGAACATGCGAGGTTTCTGCGTGATGGCGAAGAGACGTGGAGGGACTGCGGGAGCGAACGGACCCTTTTCAGTGGCTTTGCTGTCGCGCATGAGCGCTTCAGAGCTTCACGGCTTTACCCAGGGGATTGTTGTTGGCCGAGAGAATATAACGCTCATTCATAGTTACGCTGGCGCGCGCAACGCGTGTGTGAGAGACAATTTGTGGAAAATTACAGATTTTCAGATGTGCCACGTTTCGTGCTTGTAGATCTTTGCAAAGAAACACAAAACAAAAGTAGCAAGCGTAATGAACATGTGAGGTCTACATCATCACCGGCAATTTAATTTCGACGTGTATCTCTGTAAGCTGCTCTTTACGAGCAGGACAGCCCTGTGATGACAGACAGTGACACCTTCTGTAGCCGCCGCCTCGCTTCTCAGCAAAAAAAAGGTGACACACAGACCGTGCAAGTGTTGTCCACGCTGTGCACATTTATACCAGGAAACTGCATGCATTCAAACGCTCATAAACAAGATGCTAGTTCAACTACTCCAGTGTATGTGCTTCTACACGCTCCACAGAGCAGCACACTCCAGTAGACTGACTGTGTGTGTGTGTGTGTGTGTGTGTGTGTGTGTGTGTGTGTGTGTGTGTGTGTGTGTGTGTGTGTGTGTGTGTGTGTGTGTGTGTGTGTGTGTGTGTGTGTGTGTGTGTGTGTGTGTGTGTGTGTGTGATGGTATATGTACATGCTGCAAAGAACATCAACATGCTGGTTGTGTATGTCTCTCGTGTGCGACATGCATGCATTGATGTGTAATTGTGCTTAGGCTGTGTGTGTGTGTGTGTGTGTGTGTGTGTGCGTGCATGTGCACTTGCCTTTTCATCTGATATCAAACATCTGACACTCAACATGCCGGATTATGTTCTCGTGCATGCGTTACATGCTTTTTCATTGAACATCTAACGTTCGACATGCGAGATCATGTTCTCGTGTGAGCGCATGGGTTGCGCTTGTGTGTGCAGATACTTCATCTATCTTTCTAGGCCAACGAAACTGCTGAGATGTTAATTCGACGGCGCGTGAGAGCGCTGTCGCGGCAGCCCAGTCTGAAAGACACACAGTAGGTCTCTCACCGGCGAACGCGCCGTGACACAATAACTTTGATCGGGCAGTTGTGTAAATCAAAGCAAGTCCAAAACATTATTTTCTAGGCAGTGGCTGCTCATGTGGAACAACCAAGGCATGGTTGGGTTTGTAATGAGAACTAATTACAGTGAGAGAGAGGATCGATTTTGACTGTAAGAAATGGCATAAAAGTGAATAAAAGTGATTCTGGGATCTGCTCTATGATATGAGCTCTGCCGGGGTCCACTAAGGCAGACCACCTGTTGAAAACCCCTGCACTAAGGGAACTACTGGACCACAGGGGCATTTCTGCAAGAGTGACCCCATGGCAACTCCTTTGGGATCAGGGATCAGCATGCTTTAAGCAGGAAAGCGTCTGCATGCATGTGTGTGTTTCGTGCTCCCGTTGAGTTGCTTTCTGCCGATCACTTGTGGCTCCATGCAAATTGAGCAAAAGGTAGGCATGATGACTGATATACATATTTATGTTAGTGTGTTAATCTGAACTTGCCCTTTAAATGATCGCTTTCACCTCAACACACGTGGGTTCACCAAAGCGCCTCCCGTCACAAGGCTTTCTTCCTGCTCCATCAAAGGCCTCGGAGCACCTCTTCTCGTCGCTCTCACCTGAGACCTTGTTCTTCTGACGGTAATTCACAATGTATAAAAGCAAAAAAAACTAATCCCCCCGTTGTCTTTCGTCTCTCTCCCTTCCGCTCCCCAGATGAAGTCGGCGTGTCCCAAAAGGCTGTTACTTGTCTCGTGAGGATTCTGGCACCCTGTGGTGAACTAAGCAGAGTTGTCAGTTTGCGAAAGGCAAAAAGCGTCTCTCTCTCTCTCTCTCTCTCTCTCTCTCTCTCTGAGATTTCATGAGTAGCAACAACAGGGGAGAGATGATTCAATTTGTGATTGGTTGCTCCGTCGTTTCTCCTCCCCTCTGTTCTCCTTTCCTCTCTCTGTTGCCGACCGCAGCGAAGGACATCTTATGTTACCCCGGAAAATGTCCTATCTCACGTTTTAATACTTTTAGTTTATATATTGGAAGGTAGTACCTGTACGTAGCTAGGCAACTGCAGCACAGAGCGGTGCCATTGTGAAGAGGGGAAAAAAGAAGTAGTCAAATCAGGCCAGCAGCTTCTGGGAGGTTTTCTATTTCTCCCCCCACCCCCAACACCTACCTACCTTTCTTTTCTTTTTTTACTCCCCCATTTCTTTCTTTTTTTTGCTGCATTGTGCCGACTGTGTGCTTGCAGTTCGTAAGCCGGCTCCTCATTGAAATTCAAGTGTTGGCATTCAAATATCAGCAATCCAATTCTCTTGCCCACAAACCCAGTCAGTCTGCACAGCGAGAGGTGTGCTGAGAGCATCTCTCTCTCTCTCTCTCTCTCTCTCTCTCTCTCTCTCTCTCTCTCTCTCTCTCTCTCTCTCTCTCTCTCTCTCTCTCTCTCTCTCTCTCTCTGTCTCTCTCTCATATAGTATACAGAAAGAAGAAAAGCCAGCCCACGCTTTAATGCCGCCTTCAGTGGAATTATGGTTTGATTTTTTTCTTTCTCCCCTCACGCTTGTCACAGCAGACAAAAAGCTTATGTTAACTATTCACGACGTCTTCATTCTCTCCCCCCTCGGAGCGACTAGTTCTGACATGGCAAACCGTCTGATAATCTCATCAAAATGTTTACCGTTTGATGTGCAGATTGTTAAACACTTCATTCGGGGGGCGCTCTACGCCACCGCCATCATTATTATGCACGCATGCGGTACGTGCAGCTGCATTCAAACAAAAATAATCAGATATATCTTAACCACTTATACATGGTAGAACGGAGTCCTCAGGCTCCCCCTTCCTGTTTTCTCACTGGCACTGCACCAATGGAGCTATGCTTTAGCTAAGCTCCTCCCCATAACTACAATGGTCCAATCACAGCTAAGCATAACAAGTGATCGACAAACCTCTCCACAAATAGTTCTCCTATATAATGAAACATTATTTGGAAAGTGTCTAAGTGATGAGTGTGGTAAGTGGGAGAGGGCGGGACTTAACTATAGGTGTATTGTCTCCATGAAAATAGTTTTCATAGTGTACAAAGTTCACAACAAGCTTGTAGATTGTTTGCGGTATTTCTGACACATCTCTGCACTGGATTGGGGACACTATAGGTTGTTAAAATAATGATACTCTGTGCCTCTTCTGTTAGCATCCGACAGTGATTCATTCCAGTCGGAAGAGTTTTCAAAGCAATATGGACTCCGGGGCCATAAATCCTCCGTATATGGTATATGCACTTTAAAATATGATTTGTGACCCGAGCATTTGTCTTTGCCTCGGGATATCCAAACGACTACAGGTCAATGCCGGGACAGTTTAATTTATCACGCTCCCATAATCTGCCACCACAATTCTTCTGTTATTTTTGAAATGTATTTATTTATTTATTTTTGGAGGGGGGGGGATAGGCCCCCCAAAATGTTGAGGGTATATCCAGTGATTTCATGTATTCGCACATATTATTATTTTCCTAATTCTTTTAGGCTAATCCTCCCTAATATAGAGTGTGCTCACCATATAAGGAGTTCCTACCTGTCCCCAGTGAACCCCTGGAGTCAAAGAAACGACCTAGTAGTTTCTGTTTGAGGAAAAGCCTTCATCCACTCAGGATGACAGGGGCCTTCCTCCAATCAGGATGGAGTGGAGTTAGTGCTTCTTGGTATACGTGCTGTTGGCCTGTAGAGTGTGTGCATGCGCACATCATCTCGTCACCAGGGGGAGAGTATGTGCATGCATACATCATCTTGTCACCAGGGGGGGCACCAGGGAGGGTTTTCCAAATCACCGAATGCTCTTTCAAATTCAATAATCCCTTTTACTTTCTCACTCCCTCGCGCAATTCAATTAATCGATTAACGTCACTGTGTCAACAAGGAAGCCGCCCTTGTGAGTCAAATGGTCCAGTCCTGCTGGGATCTCCCAGCAGGGTGGGGAGGGACGTGTCTGGAAGCGTGGCAGGTGCTGCTGGAGACGACGGGCCCCGCAGCCATCCTGAGCACCCGGTGAAGGTCGAGAGCTGTCTAACATTCTGTGCTACATTCCCTTTCCTTTCCCATAGGCCCAGGGCCGGATTTAGCCAGCCCTACTAGGGTGGCCACGAAGAATGGCAGGGTGGGCACCTCCAAAGTTTTTTCATATGTAGCAATCTTTTTGGCACCGGGGCCCACTGTTTATTTGCCATTTGAGCCACGGACCACCATTTGATGACATTTTAGCCCCACAGACCCCACAACTAAAGATTTATTTTATCCAGACTGGATTTGACAAACAAAACAGTCAAACATACAGATCAAAATGAGCATTAATCTTCTACATTCTGTAGTTGTTTAGACTTTCTGTTGATGAATATTTTAACTCTTGAGGGTGTAAAAATGAAACCAAAGAGTTACATCTGGTTAACCAACTTTCCACAACCCTCTCAAGGAGCACTGGTGGTCCCTGGACCACTGATGAAAACCACTGATATTACCTTTCATTGGGTGGGCCCTGCCCACCCTGGCCCCCCTCTAGATCCGGCCCTGCATAGGCCTCGCATAGGCTCCATGCTCATAACACTAGTTTTGGTTATATAATGCTTCCTACTTTTGACCCCCTTCCAACTTCTTTTCCACCATAATTCCAATTACGGCTCAGTTCAGTTCTGGTCAAACGGAGTCAGGGTATGTGCAGCCATTGTGCATGTTGGCAAGTTTCCTTGAATTGGTTCCAAATGGCCCCATACCGGTGTGTCCTTCTGACTGAGGGTAAACAAATGGAACCAAATGGTCACATAGAGTACAGTAGTTTGTTAATGGGGTGTCTTACAGGCGTCTGTGGATAAACACATTATTTGGGGCTCCTTGACATGACAGAAGTTGTGTCAGCAGGAAGCAAGGCCAAAGACCTGCAATTAGCCCTTCTCAATACCACACCCCTTTGAGGCGGGGTTTAGTCACTGTGCCCAAAATAGTTTAGCAGAGGAAAGCTTGATCTGCATAGCAACAGGTGCTAACATGCCTATTGGACAGGGATGGATTGGGCAGGGGGACCCAAAAAACCAAAAAGAAAAAAAAAAACAAAAAAAACAAAAATCTGTTAAAATGCTCTATTATAAGGTGTGCACACCATATATGGAGTTCCCCCTCCCCCACGTTAGCAGAGGAGCTAATAAAAGTTCCCCTGGTGGAGGGTGAATTCTCCTCCAATCAGGATCGAGCAGCAGGTTCACATAGTGTAGCTACTTTTAGTGCACCAGGCTGGTACTACACAATGAATTTCAAATCACTTACCCTACCTTTAATTACCAATAGTTTACAAGCTTTTTTTAAGAAAGAAAGAAAAAAACATTCCAAAGTTGCCGACTATATTAAGCAGACACAAACAGACATAGAGTATACAAGGTTTCCGGCCGGCAGTGATGCTGTCCAGTATATTATGTGGACCGGCAACAACGTGCGTTTGCTTAGGATGGAAGATGTGTGATTCATTACCCAGAGGTACACACACACAGCGTGACGGGTCGCAACCCCCGCCCCGTAACACTACCGGCACGGCGACGGCTAATGGAATAGAATAGAAAATAACACACATGACAAAGTAAATAAATGGAACGGCGTGTGAATGGGTGGAAATGGGGGGGGGGGGGGGGGGGGGGGCAAAGTGGTGCAGGATATTAAGGACATCTACTGCACACACACGTACGCACACACACCTAATAATGGATGTGTCATTTTGCTCTGCCTACAGCTCCATATTGTGCCCTATCATCTTTCCTTTTCCTGTGACTCGTGCTATGACTATCACCACCATTACCGGGCGGAGGACACGGCAGTAGCTCTAGACAGTGAATGCAGGTGTGCTACACACACTCCTGCAGAACGGCAGCATAAAACATCTCAGTTTCTCACGTAAGCTCACATTAAAGGGGTGTGGCAATCATTGCTTGAACGCAAAAATATTGTTTCTTTGTGTTGTTTCTCAAATGAATGCCCTGTAGTTCATCATACTACACCGTCACACAAAAGCGTGAAAACGATCGATCCACAAGTGCTACACAGTACACAGTAGACAACACAGTAGCACAAGACATCAAATGACAGAAAAGGAATGCAAGGAATGGCATCTACATTTTTTTGGCCTTAGCCTGTGTCCTATTTCCGTCATAGCAAATTTGTTCCTGTTTAGTAATGGATGGCATCACCTTGAGACGTCTTTTGAAACATGCAACCAAATATTGCTAAACAGCAATTTGTCTGGATGCTATGCCTTTGAAGAGTAACAGTTTTGGACTTATGAGGTTTCCTCCTGGCAGAGACAGGTATATGTATTTTTCTACAAGGAACAGCCTGTAGATCGTGTTTAAGTGGTTAAGATTCCTCGGAAGAATCATTTCTCTATTTATTTACAGAGATAACAGCTGCGGGCGTCACGCTCGACGCATCGGTCGTATTCACTGTTCGTCGAGGCTGCGGCCCCTTCTTTTGGGACAGGTGGGTGCTCTCCATATATGCAATAAGACAAGGGAGATTTAGCAGCTTCAATAAAAAGAGAATTAGTGCTCTAGGCTACTTCATTCGTCGGCACTAAAGGAAATGAAGAATCGTGTATAATTAGAGGGAGAGAGAGCTGCACGGCAAAAAAAAATCAATCCTATATTAATGTGTATTGAAACGTGATTTCCCCCTGGCATCGAGTTGGCGCCTCCGTGTTTTAAGCAGGGGTAGAAATTATTAAAGTTATGAACCCGTGAATGTGTGAAGTCAAATATTGCATTATTTCCCCGGATGCTTGTGTTTTGGAAAGTTTTGGCATGTTTTGGATCAGAACTAGACTTTAGTTCACTAACAAATCTGATGCATGCAAAGAAAGTTTGTGTGCAATATGGGCTTGAAAATAACAAATACAAATAAAGCCTCCACAATGTGTTGTTATTGTTATATAATGGAGGATCAGCAGCTTTAAAGATGGAGTTCTGTGTATTTTTTATGATTTTAGAAATGTTTATGAGGTGACCCACCAGGCAAACCAGGCATACTGTACTCAACGAACTGGTGGGGATGGCACATACAAACAATGTAATGTACACTTTTTTTCTGTTGATCATGGTTTAGTGTGGGAAAAAAAATCATGGCACATCCATCTTTAAAACCCGCCAATGACGGAAATGATGGAAATCGAGTTGCTCTTTGCCGATCACGCGTGCCCCCATGCAAATTCAGCAAGAGATGTTTCTTAATCCCTTTTCTCTCCCATATTGATATACATATTTATGTATCACAAGCCATCTATCAACGGGCCGATAATATTCATGAATTCCAACACACCCACCCAGCGCTGTATAGTGCATGTGTGAAACGCTGGAATCTTGCAGCAGCTTGTCTATCTAGCAAGTGTGTCTGTGAGCGTGTGTGTGTGTGCGGGGGGTATGTGTGTGTTGGTTTTGTGTGCCTGCGTGCACATATGTGGGTGTGTGCTGTGCGCGCCATCCATATGATGCGCATCCTCGGCGGGTTTCTGTGATGCTGCTGAGGTAATTGGATGTACCGTGTGACGCCCACCGAAAATCCCCTTTAGCCCTGCAGGGCGAGCGCTACTCTCAGTCCCAGCATGCCTCTCTGCAGCGCAAAGCACCACCCAAAGGAAAGGCTTATTCTTTCAACTGGCAAACATCAAATGGTTCCCCTGTTCTCTTTTTGCTTGTGAAAGCCCCCGCTCTCTCTCTGTCTCTGTCTCTCTCTTTTTCTCTCTCTGTCTCTCTCTCGTCCCCTCCTCCCTCTTCTTCCTCCTCGTGTAGCGGCTGATGAAAGACCATTAAGACGTTAATGACACCCATGCAGACAGACGGATGGCAGTGACAGACACACAGCACCCGGGAATGACTGTCCTTACTTTCATTTATTTATTTATTTATTTATTTTTAATCCCACAATTTTTGTAATTCAACTGTGATCCTGACTGCTACACTCTCCCTGTGGCGAGAGCCCAGAACTGCCCTCATGCTTCCTCCAATGCATGCTGAGTCCAAGTCACTAATCCAGTAGGATCTATAGCGCGTGGAAGGAACACGTTATTCGAACCAGTTCTTTTCTCTCCTTCCAGCAGGGGGAGGTAGTATATGGAGACCAGGATTACGGCATGTTTTTTTGTTTGTTTGTTTGTTTTTGTTTTGTTTGTTTTAAAGATGTACTAGGTAACTTGACTGATGGCCACTGCCAGTACTGCAGTTTTTAGAGTGAGTCCCTAAGCACCCCTTGCACATTTAAGTTGCATTCTGATTGGTTGTTGTAATCAAGGACCAACCAGATGTTTGTGACGCCATTTTCCAGAGAAACCGTACCCCCATCATTTTTCGATAGAAAATGTATTTATTATATGCCAGTCATGGAAATGGAAATTTAAAGAGGGGGGTGCCGTGATTTTTGTATTTTTTTTCCAATTTGGAAACATGTTTAAGAGGTGATGGTATGTAAATAGACCCCTTGGTGTGTTTTTTTATGTGCAATGATGTCTTCCCTTTGTATTTAGGGTTTCTTACTGGGGGCTGAACCTTTCCAGACAAATGTGCCAATGAAAAAAACTTCAATATAGTGAATGCTCAGCCCCTCCCCTAAGCTGTGGGTGTGGCTTCAGTTCAGGTGGATCTCCACCCATCACCACCCACCAGGCAAACCAACAAACACTGTACACTTTTTGGGGAAAAAAAATCTTACTTTTCATATAACATTAATACCTGATCATGTTTTAGGGTAGAAAAAAATCATGGCACTCCATCTTTAAGATTTGTTTTAATGAAAAAGTTACCTAGTACACCTTTAAACTATTGGGTTTATTGGTTTGATTCATTGCACGCACATTTTGCTCTTCCCTGCTGCAGTCTGATTTGATTGACTGAAACACTGCCCTGTGTCAGAGAGCTGACCATGGTGCTGATCTGACAGCTTTCTCTTTTCACCTCTCTGCCAAGTAACCATGAGTTCCAATGTAATATTCAACACAATGCTGGTAACAGTATACTGTACTGTATATACAGCTGTGTGTACGTGCATGCTTATTTTGCAAATCACAAGCTCTCCATGTGCTGGCCAGCCAATCATTGCTTGCATGGCGATCTTATAGATCAACCTTTTTACAACTTCTTTGTTTCGGAAACCTTGTAAAATAGAGCACCCAGCATCGACAATATGCTCATAAGAAAAACATACAAACAAAAAAAAAAGTTTAAATTTGAGGTCTGTGCCTGGCTGCAACAACTATTAATAATTAATGACAAAGAGGGGTCAAGGGAAGGTGCCTTGCTCCATTTGAATAATGAATTGTTTTGGAAGAACTCGGCTCCCAAATAGTGATGACTACAGTATAGTGATGACTCCAGTAGTCTATAGGCTAGTGAAGACTAGGACAGTATGTAGCCTATAGTAGGAACTGTGATCTACATCTCAGTGACCTTACCCTGACTGGACACATATGCAAGTAGACATTGCAGGCAGGCAGACACACACACACACAGACACACAGACACACACAGACACACACACACACACACACACACACACACGCGCGCGCGCACATGCACGCACATGGACACACGCACATGGAGACATTCGCGCACACACAGGCAGGCATGTGAGCACCCGTGCATGCACTACAGCACGTCTCAAAGGAACTACAATGAGCTCTCTTCTGCTGCCAAAGTCCATGGTTAATCAGTGTCTGTGTGTGTGTGTGTGTGTGTGTGTGTGTGTGTGTGTGTGTGTGTGTGTGTGTGTGTGTGTGTGTGTGTGTGTGTGTGTGTGTGTGTGTGTGTGTGTGTGTGTGTGTGTGTGGGTTCAGTCCTGTGTACTGGCCTCCTGCTGACTCATACAGATCAGAGAGAAGCTGAGGTGGGGGTGGGGGGTTCTGGTCTCTCCTCTCCTCTCCTCCTTGCTGACTCCTCCGTTGGAGCCTGAGAACCCGCTCTGTGTGGGCCTTTTGGGGCCGGTTGCATAATAACATAAGTCCTGGCCCTTTTGTGCCTCTTTCCTCTTGCTGCTCACCTCTCAACCGCCGTTGCCAGATTGTGCGAGTGAATCAAGCGACCGGGTGGTCTATGAAAATGAGGCCAGAAGAAGCAGTTTGTACCAGTCGAGAGCCCTATTATCGGTGATTTGAAAGTAGCAGATTTAGAAGCTTGTCTATTATTTAAACACACTGGCAGGAATTGAGAGGGGACGGGGACCATTCTCTCATAGCAAATGTTTTTAACTCAGGTGTTTTGCTTCTGGGGGTCCCCAGAAACTGCATATTTTCAGATAAGGGCCGGCAAGCAAATACAGATGATTTTGGGGGTCCTTGACGTGACATGCTATGGACCACTGACACAGAAACGTGAAGTTTTTCAGAAAATGTTCTAGAATCAGTTCTCGTGGTCAAAATGTTGTAGAAAACAAGCCCAAATGAGTATCAAGCCCAAATAAGCAATCATGCGATTAATCGCATGATTGCCCTTAGTTAATCTTTGATTAATCACAATTTAATCTCATATTTTTGTGAGTTCTATATACATGTATATACGGAGTGGTTTTCAAGATTTTTCATATCAAGGTCAATTACTTATTCCGCATTTGAGCCACAGACCACCATTTGATGACATTTATTCATACTTCCAGACCTAAATTAAATAATTTGTCCACAATTTGACGTTGGTACCATTAGGAGCGAACATGCAAATTTTGTGGAATGTTCTACATTCTCTAATTATGTAGACTTATTTTAAATGAAGTTGACTGATGTTTATTCATCAAAAAAAATGACACTTGGCTTTTGTTTTTACTGTAAGTTAATCGTGCACTAAATAAATTGATCGAGTTAACTCATGGCTGAGTTAACTCACGATTAAGTAGCTAATTCTAACAGCCAACAACACTTTAGAAACAATCCCCACCCACGAGAAAATGCAACCCGCAACCAACCAATATTACAAGTTCCACAGTACAGGAAAACCAAGTCCAACGTCGCTTAGAAGAAACAGACATGGCAACACCGCGCCTGACCTCCTGGTGCAGGCGAGGAGGCGTAAGCGTGCCGAGAGAAGATAGAAACCGTATGCTTCATTTAAACTACAATGTTGGTCGTAGAGCGGTAGTCACACGAGCGAGAATAGCCGATGTTCAAGCTCACAGCAGGGTGCTTACATGCCCTGCTGTGAGCTGGAGCATCAGCTCTTCTGGCCCCCGTGACAGAAGTGTAAATCTGGCCCAGAAACACAGCAGAGGGTGTGTGTGTGGTCATCGGTGCGGGGCAGATGGCGTGGGCACGGCTCACAGTGGAGCCTAATTGGCTTCCGGCCGCTGCCCCGCACCCCAGTACAAAACACTGGCCATGGCCTTCCAGGTTACTCAGGGCATGGCAACCTGCCGCCCCACTCCACCCCGCCTGTGCCTTCAAGATGCCTCATAACCTCCAGACAGTGTTGATGTTGACTTATGATGGATTTTTTTTACTATTTTGAAAAACATTTTTCAAATTTAGTTCAAATAGTCGTGTGTATGTGTGTCCGTGTGCTGCACCAATGATTATAATTTTGAGTCCATCTCTTGTTTCTTTCTTTCTTCTAAGCCCTATACTGTATATTTTTACACACTCCTTTTGTGTTGTATCCGTATGGTGATATTGCAAACACAGTGAGCCATGTACAGTATACTATGTAAGTCAGGCGGAAATGTCTGCATGCGTCACACATCTGTGCATCACACACTCAATATTTGGGCATGCGGACTGCACTCACTTCCCACTCACAACGGAGACGCGCAGCAGCTTTTCCTGCACCTGATGTACAGTATACATCGGTGTATAAAATGACGGTTGCCAATGACTGTTATAAACTGGCAGTGTGCTCTTGAGCAAGACACTGAACCTCTTAATTGCTTCCCGGCGTGGTGGTTGGTTCCCTTGGTGAGTGAATGTTTGAATATAATGCATGTTATAAAGTGAGATTGATAAATATGCTCTAAAGACACCACTTACCATTTACAGTGCAAATGAACACCATACATTTTGCATATTCTCTCTCTCTCTCTCTCTCTCTCTCTCTCTCTCTCTCTCTCTCTCTCTCTCTCCCTCCCTCCCTCCTTGCTGTGTCTCTCGCCCCGCCAGCTCTCCCACTCAACCTGTAGGGTCTAACACGTGTAAGCAGGGCCTCTGGTCCATTTACTTTCCCATTAAGTGGCTTGTCGCACATGTTATGGGGGCATTTGTTTGCGACTGGTTTATGGGAGTAAGATTTGATGATGAGGTCATTAACCCCCACCCTACCCCCCACACCCCATTCCCCCTCAATCCCCCCGTCACAAAGCTCGCCCACACATGCTCATGTGAAAGTTCACCCGCGTGTGAAAACCAAATGGTGTGCGTGGTCTTCAAAAAAAAAAAAAAAAACGTCTGAATGCAGTCAGCTATACTGGCCGTTATGGAAGACGTTAATTGACCCGCCTCTGTTGTGAATCTTCCAAATGAAAGACTCCCTGTGTCATTTATAGTCGCTCTTGTGATCTCTGGTTCAATATATCACCACTGTTGCTTGGAAACCTATGTCAGAATCTGTTCTTTTTCCTTTTTTTGTTATTATTATTGTCGTAATCAATGCTTCCCAGCCAGTGGGTGCAGGCCTGCTATATTTTGACTCTCGGATGATACACAAGGCATGTCATTTATGGAAGGAAAAAAAAATCTTACACATTTAGAAGAAGGAGGTCACATTCCACACTTTGTCAAGGATTGATCACTTGAGTTATTACGCACCATCAACTGGCCTGTTGGCTGTCCTTGTCAGAGTATGTTGGGTTACCACAGCATGCTTTGCTGCACACTGTATTCAATATGCGTCTGGGTGCAGCCAATGACGTTCATGCAATAGGCTGTTGCTTGACCATGCCTGGCTGAACTCACTATGTTCTGTGAGTTGGTTTTGTGCTTGGTTTTCTGCATGGAAACATTCAACTGTCTATCTCCAACACTAGTCCATGTAAAACCACATTGTTCATCACTGAACCTGTTAGCCTCGACACCCAGGCTTTCATTTTCGTCCGCCTTGCGCGAAAACGGAAAGCCTGGACTAGCCTGTTACACGAAGTGGCCTTGAGGGGGGAGTCAACCTTCCGGGGTGGGCGCGGCTCTAAATGAACCTAGAACAGCAGTGGACGGGCGCGGGAGGGGCCGGGGATGACGACACGTTCATGAGATCAAATCAGATCAGCTCCATCTGCTGTGTGGATCCCACGGCACCCCACCCCCCCAAGGCCAAAATCATTGAGGGCTAGACCAGGCTACTGAACCTGTTGACAGGTGAAACCATATGGCATGAAGCCGATTGCCGATTCCTGGGCAGAATTTCCTCTTTTGTCAACGGAAGTGCTCTCAGAACTTGAATTGCATAGGCCCTGCTGTTTGTGACATTTATGTCTAATGAACTATTCGATCAATTGATTAATTGTGTTGTGCTGTACTGTATGCACACTAGCTAGATCGATCTGCCCCCTCGCAGAATACGTGATTACATAATCCATAAAATGTACAGTACGGCAATGTAACCGTCCCCGTCCCCCCCACTATAGTGAGTCAGGGGGGAGTGTCAACCAAGATCCACTAGATCAGAGTTTTCAACTTGATTTTGACTCGGGGACCACCTTTTTGACATTCAACACAACAACATGGGGCCCACCTCTACTGTGTCCTGCATCTCGTTAGACAGAACTACGATTACACTGTCTCTCCCCTGCGTCCCGCAAATGAAGAATATTTGGATTTTGTAAGCTTGCCATAACCGCAATACTGTTTAGCCATATTCCATCATATTCAAGGGCTTTTGGAGAGATACTCCACAGAGAGGGCCGGTGTGTTTTCTGTATTCTGTTGATGCTCGTTACACATCAAGGAGGCAATTATGTTTCTGCACTGCCAAATATCGACCTGTATATCTGGCATTTGTTAGGCCAGGGGTTTTCAACCTTTTTGATACCAGGGCCCACTATTTATTCAGTATATTTGAGCCACGGACCACCATCTGAGGACATTTTAGCCCCACAGACCCCAAAACTACAGATTTCGTTTGCTTTTGCCCACACTATGTATTTGGGAAACAAAACAGGCAAAACATACAGACCAAAATGACCATTAATCAGTTGTGTAGACTTGGGCTTATTCAGATGATGCATATTTTAACTCTTGAGAGTGTAAACATGCTTACACTCTCAAGAGTTACATCTGGTTAAACAACTTAGCTGGGGACCACCTGGAACCATCTCAAGGACCACTGGTGGTCCGTGGAACACTGGTTGAAGAAAAAAATGGTTCAAGCCGTTAAACACAGCTAACTAACAGGCTAGATAACCAGTGGTCCGTGGACCACCCGGTTGGGATCCCTGCACGCACTAGAGAGCTGGCCTGGTGAGTCGTGACCGTTTCCATCCTGTTCTCCTCTGCAGCCCCCCCCAGCAGACGGGGGGCCATGGGACCCTGGCTGCAGCACACACTCCATTAGTCAACTCCCTCGCACACTGGAGCCAGATTAATCAGATTTGTGTCAGCCATGCTCCTTTTTTCCCCTTCTTTAATTCAGGCCTCATTGGATATATGCAGATTACAAGCCTAATGCACAACAGTAGTGAACGTTTCATGCCAGCAGTCTTTGTCTAATAAGCTTTTTTCCCCCCCTCTCTCCCTCCCTCCGTTCTTTTTGTTTTTCTTTTGTTTTGTTTTTTTGACATTGTGTAATCCTAAGTAGCCGCAAAGTAATTATGGTAAATTTGTCCAGAAATCCTCCGAACACATTATACAGTACAGTGCACGCAGATGGGTGACAAATTAGAAAGAGAAAAAAAAAAACCTTGAATAAATTAGCAGAGGATCATAATGAATGCAGATGCTTCCATACAGGTGCATTTACTGTATGATACCAGTAAGCAATTAACACTGTGTTGTTCTGTGTGTAAACATTCTGAGTGGGTCCAATACTGGGTCTCTATACTGCCTCCCCCTGGTCTGATGGAAAGGAAGTGGTTAGAATAACGTGTTTCGTCCACATGGTATACGTTCTACCTGCCGTTTGAGAGAATCGCTTAAAGGATGATGTAGGGCATGATCAGACTGTGTGCAAATCGCACAGAAGGGTTGCAGTGTGTATAACCTCCACGACAAATGTGCCTTTGACTGAGAGAAAGAGAGAGAGGTAGTATGGATGTCCAATGAATCATATCCTTCACCATATTGTCCAAGTGGGCCAGTGCTACGAGTACAGGCCTAAATGTTTAACCCCTATACTGTGGGGTCATATAGTGTTTCTCGTTTGGTGCGAACGTCTAGGAATCAAAGTCACAAGTAGCAGATCCTCAAGGCACAAACACGGTCACAATGTTTTGAGTTGTATTTGCTACTTTTGATGCTTCGCACTGACGTGTTAGGCAGTTTTTCCTCCAGCGCCATCATAAGCACACAAAATGAGGGAATATCTATTATATATAATAGGTATAAGTGGTATTTTCAAAGTTGTCGCCTGTGTCCATTTGGTTCCATTTGTATAATGTACTCTTGGAGTTCCGGGGTCTGGTGTGCCTAATAATGCTTCAATTACTGAAAGTCAAAGAACCACAGCACTAGAGTCAGACCCAGACCCAGCTCTGCATTGAACCAGTTGTTGGTGTAATCTAGCAACCGTAACTCTCTCTTCCAAAGGTGTCCTACAGTGATTTGCTTTGAGTGCTGGCATTTACTTGCTTCCCTCCCGACATATTTGCTCTCTCCATTGTGGTCTGTTAAGTACCACACAAGCTGCAACACAACAAAATATGCCAATTATTCAACTAATATGGTCTTTGATTAGCAATTTGAAGATTTATTTCTCTCCGCATGACAGGGGCCTCCCCCTGAGCCAGGCTCAGGCCCAAGCTTGAAAGCTTGTAGATAGACTGTTTTTAGTTATTGTTTTTTCAGTTATTGTTTTAGAGTAGATTAGAGTATTGAAGTGGTCAAAAGTAAAGGTTGAAGCCTTGATGTGTGACTTATCATGTGGTTGTCAGTATGTAGAAGCAGCATCATGCTTTACTTGTCATGTTAATAGCTTAATTAGGAAACTGCAGTGCTAGTGTGGTTTGCTAATGCTTCACAATAGGACATGGTACAAACATTTTCAGTCGTGACATTTTATTTCGCTTTTTACTCCAAATGACTGGCATGTCGGTGTGGCAGCTTGCATGCCGGGGAATGTGTTGTTGTTGAATTTACATAATGGAAAGGCCTTTGTGAGACCTCCTAGTGGACCACCCCCCCATACACACACACACACACACACACACACACACACACACACACACACACACACACACACACACACACACACACACACACACACACACACACACACACACACACACACACACACACACACACACAGACAGAGGTTAACCAGCCCTCATGCACTCTGCTGTTTTGTAACAGTAAAAAAACAGAATCAATTTAGGCCCTTATGCAGCTTTTTGTGTTTGTCAAGGTTAGAGGTGGCTGCCAGTCTGGGGAAAAAAACAGTCAGAAGCAACAGTGACGTGACTTCTTGCGCTTTTAACACCATCGATTTTTGTGCTTTGATGTGTGGGAGTTTAAAGTGTGCACAATGCACATGGAGGTCAACCATAAGTATTAACTGCCTTTGATTTATGGAAAAGGAAAGCATTGTATTTATATGTGCTGCCATATGACCAACACTTGGCGAATGTAAACAACAGAGTAGTCTTCATTTTTTATCACCCAGTGCCAATTACCTAATGTGATCCTGGCCTCTACACACCCTCCACCAACCTGGGACTGGCCTCATGTGGACTGGCCTCATGCTTCCTTCAATGCATGAGGAGTCCAAGCTGCCTTCTTTTATGACACCTGGCCAGGGGGATGGCAGTTTAGAGACCAGGATCAGTGTATGTTTTGTGAGGGTATTCACCCTAGGGGACACATGCGAACACACATGCAGGGGAAAACATGCAAACTCCACACAGAAAGGCCCTTTCGCCAACCCCCGCCTTGGGTATGGGCACTGGAGGAGCAGACATGCCAACACCAGTTTGTCACTATGAACGTGACATCATGTGGCCACCAAGTCTATATATGGACTGTAATGCTTGTTTACAATACTTGTTTAGAACATTACCAGTAATACCAAGCGCCTCTCACTTCACACACAAGTCAGATTTTGATCATGGAAATGATTGTAACGGTTATGACTATTATTCAAATACGTTACTCTTACTGAGTATGGCCATCAGTCGGGTAAAGCTGTGAAAGCGTTGCGTCTTCCCCTGCAGGGACCAGGAAATTCAGCCTTATCTACTTTTCTTTTCATTGCAATATGTCATCTAGCTAGAATGGATAGAACTGTGCTCTCTACACCCACATCATGTTTTTTTCCTTCTACGCTACAGATTGCATACAGCAATAGCATGTAATTATCTAAGCTGTGCAATTTATACGTTTGGAGTTTGAACCATGTTCCACCACACACTCTTGCTCTCCACTATTCAAATCCACCTGTTTTATTTTTTCCTTTTGAATCAAACAATCTGCTTTCGTTAAGGCAGATGGACTCAAAACTCAGACACTTTTAACTTCTCCTTTTTGTCTCCCACACTTGTACTTCCTTTGCTATTATTTCCATTGTATCTTTGCTATTCCTAACCAGCGATCTTCGATCCTTCATTGTTCTATTCCTTCCTTTAACACCTCATTTTATTTTCTAGAAATCACCCTTCCAACACCCACAAACCCACGCTAAATAGCTGTGTACTGTACACATTGTTCCGTTTCTCCATCCATATGGATAGGTTTCATTAGATGTGTGGAGAAAAAACATGCACACCTGTTTCTTTTTGTGTTTATTTTAAGTTCTGCTTCCATAACACGTCATGTTGTGGCCACCTATCTTCACCCCTGGTGGTTTAAAAAAAAACTCCCACATTAAAAGCATTGCGCCTTACGGTATATACACACAACAAAAAGCGCAATTTAACAGACTGTGTGAACCCAAAACATTAGTCGAGGAGATAGCGAGCGATAAACAATGTTATTTGGCAGGCCTTTAGTAGTGGCATATGAAAACAAAAATAAAAAAGGGAGTGGGCGAAAATTGGCTCGCACAGTAAATAGATTTACGCTACCGCGCTGGTTTCAGAGCTATATAATGCTTTGAGGAAGAAATAAAACCGTTGTGGCACTTCAAAGGGAGGCCAAAAAAGGAACGGCGCCCCCACAAAGCAAAGAGTCACAGTCATACTGGAGAGGAGAGACGCTTTCCAGACAGTGCATGGCTGCCTGGTGTCTTTGGGCTGTGACTGAGTCCATTGCAGTATAAAACAGACCCCCAATCTGAAAAAAAAAAAAATAATAATAATAAAAATAATAATAATAACAATAGTGGTGCAAGGCCAGAGAAGATTTTTTTTAAATCAAAATCATTAAAACATGATTAAATGTTGCATTTTGATCAGCTTTAAATAATGCTATTAAAACCATTAAGTCTGAACACACCTCTTCAGACTCCATCTTCACTTGCAGTAGCACTTACCCTATCCTCAACCTCCTCCAAAATATGCATTTTCAGATTTGATTTCAGATTGTTTTCTGGAAAGCAATCAGAAAAGCCTGATGAAGATACTACAGAGTCTGTAGTATGTGGCTTGGTTCCACCAATAGCTTCTCTGAACTTTATGGAGGCCCCATGCTCAGGAGGTACTGTAGTATGTACTACTAATCCTGAGTTTAGGGAGCACTTCCGGTTCTGCTTTATCCTTTGTACTGTGGAGAGAGAATACAAACTGAACCGATGGTAGCAACATGGCGCTTGCAGGCACATCCTCCTGTTGGTCTCTGTGTTGCCTTGCACCTCCCTCTCTGTAGCCTCAGAGCTCAACTCTCATGTAAATAAAGCAAGGTGTATGTGTGTGAGTGCACATGTGTTTTGTAATGTAGCAAAGTACATACTCAAGTACTGTACTTGAATACAACATTTTACTGTACTTTGGAGTATTGGAATACCTTTATTCTACCACAATTATTTTAAATATAGCATTTCAAATGACCTACAATATACATTTTGGCCATTTGAAATCTACAGGCTCGCCTTTTATTGCATTTTGAGCTTTAGATAGGCTATTTCCAAACAAGTTTTCTACAACTATCGTACAGCTCTAGAACTATCGTACATTCCGCCAAATGAGTACTTTACTGCCGTTTACTACTACCGTTGAATATTTTGATACCAATTCTTTTGATATACTTTTTAATTTGTACATTGCAGTATTGATAGTTATGTGAAAAATAGAGGGAAGGATTGCTGGGGAAAAGAGAGTGTTAAAAAAGAGTGTTAAACGCAGTTACAAAAAAACAATGACAAAAAACAGTATTTTGCTGCTGCTGGTGCACACCTCTTTAACACACACATATCTCTCTCACTCGCCTGCACACACACACACACACACACACACACACACACACACACACACACACACACACACACACACACACACACACACACACACACACACACACACACACACACACACAGTTGGATAAACCCAGGCATGATGTAATATGGGCCTAAGCCAATTTCCCAAACAAGCCCAGACTCCTCCCTGGGCGTCTGCTGCTATGTGACCAGCTGCATTTACATATTATGTAAAGAGAACGGGAGATATTTTAGGTGTCTGGTCGTTTGTGACCAGCTGGATTTGCATATGTAAAGAGAAAGTGGAGATATATATTTCCAGCCGTGCGTTTATCTTTCCACAACGGTGTCCCACCGCTTCTGCACGCAGCTTATTTCCTCCTCCCGGTAGCCTATCATTTCCTGTTTCTCACTGGTGGGAAAAGGAACTGAGCACATTTTACTGGGCACTACTACAGTATAAGTTTTGAGGCATTTGTAGGTTTCTTGAGTAGTTCCAATGTTAATTAAAGGTAATAGAGGCAACTTAGAGGTGTGTTCAAACACTGTTTGTAAACAGATTTGTTTAAAAACAGAATCTAACTCCACCTCACCTCCACTCCATTGGCTCATAAATCTGCTGTGCAGTGCAATTAAAAACTCTTTCCCAGCCCCTTTAAAAAAAAAGATGGCCATTTTGTTTTGGGGGCGGGCTAACTCGTCCAAACTCGTCCTTGGCAGGGAATGAAGTAATATATTACTTTCACTAATATTAGTTCACATTTTGAGTCATGTATGAATTATATTTACTTTTACATTTACTTCAAAAAATAATATTTCTATTTTCACAAGCCGTGATGGAACTGTATGTTTTAGCATTTAGCAAAGGCACTTAATCCAGAGCAATTTACAGCAAGCAGGAACAAAACAGCAAGTAATATTTAAACTACATAAAACGTGTTTACATAAAAATGATATCTAAGTTACATCAGTTAAACCGTCCAGAGTATACGGCAAATGCTACGGCAAAATTCCAGACTTTTACTCGTAAAGGAGCATCTCTCCACTACGGTATTTCTACTCCAGTACTAGACATGAGTACATTTTTCCACCGCTGCTGTTACCTCTCCGCTGGTATATCACTATGCTGCTGCTCAACACAAGAGACGCTTGGAGAGCTGTATCCTGTATGTGGAAAATAATTAAGCCCTGTTTACGATGGCGTACCGTGATCTAAAAGCTCACAAAGACGTGTGGCGTCGGTGACACGCCCCCAGAGCTTGTAGATCGGCTATTCTTTGGGTTGCATGGGGCGCCATGGTAGTACCCACGGAGCATAAATTAAGCATTAGCCTCCGCGGAAGGGGGAGGAGAGCACCAGGCTTGGCGGCGGCAGATTAAATTATCTTCTTTTTGAAGGTTCGCCTTGGACGAGAGACAGCCGAGAGAGGGAGGGAGGGAGGGAGGGAGGGAGAGAGAGAGAGAGAGAGAGGGAGGGAGGGGGAGAGAGAGAGAGAGAGAGAGAGAGAGAGAGTGAGAGAGAGAGAGAGAGAGAGAGACGCTGGTGTGAGACGGAGCCCATTATTAATATGCAGTGACACATGCATACATCTGAAATGATCCCGCACGCTTCGTCATGGATCATAAAATCCCCCAAGGTGCCTTTCGCTCATCGCGGCGCCGAGAGGCCACCGCCGGCGCACCTCCGTATAAATCACGGGCGGCGCCCGCGCTTCGCCTCCCCGTTTTGGATAGATATGGATGGAGAGCGAGATCGGGCGAGAGAGGGAAAGATAGGGAGAGAGAGGGAGAGAGAGATGGGGAGAGAGAGAGAGAAAACTACCCTTGTGTTTTTATTAGATTGCCCGGAACAAAATTATATTAGTTCTGAGCGGTTTGCTCTGGATGGCGCGTTTGCGTGCTTGGGCACGGGGGCTCGCCTGCTCGCTCGGTTCCATAGCGTGTGCGAGGAAGGCGGATGGATGTGCGGGGATTGTGCCGGTTCGGCGTGGCTCGCCTCGCCTGCTGGAAGGTTAAGTGGGTCATGTAAGCCGCTGTCACGTCTGACGGCCATGTTGATCTCCTTCCGTTGATTTGTTGTGGTCGTTTTCCCTATACCTAGAGCATCCGCCCTCCTGTATCCGTCCGTCCGTCTGTCACGAGAGGCAGCCGCCACGCCACCACGGCGTCATAAAAATGGATGACTGCAGTCAGGCGGCGAGACAATGTGTGGTTATGCTAATCTACAAGGCAATTTACCCGAGTGTAGCAAAGCGGCGGGAGCTGATGATATATACGCAATTTAAAATTGGTTATGGGCCATGCAATCCAATGATGAGGCGTTATTGTAGGTACATGATATTTATTCAGGGTCCATGTCGGCATCCATCGTGTAGTGTAGGCATTATGTGTGGATTTAATGTACTTTCAGATCAGTAGCTGATTTCGTCTAGTAATATATAGGTATGGTGGAAAATGTTCATCTACCTTTTCACTGACGAACACAAAATATAAATAAACTTAGCTATGATGACTAAAATCCATCATCATCGTTTGTCAACAAATAAGAACTAGACTAAAATGTTATGCAGAGATTAGTGGAGAAGAGATCCAGTAGACCTAAAAGACAGGCTATGTTTGGTTGCACTTGGTTGTTTCATGCTGGAAATAGCATTGTAGATTTAGCATTTGCTCCAATGAAACCAGAATGAAAACTGAAACTTTTCAGATGACTAAAACGTGGAAACAAAGTAATCGTACTTCATTCAAAAGACCGACTAAAACCCAAATCGAAATCTGCCGTCAAAACCCAAATCGAAATCTGCCGTCAAAATCAATGAGATCATGTAAAAACGAGCCCGGGGAGTATTATGTTATTATGAGAGGAGGAATGACCGCCAAAAGTTTGAGCATGACCTTGCGCGCGCTCCAAAGTCCCCATTCCTCCCTGGGCATGATGTATACAGGTACATCACAATGTTCTTCCTCCACTCAGTGTAGCGGATGATAATGGAGTAATCACCCCGCCCATTCCGTCCGTCTATCTTCGCGGTTGCTACAAAAAAAAGAAAACCCCGACAAGATCCCACCCCCCGATGCCTGAGCGCTAGAGAGAGACACCATATATCTCATCTTTCATCCTCTTTCGTCTACTTCATTATAGCACCTGGAATATTCTCTCTTAGCGGCGGCGGCGGCGCGTACAGCACCATCATCAGCCCGGCATCGTGCCGCCGCACACGCGCAACATCCCTCTGATTACAACCCCGGCCTGGTGGAATGAGCCGCGGCGACGGCGGAGCTCATTACGAGGACTACACGGAGGCACATCAACAACTTCGGCTGGGATGATGGGGTTAGACGCGTTCCGCGCCGAGCCAATGGGCGTCGACTGTGTAATTGGAATTTCTACTCTTTTATCCCGCTTACGATGTTGCGTCCACCCCCACCTCCCCCAGTCCCCTGGTAGATAGCCCAAATGAGCTGTCTTCCATGATTGATTCTCACATTTCAGGGATGCCTGCTTTGACTAACCACCATTAGAGGGAAAGAGGGGGGGGGGGGGGGGGGGGGGGGTTATCGCGCCCGTGGCATGTTGTGGACTGTTTAAATACGGACTCGAGAAAGAAAGAAGGGGGAAGGA
>CM076983.1:24829228-24896728 GCA_039105355.1 Benthosema pterotum | reverse complement strand
TCATTTGTTCTTAAAGACTAACTCAGTGTATTCATACCTTCATGTGGATGAAAAGAGTATCACCTTCTCTCATTCATTACTTACTAGAAGCATCATGAAAGGAAGCTGATATTCCCAAGAGGCTATTAGATGGGGAGGAAAGGCTCAGGTTGATATGTTGGATATTGTGATCGCAGATCAAAGGAATTTGTAGCTTGGCACCCGATTTAATTAAGTGACACCTCCCACCCTCGTTCGTCTGATTTAGGGTGATCTTACACGGTCTTCACCAAAAAAAGGCAAATTGCTTTATAGATACGTATCTTTTTCGGAGCCCATGGGACTTTCAAATAATGATACAATAAAAAAAGGTTTAGAATTACCCGGGCACATTGAGGCAGAATCATTTAGCAGTTATCTAACGTTTCCATCTCTAATATCACATATCCCTGTGTGCCTCCTGATATTTCAGATTCGCGTGAGCCAGGACTTGACGGATAGTTCGGTGGTAAGATGCGCTAAAAGAAAAAGTTCACGGGAAGGAATTTGTGCGATCTCGTTTTTCTCCCGGGAAAGAGGTTGATCTAACCTTGGCTTTATCAAGCCAGTGCCAGAGGGGACTATGTGGACACGGAGAGAGTGCCAATCTCTCACAGAGTTGTATCTAGGGAACCACATGCAAATTTGCCAGCTCTATATTTCTATTCTGGGGGGGACTCCGCTAAAGTAGCTTTGCATAATTCACAGTTGATACTTATTTATCTCATACTGTGTCCTCCCGCTGACTACTCATTGCAGTCTTTTGTCTGAAATAAGGAAAAAAAATATTATTAAATCTTTTCTCTTTCTGGGGGCATCAGGCTTCTCCCTGTACAAATTAAAGTCTAAAATAAATATTAAACTAACATAATATAAAGTAAGTGTGCTCACGCTCAGAGTACATTATCCCCCGTCTTCTCACCACACTACCATCTCCATTCCATAGGCCTACAGTATATCTACCTTCCATTTTGCACGCCCCCCCTCCACAAAGCTGCCAAAAGCACAGAGGAGCTGGATAAACGATCGCCGCCACCTCATCAGTCCCCTACACACCCCCCACACACATACACCCTTTGCCCCCAGACACCCCCGCTAAAGCAACCATTTGGGCGTTGAGCAGCGTCGGCGCTGCTCCTCATGGGGGTTGTAGTTGGAGTTGGGCGGAGGGGTGGCGAGGAGGAGACATTACATGCTGCTCCGCTCTGACAGGTATCCATAGATTCCATTGACTTTGAATTAAAGCGGGAGTGCGAGGCGATCAATCACGGAGGGCAGAGGAGAGCACACTGTGGACACCACAGTCTCACGAGTGAGTGATGCATGGGGGTCCTCCTCCTCCTACTGCTACTGCTGCCACCACAAGCAGACACTATTACCGCCACGTAAGCCCTCCCACATATACAGTGGATGGCAGCAGGGGTCGCTGCAGGGGTCACCGGTATGTCCGTGAAGAATGTATCCGTGGTAAATGCTCGTTCTTGTCTGTGGCGAAGCTTGGATTGTGGATTGAGTGGTGCAACCACTCCGAAGGGCCCAGCTTTGTCCCTGTGTACATCTGCACACCACCTATCCCTAGGTCCCTATGTGAGGTGTACCAACATGGGGTTCCCTCAGCACCACTCAGCTCCCAGTTTGGTGTGTGTGTTTTTTTTACTCAGTTTGTAACATACATCAACTAGTGATGCAACCTGGACACATCGTCAGTGATGATACCTGGACTCACTGAGTGTTTCGGGTCTTTCAACATCATACACTCTCCTCCAGGGGACCCAGCCAGGGTTGATCAGACCCCAGCTTGTGTCCAGGATGCGCTACCCTACCCACGGATCTCCTCTCCTGATCCACAGCCACCGTGAGGCAACCTCTGCTGCCTCTGTGGCTTCCTTAACGGCCCTTCGCTTACTGGCCCCTGTGATGCCCAGCATGCTGTACACCCTACAGAGGGACTGGCCTGCGAACCCTCTGCATCCCACCTCGATGGGCTCACACCTTGCCCGCCACCCGTTGAGCCGACACTCCTCCACCAGATCCTGGTATTTAGCCCTCTTCCTCTCGTTGGCCTCCTCGATGCGGTCTTCCCACGGGACTGTGAGCTCCAGGAGCACAACCTGCTTGGAGGACTCTGACGTCAGCACCACGTCTGGTCTCAGCGATGTTTTGGCCACATTCTCTGGGAACTTTAACTGCTTCCCCAAGTCAACTTTCAGCTCCCAGTATTGTCATTTTCCTGAAGATCATAATGGTAGTTAGTTGTCTCCATTGTTCTTCAATGTGGATCTCATATTTTAAACAGCCAAGTTTCCAACTAGAAGTGGACTTAGTTATTATACAGTAATAGTCAGTTATGACTGATCTTTGCTGTGGACAATATATACGCTGTTTTGACAAAAATGCCATCAGGGACAAGGAATAGGAGATACAGTTGATTGGAATAAATGGATAGAATGGATGTCTATGAGTGCAATGTGTGATCCTGTCTTACTGACACTAAGGTCTCGGAGGCACTTGCCCATCGGGCAAGTGCAAGTCAGGTTCTACTTGCCCTCAGCTCATGGTCACTTGCCCCGCAAAAATATATTGTAAATTTTGCAGATGTAACTCTTGAGAACGTAAAAATGAAACCAAATGGACCCTTGCGGGTCCATTTGGTTTCATTTTTACACTCTCAAGAGTTAAAATATTCATCATCTTAATTAGCCCAGGTCTACACAACTAGAGAATGTAGAAGATTAGGTAATTTTGATGTGATTTTGATGTTAATTTGTTTTGTTTCCCAAATCCAGCCTGTAATTGTGGATAGCAATGACTGCCTTCAAGACAAATTTATCTTGTGTTGTGTTATAGTGCACTAAGTTGCACACTTGCCCGATCGGGCAACCAGGTAGCAGTCTTCACTTGCCCGAGCATCTTTTTTTTACTTGCCCCGGCAAGTGGGCAAGTGTTAGTGTCAAGCCCTGCTGTCTTACTGACATCAGCCTCCAAGAGGAGGCTAGCGATCGTACCGGCCATTAGCATCATGACCGCATCAAACTGCACTAAACTCAAGGATTACATAAATGGTGATCGGCAATATGTTTGGATCAAAAGATTAAGTGATTAAAAAATGGAACCAATGAATCTTTGTGTTTCACAAGTTTGGCGCAGCTAACGGCAAGTAGCAGCGGTTAGTGGGTTAAGGTGTTCTTTGCAGGTTGCAGACTATCCCAGTCAATGTTGGTGGCCATAACTATATGTTTTATATCAATTAATTTATATGGACGGTAATGGCGGTGATATGGTTAAGAATAATTGGAAAACGTGTGTGGCCGACGCTACGTACCAGAGCTATACTACTGTTATATCCTACTGACTGACCTGCCAGTGAGGAGCCCCTCCTGGGAGGACGTAGAGCTATACTCCTCCTGCCCAACACTCCCTGTGGACAGCTGCCATCCCAGTGTACTATTATCCCCCTATACCCGGCCTCTCCTCCCACCAGGGTTGTGACATTTTGACTCCACAGTGGAGTGATTAGAAGCAGCCGGTCAAAGGTAAAGGTCACTCTGACCTCGTACACAGAGAGGGGCGTGCAGCCGCGTTGCGCGGCTGGGTGTGTGGGCGTCTGCATTGAGTGTGTGCATGAGTGTCTGTGTGTATACTGTGTATGCGTGCATGCACATATTAGTCCACGTCATTGTGTACTTTACAGAATATTTCGTGAAGATTCTTGTAAACCATATTTTTTCTGTTCTATGGACCCTAAAGGACACAAAAAAGGTGGTTTACATTTTTTCCCTCCACCCTAACATTATTTTATCACCATGGCAACATGGCGTTGTGTATCAATCTGTCTGTATTTCTGTCAACATCATT
The DNA here is from genome assembly GCA_039105355.1 of Benthosema pterotum. Lineage (NCBI taxonomy): Eukaryota > Metazoa > Chordata > Actinopteri > Myctophiformes > Myctophidae > Benthosema > Benthosema pterotum. The sequence continues at coordinate 24,892,855 of CM076983.1, read as the reverse complement.
TCTCCAAATCTGCCTGCCCGATTAACACCAAATTTGGTCCAGAGGTGTATAATGTGCTCAAGAACACTCCATAAACATTTCACCATGATCGGCCCATAGGTGGCGCTACAGTACCAAATTCAAAACCAAAAATCGTGATTATTCACAAACAATTTGTCTAATTTCAATGAAAATTGCTGGGTTTTTGCACAATGGTCTGAGACACAAGCCCTGCAAATTTGACCACTATCCACCAATAGGTGGCGCTACAATAACATATTTAAAATGACCAATTCGCTACAAAAACCTTAAATAATTGTTTCAAATGGAAAAAAATAACTTGACTTTCTCTTTTGACAAAAAGAAATTGCATCCACGATAATTGGACAATAATAATACTACCCCCCACCGTCTATTAATAATAATAATAATCTGAGTGGGTGTAGGAGAAACTTATATAGCGCTTTTTTGAGTACCCAAAGACACATTGCATGGGGGGTGACTACAGAGGTAAAATAAAAAGAAGCAACTTAATTGAGGGGAGTCAGGTTGATCAGTGCTTTATATGGGGCCAGGAGTGTTTTGAAGTGGATTCTTTGTTTGACTGGTAGCCAGTGAAGGTCACAGAGAACAGGTGTGATATGATCTCTGGACCGGGTGCTGGTGAGCAGACGCGCAGCTGAGTTCTGGACATATTGAAGCTTATTGAGGACTTTGGAGGTGGTGCTGTGGAGGATACTCTTGCAATAATCAAGGCGTGATGAGATGAAGGCGTGGATGAGAGTTTCAGCTGCAGAAAATGACAAGAAGGGTCGGAGACGAGCAATGTTCTTGAGGTGGAAGAAGGCAGTTTTGGTGACATGGTTGATATGGGGAAGGAATGAGAGGGTGGGTCAAAAAAGATGCCAAGGTTGCAGATGTGGGTGGAAAGTAAAACAATGGAACCATCAATGCTGAGTGAAAAATCCTGCATAGAACTGGTGAGGGAGTTGGGACCAGTGATGATGATTTCTGATTTATTGCAGTTATTGGTTGGTTGGAGTGATGGCTTTGGTGGAGAAATACAACTGTGTGTCATCGGCAAATGAGTGGAACTGAGGTCCATGGTGATGGAGGATCTGGCAGTGTGGGAGGATGTTTAAGATGAAGAGCAGGGGACCAAAAACAGAGCCGTGGGGACACCATGGGTAACAGGGGTAGTGGAGGAGTTGCAGTTCTTGACAGAGATGAATTGTTGTCGATCAGAGAGGTAGGATTTGAACCAGGAAAGAGCAGTTCCTGTTGAATCAATGGAAGATTGGAGACAGGTGATGAGAATGGAGTGACTGATGGTGTCAAAAGCGGCACTGAGGTTGAGGAGGACGAGGATGGAGAGGTGAACGGAATCAGCAGAGAGGAGGATATTGTTGGTGACTTTTGTGAGAATGGTTTCTGTGCTAGGGAATGGAAAACAGATTGAAGTGTTTCGTAGAGGTTATTGGAGTCTATGTGAAACTTGAGCTGAGAGGCAACAGTGTGTTCCAGGATTTTGGAGATGGGTCAGTACTCAGTAGTTGCCCCAATATTTTTCCCAATATTGGGGTAAAAGTGGCAAGATGAGAGCAGGGGGAGCTGGCCAGTGGAGAGGGATGTTTATGATATTGGTGATAAGTGGAGAGAGAACAGGAAGACTGGCAATGAGAGAACAGGAAGACTGGCAATGACCAAGGTGATGGGTATCGGGTCAAGGATACAGGTGGGGGTTTTCATGCCAGAGGTTATGGAGGAGAGGTTGGATGCAGTTATTGCATTAAAGGATTGAGTAGTTGCTGCCGGACTGAATAACAGATGAGTAGTGGGACAACTAAAAAAGTTTTACTCTGATTACATTTTGGGTTTGGCTATTATAGCCTGTTCAAATTTGGCTCTCCACATTTTGAGCTATCGAGGTGCATGCACTGTTGAGAGCATTTTTGTATTGTTCCAGATGCGGTTTGTAAGCCTTGGAATGAACCTGTTTTCTTGACAAGCCGTTCCAGTTGACGACCCTGTTTTTTTAGTTGATGTAGATGATCCGTGTACCAGGGGGCTGAGTGGGTGTAGGAGACGTGCTTGGTCATTGTGGGGGCAAGTTGATTGAGACAGGTTGAGAGTGTGTCATTGTAAACATTGACCAATTTAGTGTTCGGGGTGGGTGGACTAGGGTCAGATATGGTGTAGGACAATAATGAGGACATGGAGGAGGGGTTAATAGATTTGAGGTTCCGGAAAGTTATGGAGCGTTTTTCATTGTTGAGGGGAGTGGGGGTGTCAATGTCCATGATGATGGCTAGGTGGTCCAAGATGGTGGAGCCAAGGTCCATGCTGGTGACATTATGAGTGGTTATTCCTGTAGTACAGATGAGATCCACAGTGTGTCCTTCTGTGGGGTGGGAAAACGGACGTGCTGAGTAAGATTGATAACGTTTAAAATGTCAAGGAATTCAGTGGCGCTTTGAAGTCAGGTGAGTCCACGTGGATATTGACATCTCCAGACAGAGATATGCATCTCAGTGAGCAGTGTGAGAAATACAGAAAATTGATAAGGGAACCGGTGGATTGTACAGTCCAGGAATGAGGCATTACCCCAGGTGAAGGAGTTTAAGTATCTCGGGGTCTTGTTCATGAGTGAGGGGAGGATGGAGAGGGAGATCAGCCGGAGAATCGGAGGAGCAGGGGCGGTATTGCAGTCACTATACCACACTGTTGTGACAAAAAGAGAGCTGAGCCAGAAGGCAAAGCTCTCTGTCTACCGAGCTATCTTCATCCCTACCCTCACTTATGGTCATGAAGTGTGGGTCATGACCGAAAGAACAAGGTCATGAATACAAGAGGTTGAAAAGAGTTTTCTCCAGCGGGTGGCTGGCATCTCCCTTAGAGATAGAGTGAGAAGTTCAGTCACTCGGGAGAGCCTCTTCGCCTGGAAAGGAGCCAGCTGAGGTGGTTTGGGCATCTGGTTAGGATCAGGATGCCTCTTGAGCAACTCCCTAGGAAGGTCCTCGAGGCACGTCCCACTGGGAGGAGACCCCGGGGCAGACCAAGGACCAGATGGAGGGATTACATTGACTCTCTGGCCTTGGATCGCCTCAGGATCCCCCAGGAGGAGGTCGCCCGGTTGCTCGGGAGAGGGAAGTCTGGAGCTCTCTGGTGGAGTTGTTGCCCCCGTGGCCCGAACTAGGATAAGTAGATGAAGATGGATGGGCAGGTTTGGGCAGTCTATGACTGCTGCGACCAATGGTTTAGGGCCAGACAGTTTGAAGGTGAAATGTTCAAATGAGAAGGGAACAGTAAAATTAACTGGACTGATTTTGATTTGATGTGTTGTTTGTGTATTATGACTATGCCACCACCACGTCCCTCGATGCGGGGTATGGGGCGTGGTCTTATTTAGTGTAAAATATTCCAAGGCTATTGCCTCTTTCTCCCCCAGAGCTTTAAAATTTACTTAAATGTGACAAGAATCACATTGCAATTACATGAAAATCACTATATTAATATGTGAAGACCATGCATCTGCTTCCTAAATGGGTTACTGTAGCGCCACCCATTGGTGGATTGTGGTCAAATTTGCAGGGCTTGTGTCTCAGCACATTGTGCAAAAACCCAGCAATTTTCATTTGAATTAGACAATTAGTTTGTGAATAATCGCGATTTATAATTTTTAATTTGGTACTGTAGCGCCACCTATGGGCCGATCATGGTGACATTTTTATGGGGTCTTCTAGAGCATATTATACACCCCTGGACCAAATTTGGTATAAATTGGGCTGGCAGATTTGGAGAAATGATGTTGACAGTAATACAGACAGATTGATACACAACGCCATGTTGCCATGGTGATAAAATAATGTTAGGGTGGGGGGAAAAAATGTAAACCGCTTTTTTTGTGTCCTTTAGGGTCCATAGAACAGAAAAAATATGGTTTACAAGAATCTTCACGAAATATTCTGTAAGCTGGATTTTGCTACACAACTACATAGACTATATTATTTCCAAATATCTCCTTGCTGTATAACAAGCCGCCAATCAGTTTAGACACTAATTCAATTAAATCAGTGATTAAATACACCCTGATTAAGGCAATCAAGCTTAAACGTGTTTGGTGCCCTATATTTTGTGTTTTACATTTTGCGCCGATGCATTAGCCAGCACAGCAGAATGGCTTTGTTTTTTGTCTTGTGAGAAGAGAGTGCCTTCTCTGCCTCCTCTTAAAACCTATGTTGTGCTCCTGAAACAGTCTGACATATTACAAAATACATACAGTATATTGTTAAATAGCTTTTATAATCTTAGCCTATTTTGGGGGCCTCATTGCAATAGCTTTATGACTCACCAGGGGGGAAAAAATCATAAGAGACAAAAAGCATTTCTGCAGTGGTACAGTAGTAGAGAAGCACATCTAAAAATGCATAAAATGTGTGGAAACAGACACACAGTCATATAAGCAGACAGGCAAGGTATGCAGGGACACCCACGTGTTAGTCTCTCTCTCTCTCTCTCTCTCTCTCTCTCTCTCTCTCTTTCTCTCTCTCTCTCTCTCTCTCTCTCTCTCTCTCTCTCTCTCTCTCTCTCTCTCTCGTGTTAGTCTCTCTCTCTCTCTCTCGCGTGTGCGCACGCTCTTTCCATATAGAGCGAGGTAACATTGCTCAATTTCATGCCGCGTTGACCTTCTTTTCACATGAGGCGCCACACTGTACCGGCACACAGCATGACACGTTAGTTATGGAAAGGTGAGGCAGAGGAAAAAAATACAAAACACAACAAACAAAACACAACAGGGTATTTCAATTAGTTTCCTTCACTAACTGGCTTGGAAGAGTGCCTTCTCCATATGTGAGTACTTTAGGAAAGAGACACGCTTTCAGAAAGAAGCTGCCTGCACTGTTGCTCTGAGGCAGGCTATGACTGAAAATATGAAACGCTCAGCAGGGGAAATGCACTGAACTGTAGTCCTGCGTGTGTGTGTGTGTGTGTGTGTGTGTGTGTGTGTGTGTGTGTGTGTGTGTGTGTGTGTGTGTGTGTGTGTGTGTGTGTGTGTGTGTGTGTGTGCGTGTGTGTGTGTGTGTGTGTGCGTCTGTCCAAAAATTCTGTGTTTCCAAAAATAGCTATTCTGGCTAACCATGTGCAGTCTGTTTTTGTAAAACTTGGACGTGAAACCCAGTGGCCATTGGCAGAAGGGTGTCATTACATCACTCAATTGAAAATATAAATTTTGAACAGGCATAGCTCATGAACCATTTAACCGCCAGCAATACAACTTTGATCCACATGTGCGTCTCACGAACATATATTCACAAACAATATTCGTGTTCTGACTTTTGACCACTGACCGTCAGAACACCTGCCATTTTGAATGATATGTTATGAATCTACTCCTTGAACACACACAGTTCGGACTGATGTCTAAAATCCCAGCGTAGAAGAAATTCACCAGGAAAGCGTCACATGATAGATATCTCAAATGATTCGTGGAGCCCCTTGAAAAACGAGATGGGATATTTCACAATAAAATAACTGAAGGGCGTAATTGAAGATGAGGGATTTCTGCCTGACAGCAATGATGTAACAACTGTGACAGGACTCATTAGGAGAGCTGGTGGTGGTGGTTGGTGGGGGTCTATGATCGCTATGAAAACAACACACGGCCAGCCCTGTGATGTCAGTCGTCCAGGAGTGGGCTCTGATCTTTGCCTTACCTTGCGGAGTCATACATCATAGACATGTCACAGAGGACTGACATCATAGCTGACTGATGCCACGAGGTCGACCACATGAACGTGCTCTGTAACACGCCGGCGATGCAATTACACAGCAATATTGTTTAGTAATTCATTGCACCGAACATTGGTTGCAATACGTTATCCGGCCAAATGGATAGAGTAAAGATAAGTCATCTGATTTCGTCGAACACCTACGAACCCGACGACGGGGTATCGAGGGTGGAGCGCGTAGTGGCACCGGCGTTCCCGACGTCTCCGGACGACGTGGTGATCGTCCAGGCCCTGAGGACGGCCATCGGGAAGGCCAAGAGAGGCTCCTTCAAGGACACCACGCCGGACGAGCTGCTGAGCGCCGTGATGGCTGCCGTCCTGTCCCGCGCGGGCCTACGTCCCGAGGACGTGGGGGACGTGTGCGTGGGCAACGTGCTCCAGCCGGGGGCGGGCGCCACCGTGGCACGGACGGCCCAGTTCCTGGCCGGCCTGCCGGAGACGGTGCCGGTCTACGCGGTCAACAGGCAGTGCGCCTCGGGCCTGCAGGCCCTGCTCAACGTGGCGGGTGCCATCCGCAGCGGCTCCATCGACCTGGGCCTGGCCTGCGGTGTTGAGAGCATGTCGCTGCGGGCCATGGGCGGCGACGTGGGCGACCTGAGCCCCTCCGGGCTGGCGGGCAACGACAAGGCCCGGGACTGCGTGGTGCCCATGGGGATCACCTCGGAGAACGTGGCCGAGAGGTTTGGGGTGTCGCGGGACCAGCAGGACGCCTTTGCCCTGGCCTCGCACCAGAAGGCCAGCCGGGCGCAGCGGGCAGGGCTGTGGGACCAGGAGATCGTCCCGGTCACCATCAAGGCCGCGGGCGCCGAGGGTGGCGTCGCGACCGTGACCGAGGACGACGGCATCCGGCCGGGGACCACCCTGGCGGCGCTGGCCCAGCTCCGGCCGGCCTTCAAGCCCGACGGCCGGAGCACGGCGGGGAACTCCAGCCAGGTGAGCGACGGCGCGGCAGCGCTCCTGGTGGGCCGGCGGTCGGCGGTGGAGGCCCGCGGCCTGCCCGTTCTCGGCGTCCTGAGGGCCTGCGCGGTGGTCGGCGTACCGCCAGATGTCATGGGCGTGGGGCCGGCTTACGCCGTGCCGGTGGCGCTGGAGCGGGCCGGGCTGACGGCGGCCGATGTGGATGTGTTCGAGATCAACGAGGCCTTCGCCAGCCAGGCCGTGTACTGCATGGAGAAACTGGGCATCCCCGCCGAGAAGGTCAACCCCAACGGGGGCGCCATCGCCCTGGGGCACCCTCTGGGCTGCACCGGGACCAGGCAGGTTGTCACCCTGCTCCACGAGCTCAGGCGGCGGGGCAAGAGGGCCTACGGCGTGGTGGCCATGTGCGCCGGCACCGGGATGGGAGCCGCTGCTGTCTTTGAATATCCTGGCCCTTAAGGGAGAGTTAGGGTTAGGACACAGGTCAGTTAGACAAGTTCATGTTTTGGTTCTGATGAGTATTTTGAGAGTTAACGGCACATTAGTGACTACATACTATATTACTAGTACCTACTCTACTTATCTGTTTAATGTCAGCTCATGCTAGCATATTTGAACTTTTTGTCTTTTTTCATTCATATATCAATTAAGTTAAATGATCATAAAACATCACTCAAAGTATAGCATTAGACTGTGGCTTCCGCTGGCCTAGTGGTCCAGGCGCATGCCACATATAGGCTCAGGCCTGACAGCGTGTCGCATGTTCGAGTCCCATTCATGGCAACCTTAGCTGGCTGCCTCTCCCCTTCTCTCTGTCCCTCTGTCCCCTCTGTCTTCACTGTAACTCTCAAATACTAGGCACAAAAAGCCCAAGACAAGTAGCGCTAGTCCTTCCGTTATGCAGCTCTGTGAAATTACGTCATGTGGCAGACAGGTCTGTGGACCTTTAATGTTTGTTTAGAGCACTTTTAACGAAGATCATTTTCTGTGACTTTAATGGTCGTTTAGCGCACTAAGTGAGACATGACCAGAATGATAAACAACCTTTTACTCTTGCAGTAACGTTTGATCGTAAGTGTCTTGGATACTGTCATGCATTATGCAGTAGATGTTACATTTTCTTGTAGGTTGGGGTATATTGCGCTGAGGATGGAACCACCATTAGATGAGATTTAGTTACCAACTAGATGTTAGTTAATGACAGTTTCCTGGTTACTGGACAGCGTGGCAGGCTGAACTTTATTAATGGTTTGACTATTATGTGCTCAGGAATTTAATGTTTTTGTAATAGACACTAAGACCACTTGCTCCGACTTGATTCCCCATTTATCACCAATGGGAATTTAGTGTTTGCATAGGTGAATAATAGCTGAATATAGGAGGGGCTAATGCTGTTCAGAATTAAATACTGTAAGTGACAAAAGCCACCACTGTAACAGCAAGCGAAACAAAATACGTCACATTACAATTGCATAATCCAAATTACTGCACTTCAGTACAATAATTAACTGCCAGCATAATCTGATCTAAGTGGAGCTTATAGGTTTTTCCTAAATGAAAAGAAAGCATGTATGCATGCACGCACGCGCACGCACGCACACACACACACAAATCACATTTACCACACTTTGGTGGTGGTAAACATTTTAGTACCGTATATTTTCTCTCAAAACCCTGTGACTTTGATACTTTGTGTGTATGCAGTAGTGTGATCATGTAAGGCCTTCATTTCTGACCATAATGGAGAATGTAGCGTTTTTCATTTCACTGCAGTATGCCGCACCCGCAGTAGTAGTGGTTCCAGTCAGTTTGATAACACAACATGCACATCCCAATGGACCTTGTATAACAAGCAATAGTGTTATTGTGCTCGTCGCTCACCTTTTACTCTCTCCGCATGCGTCTTCTCAGAGATCTGACCGCACCACGTTGATCGGCGAACTGATCAAATGGAACCAACCCGTATATATCCCCCCCCATCTCCATCACGGCGGTCGTGGACCCATTGTTTGGTTTTCAGAAGACACAGCCAGGCCGGCAGCCGGGCGCAGCGAAGTCGCTTGACCTTTCTGCTGATTTAAGCTTGTCCTTGCAAACACAATGTGCTGGGCTCCCAGACAGAGACACACAGCGCGCATCAGTGGAGCAGACATCTGCACGCTCCCCCCAGACCCCCCCACTCGCTACACAACAAGAAATTACATTGTCCTTATTGCGGCATGGGGGGGAATGTCGAATCGACTTTATCATCAAACCGCGGCTTTACAGTTGTAAGACTAGTTTTTTGTGCAGCCTCTTATGTTGTCTGTTATTTCAATGAGAGAGGGAAGAAGTGGAGACGGGGTTCAACAACAACAAAAAGTATTGGCTCCATTTTCGTCATCACTAAACCCCCAACTTCTTTGCCTTTTTTGCTATTTTGAAAAAAAGAAATGGCAGTTTAGCAGGGGTTTAGCAGTTGATAAAAACCAAGCCCGAGTACACATCATGCTATACCTGGTGGCAAGCGTACCTGCTACCTGATGTGGATATCTGGTAAGGTGTGAGGGGAAAAAAAGTAATTTAAGTTCTTGCAATTGAGGTGCAAAATGCCAATGTGCACAAACCAAATAGTCCACATGCAAAGATGGAGTGCCGTTATTTTTGTATTTTCTACAATTGTGTACATGTTTCACAGGTGTGTAAGCACAAGCTTATTATGTGCAATGTTGTCTTCCCTTTGTATTCAGGGTTTCTTCCTGGGGGCTGAGACCTTTCCATTCCAATGTGGCAATGAAAAAACAGTAATATAGTGACATCACACATCAGCCCCACCCCTAACTCACTAACTCAACATACACTATTGTTGCATTATTTCTAAAATATTAGGACCTCCTTTGTTAATTTTTGACCCCTCCGTCACATGGACATTGAGTGATATGGACGCAAAAACAGTGAGTGATATAGACACAAACATAGTTCCCTGTGATGGGAGAGCAAAAATTAATGAGGGGTGTGCTAATATTTTAGAAATAGGTCAACAATACAAATTCCGATATTTTTTTTATTGTTAATTTACTTTTACTGTGTGGCCCCCAGTGACCCCCACATAACTACTTCCCATTTCACTAAAACCAGAGCAGAACTCCCACCACAGGAAAATCTGAACTATCCCTTTAATGCACTTGGCGCCGTCCACGCGGGGCTCGTGGACATCCCGTTAGAACCCCTCCGCCGGTCACGCGGACGGCTCGTATCACGACGAGATGTAGATTTCATTCTTTAATCCAACTATTAGTCCGTGCGCATCGTCTGATGATCATCCCGTTGCTGACTTTCATTTGGGACAGAATTGGGGACAACTTTTTTTTTCCGTCCCATTGACATGCATTCAACCCAATGCATTCAAACGGCTCTCCTCCGGTTTGCCCCCTCAATGTCGCTGGCGCATGGGTTAAGCAGCCAGGGCTACACAGCTCTTCCTGACTTGTGACCCGGATGTTTTTGGGTACATCGCCAGATGATCGATTAGGCAAGACAACAGACACAGCATAACAGAAACAGCACATCCTGTTTAGGAGATCTGAGCTTCAAAATAAGGGCTTTTTTACCGATCGAACTGGTTTGAGCCGCGGCAATGGAGAGGAAACAAAGAAGATCCGATCGCGGTCAATGAGTTAATTACCTGCAGTGGGAGCCCACATAAAAAAAAACACATTTTAACAAATACTGTACACTTCCTCCTGATGTTTTAGGGTGAAAAAAATCATGGCACTCCATGTATATGTAATGCTGCATAAACTGTAGGCAGGTCCATGAAGAAGAGTGAAAAACAATCGACAATCTGTTTTGAGGGCAAAAAGCCCCCGATGAAGACACCATCAAAGCTTTTTTTGTTTTGTTTTTGGGGGGTGGGTGGTAGGTTTGCAGTCCCTGCGCCTTTCAGCCTGGTTCAACCTCTTACATAAGACAGACAGCCTCCTTCCCGCGGCTGTTGGTTTGTCATCCGCTTTAGCATTCAGAGTTTTTTTTCCCCCCTCCAAGCGCCAACATGCGCTGCATTAATTACAGCCTTAATTGGCGCAATAGGCGAGTATACTAAAACAACAAAAATATATATATCTATAAACACGCAACGCATCTCTGCAGGGACAGTGTGTCCTCTTAGGAACATTACGCCGTAAACAAAGACAAAAGAAACATTTAGTTTAGGAGGGGGAAAGAGCATAATTTCCCCTCGTTGGCCTGCGTCTTGGAGCGCTGGTACTCTCGGGCAGCGTGTAATGCCGTGTTTGTACATCAACAGACAGACAGTGTCCTTACCTTTGGGAATGGCTGACAGTTTCCGCTTGCTATTGGGAATTGGGATTGTCATTGCTTTAATCATCTCTGGTTTCAGTCAGTTTTAACGGATGTTTAGTGACGGATCACTAAACATGGGTAAACTATATTGTGGTACAGCAATACATGGCAACTTGAGCTACTCCAGTCACATGAAAAATAATTGCACACATTTCTTTTTTGTCTTTCACACTATCACTAAACACAGGTCAAATAGACCTTGCCGTAATTCCCGCCCTCTCCCCAGTGTTCACCCAAGGGTAGGACACTTTCCAGCCAGGCTCATTCATTCCAATGTAAATATAGTGGACATTACATATTAAATACTGGATCATTTTTGGAATGAGACCTTCAAAATGTTTTTCAAATCCATCAAGCTGTATGCAGTGGAAAAATGTGTCTGCGATATTTACCTTTTAAACAATGTTTTACCATACAGGAAAGATATTGGTGGAGAGGTTTGTCTATCACATGTTCTGCTTAGCTGTGATTGGACCTTAGCGGTTTGGGGAGGGGCTTACTGAAGGGTCTATTGGTCTAGGGTTAATCTGCCTGCTCCTTTTTGCATGTATAATGCTGTCGTATTATGAAAATGCATATTAATGGCTTTTGAGGGGTGCTAGCCCTTCCAGTGCACAGCTTTTGTACACATAAAAAAGACCATAATAGTATATTGACTATCATTTGCCTGATATACAGTCATTATAGGTTGAACTCTTCTGAAATAGTACACAAAATAGTACACGTGTCACACATTTTATGCTGGTAGATCAGCTATGTTTCAAATATTGTGCAACTTAAGTGATTAAATAAAAATGTTAAGCTCAGTTTGTTGGTTTAGTTAGTTTGTTGGTGTAGTTAGTTACAGTAGTTATTTAGTTATTGTTGGGCTGCTACACATTATTTTTTCCAATGCAAAATCAGTATGGGCATCAGACCAATCCCTCTGGCGTGGGTTTGGTTCTATTCGTTGAAGTGATTCATGGGACGGCGGCACAAACTTAATTAATGGCTTCACTGAAATTCTGAGCGCGCAATCTACTGCAAATGGGGAACAGCTGGCGAGCAATCGCCACCCACCTGGGTTTATTGGCAAGTCCACCAAGGACAGAGTGAATGGGCCTCCGCCTAATGCTATGATAATTAGCCGTGAGCAGTTTGACTAGGCAGCTTGCCTCTGGTTGCAGACGGATCATCCCGACAGGGTTATGGAACCAAGGTTTACTTTCCAAACCCTGGACCGCAGGGGAGCCGCTGGTGCTCATTATTCTGGTAGGAAGTTTAGTGTCGCATTCTGGTGGTGCCAGGTGAATGCAATTAACCACCTGTGCAGTAGCCTACAGTGGTCTAGGATTGGATGTGGCGGGAGAAGGTTAAAGGTCCGTCGCATGAGACCCATGTCACCCAGGGGCATTTTTGTCTGTAAACAAAGTGACAGACGGAGAACAACACCAGGTGAATATTTTATCGCAATGGCTAAGTTTAAACTGAGTAATAATTAAAAACTTGACTCTAATTAAAACCAACTGTGTTTGGAAGACACTGCAGTGATGGAACTCAAATGGTGAGCTTAATTTCTGTGGCTTTCATTGCTGTAGGCTTCTCCACGTCATCACACAGTGCCTTTACACATCTTCAGGAATGTTTCTTTTTTTCGCATGCATTGTTGGGTATGGCCATATAATGACCACAAAATGTGATCTGAAAGTGTGTAAAACATGTTTTTCATTTCACTAGCATCTCACTTTAACTGGAACAGTGAGCATCTCAGAACAGCATCTGAGAAACGGTCAAGCAGCTACTCTACTGGTCACAGCTGGAACTGCAGGCTGGCGAATTTGGACTCATGCGCAACAGAGAGTGCAACTGGCATTTAACAAAGCGCTTGCTCATGAAACAATCCAGGCACCTACATATGGACATTAGCCCATAGTTTATGTATAGCTCTATGCCTCAGCAGAACTCTATACACCATCTCCGGTTTTCTTTTCCGGAAGGATCGTTGGTTCTTTGGACTTGAGATCTGTAATTTGATCATATCAACACTTTTTTTCTGTGACATCTAGAAGGCCTACAGTAATTGAGTAAATCTACTTGAAGGTCCTATGACATGGCCCCAAAAGACCGTACGATACCGAACAATGTACAGCTTTATAAATCAACATACAGTACATCGCCATACACTGTAGTGTATGTAGCTTTCCTCAATTACTGTACTTAAAAAGCAGCACTATGTTGTGTGGTGTATCAGTGGCCACTTTAGACACAAATGGCTGCCAACATGTTTTGATGTCATTACCAAAGAGTCTTTGATCATGCCGACTTTTACTGGCAAATCTGCTTTGGTGCGTTGGCATATGCAACGATGTCTTCATTATACATTGCAGTCAAGCCCCTAGCAGGGACCCCCCTGAGTCTATGAGGTTAGGCATGTGGCATGGTTGTTATTGGTTAAACGTGTAACTTTATGATTTTATGTGACATACTAGAAACACACACACACACACACACACACACACACACACACACACACACACACACACACACACACACACACACACATGTGCGCATGCGTCCACACATGCAACACAGGCGCACACGCAACGCACACACCCTGCGTAATTGGCAGGTGGAACAATCACCCATTCGGAGCTTGTAATTACAGTTCTATAGCAGCAATTATACAATCCCACCTTTGTCGTGCGAGCTCCAACACGCATGCGAGCATACAAACACTTCCATTCTGCTCTAGTCTCAGGGGTGCAGAGGTGTAGCGCCGTTTTCTGGGCCCTGTACAAATCAGATTCGGTCTCTGTGGGCGTCGTCTTCCCCCATCTCCTGAAGAAGATCTTTGAAAACAATTAAGTAGGTAGGCTCACTTAATTGCTTTCTTACTAATATGCCTGCTACAGATTGCAGTCTGGCGCCGTCCTTAGTTTAATAAATACCTCAAGATCCGAACACAGTGTTCGAAACGGCAACATACTATAATTAAAAGTAAACTATTGTAGCTGCTGCAACAGGTCGACTTGACAGGATCATAAGACATTTTTCATGTTATGTAAGGTGTGCAGCGATTTCGGCGCTTCAGTGTCTTGTCTAGGCCCTTCATGACCTTGAACATGACTGCAGTGTTCTTCTCGTAGATCACAAACACGAGGGCAGCTGTCAGCATCGGCAGCAACAGACTTCGCTTTGTACAGTATAAACCCAGAAAACCATATGCCCCTCAATTCTGTCCATCAGCAGGTAAATGACAATGCACAAAGTTACTAATGCTCCGCCTTTTTTCCCTTAGCAATAGCTCCATTAAGAGCTGTGGGTACCGATTGTTTTTTAGCTATACTGCAGCGATTTGTTAAGACAATATTTTTATCATCCCATATCAAGGAAGAGGTATATATTGACTTCATCACTAGTTTAGTTCAACTCTAGTTTGAGTAAAACCATAGGTAGGCCTATACTGTATTAAAGGAGCAGTTAGCTGACAACCAATTATTACCTATTTTATCCACAATAGTGCCGACTAAACCTGCAGGGATGTAGAGGATTCTATTCTTTCTTTTATTATATTTCAAGTTTTAGAACACATTAGTCATAGTCCATGCATTTGAGAGCCCCTACAACACTGTTTTACAAGCAAAGCACATTTTACAAGCAAAAATGAAAGCACAAGATTTCCGTTTTTTGGTTATATACATATACATTATTATATACATTCCTGGCTTGTGACAAAATACTGCTGGATATTGTACAGAGAACCTTTAACATCAAGTCCAGAAGGATATAGTCTATGCAGAACTGCATTGAAATCGTTGTTCCAAAGATACAGGAACAGAAACTCAGGGTTTGCAGCAGGGCCTATGTTTCCAAAATATTATTTTCTCTCTCTCTCTCCCTCTCCTTTTCCCCCTGTTTTGGATCTCGGAGGGAGCCATTCAAGTTTTCTTTTCTTTGCCTAAAGTTCTACACTCGGATACTTTCTGATTACCTTGCCCCCTGCAATTACGATGCCTCCTGCGTCCTCTCCCGGCATCGACAGTCCACACCTGCGCACGCATGTTTTGTTTTTGCGACTAATTATGACGTTAATTGTGTTTCAGCCGCATGTTGTCACAGGCAGCCTGGTAATCTTAACTTGGAAAGTCACCAGGAGCTGCTGTTTTTCATCAGGCGCCGCCAGTCTTCCATCGTAATTGAGCGGCCGTATAATACGGACGCACCGGCCGGGGCGCCGTGATTAATAGTGACTTTTAAGAGAGTTAATTGAGGCAGGCCGCTGGCAGAGGGAGTCATTACTTAAGGTGGTTGTGAAGGAGGGGGAAGAGGGATTTTTTTTTTGGAGTGGGGTTGTAAGATAACACCCCTCTATTCTCTCCTCTCATCTGACCCTCAGCTGTCTGTCCGTCCCTCCATGAGGGGCTGCACCGGCTTATAGCTGCTCCTCTGAAGAGAAATGCTCTCCGGGAGGAAAGATCGGTAAATCCTCGTGGATAAAACCTGCCAGTCTCTCCCCAAGGCACGGGATCCTTACACCTGGGCCTTTTGTCTTAATCTTTCTCACTAGTCTCTCTCTCTCTCTAGTCCCCCTTTATCTCTCTCTCTCCCCCCTCCCTTCTCCCTCGCCGTACCGCGGCTTTCCGCCCCTCGTATTTCTCCATTCCATTCTGCTGAGTGCTGTCCTGTTCGCTCGCTGCGCTCTCTTATAACGCTGCGGTCTCATCTCTTCCGCTCCCCATTTGTCTCACCTTATCTCTGCCATCCCTTTTTTCTCTCCTTCCTTTACTTACTTACTCGGCTCCCTCTCGTCTCTTGCTCCCTCCCTCCCTCTCTCTTTCTGAGTGTCTTTATCTTAACCCCTCCATCTCCTTCTCCCCCGGCCTCTTCTCTCAGACATCCAGAGGAGTGGAGAGAGACAACGACGGAACGCCATCCCTCACATCTCCACAATGAGTACCTTGTTATCGTCTTGTCCCCCAACAATGGCTTCCTGTCTGCCTCCGCCTGGCGTCACCATCCGTCACTAATGAGAGACCCCGTCAAGTCCATGACAGGCGCGATTCCTCAGCGGGGGCTCTGACAAACAGAGACGTTCGTCGCTCCACTCGCCAAGGAGGGGGGGGGGGAGCGCTATAGGCTAACGCGGGCGGTCCTATAAGGTTTTGATTTTCACTTTCGCGAAGGCGTGCCTTTTCTTCGTTTCGCGCATATCAACTTCTCTTTGAGGGAAGACTACCCGCCGTATTGTATAAGATAAGGTACGCACCGGTACGACAAACCGGGGTAAAGAAAACAGGACATACTGTATATGCGGTGGCGTACGCTACTTGTATCGCTGCGACGAACCCCCTCGTTCCCTTCATCATCTGCCTCGCCTTTCACTCTTTTGTGAGGTGGGGGGGATACGCCACGCTTCGTATCGCCTCATCTTCACGACTCCTTTAAGAAATGCCAGCCGTCTGAACTTCCAGAGTGGCGTGGTGTGAAGGCCCCTGAGCACAATGCACACGGGAGCACAATGCGCCGCGGAATGTGTGAGACGCCAACGCCGAGTGGCAGCGGGCAATAGACATCATCCGCCGAGCTATTCAGTCACATCTTGCAGCTCAGCATGGCTTCACTTCACTGGAGGGGAGAGAGAGAGAGGGAGGGAGAGAGAGAGGAACTGTTGCATGAAAGCCTGCAGACCGTATAAGGCTGTCACTCTACCTCCAAAGATTTTCTTAGCTAGTTAACACATCGACCGACCATAAACATCATTATGGGCCGCTGAATAGGACCAAAAAAGCCAAGAAAGTGTTTTGGTATGGTGACTGCATTGTATTTACAATATAATTTGGTGTTTTATCTTTCCCTGTAAAACCATATGAGGCAGACATTTCTGCCTGGCGTGCTTAGCAATCTGGCTCGCTGTGTTCGCGATTTCTGTTTTGTTACAGTACTGCCTTACTTGTTACTGGGAAAAGTAATAATAGTACAGTAATATACTATAGTATATTACTGTAATATTATTACACTAGTAACACTGGTACTCTATATACAAGTGTAGTTTATAGCCTATTTGATCTACAAATAGCAAAAGTGCTTGTTATTTTCTATCCTGATCATACCGTTATATCTTTCATTTACATTTGATATTATATAACAGAGAGGTCCTGCACACTGCTACAGTACAACAATAATACATAGAGACACGTTAAGGTCGCTCGGATGTTATCTAACAAAAAAATAGCAGCCATAAAAATGATTGACCAGGGGGGCGGTCTTGCGGCTGTCAAAATAAGAGGCATTCCCCACAGCGAACGGAACCCTGATAAAGCTTCGTGTTGGTGTTGGCTTCCATCTCAAGACCTATTCATCATTTTCCAAGGAAAGGCATCCATTGGGGGCCTCTGAGTCTCTCACAACGCTCCATCCCCATCTGTTGTTTGCCTTCGCTAAATCCACTTGTTTTTCTGACCCCGTCTTTCATGTTGCCGAATGAAGGAGGACTTAGTGGTTCACTTGTCTCGCCGCCGCTGGCGACCTCCAGGAGAGAGCCGAGGCAGTCGCGCTCCGCTGATTGTAATGTCGGCCGACGCAGACAAACAACAAACAACTCGCTCTGTCACTTTTAAGCCTCCGTGCTGTTTGGAATCAGCATCGCCAGGTTTGCTTATTGTAAGCGGCTTGGAGCTTGTTTTGTTCTGTAAGAGTTGCTTGTAAATTATTGCTTGTTTGGGCTTATTTGGGATTGTTTCTAAGGTGTAGTTGATTTTATGGGTCGTTGACTCGGATTCTGGCTTCCAAATTAGTTTCATTATGAACCAACAGGATTCACCGGCTGTTTTGGGCTGGTAATTTGAATCCTACTCTCTAGACCAGAAATACACTGTTCTCAAACATTGGCAAGCCAAGGGCACCCAAATAAAGTATTATTTCACATTTTTTGCTGTATCTTTTGAGAGATTATAGATTTGGCAAACATATGTTGACATATGTGATACCGTACAACAGCCTAACCTTTTTTATTTCTCTCACAGTATCTAGTTAGTGTTGCGAACTTGGTGCATTTGTCGCTGTATATCCCAGACCCCCCCAGCGCCGAAATTAGTGGAAAAACTCTTGGCCGAAAATCTAGTACTTTTTTGTTGGTGAGTTGGGACGAAAGTGGTTAACAGGTGCCAGAGATTAAACCCTCGTTTTTCACCATGTTTAAGGTTTACCTATGATAGAGTCCTCCTTCCTTCCTAGAAAGTACCGTTGATAACAAAATGG
The DNA here is from genome assembly GCA_039105355.1 of Benthosema pterotum. NCBI lineage: Eukaryota > Metazoa > Chordata > Actinopteri > Myctophiformes > Myctophidae > Benthosema > Benthosema pterotum. Next base: position 24,874,592 of record CM076983.1, on the reverse strand, counting down.
ACCCTTATAGATCTGTAACTCTTGAGATCGTAAAATGAAACCACCAGATTTCATTTTACACTCTCAAGAGTTAAATTATATTTAAACATCTGAAGTACCCAATTTTCTACAATCTATCTACACATTTAGAAAATGCTATTTCGCAAGTTATTTCTCCTAGTCCGAGAGACTCACCATCAAATGGTGGTCTTCCGTGGCTAAAATGCAGAATAAATAGTGGGCACTGGGTATGAAAATGGTTGAAAGCCACTGCTCGAGCGCAATCTAGTGCATTTTGGAAGTGCCAGTATAGTGCATTTTGGACTTTGGCAGAACAGCAACAGTGAATCTAGTGGCGCTGCTGTGTGTAATAATAAGCCAACTGTAAGGAAGCTCACATGGTCATTGCTCTGCCAGGCCTATTAGCAGTGACACCTTAGATCACAGTGCGTTTAGCTCACCTCTGCCTCCTCCTCCTCTGCTCTCATTAGAACAGACATCTGGTTCACACAGACCCCTCTGGTCAGACTAACCAAAGGTGGTAATGGACAAAACAACCCTTTTAAAGGACCAGTGAATTGGGAAAAAAAACACTGTTTTCACACTTTTAGACCACATCTGGGGTCATTGTATGGCCACACCCAACAATGCATGCCCAAAAATATGTGAACATCATGTGTATTTTTTATGCAGGACTCCGTAAAACTTTGATTTTTTAATAGCGGACGGAGGAGTAGCTGTTCTTTTCCTGTAAACCAAAACGTGCTGCGTGATAACGTCATGAGGCCCACAGCAATAAAAGTCGATAGAATTTAAGCTGACTTGTTTTTATCCCATTTCTGAATTGTTCTCCACACACACAGGTGCCTTGATTACAGTCAGAAATACAATACCTGTACGTTTTTAATCACATTCTGGCATCCAGACAGTGTATTATGGTTTAAACTCAAACAGCATGTTAGAATATATAGAATTCTGGACACATTATATGGTAGAAATACGTCACATAACAACTGAGTGGCAGAGCTGAGCAACTATTGTAAACAAACTGTCCATGTGTCGTGTGTAGTAGAGCTCAGTGTAGAGCCGTCTCTGTTTTTGCCATCCCATCGCCTGAAGTTATGCATGCTCTGATTGGTTCAGAAACCCCTCTGTAATCGTGTAAAATCCATAATAAAAACCCCACCGTTTCTGGTTCATTCCACCGTTTTCCACCGAAAAGGGTCTGGAAGAATAATTATGCACATAAGTACATGTTGATGATGTTATCAACATGTGTTTCACCATGTTAAACCTCCAGTTCTAGGAAAAACAGAAGGGGGGGGGGGTTTTTATTACTTCCAACAACATATCTAGGGTATGTTAATGACATAGCAAAATATTCAAAATGGGTGGAATTTCCCTTTAAGTAAATGTACTTACTTTCCACCAGTGGGGAGCATTTTCTTTTTTTTTTTCTATTTAAATAAGCATTTTGTAGTCACTGTGGGGGTTGCATAGCCCAGACGGATGCCAACACCATCTGTCGTCACGGTGCCATATACAGTACTGTATATATTCCGGAGGGACGTCAACGCTGTGCTCTTATTTATTACGGATCGTGACAGCACGACCTCCTGGTTTCATTGGCTTGTTGGTCGATGGCCAGCTGGGTGACATCATGTCCAGTCCGTTGCTGCCGAACGGACGGACGCGTAGATTTTCGTTCCTTCGCGGCGGCCATGTTGACATTAAATAGCAGGATAAACACAGGCTGCGTTATTACCACTCGCACTAACGCGTTTAACCCCCGCCGCCTCGTGTCAATATGAACAGGTCCATGACTCATCTGTTAAGCAAGCGGTGAGGTCAGAGAACACCATGACTGTATGTGAGGCAGTATATTAAAGCAGGCACACGTACGGCACACACACACACACACACACACACACACACACACACACACACACACACACACACACACACACACACACACACACACACACACACACACACAAATGCGCGCACACACAAAGCTGTAATATACTGTAATATGTGACCAGAACATATAGGACAGAAACCTTATATGCCCCGTTTCCATTTCTTATTTTTATCTGCTGTCTGGTAGAAACCTCATTAATTACAGTATGTTAAAAAACTGTTGCTTTTCAGCATTTGATGTTGAAAAGCAACTATTTTTGAGTGCCTAACTATTGGCTAAAGTGTCTAAATGAATTTAGTGGTAGTAAAAGTGCAATATTTGTCTCTTGGAGGTAGCGGAGTAGAACTATATTGGCTGAAAAGCGCATGTGACGCCTAGTAAGCATGGAATTCAAGGAATTCAACAAACACTCTCGCCCATCGAGCTCCATTGGTAGCAGATCACACGTTTGCAGTTAAATTCGCGAAATTATGGCATTTTAGGGCATTTTAGGACATTCTAACGCATACCTGGGCATTATGCGGCCCGGGGGCCAAATGCGGCCCTTTGGTTGACTCTGACCGGCCCCTGAAAGTGTACCATGGTTTTTAACCAGTGGTCCGGGGACCACCAGTGGGCCTTGAGAGACTTACAGTTAAATATGGAAAGTTGGTTAACCAGGTGTAACTCTTGAGAACGTAAAAATGAAACCAAATGGACCCTTGCGGGTCCATTTGGTTTCATTTTTACACTCTCAAGAGTTAAAATATTCATCAGGTGAATTAGCCCAAGTCTACACAACTAGAGAATGTAGAAGATTAATGGTTATTTTGATCTGTATGTTTGACTGTTTTGTTTCCCAAATCCAGCCTGGAATCATGGACAAAAGCAAAAGAAAACTCTAGTTTTGGGGTCTGTGGGGCTAAAATACTCTTACCGGTATCTTGAAAATTAAATTAATATTACGCATACTTTAGTTCAGCCTTTAGTCTTGGCCCTCCACAATATTTTATGTATCTCATTTGGCCCTTTGGGAAAAATAATTGCCCACCCCTGTTCTAACGCATTAACAGACCTCTCGTCACTCTAGTGAATAATGATTTAACGTACTGTATATTATAAGGAAATAGGCTGTTTTCCTATTTATAGGTGACGGCCCCACCCTTCACCACCCACCAGGCATACTTAATGAACTGGTGGGGGTGCCCACATAAAAACAGCAGTTAAAAAATACTGTACATTTTTTCAGGGGAAAATCCTCCTCCTTGTATAACCACAAGACCTGACCTGCTTTAGGGTGGCAAAAAATCATGGCACTCCATCTTTAAATAAATGTAAATTGTGTCTGTTTCCAATGCTGGTGACAGACCTGGGGGGGCAGTGTATTCCAGATGGCTTGTACAGTGGAGCAGGGGAGGCTCGGAGCAACACGGCACACACACAGGAACTATTATGAAGCCATGCCGCCTCCATGTGTGATTCCCATGCAGAGCACACAGCCAGATCTACAGCACGGTAACTGAGCTGACACTTGTGAATTGGTTGTTCTTTTTTTGCGATAGATAAAATATTCCATCAGATGTGTTTTGATACACGGCAGGCAGGCCAGCGAGCTTCAGAGAGCTCATGTCCCTTTTTGATGAGCGGGAGATGTTTTTTCCCTCCATTCTTGTTTTGTTTTTATTTTTTTTAATTTGCGCCACAGCATGTGCACCCGGAGATGCCACGCTTATAATTTAGTCTCGGGACATTTGCCTCATATATAATCTGACTTTAATCATGGCAATTGTGGAGATAATAATTTTCACATCCGCGCGGGAGCCATACACAGCTGCCACGGCAGACCTTGGCGTCTTGGAGTTTGAACAGAGAGCTTGCTGAAGCGTTAAATATTTCAGTAAACAAGCACAATTTAAATATTGCATGGACGGAACGATTGATACGAACTGAAACTACTTCATAAAACATTAAAGGACGCTGCGTCGGGGGCTCTATATATCTCTTTCTCGGAGCGTCGATTGCTCTGCATTCTCTTCATGCTGCGTTTCACATGCGTGGCAGCGATGGGGAGAAAGAAAGGTTCCTGCCGTGACTTGTAGTGCGTTCGCCCGTCTTGGGGGACGATTTGGTTGATGGGAAGAAGCGTGTGGTGGACAAAGCACTGCCAGTGTCTGTAGAACTACTCAGTTACTACTGTAAAAGTCCAGATTGACACTGTCAGCTAAATCCAACCTGAATCAGATCTGAGCCACATTAACCTTGGAATCTGATTTGTTTAAAAAGGATCATGTGATCATCTAACCAATCAGTTAGATGATCACAGGCCTGATTTACACTGGCAGCCAAATGTAGCCTGAATCAGACCTAAGTTCCTGCACGACTATCTAATCACAGCTAAGCATAACATGTGATAAACAAACCTCTCCACCAATAGTTTTGTTTCCACTGCATACAGCAGGCCTTGTTGATGGATTTGGAAGAGGTTTTGAAGGATTGGTTTCAAAAAGTGAACCAGTATTTAATGTGTAATGTCCATGACATTTACATTCACATTGGAATGAATGATTGGTTGGAGAGAAAGCGGGGCTTGCTGCAAGGTCTAATGGAAATACTGTGTACTTAAAAGAACTCAGTACTTTAACCTTTGATACATTAAGTATTTTTGGCATTGAAATACTTACAGTATGTATCAAAGGTTAAAGTACTGAATGAAATTGTAATTGACTTGAAATGGGACCTACATTTTGCATAATGAGTAGTACGACTCATGCTAAATTTCAACCATACATGTATTTTCAAAATCAAACATGTAAGCTTACAATGCGTTGCACGGTGCACACATTGTAGGGGAAAAAGAGAGAAGAAATACAGTAGCTCAGGCAGAATGTAAAGCCAGCATGATGTAGCCATAAGACCATGCGGCCGCAGGGGATATGAATATAGAATCCATACACATAAAAAATGCAACAGAAAAAAGGTTTGTGTCCAGCCAGTGTGGAAGCAGCAGTCTCTCTGGCTTCTTCCCTGTGGTAATAATATCTATTTCATACAGCTAGCGTAGCGCCAGCTTCTCTGGCTTTAGTGTATTAGGGACGGTTCTGACCGAAGCCCACCCAAAGGACTACTCAATCAAACGTTATGGGGAATATACATGTTTTATATAAACTAGACAAAAGTAAATCTACCATTAATCATTTCTGATTGTGTGCGTAGCATTTTTTAACCACTCAAAGGCCTGGCTATGTCCATACACCTGTACATGCACCTGTATGCATGAAGTGGAGCTGTTGTACCAACAGGGTGGCGCTGTTTCACCAATGCAGAGTATTTTGTTTATTTTTTTATTTATTGAAAGTTTTGGACCCACCGTTTGTCTGTATGGCTTTCCTGTAGGCCTCGTAATGTCTGTGTCATAACAAGTGTTCCATGGCCTACAACTTTAGATGTTCTGCAATTCTACAAGCGTGTAAAGTGGTTGAGCTCGTATAGATGTTCTATTTCCTCTAGCCTGGGTGTACCATGCAAACCGTCCCCCTCCACTCCACACTGTTGATTAAACGAGAAGCGACATTGATATGAGCACCATAACAACAACAAGCGCCGTGTCCCTGGATAACGCTATGCACTCCTATCCTCGATAAGCAGCACTCGGAGAGGCGCCGGCACTTACGGATGCGGCGGAGCATGCAGCGCTGCGGTCGGAGGAGAAAGACGGCGTTGTTTTCTTCTTCTTACGATGCTCTTAAATCATCTCCCGGCAGCAGGGCCGCGCAAGGACACCGCAAAAGATAGCTGGTGGACACTCACACTGTCTTCATCCCTCCATCACATCTCTCTCCATCCCCCCTCTCTCTCTCTGCAGTGGTGGAAAGCTTTTACTTCTAAGAGCAGGGAGCGTTTTTATATTGTGGCTTTACTTAAATGAATAATAAAACAATCTGTGTAGCCTGCAATACTTCCCACCATCCACCACCTAACTATTATTCTGGGATGCTGCAGAAGAGTTTATGGGGATGTGTAAATTTATAATTTTGGCATTTAGCAGACACCCCACGTCCGGAGTGAGTTATGCGCCCGAGATGAACAGTGGATATGAGACTGATATATGCGCAGCGTTACCCAGACCTTCAGCACAGAGTATCTGGATAATATATCATCTCTGTCAGGCGGAAACCTCGTATGTCCAAAAACGGCTACTTCTCGGCATTTAAAATTCAAAAGCAAAAGTAGCGCATTGACAAGCTCAAAACATGACACTTTGCACTGCGTTTTGACCTTGTTGATCTGCTACTTTTGATGCTTCTGTGTGATGCTGTAATATGATCACGTAGGGCACAAACTTACAGAAAAAACACAACATTAAAATGTGGAGATAAGATGTTTGCTGACCGACAGTAACGATATGGACTGCCCAGTCTATCGGGAATTAAATGTTTACATTTGTTACCCTTAACAGGACATTATGTCATGGCTCTGTAGTGTGCAAAAGTGTCAGGAGTCGAGCAGAAGTCATGAATCCAAAATGCCGTGCTATACTCAACCACACAAACGCTTACTTATCATTCCTGGAAGTTAGCATGCTGATTTTGGATTAATTAAAAACTATTATATCAACTATTATATCATAACAACTATGATAATAGCCCTTAAAATAACCCTGCCAAATGATGATGTCATTGAGCTTTCTGAACTATCCTCCACTGCCTTCCTTTGAAAAGAACCATATATGGAGAGGCATTCAGGGGTAGAATCTGATCTAATGCCATTCAAATGCATGGGATAGAAACAGTGCATTTTTTCCCCTCAAAATTGCTGATATGCTCGATCAAAAGATTAAGTAAAGAAGGGAATCAATTCATCTTCCAGCTACACAAGTTTATAATAACTCACATTATAAATAACTTCAGATTTAGGAATAATGTTAGCTTTATAGCTAACCTTAAATTCATGATTAAGTTATGTTTCAAAAATACGAGGTATATACAGTTCGGAGGTTCCGCGCAATGCGGACGAAAATGAAAGCCTGGGTGTTGGGGCTAGTTCGGAGGTTGCTGGACTTGCGACTGTGTTTTGAGGATGAGCTTAAAGACGTTTGGTTAAAAGGCATCTGACATAATTTTATAGAGAGTACATGACAGTAGTCCACTTGTACTCCAAGAACAGGCCAGCTAGAGTGTCATGCTTTGCAGTGGAGCCTGGAGGCTATAGTGGGCTTAATGAACGACACACGAACACAAACACGTTCACTGAATAAACAAACAACAAGAAGGCACGCCACCCTCGGCGCACTTTCATCTTCAAAGAGTCAAATAATTGCAACTTGTGTCATTTTGCTTGCTTTTTTATTTTTACATATGTCACAGTATAGCCGAAACAAATTGACACTTTCCACGACAGCATAAATTGCAGTGGATGAATGTGTGAAGTTACCTCACCCTGGCGCACATTGTTGGCCTGGGTATGCGCAAAGACGTTTAGCGTTAAATGTAATTACAGCCACGATGCTATAGCAGTTTAGAACTGCAAATTAACTCACTATGTTTTATCGTCCGGAACCTTAATGGCTTTAAAATGTATGCATTGGCAAGTATTCCAGGAGAAGCTTCAGCGTCAATGTACAGCGTACTTGTATTGTATATACAGTAGTGTAATGTCATGCAATGCAAATATAAACAAGATGAATACATCCATTAAGTGTACAGTGTTATAATGCTGTTGAAATGTATGTAGAGGGTATATGCGACTGCATAAAGTGAGTGGCAATTGGAGTGACAAAGTGCGATATCGGGCAGGACTTTTCTGTTTGTATGTATGGGCTGTGAAAGGCAGAAAGTACCTTCCGGTTATAATGACGACATCATACATATACCCTCTGTTGACTGCCAAAAAAGGATGGGTATCTAGGATATCTGGGTATGTTTTTAACTTTTAGTTTGTTTAAATATTATATAGGCTATATATAACATTTGCCTGGCTCCAGCCCTGAATCGACACCTTAAAAAACACCTTAAAAAATACTATCATTTTTTTTCTCCTGTGTCTCAAAGTATGCTGATGCTGCCTCTGGTGTCGTCAGTACTGGTTGAAAATCTGAGTAAGACAACTGATTGTCCCACAGACCTATGAATAATAGTTTCTTTAAAGAAGCGCCAGGTTTTCAAAAAATTATCATCCAACCTATTTGACTGTTTTTGTTCACATGCTAGTAACGCTCCTCGGCTGTGTTTGTTTAGTTTCGAATGTGCTAGGCCATTAGTCAATAACAAAGTCAAACTAAATGATAATTCGCACTGAGTGTCAGGCAAATATATATCAAGAAGAAACCTCTTCTCCATATTCTAACATGAACTTTGGACTACGTATAGCGTTAGCTTGTAGCATTTTGCTTCTTTTGCTATTTTTTAAGTTGAATTCACAGTTCGAACGTAAATGAACGTAACATGTCATGCAAGGTTCAAGGTTACTTTATTTTGTCTCCATGGAGAAATGTGTCTTGGACATACAGGCTTGCAGCAATACATGCAGTACATCACAAACCAAAATAGTACAGTACATTGGCTCTTACACCTCCATAGTCCTACACATCATCACCCCCTATAGTATCACCCCCTACTATAACTTAGTTATAGTAGTTAAAGTAACTTAGTTAACCCATTTTGGGCAGGAACACATTCTAATTATGCATTGTTTGATACTTCAGCTATTGAAAAACAGCAGATCACAGGGCGCCAAGTGGTGCACTGTGAGCTTGTGGATCTGTTGTTTTTTGAAACACGCCCTTACTGGTCAAAGTGACAGATGTGTTCCCCATAAATAAAAGACATTTGGGTTAAATTTTAATAGTAATAGAATAAATAATAAACAGCCAGGCCCATCACTGAGACGGCGATGGCAGAAAACGCATAGGGATCGCGGAGCTCACACAGATCTAGAACAGCGTGGACTTGTTCTTGAAGGTCTGTTTCTTGACCTTGGCCTTGGCCGCCGCCTCCCGCTCCTTCTTCTCCCTGGCCAGCCGGGCCTCCTCTCCCTGCCGCCGCTGCTCCGCCGTGACTGGTGGGCACTTGTAGAGCTTGTTGACCCGCAGCACGTCGATGTTGGACATGCCCTTCCTCTGGCCGATCTGGACGGTGGCGTCGGGGATGGGAGTGATGGTGTCCAGGCTCGGGCTCTTGGAGAAGGCGGTCCTGTACCAGGGGGGAGAGAGAGACAGAGGAAGAGGATTAGCATTACTGTATGAGTATTAGGAAAAGGAGGAAGAAATACGTCTGCAGCAGACTTAGTGACGCAGGAGGAGACGTGGGTGGGGGGGTGGGGGGGCTGGTCATTGGCGGCTTAAGCCTTAATCATACTCCACAGTGAAGTGACTCGCGGTGAAAGATTTTCACCGTGGTGTAGTTCTTTAAGGCTTCACCCTTCACCCTGGCAGTGAGTTTATGTATTGACTTGTGGACTGGATCTTTTTTGGATCATCTGTACTTTGAGTATGTGTAGTACATTTCTGCAGTTGCAATGTATGAGCAGAATACGGACACTATACTGTAGGCTCAGGGGTTTTAAACCTTTTTCATGGCAGGGCCCACTATTTATTCTTCATTTTAGCCATGGACCACCATTTGATGTTGAGTTTAGTCTCTTGGAGCCAAAACTAAAGATTTTCAAGTTTTGTCCACAATTTAAGAGGCATAACTGAGACAAATGTAGGTCAAAACATAATTTCTACATTTTCTAAATATGTAGATTCTTGAAAAAGAAGTAATTTAAATATAATGTAATATAATGTCTTGAGAGCGTAACATGAAACCAAATGGTTTCATGAGTTACAGATCTGTCCAAGTGTCCATTTGGTGTCCATCATTTAGCCTGGGACCACCTGGGATCCTCTCAGGTACCACTGGTTGTTCCCGGACCACTGGTTGAAAACCACTGCTGTAGGTTAATGGTCCTTTACCTTCCGTAGTGCATCACAGAGCTGTAGTCGTACGGAGTGTTCAGGTTGTTGGTGTCACGCTTCTTGAAGTTGCCCTCTTGATCTGAGGAGGCAAAGGAGACAGGGTGTCAGGGTGTTCCGATGTTCACTTTAACACCATTTAAAATGTTTAACCGTAGGCTACATCTCTCTGTCAATAATATGATCTTAATGATCTTAATGTGAACCAAACGAATCCTATACGGGTCCATATGGTTCCATTTGTACAAAATGAAATTGAGTTGACATACAGTATATTTTAAAGGGTATGTTGTATGATTGCAACTTTGCACTCGATGGTCGTGCTTTATCATCATCAATGGCACTTCTGCACTGCTTACGCATAAAGCGGCGCATGCTGCAGCGCATGCACCGACGCAGGGCATGCACCGACGCAGGCCGCAGCGTGCATGCACCGACGCAGGCCGCAGCGTGCATGCACCGACGCAGGCCGCAGCGTGCATGCACCGACGCAGGCCGCAGCGTGCATGCACCGACGCAGGCCGCAGCGTGCATGCACCGACGCAGGCTGCAGCGTGCATGCACCGACGCAGGCTGCAGCGTGCATGCACCGACGCAGGCCGCAGCGTGCATGCACCGACGCAGGCTGCAGCGTGCATGCACCGACGCAGGCCGCAGCGTGCATGCACCGACGCAGGCCGCAGCGTGCATGCACCGACGCAGGCCGCAGTGTGCATGCAGCAACGCAGGCCGCAGCGTGCATGCACTGGCACAGGCAGCAACGCAGGCGGCAACGCAGGCAGCAACGCAGGCAGCGGCGCAGGCAACAGCGCATGCAGTGGGTCAGGCAGCAGCGCATGCAGTGGGTCAGGCAGCAGCGCGCATGCACTGGCGCAGGCAGCAGCACAGGCAGCAGCGAATGCAGAGGCGCAGGCACAGGAATGCCATCACTGACAACCCTGTCACGTAGCGTTGCGTATCAATCCTCTTACATCCCCAGATGTTCTCGTAGTTGATCTTGACGTGCTGGTCGCGGTCGCTGCGGCTATGCTCATGATAGAAGCCCAGCGCGTGCAGCAGCTCGTGCTGCACCACGCCGTGCTGCAGGCAGCCGACCTTCTGCAGCGACAACACCTGCTTGTCCCCCGTACGCCCCAGAGACGAGTAGCACCTAGCGAGAGAGAGGGAGAGACTAGTAAGTAGTGTAACCAGTGGTGGGAAGTTTTTGAGCGGTGCAGCCACTCCACGGCTTGGCTTTATATGTTTCTAGTACTAACAGTGGGCGTAGTTTTCAAAAATACAGAGTACACATGGCTGTTCCTATGTGTAGCTTATAACGGGAGGCTGTTTCACCAATACACCAGTACAGAGTACACACAGCACCACTCAGTTCACACATTGGTGTGATTTTTTTTTTTACTCAAATAAATCAATCACTGCAATGAGAGAGAGAGAGAGAGAGAGAGAGAGAGAGAGAGAGAGAGAGAGAGAGAGAGAGAGAGAGAGAGAGAGAGAGAGAGAGAGAGAGAGAGAGAGAGAGAGAGAGAGAGAGAGAGAGAGAGAGAGAGCAATCGCATTTTGCAAATAATTGCGTGGTGTTTGATGCAGGTGTTTGGAGCAGTGCAGACTGCTGGGTAGTTTATTGCATTAAGGCGTTCAGTTTAGAGCCGGCGGTGGAAAATTAACTTTCAAATACACTCCTGACTCTCGGGATTGGCGTTTCATTACATTTCAGGAAGTTATATTTTATTGTGTCCGCTTGTCTGTTAGCTAGGATCAAACTAACTTATGTAAGCATACTGTATAAGAGCACATTAATGCCAATAGAACGTTTGACTTCTTGCAGTCTAAACCCTAACTGTAACTATAAAGATATACGTTGTAGTTTGAATCATCATACTAACCCAATAGAGTACACACACCAACAGCTACAATATAAAATGACAGAGCCAAACAACACAGTTACAAACTACAAACCTAATTCCCTGATTTTGCTCAAAACTATCACATCTATGATGTCTACAAGCACACACGAGCTTGTACATCTGATATTTTTCAGTGGATAAAATAATGATTCATGTGATTAAATATGGTACTTAAAGTCACACATCTTAACTGTGTGTTAAAAGCTGCAGTGATGCTGCTGTGCATGCCGTGGAATTGGCAATGTTTGTCTTCAGTGTCTCACCCGCGTTTGGGTTCGATGCTGAGATACATGTTCTCCTTGGTGCGTGGGACGAAGCGGACGCACGTCCTGTAGTGGAACTCGTCCATGGCGGTCAGGATCACTTCCCTCTCTGCTTCGTCTGCAAAAAAAGCACACGAGGACAGCCATGAGGCAACTTGTGTCAACACAACGTGTGGAATGACTATAGTATGTGAAGAAACAGTTTATCAAATGATAATAATGAGTTTAATTGCAAAAAAAGAAAAGCATAATATTAAGTATTCCTGAAAATAATGTGTTTTCGAATGAATACAATACTACAATCGTACAGTGGCATGCAAAAGCACACAAAGTTAGCAGATCCACATGCTTAAAACACATTTCTTAACCTTGATTCTATCTATTGCAGTGGTTTTGGGTCTGGGGAGCACCAGTGGATAAATGATGGAAAGTTTGTTAACCAGATGTACTGTAACTCTTGAGAGCATAAAAATAAAACCAAAGAATGAACCGCAAGAGTTAAAATGTTTATAAACTGAATTAGCCCAAGTCTACACAATTAGAGAAGGTAGAAGAATGGTCATCTTTTTGCCTGTTTTGTTTCCAAAAGCGAGCCTGGTATTGTGGACAAAAACAAAATAAATCTTTGGTTTTGGATCTGTGGGGCTAAAATGTCCTCAAATGGTGGTCTGTGGATTAAATGCTGAATAAATAGTGGGCCCTGGTATCAAACTGATTGAAAACCACTGATCTATCGTATTCCATTGTAGCACGTCTTACTGTATTTGGAGCTGAAGGTGAATGGGATCTCCACGTTGCCGTTGCCTGACTTCGGCCAGGTGCAGTCGAACGTTGCGCTCAAGCACTTCATGGCATTCCTTTTTCTGGGAACAAATATGTCTCCCTCCAGCAGAAAGTCCCTGGTCCCTGCAGTCCAGAGGGACAACGCAACACAACATAGACAGATCAGAATGTTAGACGGCCATCACATAAGTAAAGGTTTATCTGTTCAACGTGTGATGGATAAACAGAGATTTATAGATTTTGGGGCATACAAGACACTTTTAATCCCATATATATATAGTATAAAGCAAAACTAAAATGAGCATTCTATCTATGCACGTCCCTGACTATGTACCCCCTTTTTATGAATAACCTTTAATATTCTCAAATACATATAGAATAGAGAGTATGTTAATACAATACAACTTGCGTTTGGTCTCCCTGCTCTTCTAATGAGACATTTTAGATCATGTCGAGTTACAGGGTCTGACATGAATTTTGACCTGATGGTCAGGAATAAATGAGCCTGCCGGCTCTATTAACTCAAGAAAATGTCAGCAAAATGTCAGCACTTTGGTACTCTAAGTCAAAATAGACTTAAAAGTACCCAAGTAAAAGTTGCTTGCGCTTCGATAAAACAATCCTATCAAATGGCACTAATGCATAATGGATAGGGTTGAGAATCGATGCCATAGTTCCTGTAGAGGATGGTGTCATGTCTCCTGTCAGTGATGGAATACAGACTGTCTAACTAACCGTTGTTCATGGACAGGATGATGTCGCTGATGTCCACGTCGTCCTGTCCCCGCAGGTCCTCTGTAGACAGCATAGGAGACAAATACAAAAGACATGTCATGTCTCATGTGAAGTTTGATGTGGTCTGACTGTTATCTGGCCGACTGTTACGCATACTGGTACAGTGGTGAGCATTTGAGGTTGTCAGTGGTGCCAGCTCATTGCTTATGTGGTACTGCAGTGGTACCACACCCCCCTCATGTTAACAGAATATCATAACATTACATCTAGTTTGACTCTTAGTAGTGCTAGTATAGTTTGTTGGTAACTTTTGTTTTTTTGGCATTACAAAGGTGTCAGAAGTTAGTTGGCATAGGTTAGAAAACTCACCGTGTCCGTGGCCGTTCGTACCATGGTGCTGAAAAGAAACAGAAAAAAGAGGCGGTCAGTGTTTCATATAACACCCGCACCACAGTGGACAGTAGTAGGGCTGAAACGGAACTAATCAATCTGTTTGTTTGTATTGTTTGTTTTTTTGGGTGGGGAAAGATGATCACTTTTTCAGCCTGGCATCAACATTTTTGGCCGTGTCATTTTAGACAAAATCGTTATAGGCTTAAGCCTTTCCCCAAAAATAGTGAAAATAGCAGATGTGACATACGAGCTACTGTAACAATGTACAATAGTCAAACTGTTCCAATAATGTTTGTGTTCATAATCACAAAAACGAAATAAAATAGCAGTTGAGTGTATTGTGTAAGTGTGAGCAGGTTCTTACCTGGTGGGTGTGAGAGTGTCCCAGGAACAGCATGAGGAGAAGGGGCAGTATGGTGGCTCTGAGCTCCATGCTTCTCTTTGGATGGTTGTGTTGGCTGTCAGGAGGTTCTTCCAGATGCAAGCTGCTGGAGGACTGATGCTGAGGGTCTGCTGAGGGCCAGGCCTTTTATACTAGAGGACCTGGTGGTCCACGGTGGTCACAGCAAGGTGTGGCTGAGGGGAGGGATTATAGAGCCAGAGGGATCAGTGGGGGTCCGTCTTGGGCACACGCAGTGTAGACACACAGTGTAGTCAAACTTAAGTAAACGTTACATCACCAGTTCACCACTATACAATAACACTCAAGACTGTGTGTGTGTGTGTGTGTGTGTGTGTGTGTGTGTGTGTGTGTGTGTGTGTGTGTGTGTGTGTGTGTGTGTGTGTGTGTGTGTGTGTGTGTGTGTGTGTGTGTGTGTGTGTGTGCGCGCGCACGTGTGTGTGTGTGTGTGTGTGTGCGCGCACGTGCGTGTGTACTACTGGCATACTTGAGGTAAGGTCAGGACTATTAAATGGTTTTACTATTAACCGTGATTTTAAAACATGGACACAGTTCACTGTAGAGAGGCTCAGTGAAAAAAAAAACAAGTGATAGAAGGAAAAATGCATTTTTTATTTTGTTACAGCTGAACTGTCTTGAAGGCAGAGGCAGGCCCCACACAGATGTTTAAAAATGTACCTTTTTAATGTATTATTCATCCTTTTTGTATGTATTATTTAGCTACTGCATTGTTTGGCTGCTGCGTTGTTTGTGTTATGCTTGGTGATTGTATACAGTATACAGCATGTTGTGGAATAAATGCATGCATTATAGTCAAGATGACCGTGAAAACACCATTATTTCTCTCACTATAATCGTCCTATCACTAACTTGAAGTAGAGCAAAAGTGAAAGTGCTTCCAATATTCTTCAAAACAAGCACAAGATGGATGGATGGATGGATGGATGGATGGATGGATGGATGGATGGATGGATGGATGGATGGATGGCATATAAAAACATAAAATGTGTAAATGGCAATAGTTTTTCTCCACTGGCTTACAGATTGTTCCTAGTTCAAATAGTGGAAAATAAATTAAAATAAAATACAGTAATAATATATACTAATAATATCATCTATAGACATTGCTTTTCATGACCATGATGCTGAAGACCTACCACTTCAAATTATTTCCAGGGACCTCCAAAAGAAAAGATTTGTGTATACATCAGTCTGTGTTGCATGTTTTGCAGTGACCTTCAAAATGTACAAAGTAAAACTGCCAAATTATTGTTGTGGAGTAAAATGTTCAATATTTGGCCTCAGAGATTATGGGCCTAGTGATGGAGTAGATATATTAAAGGGGAACTCCACCCATTTTCAATATTTTACTATGTCATTGATGTACCTTAGAGGTGTTGGGTAGACGTGATAAAAAACGTTCCCCCATTCTGTGTTCCCAAGAAATGGAGGTCTGAAAAAAAAAAAACACTAATGGATTTCTTTAGACACTTCTTTTTTCTGAGAGCGTACAAATGGAACCAAATGAACCTGTTAGGGTTCCTTTGGTTGCATTTCTATGCTCTCAGAAAAAAAAAAAAAAAAAAAAAAATAGAAATGTGTGGAATTCCCCTTTAAGTGCAGAATACCTCAAGATAGTTAAAGATTGTTGAAAAAAGTCACTGTCCACTACTTATTAGAGGTATAGGGTAGGGGAATCAACACTCCTTCTGTGTGTGTGTGTGTGTGTGTGTGTGGGGGGGGGGGGCTATGCGTGTGTTTGTGTGTGCGTGGTTGTGCCTTAGTCACACATCTGATGGGAGGTCACTGCCCACTACTCCAACATAGGGACGTAGTAATCTCATTGTGATGGGATTAAAGTGACCACAGGCTTTAGCATCAGATATCACACAGCCTCCACTGCTACAGGGTCACGCCTTACACACACACACACACACACACGCACGCACGCACGCACGCACGCACACGCCATATTGAGAAGGAACTAGGGTGGGGTGGCGGGGTATTTACTCTCACTAATATGAGGTGGAAAGCATTTCTATGACTATAACTATGATTATTTATTATTTATGGACACCTTTTTTCACAAACAAAAAAATATATAAAAAATTAGACTAAATATTTTGACAATTTTGTCAACAGATCAAAACTAGATGCGTATTTTAGGGAGGAACTCAAAGACAAGTAGTTTTATGTTTGGTTGTGCTCAGGTGTTCAAAATACCCATATACCTGTACAAGCTCAGGACACATGTCAGCTTGTGGATTGGCTTTAGATAAGCTAAAAAAAAAAGAAAGAAAAACATTTCAATGGTATCTCAGCCTGCCAAAAATACACATATTTAAAATAAATATCTTATATTTAGTCTATTAAGGCTAGATTAAAAATAGTTCGAAACATTTCATATGACTAAAATACAACAAAAGATTTACATAAATTCATTACATACAGTTCAAAAGAATGACTAAACTAAAACTTTCCTATCCAAATCAAATCTAGTTTGAAAGCAATTCACTGAGGAAAACCTGTCTGTTTTCTCCCCACAATGAATTTGGTCTGGCATTTGACGCATATTTATCAAAGTTGGTTTGCAGTTCAAACTAAACATCTAGACTCGCCTCTGAGTCCACATTGATGTTTTTTCCATGATCAAAAGTGGACCAATTTTAGAATCTTGTCCCTTTTGGTGTCAAAATGGACAGTGATGTTAAATCGGAAGGACAGATACATGCTGCCCATTTAAAAAACAAAAATGTCTTGAAACTAATTTTACATCTTGACTTTTAACCCAGCTTGAGAGTTGTGTCTATTTCTGTTTTCGGTCTTATTGTTCTTAATTTATTCCGGTCATTGCTTTTTTTTTTTTCTTTTTCTCTTTTTTTGCGATCCTCCTATTTATTGACCGTACAGTCATTTTGCCAACTCTGTTGTTTTTTTAAACATGCTTTATAAATAGAGTTGGATTAGATTGGACTGAACGCGCCAATGCACTCCGAGGATTTATGCTGTGTAGAGCATTGGTTCTCAACGTGGGGTCCAGGGACCGCCCTACGGTCACTGAGCGGTTTCCAAGAAGGTCCACGGGGGGAAAAAAAACCTAGAAACCAAACCAAATAGACCTCACGGTTCTGTAAGTCAGTGTAGAAACCAAACCAAAGGTACCCTTACTGGCCCATGTGGTTCTGTTAGTAGCCTACACTCTTGTGGGTGTAATGTGCATGTTAAACTGGGTTGGTGGTCTTTGAATTAAAATAAATGTATAGTCACTTACTTGTATAGTTCTTACTAGGATAAAAAGACCCCATGCTGACAATGGTGTGAACATATAGCCATGATAATAGTAAGGCATCCTTTATTCTGCGTCTTGTACTAAATAAAACATGAAAAATGGACAAACAAAACAATAAGCAACAACTGAGTTACACTCTTTTGTGTGATGTTGACCAACTGGCACGCAGCGCAATGTCAATTTCTACAGCCTGTTTGTTTGTTGTGGACAGACATTTTGAATATCACAAGTAGCGCGGGCACCCACACGCATGCGACACACGCACGCACGCACGCACGCACGCACACACACACACACACACACACACACACACACACAGTCACGTGTGATGATCTATTTGCTGAGCGGCTCCCATCTAAAGCCTGTTGATTCAAGTGACCATAATAATAATAATGGCTCAATTAGCCAGCGAGCTGCAGAGTGTCGTAATCACTGGTGAAGCCAGCCGTCTCAGACGCCGCGTGGCGGCTGTCCCTCTGGACACCTCGTATCTCCACGTTGTGTTTTTAGTTAAAGCCCTACTTGGATCCACTGCAGTAGTGTCAGACAAATGTAGCAACATAGAGGCCTTCTACTGTAGATTGACAGTTGTCTTTGCTGTGTGTTTTTGTTTACTGTTTTTCTCGATCCTGATAAAAGTAATGGTTTGGGACATATGAGGTTTCCACCGGATGCAGACGAATGCGCTTGCAGCTTGTATAGTGTCAGAAAGCCAATTAACAGTAAAAGAATATGACGAAAAAAAGGCACAGTTCCGGATTCCCAGACGTGTTCATGTTTACTAGAACGAGTATTCAGATTTACTCCGTCTCATAAATCAAGCGGGAGATGCGATTGAAGGTTTATTCAGGGCAGAGACGAACGCTCTCCAGGTTTCATGAGGTTGTAAAGGTTTTTTTAGGGTTGGGTTTCACACCAGGAGTCAAGGCCGTGGCAGAGCCTCCATCACAGAGCCGCTTTATGTGACGCGGCTCCCTAACCTCCTACATCACCATAATGTGGGCATTTATAGCAGCGGAAAACAACATGTCTGGCCTGTCGCTGGCTCACGCGCACTCGCACGCGCATGTGTGTGTGTGTGTGTGTTAGCCCGTGAGCCAGGACCCCAAAAATAGGGTCATCGGTACCAAAAAGGTGAATAATTCTCATAGTGATTTTTGGGTAGGTATACACCCCTAGTACTAGAAAAAATGTGATAGCCTTGCATCTGTGGTAGCTTTATGTGTGTTATCACTCCATTTATGATCACATGCCAAAATACAGTTTTCAAAATCCGAATTAATCATTCTACTTAAAAATGATGGTTCTCTCTTATTATTGAACCTATCTCAGTCAGAAAATAGTTGGAATAAAGCTCAGACTATATATATTGTTCAGAAAAGTTGTTAAAATCAGAATCTCTTGAAATGTTATCGCTTATAGGCAGTGACAACATAGCCACTTTAAATTCTATAAGATGTACTTTGGTTTCATGAAAGAAAAGTTTATTTTGTACATAACCTAAAAGATTATATAATAGTGTAGTGTAATAGGCTAAATATTTGTATTTTATAAAACATGATTACTGGGGAAGAGGGATTCTGTGACGGTGAAGTAGTCACACTCACACCTGGCCTAATGGGCTAGACAAATTGTCTGTTGTTTTGATTTCAAAAAATGCATATGTGGTATCATTATTTTCGTAACACATCCAGGGATGCCAAAAATGTGTGATAGCATAAGAGTATCTGAATAGTGGTTTAGGCTAATAATCTGATTATGTTATGACTATATAATTAATCATTGTCTGAACTCTAAATAATTCACCTCTATGAACATTTCTGATGTTTGTACGATGGATGGACAAATTGAACATGAGAAAAATCATAATATAACTGGTAGCCATCAGCCAAACCCACAATGGCTCCCCCTTGAAATTAAACATCACATAATCATGGGTGATTTAACTACTTTAACACACACACACACACACAATATCAGAAGTGTGGTACACAAAACCGCAAATGGTTTGTGAACAATGAATATACACAAGTTTGGGACCTTGGAGAAAACCTTGACAGTCTGGTTGCATTACACGCATTTACAGGATGTGACATTGAGTGCTTTGCTGGTTATGGTAAACCTTGCCTGGCCTAACCTGCAATGATTTTGAGGGGCGGCCGCAGCCACGGCGGTAGATCGTATAGATCTGATTTGATCTCAGAAACGTGTCATCAGCCCTGGCTCCTCCCCTGCTGTGCTACGTCACATCACTTGGAGCGAAGCCCACCCCAGTTCCAGTTTGCCTTTCAGGACAACAGGAGTACAGAGGATGCTATTGCTACAGTACTACATTTCACCATATCCCACCTGGACACTGACAACATCTGTGTAAGAATGCTATTCATGGACTTCAGCTCCGCATTCAACACACTACCCCTCCTCCAAACGACACCACAGTGATCGGCCTCATCAGGAACAACGATGAACGTGCTTACACAGAAGAAGTCAAACACCAGGTGAGGTGGTGTGCCGAGAACAACCTCACACTCAACATCTCCAAGACAAAGGAGCTCATTGTGGACTTTAGATGGGGCAGAAGCGGGCAGCATGCTCCTACCCCCATGGATGGCGTGGAGGTGGAGCAGGTAACCTGCTTCAAGTTCCTGGGGGTTCACATATCCGAAGATCTTTCCTGGACCACAAACACATCCTCCCTGATAAAAAAGGCCCATCAACGCCTGTTTTTCTTGAGGAGGTTGAGGAAAGTGAGGCTATCCCACCAGACTCTGGTAAATTTCTATCGGTGCACCATCGAAAGTACACTCACCTACTGTATAACAGCTTCCCATACATGGGAAGTGTACTGTGGCGGAGCGGAAACTTTTGCAGAGGGTGGTGAGAACTGCACAGCGCATCACAGGCTTCCCCCTACCATCAATTGAGTCCACCTATAAGCAGCACTGTCGGTCTAAGGCCCTCAACATCATCAAGGATGCTACTCACCCCAACAACAAACTGTTTCAACCCTCTCATTCACAGAGGAGGAAAGGCTACAGATGAGACATCAACCACCAGATCCAGAAACAAAATCGCTTCGCTCATATCCCTAATATAACCAAGGTTACAATCTAACCGCCAGTTTTTCCCCTCTGCCATTATTCTCCTGAACTCTATAAAAAAAATAGTTTACCTGCCGGACAATTACGAGCTCTACAATATATTTTTCTTACTGTTTTTATTGTTGCCCTATATGACCCTTTTGTTTGCACTGGATTGATGTCAAACAGTTTAATTTCGTTTGTACAATCGTGTTCAATGACAAAAAATCCATCCATCTATCCAGACATAAATTTATGAAAAAGGGTGCTCTTAAGCATTCTGTGCAACATTAACCTACGGCTCAGAAGACAACGGGAGAAACAAAACGAACCCAAGACAAATGTAAACTGGCCCACATAAGTTTGGAAACTTAACTTTGGGAATTATTTTCTCTACCTTAATAATAGCGGTTGGTATGGTATGTAATCGTAGTCACCTTTACAACACTATATGGCGTGTAGACGGTATACACCGAAAATGTAGACTTTGATGTCAGAATCATCCAAATCAGCCCAATAGTAACTGAGTTGCCTTTCACTATATATCAATTTTTATCTGATATAAAGGACAAAAACAAGAGGGAGAGGCTTGTGCACCTCCATGACCCTGAGGACTATACTGTCCAGGGTTATACCCCTGGCAGGTACAGGGGTTACTATAACACTGGACAGTTTTCAGGTTAGAAGCCAGCCCAAAAGTAGCCTCGACACCCAGACTTTCATTTTCGTTCGCCTTGCGTGAAAACGGAAAGCCTGGACTAACGCACGTTGGAAAGTGGCCTTGAGGGGGGAGTCAACCTTCCGGGGTGGGCGTCGCTCTAAATGATGTGACATAGAACAGCAGTGGACGGGAGGGGGAGGGGCCGGGGATGACGACACGTTAGTGAGATCAAATCAGAGCGCAGCTCATCTGCCGTGTGGATGCCACGGCACCCCGCCCCCCCAAGGCCAAAATCATTGAGGGCTAGACCAGGCTAGCCCAAAAGCAACATTGCCATCAAACGTACAAGTTTCATAGTGATCTACAAGCTCGTAGCACGGCACCTCTAATTCAGGGGAAAATAAGCTTATTAGGTTGTATTTTGGCCTCAATTTAATGGGTTTGGAGCTCATTTGCACATTCAAATTCATTAAAACAAAAAAATAATAATACAGAAAATGTTACTTGTCATGTCAACTTCCATTCTGGAAAGTTTCATTGTGATAGAATTAAAGGAAAAAAATAAGCTCATTGGAGTGTATTGTTGTCTGGCGATATTGGCACACATATTGGAATGATAATTATTACACATACTTCTGCAACTTCGATTTCTTAGAACTTTTAGTATGTTGTTCTAGACACCCCATAGAAATGGAAAAAATAAAAACTTTGTTATTTTGTTGTTGTTGTAGTTATATAGTATGCTTTCATATATTGACCCATGCAATTTCCGCCTATAGTGTTATTATAATAAAATGCATGATAGCACCCATAAAGCTACCACTGGTGCAAGGCTATCACATATTTTCTAACTCTAGACATGTCTACCATGACAAAAATCACTATGAGCCTTATTCACCTTTTCGGTACCGACCAACCCCCCTGGCTCACGGCCAGTGTTGTGAATAACGCCCTTACAAGTAACGCCCTTACAGTAAGGGATTACTTTTTTCAGTAACTTCTAACGTAACTCCTTACATTTCTCAAATCCATAACGTCGTTATGATTATTGTAGCTTCGTTACAGTCGTTACTCCGCGGCGGCGGCAGGACTCACTGCACTGTGTTTTCTGCTCGCTTCTTCAGTCTAACATAGAGTATATTGAATAGAGAAGGCACCGGACTAAAGTCCCCCTCTCATCCACTTGCATTAATTTCGGATGCCTGATCTAGTATTTATATATCTATGTGTCTAACGTGATGCCGTCCACCACGTCACAGAAAATGTCATTGATTGGCTAACACGGCGCCACATGGCAGTATAAGCCAATCAGAGCCAGTCTTATTCGTCAAGCATCTAGTAGAAGAGTTGCGACATTGAGGGGGCAGAAAACAAAGCGTATGATCCCATAGACTTAAATGCATTTGGTAACCTCGGTTGTCCCAATTGGAGGAGTATATATAGATGAGCCGCCATTGAAGTGGCCCCATGAAGTGAACAGAGTTTTCGCGTAATTAAAGGCTCTGGCCTCTAAGCACACACATACACAAAGCTGTGTTGTTGTTGCTGCGCACACACACTCGCACTCGCTGCGGTAAAATAATAATAATAAAAAAACATACGCTCTCAAATGCAATGATACGACGACGGCAGCGTGACTGGAGCCTTTGCAGCGCGGAAATATAAACATTATTTTACATTCTTGCTGGTAAAGCAGGGGTTTTCAACAGGTGGTCCTCAGGCTAAATGATGGAAAGTTGGTTAACCAGATGTAACTGAGAGTGTAAACATGGATCTGTATGTTTGACTGTTTCGTTTTTGAAATCCAGCCTGATATTGTGGACAAAAGAAATCTTTAGTTTTGGGGTCTGTGGGGCCAAAATGTCCTCAAATGGTGGTCCATGGCTCAAATGCAGAATAAACAGTGGGCCCTGGTATGAAAAAGGTTGAAAACGACTGTGGTAAAGGACCAGGACAAAAACATTGAAGTGAAGTGTAAATTATGTTAGAAGGCAGCAAGCATTGTCCTCAGCAAAGAAAATCTTATTACAGTCCATGCTCAGCATGCTGCCTTTTCAAAAAAGGTCCTAAAAGAAAAATCATTAACATGGCGAAACACAACCTCCATTTCTAATAAACACAGAATCATGCACAAACAACATCTCTAAGGCATATTAATTAATGTCAGTAAAATGTTGAAAATGGGAGGAATTCCACTTTAAACTTGTGACCACGAATACCACAGAACAACACCCCTTTTTTGTATGTTTAAAAAAAAAAGTAAAGTAAAGTAAAGTAACGCCCTTACTTTCAGAATTTAGTAAGGAATAAAGTAACTAATTACTTTTTCAGGGAAGTAACTATAACTATAATGCCCTTACTTTTTAAAAGTAACTTCCCCAACACTGCTCACGGACTAAAGCTATGATGTTTGTATGTAGACCGGAAAGAGGGGAAGAGATGAAAGGCCATCGGGCTTGGGAGTCAATCCCGCGGCACACCGTCAGGCCGGCTGGGCAGCCTACTGATTACTTTTTTCACTGAACACTAAATTAAAAACTAAGATATGGCTGAGATTAATTCCTAGATTTTCCTCACCACTAAACCCCTTATCCCTTAACTTCTTTGCCTTTTTAATATATTTAAAAAACACATTTTTCAATAGATCAAATGACCAGTCTACATGCTCACAACGTGTCAATAGATTGGCACATTGAACTATTCCCAAAGGTTTTTAAAAATAGTAGAAATGGGATAAGGGGTTTGGGATAAGGGGTTTAGCATGTAACAAAAATGGAGCCCTATGACTACATAGGCCTATCCTATCTTTATGTTGATAAAGAAAAGCTACAAAATGCAAGCAGAGATCATAGAAGAATGAGACATTGTGAACTTCAGAGTTTGGGCATTTTCAGCATGAGCCTTCAAAACTTGCCAACATACACATTATAGTGTAAAATGTTGTTTTATTTCGCCAGTAAAACAATTTCCAATGCGTAAAATGTTACTAAATGATACCTTGTTGAAAAGGTATTATGAGATTATGACTGAAGCTGAATCACAATTTGCTGCTAAAAATCAACCCTGCAATGTCCCCACAAGTATAGCAGAATTTGGGAAATGTAGATATCTGAGGCATATTGCATGGTATCCACAAGAGCAGTAACTGTTTGTTACAGGTTAAAAGGGCTGTGGTTAGAGTTATATGGCTGATTATACATGGTTATGTGACGGTCTCTCACTCTCTATGTCCTCATGTGTACAGAAAAACATGTTTGTAGCCATGAGTGAATGTATTTGTGCCCTGGAACTGGTGGTGAGAGAGGGTGGGGGTGAGGAGGCATGGGAGAGAGAGAAAGTGAATGCATGAAATATGAGCTCCCCCGCATGCACATTATGAAACGGCAAAGTCGCCGGGGTTTGGGCAAAACATTCACCGCAGCGTTCTGAATACAAAATGTGCTGTCTGTGTGAATGATGTGGATGTAAAGAGATTTTGACTGGATGGCAGGGGCGGGGTGGGATTTGTTTAAGTGAGATAATTCCCAGGGAGCCGCTGTGGCGGTGCGGGGCGAGGGAGAAGCCGTCCTATCTCTATTGAAACACAATCCACGCGGCCGAGGAGAGCCATCGATCGGGTAAACTCAGACCGTTGCCCATGTCAGGGTGGGTGGGTGTGGGTTTGGGTGTGGGTGTGAGTGTAAGTGCGCTGTTCAGCACTGGCAAGGGACTTCATTCCTTTTGCTCCTATGCCACCAAAATGTGGAATGCGATACCAACAGCGATTAAGACAGGCGAATCCCTTGACTCCTTTAAAACCGCACTCAAAGGGCATCTACGGACGGCTGCAACTTGAAACTGGCCTCTATAAAAATATATACTGTATATATGACCCCTACCAACCACCCACCCCCTTCCCTATATTTGTATAATTTTCTCTTCCCTTTCTCGTCCACAATGATTTGCTGCTTCTGACTTTACAGGAGTGAATATTTTGTAAGTCTCTGGACATGGTGGCCAGTCCCAGTTATCAGTTTTGTTGAAGTTGACCTGTAATTCCCCAAGCTTCCTTCATTCATTGATTCATTTATTCTTCCATTCATTCTTGAACTAGTGCATCCACACATGCGGCACCAGCCAGTGGTGGCGAAAGTACTGTACTTGCATGTTTTGTAAATGTGTCAATTAAAATGAAATGTAAAAAAAAGTCCAGAATTAATTTAACAAATCACACCATTTGACTGTGTCATCATGGGTGAAACAGCATCTCCAGTTGCTACACTAAACATAGTGATGTACAGCTGTGAACATGTCCATAGTGAGTGTACAGTACATAGGGACGAAGCCAGGCAAACCATGGAGTGGTTGCACCACTCAAAACAATAACCGTGTCAGACCGTATTTTGATTAAACACTGTTCTATGGATACTTCATAGTGTGTGTGTGTGTGTGCGTGTGCGTGTGCGTGTGCGTGTGTGTGTGTGGCCACGTGATATTGTTTTCCATGATGTGTTCCAAAATGGGATAACTGGGTGTGGGTGGACAGGTAATGCAGTTTGTGTCTTATGGTCCCTCCACAGTGGGGGATAATGGCGGTGATGTATGGCCTAGGCATTCTCCTCAGTTTTACTCCTAAGATAGAGAGATAGACCTCTTATTCTGTCGCACTCAGTGGTAGGGAAAGCATTCAATTTGCTTGCTTAGGTAAGAGCATGGATACAGCAATGCAAGTAAAATCAGAAATTCAAAATATTTTTATTTTAGAAAGGTATTTGTAACTAAACTATTAACTACACTGGAAGTGCTGTGAAGAGTAGTTATTTTAGTGTCTTTTCATCAGTTTAGTGCCATTATTTGCCATAGCCAAATTAAAGTTTGAATGTATGCCAACTGAAATTTACTGTACTGTACTATACCATAGCCATTATTGTTAAATAGAACAATAATAGACAGCATTTTGCATTAACTAGTCTCCATGGGGACCCCCTCTGGGACCTCTTTGAGGACCGATGACATACAATCGGATATCCTCTCCATTAAGCTCTTCTCAGTTTTCTCTCATCGCACCTCAGAAGCAATTGTCAATGTCTATTGGTGGTCTCCATATCATGGGACTGGAGAAATTAGGCTGATTTTGTTTGTTTTTCCAATTCTGACAATAAATAAATAAAGAAGATTAACATTGCAGACTATTAAGGAACACAAAGGCATCTAATTTATTTAATTATGCAGCGTGCTAGACCTAGGTGTGACCCAGAGCCACGGGTGTGCCTTTGAGCAAACAGAGACAATGGTCAACAGTATAGGCTACTGTGTCAATACAAAGCAACCAAGGATGGTTAATTGAATAAGATAGATTTAGTGCACTGACCAATGGGGGCTAAAGAATAGTTCAGAAGCTGTGTTCAGGAGAGGTTTTCTCCTGATGGACTTGGAGATGGCTTTTATTTTATACGTTGTATATTTGTAAAATATTTGTTATTTATATATATATAGTTGTGTGTGTTTTTTTACTCACATTCCTATAAGCCAATATAATATAATGACCAGTGGTGGTTCCAATGGACTGAATGGAGTGTTTCCATATTATAGCATTCGGGTGCGCAAATTATAGCTGTGCTGTAGGAATGTGACCAAAAAAAAACAAACTTGAACTCTTGTTCGTGTCACCTTTCACACAAGCCACTTTACAAGAGAAATACTATGGATCATATGTCTGTTTTGCATGTCATATATTATTTTTATAAATTACAAATTTATATATGTTTCACTTTACAAAGAAATACCGGTACTATGGATCTTATATCTTTATTAAAATGTCATATATAATTCTTATAAATCACAAAATTATCAAGAGTTCGCATATGAAGTTTAGCTGTGGTGATTTACTTCACTGCATCACAGTATAGCATGAGGTCAGTCCTATATGCAGCCTATGCCATGTTTTTACCTGCTGTCGTTTTGAACTGTAAAAAACAAATTAGTGTCACAGGGTCACCTCCCTTGATAACACTTCACTCGAAGGGGGGGAAAACATACACTTAATTAACGCTTGATTAACGATGAATTAATGATAAACTCATACATTAATTCACCCCTCCTGCATGGGGGAGTAGGTGTTACAAGGTGTGGGCGGGGGGGGGGGGGGGGGGGGGCAGTAGCCAATGAATTTGCAAGGTGCATTTTATCTCACTTTTGCTCAATTGTGTGGTAGGTCAGCTTTATTTAGTGTTAAGCCGTAATTAGCACCTTTTTATTAATGTGCCACCTCAAGTAAAGTTATACATTTCCTATAAATCCCATGACCATATCAAATTAAACTCAAACGGCCCTCCTTTCTCTCCTGTTTTCACACCAAAACACTGCCCTATATAACCACGAGGAACGACTATTACTATCGTTACCAACCGCGCCGTCCTCTGCAATTACAATGATGGAGTTATAGTGCTTGCTGTGAATGGCCCTTTAGCCTGAGGTTTTTAGTCAGGTCCACTCTTAAATGCATTGTTAACGTCCTCTTTCCTTCCGCATCTTAATCAGTTTTGAGTTCAACTTCACACTCCTTAATGTGGCCATACTGGTTATCGTTTCCCTGTGTTCTCTGTTATTCTGCTTGTGTGTTTTCTCTCGCGCCTGTCCCGCCGCATGTGAACTCCGGCGCTCCTCCTTTCTTTTATTCATGGTCTGCTTTGTGTTGTTAATCCATCCCAGGCCCTCGGCTGCCTCGGCGAAGCACTTTGTGTCAACTCTCTCCCGCGTTGCTTTTTAAGAATGCGGGCGGATAAATAACAGTGACTCGACTTGACTTCTATTGTCCATATATCCTGTTAACCAAAAGACACAGCGGCTCTCCAGACAACCTTTCCGAGCTGTCAGCGCCAATGCAACCCCGTCGCCGTACCAGACAATGAAATTCAACCTTCATCGTATTGTTTTTTTTGTTTAGCTTTTTTTTCTTTTTCTTTTATTGGTCTGTTCTCGCCGTGTCCTCTAATCAACCCCCTCCAGAGTCTCCTAAAATAAGCCCTGGACCATACAGTAGTTATTGAGTTCAGCAGGCGGTGCTGCAAGCTTGCAAATTGTAACGTGCATTTTCTGTATACGGTATTATTTATAGGCTGTGCTTATTATGTATATGGGGTTGGCACTAATGTTTGCCTAACTGCCCATGGCCAATAAATAAAACATTTGGCAAGTGGAGTTTGCTTTGAAGTTGATGAGAGTTGATGACATCCCATGGTTTCTATATAAGCTATGGAAATATCTACAATTTGTGAGCTTGTAATTCTTTGAAACGTGCTGCCTACCAGGGGGCTCAGAGTGGTGACAACCTTAGAAATCTTGAATCTCGTTTATGGCACAGTAGGGGGTGCTACAAACACACGAGCCATGGCATAGAGTTGGTCAAAACATTTTTTTTTTGTTTACAAAACAATTTTCAGCTAGTAGCTGTAGCTGTAGCATTCATGTGAAGGTCTATAGATTGTTCAGGGCTATGGCCTCACAGTCCAGGTATGTAAACCCACTCTGTTTTGTACCATAAGAATTATAGTGTTCACAAGCAGAACATACCCGACCAGCCCTGTGCTATCTCCGGCTGCACGCCTCTTAGTATCTGCCTCGATCCGTGGGTCTCTAGCATGCGGGGGGTGGGTTTGTAAGGACAACAGTCAATGAGCAATATCAATTTACTTAATGGACTATCAGACCATGTGCTTAACTTTTAGAACTGCTATAGCCGGCGCTTGGCGGCAATGCAGTGCCAAGAAGACGGTGCAATGGCTGTGCTGTCGAATGAGACACATTAGCTTGACGAGCGGAGGCTGCCTCTTTCGTTTCCTAGCGGTATGGTGACCCCACTAAGATTACCTCTAACCCAGCCTCTCTCTCTCTTTCTCTCGAACTCATATGTCCCTTCATTTCTCATACTCACACACATTAACAACAATTACCACTATTACTGCTGCTATTACTACTACTTTCATATGATCGGCAGAGTCACACATAATGACCTTAACAAATGCTGCCAATAGAGCTTGCAGTAAGCTCTCCCCAAACTCCTATGGTCCAATCAAGCTAAGCATAGCATGTGACAGACAAAGCTCTCCACCAATAGTTTTCCTACATGATAAAACATTGTTTTATCATGTAGGTATATTGCACATTGGAGTGAATGAGCCACTAGTCTGAAAACTGTCAAGCTTACTCCAAGGTCTATTACTCAGCATCACATGTTCGATCTCTATAGCATCATATCCAGGGCCTACAGTTCTTCAAGCTGCCTCACACTGCATACTACTACTACTGCTACTTCTATAAAAACAAACAAACAAAAAAAAAAGATACAAAGTGCTTGCTGTATAAAAAGGACAAATAAAAATCTGACAACGTTCAAACGGTGAAGTTCAGCAAGAAACATACGGTGAAGTTCAGCAAGAAACATACATTTGCGGAATCAAACAATACTGCTACTTTTCATATCCCGGAACGTGCCTTTTCCCGACAATTACACTTAGCATTCCCTAGTAGTCGTAGACATGCTGTCAGTCACATAACATAACTACACACTACTACTACAGTTTACAATATTTGTTTTGTTGCGCGCTTACACTAGCTGCTCTCGCTCTGCTCTCCATCTGGCGTGCAGGGTTCATTCTCCATAACGCGAACGCTATGACTAATGAGTTGTTTTGTATGGCAGTGTGTCACACGCAATAAAGTGCAGCGTGCTGCGCTGTGTTGTTGTATAAGCTTTGGATTAATCATTTTCTTCCAGCTGTGCTTCTCAAGACAAAACGGTTGTGATTTGCAGCAGGGAAACGGCACCACTTTATTGTAATAAAGCAAACAAACCATACTGTGTGTGTGTGTGTATATATATATATATATATATATATATATATATATATATATATATATATATATATATATATATATATATATATATATATATATATATATATATATATATAGTTTTAAATACAGGGAGCAATTTTGTAGAAACGGCTTTACGTCTTTCTTTTCCATGTGAACCCTATTTGTTGGAAGCAAAGGCTCACAAGCTCACAACTTGCTTCTATTTTCCACTTTGTTATGACCTTGGTCAACAAGCTATTATTTGGTTTAATAGTAGTGTACGTGATTTTCTTTGGTTAAAATTAATGATAAATGTCTTTATATTCAGATAGTACCCAATGCCTTACTTTAGGCCGGAACCCCTTTTGATGCTTTAAGCATTAGCTCTGCTATCTTATTGGGAAAATGCGGACACATCTTTGAACTTTTCAGTAAGGGGTCGGCTGTCACATCCATATATTTTTGGATGTCCTTTCCTTGGCATGGAATATTGAGTACCAGTGTTAGAATACTTTCCAGATTTAGAAGACATTTTGTAGAATCTGTTTTCAGGTCAAAGGGGGAACAGGTCGGAATAGCTCTTATCCAATCAGGTTGCAGGAACACCAGATACAGATTAAGAGTGAAATTTGAAGCGATGGCAATCTGACTAGAGCTAGAACATGATCAAAATTAAGTTAAATTGTGTTTTCTCCAGAGGAATCAGAACATAGTGGTTTAATCTCTCTCTCTCTCTCTCGTGCGCGAGCGCACGCTCGCGCGTCTCGAGGTAACGTAA
Organism: Benthosema pterotum; assembly: GCA_039105355.1. NCBI lineage: Eukaryota > Metazoa > Chordata > Actinopteri > Myctophiformes > Myctophidae > Benthosema > Benthosema pterotum. The sequence continues at coordinate 24,843,641 of CM076983.1, read as the reverse complement.
ACACCTTGTTATCCTAATTGACTGAGGTTCGAACAAACGGGAGCACATCTATTCAATCTGAACCTCGCCTTAATTGGTGCGAATGACAAGACTCTTAAGAGCCTGTGAAGGAGAAATTAAATCAGCCATATTATTATAGTAATGGAATTGATTAAGCCCTGACGATCCAGTCGCGCCGTCCACGTGGACAACTATCTTGTTTTGATGAATAGGAGTTAACAAGCACTTTACACATTTAGGGGGATTTTGTAAGGGATGATAATAAGTTAATAAGGTAGTGCTGAGTGAAATGTGGTGACTGCTGGGAGATTGCAAAGACCTTGCTTCGTGAGCTGGAGGTTATACTACTTATTAATGGTGGAAGGAGGACTCGCAGTAAGTAAATAGCCTGTATCCTATTAGAAATGTTTGAGAGTGAAATGACTAATTTGGCTTCAGATTAAAGGCTATATGTACTAGTCGTGCAGAATGTTCTTTTTTGTAAATTTGTTTTTATTATTAATTTTTTGGTGGAAAAAATGACTCACATCTGCACTAAAACAGCATCTGTCAACAACAGATTTTCATACCTTTTCCACCTTTTTCCCAATGACTTGATCTAAAAAAATCTCAATAAAAGAGCAAGAGGACAAAATACGACCACAAATTGTTGTATTAACACACCGACCACCATTGCCGATGATAGCCGCCAATTATACACTATAAAGCAATAGTTATGCCCATTCCCATAGCTGGTAATAGCTGTTGTTGTTAATATTACGGGATTGTGCATCGTGCCCATCTCTTCCTTTTCCCGAATGGCATTTTTGGTCAAAACAGAGTATTTCCATGGCTCAGAGCAGTCACTATGGAGGCTTCCATCGTACTATGGTGTAAACAGGCAGTCAGTAAGCATTTCCGGTCTGTAAATTTGGCTCTCCAGAATAAGAGCTCAATATTGATAAATGGTGACAGTAAACCACCATTTTACCATAAATGCTAGCATACAAAGTATTAACATAGACAGATTATGAGTTAGATTCTATTAACCATGCAGGTCGAGTATATAATCTAGATCAATTGGACAACATTTCATTGTATTGGTTAAGAAAAAGTGTACTTGAGTAAAGCAATACTTAAATGTATTTGGGCCTGTAATCCAGCGGAGTGAAAGGAGGGTGACATGTTTGCAGCTTGTAAACACCTTGCCCAGCGTCAAGGGAACTGCTGCAGGTTATACTGCTTATAATGGATTTGAGAAATCAATGATTTCGTAAGAGCAAAATAATTATTATTAACCCCCATAGTGTTCGCCATTGATTTCGTCTTTTGCTATAGAATGTCCGTTGAAAAAGGTTAGACTCAGGGTTAATTTTAATGAATAAAACATTTGTGCTAAACCCAACTCTATATGCTAGAGTATGTTAATGCTACATACACTAACTGGCACTCTGGATCCCTGCATGCAAATCTTCTCCATATCCTTCTCATTAAACCTGCATTTGTTCTGGCTCCCATCCTTTTTTCTTCATTGTTCTTGTGTATTAATCACTTGCCCAGCATCCGTTTTCTCCGTTGGAACATTAGCAGTGGAGTGGGGGGGGGGGGGGGGGGGGGGGGGGGGGGCTGATCTACAAGCACACAACGTGTCTCACTCAGGGCCAAATTATCCATCGGGGCCAGTGGGCCGTGGCCCGCAGGGAATTTGGATCGTTCTGCAGTGGATTTGAGGGCCTGAAAGGGACCCCTGGGGCACTTCATTGGCATTGGCCAGTGATTTAGTTACATATACTGTACGTTTAAAAAAAGATAATATACAGTTACGCAGGCATGCAAACTTTGTGGGGGCTCCGAGGCCCGAGCCCCCATGAGAATTTAAGGCATAAGGGGCCCGAGCCCCCCACCCCCACCCCACAGATTCTCTGCGCCTGTTCACACATCGGGGCCTAGGTTTGGGGGGTGGAGACTTGCCTATTGTGCATTGACGTCACCTATAGGCAACAGGGCTATCAATGCTAATCAGTCTTTTGTTTACCTGTAGGGTATAGTTAACTATAAAAACCCTGCAATACGCCAGTGTACTTTTGTCATGTATTTTAAACTTTAAAGTATACTGGTGTATTGCAGGGTTTTTAGCTATAAAACTAACGAAAAAACGATAACTAAAATTAGTTAGTTAGTTTTAGTTAACTATAAAAACCCTGCAATACGCCAGTGTACTTTTGTTATGTATTTTAAGCTTTATCATGTATTTAAAATGTAATTTAAACTTTAAAGTATACTGGTGTATTGCAGGGTTTTTATAGTTAAAATGTACTGGGTAGCACGCACATCTCAAAAAATGTTGACAGGTGCTGGACAATATACCTGTATGTACATACTGGCCATTCAACGTTTCGACCCCATTCGGGTCTTCTTCAGGAATTCTTCATTCCTGAAGAAGACCCGAATGGGGTCGAAACGTTGAATACCAAACAGAATAAAGTTAATGGAGCTTAAGAACAGTGTGCGGACATCTTTTCTCCTTTAAGGGTTTTTATAGTTAACTAAAACTAACGAAAAAACTCTGTTAATTATGTGTTCTAACTAATTCCTTTATAATTGAAAGCAATTAGTTAGAACACATAATTAACATAGAGAGTTGTTGTTGGGGGGGGGGGGGGGGGGGGGGAGTCGCGGGGAGGCGGGGTTGATGGGTTTTTTTTCAGCCCCCATGAGCACGGACGCAGGATTGCGCCCCTGTAGTTACGTGTGCTATGGGGTGCCCAAAAAGATGACCTGCCCAGGGCCCCTCACTGGGGTTAATACGTCGACTCTTTGCGATGCCTTGTGTGCTTGTAGATCAGCAAATTGTCAGAATCAAAACTGGCTTTATTGTCACAGGTTTACAGAAGTAAAGCATTGGGTGACACTAGATCATTTTAATCGTTCCTATGACATTGGTAGCATCCATAGCGGTACAAAAATAGGAAATATCTACAGTGCTGTACATATTGCATTGTGCCTGAGATATTTATGTTGAGATTTGTTGGAGAAAGAAAAGTGTTCGAATTAACAGTCCAGAGCATAGGCGGATTTAATGGGGGAGCAGGGGGTGCATCGCCCCCCCTAGTGGCCAGGGGTGTAATCGTTTTTTTATGTGGGATTTCTTTTTTTTTTTATGTAGGCCTAATGAAATAAAATCCATGTTTGAAATAAATCTGAATTGAATTTTGTTGTTTTACAATACAATAATTTTAGAGTATAGCCTATTAGCCTACCTAATTGGTCTGAATATAAGACTGTTGTTTTTTTTTTTTCACTGTTTTTTTCCCAGTGGAAATATCCCAAAAAATGGAGTCGTCTTATATTCAGGGGCTGTACTATTTGACATTCAATGTTCTTTTTTCTGTAAATGGGTCTTGAAAAATGAGGGTCGTCTTATAAACGAGTCGTCTTATATTCGGGACAATACGGTATATAGGCTGTATTTTTTTTCGTCATGACCTACTTGCGAGTGCGACGGAAGTGAATGAGTTGGTCAGGTCAGCAGGACACAACCCAAACGCGCGCCACACCAACCCACCGGGCTACCCGGTGTGACTGGCAAAGTGGCAACTTAAAAGTAAATATGGATATCGGCAAATGTCCTTGTTCTACAACATGAATGAATGAATGAATGAAATTTTTATTAACAGAGGTGAGAGTTACAGTACAAGTCAAGTACACACTGCTACAAAACTGATAACAGCTTGGAGAATTACAGTACAATTCTAGTACAACTACATCAAATCTGTAAAACTGATTGGACACACTAGTTAAGCATACACTTGTTTACAATAGTGGCCAACTTGTTCATTTCATTGAGGCATTCAAATACCGTACATACAAAACAACTACTTCAGTAAAATCAGAAGCAGCAAATCATGGAGGCAAAATCATAGTGGGGGTAGAAAAGGGAAAAGAGAAATGTACAATGAGGAGAGGCGGGGTGGGTGGGGGGATTTATATACATTTTGGTTTTACAGAGGCCAGTTTAGAATTGCAGCCATCTGTAGGTGCCCTTTGAGAGCGGTTTTGAAGGAGTCATGGGATTCACATGCCTTTATGACTGTTGGTAGGGCATTCCACATTTTGGTGGCATATGAGCGGAAGGAATTAAGTCCCTTGTTTGTGCCAAATCTGGGTTGGACATGGTTAGTAGCACTCCCTCTGGTGTTGTGGGAGTGTACCTCATTGACATTAAGGAAGTATTTGGATAGGTACAAGGGTATTTTGGTAGAGTATCGTATCTTGTGGACCAGGCCCATTGCGAGATGTTGTACTCTGTCGTCAACCCTAAGCCAACCCAAACTGTCGAAGTGGGCAGGGGTGAGGTGGGTTCGGGGTGTGAGGCCAAGTAACAGTCTGACAAGTTTGTTTTGGGAGGTCTGTAGCTTTGTTTTTAAGGTTTTTGAGGTGCTGTGGTACCAAGAGGTGCAGGCATAGTCAAAGTAACCTTGTACCAGGGCTCCAGTTATGGTCTTCAGAGTGTCTTTGTTGACCAGTGAGGAGATCCTGTATAGGAATCTAGTTCTTTGGTTGACCTTTTTGACTACGTTGGTGGCCATTTTATCACCGGAAAGATTTGCCTCCAGGATGGAACCCAGGTAGGTAATTTCTTCTTTCCGGGTGATAATGTTGTCTCCCACTTTGACAGTGAAGCCATTTGCCTTACTGAGCTTAGCATTTGTACCAAAGAGTATGGATTCGGTTTTACCAAGGTGTAGTGAAAGTTTGTTATCGGCGAGCCAGGTGCAGATTCTACTGAGTTCGGAGCTGAGGACTTTTTCGACCTGCTGTTTGTTCTTGTGCGAGACCAGCAGTGCTGAGTCATCGGCAAACAAGAACAATTTGCAGTCACAGGCTGATGTCATGTCGTTCACATATAGAAGGAACAGTAGAGGCCCTAGTATGCTCCCTTGTGGAACACCACAGCTCACAGGGAGAGGAGGGGACAGAGCCCCATCCACCTCCACCATCTGTTCTCTCCCTCAAGGTAGGACTGCATCCAGCTCACTGATATGCTATCGAAACCAATTGCTCTCAGTTTGTTAAGCAGTATGGAGTGGTTCACGGTGTCAAAGGCCTTTTGGAGGTCCAGCATGACCATGCCGCAGTATTTGCCATCATCCACTTCCTGCCTGATGTGGTCACTCAAGTAGAGGAGGCATGTGTCAGTGGAGTGGGATGTTCTAAAGCCAGATTGAAATTCGTACATTAGTTTTTTTGAGGCCAGGTACTTCTCCACCTGTTCGTACACTATTTTCTCCATCACTTTCGAGATGGAGGTTAGAATAGAGATCGGGCGGTAGTTACCGGGGTCTAATTTGCTCCCTTTCTTGTGCAAGGCGGTTACTTTGGCCAGTTTGAAATCTTGGGGGACCTGTCCTTGTTTGATGGAGAGGTTGACTATGTGTGTGATGATTGGAGCTATAGAGCTGGCTGAGTCACTAAGGAATTTGGAGGGAATATTGTCGTGCCCCGTGGCCTTGTGGGGTTGGAGGGCACTCAGTTTTTTGAACACCACCTCCGTTGTTACCATTTCCAGTTTAAACTCATCTTTGCAAACACCTAGGTTTTTGTAGAAGGTCATGATATGTTCTACACCAAAACGCCCAGAGTGGGGGGGCAGTTTGCTAACCAGTGTTGTTGCTATGTTTGTAAAGAATGAGTTTAAGTTGTTGGCTACATCAAGTTTGTCAGTGATGAGGGTTTCATCACATTTGATGTTTATGTTGGAAACTTTGGTTTTTAGTTTCTGACTGCAGCCTAAATGGTTGTTAAATAGCTTCCAGAGCTCCCGTGGGTTGTGTTTGTTCTCCTCTGCTTTGTCGTTGATGTAATTACATTTAGCAGATTTGATCAAGGCAGTTACGGTATTCCTTATTTTGTTTCTTAGTGTTTTTAGAGTGGCTAGTTTGGTTTGTAGATGCTTGCTGTTGGGTCGCTCGGCTAGTTTGGACTTGCATTTGAGAAGTTCAGAGCACTTTTTGTCTCTGGCTTTCATCGCAGTCAGAATGTCAGGATTCATCCATGGCTCTGAGCGGGTTTTCACCCTGATGGTTCTGAGGGGAGCCATGCGGTTAAGAACCGATAAGAATTTGTTTTTGAAACGTAGCCAAGCTTCGCCGACATGTGTGCAAGCAAACACATCGGACCAATCCACAGTCTCAAGTTCTTGGTTGAGGACCTCGCTAGAGTAGTTTTTGAGGTTTCTGGATATGACTGTTTTGAGGCAGCCAATCTTTTGTTTTTGTATTTTGCGGGTACAAAAAATCATAAAATGATCGCTGAGTCCGCATACAATAACACCATTATTTGAGATTCTGGATTTGTCCGTGGTCAGAATGAGGTCAATGACAGTTTGGGTAGAATCACATACTCTAGTGGGTTTGGTAATTAGCTGGTTGAAGCTGAGTAAGTCACAAAACCTGCTGAATGACTTAAACACAGGTGCCTCCCTGCGTAGAATATCTGTGTTCATGTCGCCAACCAGAATTTTCTCAACACCTTCCACCCCAGCTAAGCAGCCTTCGAGGATGTCATAAAACCCTTGTTGATCAGGCGGCCTGTAGATGGTGCCCACTAATACTGATTTAGCATTCTTGAAGATTAATTCAACCCACACGGATTCAATATCATCGTGCTGCAAGTCAGTACGAGTGATGTATTCGGTGTCTTTGTGAATATACATACAAACTCCACCGCCGTGCTTGTTTCTGTCATTTCTAACAATTGAATAATTTTCTATTTCAATCTCCGGATCCTTGGTGGAGCAGTCGAGTTTAGTTTCGGAGAAACTAAGAATGTTAGCTTTACCACTCTTAAACAATTCTCTGAGTTCTGCTAGTTTAGGTCCAATGCTGTTCACGTTGAGGTGGAAAATGTGTATTCCTTTGGCGCCAGTTAGAGCAGGGATGTCTGCTGGGCCAGAGTAGCCTGGGTCAGACAATAGGCAGAGCAGAGAGGTGTCAAGACAACAGAACAGCAACTACAGTGGCCTCCATACAAGCGCCACGACAGCAGCAGCACCCGTCACGGAGCAGCGTCGTCGGCACCGCGACCGCGGCTGCTGCTGGCGCCGCAGAAGAGCCCCGGCGCCGGGGCTTCTAACAGAGCAGCTGCCGCTCCCATGGGAGCAGCCACAGCGACAGGACAGCCACCTTGTCCGGGCCCCTCATCATCATCATCAGTGGATGTGTGGATTATAATCATGATCTTGGCGAAAACAAGAAGCGCTCGTCTTCCACTTATTGCTACAGTAAGCACGTGGATGGAATATTCTGTCTCAAAGGACGCGGTCTTTTTTTTCTTTTTTTGCTTTGTTTGCCGACACTTCCAGAATGACAGCAAATACGTGGACTGGTTGCGTAACACAGGAGTGAGTGAGTGACTGAAAAACTGGGCTCCAAACTGGATAAATATGCGATCGGATGCACATAAGACCCTGATCTGTTGAGTGACAATCGCCGTATTGTGAGTATTCAGTGACAATTACTTTTTAATTGGTTAAGTGAAGTTTAAAGTGGTCTAGTGCAGCATGTGGTTTTCAACCTGTGGTATGGGTACCATAGTGGTCCCTGAGGGGGTTCCAGGTGGTCCCCCAGCTAAGTTGGTTAACAAGATGAAAAGTTACCAGATGTAACTCTTGGAAGCGTAGAAATGAAACCAAATGGACCCTTAAGGGTCCATTTGGTTTCATTTTACACTCAAGAGTTAAAAAAAAATCATGTGAATTATCCCAAGTCTACACATCTGGAGAATGTAGAAGATTAATAATGGTCATTTTGATCGGTATGTTGGACTGTTTGGTTTCCCAAATCCAGCCTGGAATTGTGGGGCAGTAGGCCTACTTGTCACCTGGTCGTGGTCTTTCTATATTACCTCTTCATCTGTCACTTTGCCCATGATTAAGACGCACAGGCTGCGCAGCTGTGGTTGGACTTAGTGTTGATGTTGACAAAAACATGAACCGTAGTTCTAGAAATTATATTCAGCTGGCTTACGTTCGTGCGTGTGCACGCGCAGTGCGTGTACCATCCGACATTTCGCACCCCCTGCGTTCAAAGTCAAACTACGCGTATGGTCCAGAGCAGTCCAAACGTTTCAGGCCAAGGTCCAAAAGGGAGATGGTTGTCCGGGACACAGTTTAGACTTGTAGAGCTTATTTTTTTATGGAATTTCTTGTTTGTTTTTGTTTTAAAATGTGTATACAATACAGTCTTCATCATCTTCTAATATTCATTTTTAAAGAATCTAAATCTTTTAAACAACAATCTTTTTTTTCTTTTTTCTTTTCTTTTCTTTTTTTTTTTTTTTTTTTTTTTTTTACTTTGAACCATTAATATAGGTCCGTGACCAAGAGGCAAAAAAGGTCTCATCAAACAGTGGTCCGTGGGCTCAAATGCCAAATACATAATGGGCATTGATATGAAAAGGGTTGAAAGTCCCTGGTCTAGAGGGTTTAAGTGGTTAATAGCATGAGGCAATGAGAGTATCCCCATTAAAGGAAAAAAAAAAACAGCTCTCTGGAAACAAAAACTCAGTCTCATTAGCTCTCAGTCACTCTGGCTCAGCCAAATGCATGTGATGCCTGTGTGCATGTGCATAATAAGTAGATGTTGTTAGTGGATGAAGTGCCCTGTTAGCTAATGTGTGCATGAAAAGTGGGATAATAATAATTCTGCACTGGCTTGTGCTGTTACTGCTTAGTGTTGACTTTGACAGCAAACTTTGTTTCAGCTGTAGTCTTTTGACTTTTACGTTTTAGTCACATTATGATTGAGTCGTTTATTTTACATGATTTAAAAGGTATGCAGAGTATTCACCACTTTCACAACAAATTTTCCATTTTCCCCCTCTAAAACACCACAAACATTTATTTTAATTGCGTTGAATTGAGTTACCAAGCGTATAGAAATTCTATATCTAGAGAGTAAATTTGTCAGTTATTACACTATATTGCTCAATTGGGTTTTATCTTTAATATAATATATCATACAGTACTAATAATTAAATTGTTTCACGGCTACTTGGAAAAACAGCTAGATGTCCGCTATCCTATCAAAAGACCTGCGTCAACAAAATGTACAGTTGATTTGGTCGACACAATGGCTGATTTTACCTTGGTTGCACACTGAAGATGACAGATCTACAAGCTCACAACATGCCTTGCTGTGGCGCGTTGTGAGCTTGCAGATCTGTTATTGCCAGCACACAACCAAAGCAATGAAAGTGCAATAGTAACTTGCTTTTTTTTCTACTGGATTTCCTCTCCACTATGGTCTCTCTGAAATCGAGAGTGTTTTGAATATAGTCATCGATCATGGCTTCGTTTTTATGCAAATCTCGTCTGTGGAAAAAAAGGTAGTCAGCGTAGGTTTTCCGTCGTAGTTTCAGCAGGTGGAATCGACATGGCATGCTGGCATAGGAACGGACCTGTTATTGCACACCTCCCTCATGTGAGAGAGCTCAGGCTGGTGAGTGCTTTCTGAAAACCCATTTCCTGCCTTGGCTTGGAATAATGAGCTGTTACAGGCCTGCTGGCTGTGACTTACAATGGAAGAGTTATGGATGGCACACGTTCGCTCTCTGTTTCTCTCTCTACTCATTCTCTGTCTGTCTGTCTGTCTCTCTCTCTCTCACTCACACACACACACAGACACACACAGACACACAGACACACACACACACACACACACACACACACACACACACACACACACACACACACACACACACACACACACACACACACACACACACACACATATTTTTCTTGCTATACTTGTGAGTACATCGTCATTGTAGCCCTTTCACCCCTTTCTTTACAGGCTTACGGCCGCCAAACGATCCAACATCTGACTGAACATGAACAAAACTGCAGTACATGCACGCACAGCAGGTGTGCACATGCACAATCGCACATGCACACTCTCTTACACGCACGCTCAGAGGCAGGACGCACCGCATGCCCCCGTGGAGGTGTTATAGATAGGGGCGCGTTAGAGCAGCCAGCCTGCATCATGGGCTTTGATAGGACAAGCAGTTCAACTGCGGCGGGCCAATCAGTGGACAGTTTCTTGGCGTCTGCATGGCGCCGAACGTGATCTTCAGCGGTGCGACTGCCAAGACACTTCATAGTGAGCTATTCCTGGCCCTGGGAGCCTGAGACCAGGGCTGGAGGTACCGTCAATTGGGTGGAAACCTCGTATGTCCAACACCGTTACTGTACTGTTCATTAAAGGCAGCAGATCCACAAGCATTACGTGCAGATCTGCCACTTTTGATGTCACTGTGGTGTGATCAGGTTGACATTCAGATGAAACAAACCAAGGTTTTGCAGATTGGTAACACATGTGGCTCACTGATACGAGGTTCCCGGGTTCGTCTCCCTGGCTGAGGCTACAGTTTTATTTCTGTGCTTCAGTGTATCTCAGATCGGCACAACAAATATGGCTGTTACTTGTACCCCTGAAGGGTGTGTGTGGGTATTTCACCAAGATTTGCTGACTGCAGTGCCGTGTAAATATTTGTGTCTCTTAAGTGGACATAAATAAATGATTTGTGTGTGTGCGTGCATTCGCATGTGTGTGTCTGTGTGCATGTGTGCGTGTGTGTTGATCATACTACAGTTACACAAAAGTATCCAGATTCCACCCAAGTCTAGGGACTTTAATGTTTGTTTAGGGCAGTTATGAGATCCATGATCCACCCAGAACAGACAATATTATCCAGCAGTAAAAAAAGAAAGAATAACGTGAGTGCCACCAGCGGAAAAGTATACTGTATTAATAGTGGCAGAGCATAAGCAATTACAGCAAAACATGCAGTAGTGACGGCAAGTTAACGTGATCCTGGCAATTCAGTAGAACATACACAAGCATGTGTGTGTGTGTGTGTGTGTGTGTGTGTGTGTGTGTGTGTGTGTGTGTGTGTGTGTGTGTGTGTGTGTGTGTGTGTGTGTGTGTGTGTGTGTGTGTGTGTGTGTGTGTGTGTGTGTGTGTGTGTGTGTGTGCTTGCTTGCTTGCTTGTATAATGTAGCAGTGCAACACAAGTCAACCATGCATCCAGTAATTGGTACCATGAGATAGTAGTACCATGTTAACAGTTAAGGTCTTTCTTTTAATAGCATGATAAATTTAAACAGCAAGGACTCGTAAAAAGGCCTCTGCGTTTATTCCCCCTATTATGGTGGAGGCATAAAGTGGTGTATTGAGCTGCTTAGACCAGCCCATATGCTTCCAAGGGCGTGTACAGTGACCTGTGTTGTTTTGGTGGGTGGTTTTACTGTGGTCCACCCCTCCAATCTGGAAATGCTTTATGTCATGGACCCCCAGAAGAGAACATTTGTGTTAAACTAGGCGGTTCAAGTGCCATGGCGCACTCAACATCTACAGCAACACGCCTTGACAACAAACAACAACAAATGTCACACGAGGGCCGCCATTGGGACCGGCAGTTTCGCCTGATATGTCGTGGTCTGTGGCTTTGCGATCATAGCAGACATTTTTGTGTACTTCGCATGTCTCAAGTGTAGTTGAAAACTAACTAGGGCTGTTTAAAGAAAAAGAATCTGGGGAAAATATGTGTTTATTTCTTAAATATTCAACAAAATAGGTGATCTACAACCCCCCAGTGCTTGTAGATCTCTCGACCTATACTCTATGGCTCTGGTTACAGGGTCTCCCAGCTATTGTATATACCTTAACCCTATACCCTATTCGTAAAACCATGCTCTCTCCATTGTTTTTTTCAATGAGTAAACAGCCTTAAAAATAACATTATTTTATGTATATGTTATACTGCATATATTTTTTTAAGTAAATGCAGGCTACGCCATCTGCCCATAAACTATGGATGAAGTGGTTACAATGCATGCTACCAGACCCCGCTTTGAGAGAACCAACAGCATAGTTTAGCCGATGCCTTATTAACTTTGCTGCAGAAACAAATGTGGTTATTTATCAACTCTGGAATTGTGGAACACAGTGTCTGCGGGGGTGTGTAAGTGCGTGCGTGCGTGCGTGTGTGTGTGTGTGTGTGTGTGTGTGTGTGTGTGTGTGTGTGTGTGTGTGTGTGTGTGTGTGTGTGTGTGTGTGTGTGTGTGTGTGTGTGTGTGTGTGTGTGTGTGTGTGTGCTGCTCGCTCACCCCTGCGTTCATGTAATTGTGCCTGTCCATTGTCCAGCCATTGCTTACAGGGCCGATCAATAGCTTGTTCCATATTGCAGGCCAGCGTTCTTTCCCTTCTTAGAATTAGAACAATGCTCTAATAACACTTTAGAATCCTGCCTCTGTTGCTGGGACGTGGTTGAAAGAAGAAAAATAGGTGTTTTTTTCCCCCCAACTAAATTGACCCTTTCTTAACGTGTTGTTTAACGCCAGTGGGTATAGGTCTTATTTTCTCTGTAAAGTGTTTTTATTTATAGGCCTTCTATCATAACTGAAGAATGAGAACTATGTTTAAAAATGACATATTTTTCAGGGGGGCAGAAGGACTATTGGTTAAAGATAGGAGCATGGATCGATGTACTGTATAGTGCCACTTCCAAGGTGTTAGGATTTCACGGCGCGTTATGAAGTGTGAAAAGTATGATTTGTTTTCTTTTACATTGTTTAAGCCATTCCTCGTTTTTGGCTTGGGTCTGGGACCCCCAGGAACTTGCCTCAAAGACACCTGAGGGGTCTCCAACCCCCAGACCCTACTTTGAGAAGCTACTGTATTTAAAGGTAGGGGAAGTGATTTGAAATTCATGGTGTAGTACCAGCCTGGTGCACTAGGGCCCCCAACAGTAGCTACACTATGTGAACCTGCTGCTCGCTCCTGATTGGAGGAGAATTGGTGGTGACCTGGGGAACTTTTATTAGCTCCTCTGCTAACGTGGGGGAGGGGGAAACTCCATATGTGGTTTCCACACCTTATAATAGAGCATTTTAACAGAAAAAAAATATTTTTTGGGTGATATCTGACAAAAGTGAAATCACTTCCCCTACCGTATTTAAAGTTGTGGCCCTCCTAAATGAATCACACTGGGGACCAATCCAAACCTGACAAGCACTTGGAAGTATCGGCATTAGATTTAGTATTTTCATTTCCACAAGTACCTTTAGGGAAAATAACATATACCTCTTTGACAACATAGATCAGCTTGAGGTAAATTAAGCATTTTTTATAGGTTTTAAGGGGAGCTAGCCCATTCCTATGTGGCTTTAATGTTTGTTTTTCACCAGTGACAATTCACGACAAAGAGGGATCTGATGTTTATTTTGAGACAAACAAACATGTTGAAATCAATGTTGGAAGGTGTTAAGGTTAAGGGTGCCTCTCGCTTCACACAGGCGTGATTAGTTTTTTCGTGACATTTTTTTCAATATTCTTTCTTTCTTTCTTTCTTTCTTTCTTTCTTTCTTTCTTTCTTTCTTTCTTTCTTTCTTTCTTTCTTTCTTTCTTTCTTTCTTTCTTTCTTTCTTTCTTTCTCCCTCCCCTCCCACACCTCTTTTGTTTTAGTCCTAAATGGTCACTTCACTGTCATCTGGATCATGTGGGTTTCCAGTTTGGGAACGGCTTAAGAGCACAACCATATAATGGTGGAAGAGACTGCCTGGCATGCTCTCTGAATGCAACCCACATGGGGCTTGGCAGTATGGCAGCGAAAAATGCTATGAATGTGAATTCTGGATTATTCTTATCGTGGGCTTTGAAGTGTGCTGCGTTTTATTGGGCAGGATGCATTGCATGGTCTCCGCCTTGGCACTGGACTCTGTGGTTGAACTAAGGACGCTTTTCAGCACCCTGGACAGTGGCACACATTGTAGCGCATACTAATGTCAACCAAATAGCATCCATACAGTGTAGAAAAAAAACATTTTATAGGCAATTAGAAGCTTCAACCTTGCACAAAAGGTTATATAATTAATAGCCATGTGTTTTGTTTTAAGCTAGCATCCAGGACTTATTTTGCTGTTATTTTATCTGTATAGTAATGCAATGTAACTAGTACATCTATCTGATGGACTCTGCTAATAGTCTGTATGTTAGTCATGTTAAATACAATACAACTATAGCTGTATGGTAGCAATGTTGCAACCCTTACATCTGCATGGTACAATATGGCACTACAATACATCTGTATAGTACTTGTGTATGCTACTACAATAACTAGTGGATGTGGTCTCCCTGCTAATCCGAGAGACATAGACCGTAGTTAACATCGGCATTGAAGTTACTTGAATCAGACCGGGATACTAGATGCACTAGATACTTGACATTGCAGATGCATGTCACATAGTTATTGTAGGTTGTAAATTCATGCAAATACCTTTCTCGGCCAGGAGAGGGAGACACCGGACACTAAACCTATTTTTAACATTTATATGTTATAATTTGGAACATATGAATAGGTGCTGCATTGT
>CM076983.1:24639228-24826728 GCA_039105355.1 Benthosema pterotum | reverse complement strand
GCGGCATGAAACGCAACGGCAGTTTCGGGGAAAAAAGGGGCCCCTCGCCTTGCGTATAGTTGTCCTCGCATGGCTGAGTCGCTCCTCAATTACCGCAGAGCTCTGGGTTTGTAAGCGAGCCTTGGCGAAGCGTGCAACCCCCACAAGGCAGGCCAGCCTATCTCCTGTTTCTCTGCTGTACTTTACATGCCCCTGGGCAATACGCTATATATCACAGGGACTTAGCCCCCCCCTCTGATCGAACCCCCTTAACCCCAATCTAACCATGACTGTGATGCAGAGTGCCAGGGGTGCCATTTTTTAAATAGTCTTTTGTATGATGAACCCGTTCAGGCATCAAACCAAAGACCTCCCAGTGTCAGGATGGACACTCCACCCATAAAGGGGTTCCACCATAAATTTAAAAATCCAATTTATTATATAAATGTTGCCATTTAATACTTCTTTATACCTACTAAAACAAGACCCACATCATTCATTTTCAACCTCTCAGGATACTATACAAAGTCATCCCCGCTTACTTCAGTAAGCGGGGATGACGTTCAGACATGCCCATTGTTAAAAATCATAGATTTCTCAGTAAAACAGTGTTTAAAAAACGACTACTGGGTGTAAAAATACACTTACGGAGGATAAAAATTCCAGAAATCTCGAAGAAAAATGAAGGATTAACTGTTTTTGTGCCTAAATCTGGTGTTATCATATCAGATGACAAATGGTACAGGTGACAAATGAAATATGTGGCTATATTGGGACATTTTGCGGAAAAAAAAGAAAAAAAGTGTTTGTTCTAAAGTGAAATCTGTTCAAATTTGGCATAGAAGAGGATTTTCACAGGCACAGTAAGTTTCCAGAAGATGGAGAGGCTCTTTAAGGGCACATTTTATTGTCCCTGCAGTGACATTTGTCTTCAGCTAGTACATTCTGTTATGTCACATACAAAAGTATATAATGATGAAAAGATATGATGTTTAAAAAATAAGACTCATTACAACACAAGACATGCTTGTGGTGTTTTAACTTTCATTGAAAAATAGCAGGTGTTCACGGCTCATAGCGCACCACTCTGTGGCGCGCTATGAGCCGTGAACGCCTGCTATTTTTGGGGAGAATGTGAGAATGCAGCACAAATCTTTCTGTATTTTCTTTCAGAGCGAATGTTTAATAGAATGTTTTATAGAACCTACAACGTCAAGATCGAAATGGGTCCGTTAAACAACACTTGAAAGTTGCTTCACAAGATGAAAATACACATCTATAACTAATTTATAATGACTGCGTTTAACACTGACTAGACACGACAACGTGTAAGAAATGAATGTGTGAAAGTGCTAAGTGCGTATGTGTTGCACGATTAACGCGTCTCTGTACAAAGATTTGGCATTTGAATTCAGCAGCTTGATGGATGCTGGAAAGAACAAACGGTGACTTTGAGCGCTTTGGGTTTGCGATTTGGTCTCCTCCCTGACGCGGAGGTTTGAAGTTTGGAAGTGTGAAAGATCGTCACCTCAAGAGACTCTGTAATGGGTTTGTCACAGTCGCTTCCCAGGAGGTTATTGCAAGTAATTGGCACAAACACTACGATGTTGATAACAATAGCATCTCTGCTGGGTGGAACATGTCCAAAACAGTTACATTTCAGTATTCACATTCGAAATAGTAGCAGCAGCAGATACTGCTATAATCTCTAAACGCTTCAAGTGTTGAGCTAGATCTGCTATTTGTTCAGATACCTTCTGTGTGCTCAACTAGGGCATTAAAAATGAGAGTTATGAGGATATGAGAGCATTCTGCCTAACAGCAAATGATCCAAGCCAGAAACCACAATCGATTCATGATATAGCAGCAAAACGAAAATGCGAGGGGACCATGCAGCTAGCCTATAGAGGGCTATAGGGACTGTGAACACAACGCTGTCATGTTGTCCCAAGTGGGCCTTGATCCAGAGAAAAGAAAGGCCGGGAACTGCTGTCTGGTTTATCCGCTCATCCTCCTGTAGTATAACGTTATTTGCAGCGCATTGAGAGGCGATTTAAACTTGATCGGCGATTGTTTATTTATAACCTTTTTTTTTGTAATGCAGGCCTCGTTCACCACGCAGTTTCATTATGCTGAGCTTATTGCTACAGTGCTGCTCTCTTATGCTGCCATTGTACCAGCTCCTTATCGCCTCTCTCTCTCTGCCACGACCCCCCCCCCCCCCACACACACACACACACACACACACACACACACGCTGGAGATTATTTCTCCACCGTGGTGGTCCTGGCATGCAAAACCCATAATGGCTTCAGCAGGATAACACAAACGTTTTCTTCTTTTTTTTTTTCCCTCTTCCCCTTCCCCCCTTGTATTGCATTGTTATCCCCATGTGTATTCAATGTCTGGGCAGAAACCACACATCTCCTGGTTGGAACGTTTCTTCTACATGGATTGCATATACAGTGTCACATATACAGTGTCACTATGCAGTATCATATACTGTACTTTGTTGCATATACAGTGTTGCATATACAGTGTCACATACAGATAGTTTCACATAGACAGTGTCATATACCGTACAATCTCACACAAACAGTGTCACATACTGTCACATATAGACAGTGTCACATAGGCAGTGACGCATATAGACTGTGTCACATACAGTATAGACAGTGTCACATGATGTCACATGTAGACTGTGTCACATATAGAGTGTATTACATAATAGGCCGTGTCACATATAGACAGTGTCACATATAGACAGTGTCAAGTAGTGAAGACTCATCTCTTTAGACTACCATATCACTTGCCCTAGCCCCAACAATCTTGCGGGTGTATGCAGAGGCTAAAACATGTAAGTTAGATAGCATGTTATGTTGACGGATTTCATTCTGCCATTATTGATCTGGCATCCTATAGTCATAGTTTCAATGTACAGGTATGTTTTGCTCGTGACTGGTTCTCGGTTTACTTCTGGTCCTAGATGACTATCTCTGTATGCATTCTATGTATTACCTTGTGTACTGTGAGTCTCTCTGGATTAAGAGCGTCTGCTAAATGCCTAAATCATATTATTTTGGACATATGAGGTTTGTGACCGGCAGAGACGCCCCCTCTCTCTCCTTTCTCTCTGTAACTCTCTATCTCTCTCTCCTTTCTTTCTCTCTCTCTATCTTTCCTTTTCTGTCTCCCTCACTCATATCGGGTCGGTCTATTCTTTGGCGTAGGAGGGGGGGGGGCAGTGGAGGGGGTGGGGGGGGCAGTGGAGGGGGTGGGGGGGGCTAAGAGGAGGAGGAGCGGAACATGATTAGCAGTCCTCGGGGGTTGTTCTCGGGACATTAAGCCGGCAGCGCCAACTGAAAGCCCAGCTGTTTGTGGCTCCGGTCCACAGTCATTTGTTTGTCAAATTTAGACAGTTCCCTCCCTCCCGTGCCAAGAACCCCCCCCCCCCCGCCACGTCCAACGCTCCAGGACTCCGGTGACAAGGCTAGCTTTTAGCCAAATCCAATTTAAATCTGTATTGGCCGCCAGTTGGATGAAGCACTTTCTCCTGCACCCCTCCACGCACACGCCCAAGCACACGCACACGCACATACACATACACACACACGCGTCACGCGCACGCATGTACACATGCACACACACACTCCACCCCCCAGAGAGCTCAGCACGTCGCTGGCAGGCACTCCACTGGGAAATGGCCGTTCAATAGTGCGTACTCAACACACACACACACACACACACACACACACACACACACACACACACACACACACACACACACACACACACACACACACACACACACACACACACACACACACACACACACACACACACACACACACAGAACATTGGTGAGGGTGTCACTTGCTTTGGAGATTTTGAATAATATATAAACCATAGATGCGTAGAAAAGTTTAAACTAACACGTTAACTGCATCCACTAAAAGCATCTACATTCTTGCAAAGAGTGCACACACGAGTGAAATATGGGCACATTGTGCGCACGCAAGCAAAACAGAAACTGTAGTCTATATTATCCGTCACAACACGGTTTGCTGCTGCAGGGTCTGTCTGTCTGTCTGTCTGTCTGTCTGTCTGTCTGTCTGTCTGTCTGTCTGTCTGTCTGTCTGTCTGTCTGTCTGTCTGTCTGTCTGTCTGAGTCTTGTCTGTCTTGTCTGTATGTCCTAACTTGTGTTGCTACTGCCATGTTGAGAGCTTGCATAAAGCCTCTGTCCTCTGTCACTTTCTTTATGTCTGTCTCTGCCTGTCAATTTCTGTGGATCTCTCTCTCTGCGCTCTCTCTCTCTCTCTCTCTCTCTCTCTCTCTCTCTCTCTCTCTCTCTCTCTCTCTCTCTCTCTCTCTCTCTCTCTCTCTCTCTCTCTCTCTCTCTCTCTCTCTCTCTCTGTCTCTCTCTCTGTCTCTCTCTCCACATTAAAGGGGAATGATGTCACCTGCTTCTGAAACACAGAAGCACATCTGGGATTCCTGTTCCCTGCCTCTGGCCTCTCGGCTTCATGTTTTATCTTAACACTGACAGTGTGTGCGTGCGTGCATATATATGCGTGTTTGTGTGTGTGTGTGTGTGTGTGTGTGCAATGACAGCGAGTGGGTGAGTGCAGGCCGTTTGTGTGAGAGAGAATATATTAGGCTTGCAACCGAGTGAGGTGGGTGAAAGAGACTGTGCGCGTGCGTGCGTGTGTGTGTGTGTGTGTGTGTGTGTGTGTGTGTGTGTGTGTGTGTGTGTGTGTGTGTGTGTGTGTTTGTGTGCATGTGTGTCACAGGGACACTCGGGTGATGCAATCTACAAACCGGCATCAGCGTAGCCCACATTCATAAATGGTTCCTCTGATGCAGGCCGTTGATCATGGCACAGTTTCTGGCAGAGCAGATCATCCAATGTTTGTTTGGTTCGCCTGCCTTAAGAACCAATCAGCCTGGGTTGAAGTGATTAACCAAACCGCCGCCTTGCACAATCACCATGCACTCCTCCTCACACACACACACACACACACACACACACACACACACACACACACACACACACACACACACACACACACACACACACACACACACACACACACACACACACACACACACACAGCCACACAGACAGTAAAGAATCTACTGTATATAGGTTAAATAAAGTGTATATACAGTTGTATACAGATGCCACCCACCCACCAATACTAGCTTCTTACAATCATTAATATTCACACCCACCACGGCTCTCACTACCAGCCATGATGGCTTCATCTTCTCTGTCAGGTGTGGAAAAAAAACTCATATGTCCATAACGGTTACTTAGGTTTTACTGGGGTTATGTTCAGGGTTAGGGGTTAGGGTTAGGAAAAAACGGTCGACTGTTAGGGAAAATGGCCGCAACTGTTATGCAAAGCGGCTGTGACTGTTATGCAAAGCAGTCGTGACTGCAAAACAATCGCGATTGTTTTGCATAACACAGTCACAGCTGTTTTGCATATTATGCAAAACAGTCAGACTAAATCATTTCAAATGGATTTCGCAGCCTGCAGTACAACTTTGCGTCAGAAGATGGCACTGTTGTTCATTAGATTAATGGTCTGTTCTGGATGGGGAATCTCACTGCTTTTATTCTGAAAGGGACTTGAGCAGGAAGAGGAAACTCAGTGTATGAGTACAGTCTAGAGAAACAGCCATCATTCTTTACATGACACTATTGTGGGTTTCTTTTCTGCATTTCAGGTGAGATATAGTGCAAAACCATCAACACTGTATATTAATGGGCTTATCTGTGGCTGACAGTACACAACTCATTGCTGGTTTGTTTATAATAACAGTGACAATTGGAGAACTTTGGAATTACACATGCATGGATGCATACTGTGGTTAGCTTGTTAGCTATATGCTCACCTCTGCAGCAATATAGTAGATAGTGTGCTGTGGTGGCTATTATGCTCACTGCAAGTCAAGCAAGCTAATAGCTAAGATTGTGTTTACTATGAATACATTACTGTATGGTAGTGAGTGTTATGAAAGCCAATACTGGGCTGATGCTGTTTATTTCTTTATTTGATATATGAATGCAAGTTACTGTGATTTTGGGGATATTCATTTATTATTTTTGAAATGATTGTGATTTGAATATGGTAATTAGATTGCAAATGTATACTGTTTGGATTGGGTGCTTGAGAATTCAGTGTGTGCGAACAGTCTGTAGAGAAACAGCCATATCATTCTCTACCTGACACTGTTGTGTGTTTATTTTCTGCATGTCAGAGCCTTTATGCAATTAAAATATGTGTCACCAGGAAACAGTCTTGCTATTCTGAGAGCGATGCATCCACAATTTAGGAGAGATAACTGGAAAATCATTGGTCAAAAACATTATTTCTATTTTTCTATTTCTATTTTATCTGTGTAGATTCTTGAAAATCAAGTAATTCAGATATCTAAATATCATTTAACTCTTGAGAGCGTAAAATGAAAGCAGTTACATATCTATAAGGGTCCATTTGGTTACCAACTGTCCATTTAGCTGGTAACCACTGGTTGATGATACATCTTTAAACTCTTGAGGGCGTAAAAATGATGAAACCAAATGGACCCTCAAAACCTTGCTTCTGGGGACTTTGCCGTCGCTGAAACAATATATTTTCAGAGGAGGTCTGAAAAAAAAAAAAAAAAAAAACTCTCCCTCCTTTGTCTGGTGTTCAGACATCGTGACTCAAGAAGACATTTTATAGAAGGGTGGGCTGGAAGAATGGCAGAGTGGGCAACTCCAAAGTTTTATATGGAGCAGTGGTTTTCAACCTTTTTGACACCAGGACCCACCATCTATTCGTCATTTGTGCCACAGACCACCATTTGATGACATTTTAGCCCCACAGACCCCAAAAACTAAAGATTTATTTTGCTTTTGTCCACAATACCAGCTGGAGTTGGGGTAAAAACAGCCAAACACAGATCAAAATGACCATTAATCTTCTACATTCTCTAGTTGTGTAGACTTGGGCTAAATGGGCTAAAAAAAAAAATATATATATATATCAGGGGTGTTGATTTTTAACGCGTTAACGGCGTTGATTAAATCTCTACGTTTTTTGCGTCAAAATATTTAACGCAATTAACGCACATGCACGCGCGTGCGCACGCGCGCGCACGCTCGTGCGTGCGCATGCTCTGTCTCGGATGTGATTCCACTCGCTGTCGACTCTATTAAAGGGGGACAACAAATAGGGACAAAGTTGCGGAATGCATTGGAGTCTATGGGCTCTAGCGAGTATATCAGGGCTACTAAACTGGTGGCCTGACATCTCCGTTCACTTCCATGGAATGGTCTAATGGCGGCTGCTCTTCATTTCTACTGAGCATGAGTACAGCTAACTGAATAGCAGCGCACGCTCTGTTCTGTGACCCCTCAATGTCGCGACTCTTCCACTAGTCTTGTAGTGGTGCTTCCTGTTCCTGCACGTGAAGTGAAGTCAGATGTAAACAAACAGCAGCTCTTTCGGATCACTCCCAACTATTGTGATGTGTTTGTTTAGCCGCGTCGCCATCGAAACTGAGAAGAAAAGTTGATTCAGAAAATCGCCAGTTTAATAACGAGTGGACCGAAAAATAATGGCTAAATTGAAACTCCATAGGGAGCGCAGGCAGACGTATTTGCTCTGTAACCAAGTCAATGCTGTCGCAAAATAATCCGATGGTAAGAGACGCCACTGTTGCATGGATTATTGTCAAGAAGAAAAAAAAAACACCCAGAGATGATGAAGAGTCGAGTGCATGCTGGCTGCAGGAGGTAGAGCCTATTTCTTTCCCTGTTTACCTCTACTATGATTTTCTGCTTTTGGCGTTGCATTAGTGAATATTTGTATTTGTCTGTCTTGATGAAATGAACATGGTGGGCCCTATTGTATGGCCACTGGCCAGTCAAAGATGTGCCATCACTGTCATTAGTTGCCTGTGTGTAGGCTAGTCCTGTCCCCTGTTGCAAGCCTTTTGAGAATTAAAGAGAGAGCACAATAAGTGTGCCTTAGATGTTGTGATTTGCTGCTGTTGTGCAGATATGAACAACTTTTTCATAAGCTGCACTATAAACGTGTATTTTGATTTGGTTCAAATATGATGCATGTTAGAAAGACCAGATGCACATTGCACTTTTCTTATAAATGGAGCATTTTAAAAAGTGAAATACTTGTGTCTGTGTGTGTACACATGTCATGGTGGAGAGTAGTCTCTGTGGCAGTCTGGCCCCTTGGGTTTTTGGCAATGCAGACTCCTGAACAATTTAGTTGAATAGCCCGCTGTCTTTCCATTTCCGCAACAATACACAGGAAAACATGGCATATTGTCCGAAATAGTCCGAATGGTGATTAATCATGATTAAATTAATTTTGAAGGTGTGATTAATTTGATTAAAATTTTTAATCATTCAACACCCCTAATATATATATATATATAAAAAAAAAATTACTTACTTACTAAATCACATGGTGAATATTTTAACTCTTGAGAGCATAAAAATGAAACCAAATGGACCCGCAAGGGTCCATTTCCACCATTTCCATTTCCAACTTTCCACCATTTAGCTGGTGACCACCTGGAACTCTCTCAAGGACCACTGGTGGTCCCTGGACCACGGGTTGAAATCCACTGATATTACCTTTCATTGGGTGGGCAGGATGTACATTTGGGTGTGCTTAGCCCCCCCCCCTTCTAGATCCGGCCCTGATGAATAGTCGGGAGATGAGAGGTTTTCGGCTCTGTATTTAAAATGGTAATGAGAGCGACCCGCGGTGCGGTTGGCGGTGGAGGTGTGTCACCCCGCTGTTTACCTGGAATATTCAGAGGCATGCGGCTGTCAGCGACGCTGTCCCCCTGCCAACACATCCCTCACCTCCGGAACATCATCGTCATGACAACTCACTACCTACTGCCCCCCACCCAACACACCTCCTAGAGTGGAGGTGAGGTGGCATTAGGTTCAAACCTGTTTACAAGCACAGATTTTTGCACACACTAAAGTTGCCTATAATACCTTTTTAAAGCAGTCGTTTTCAACCTTTTTCATACCAGGGACCACTGTTTATTCAGCATTTGAGCCACAGACCACCATTTGATGACGAGACTTATTTTGCTTTCGTCCAAAATTCCAGGCTGGATTTTTGTGATTGTGTAGACTTCTTAATTAAGTGGTGCTGCTTCAGATTATGAATATAAAAATGAAACCAAGCATAAATGAGCATAAAAATGAAACCGAATGGACCCGGAAGGGTCCGTCTTTCCCGATGTAACTCTCGAGAGTTACATCTGGTTAACCAACTTTTCATCTGGTTAACCAACTTAGCTGGGGACCACCTGGAACCCTCTCAAGGACCACTGGTGGTCCCCGGACCACTGGTTGAAAACCACTGCTTTAAAGCCATGCCTGAATTTCGGTTTAGCAATCAGTTTAATAAACGTTTCAGCGATGCAAGATCTGGTTAATTGGATTTGCTATTTTGGAACCCTCATGGACCACCAGCGGTCCCTCAGTCCACAGGTGTGAGAATCACTGCTAGATTTGTCAAAACAACGTTTTATATTAATTCATTCAAATAAGTCCTGGATTCGTAGCTTTTTAGTGTGCAGGGCCTAGGGCTTTTGTGAGTTTTGCGTGTGTGTGTGTGTGTGCGTGTGTGTGCGTGAGTGTGTGTGGGTGCATGCCCTGCAGCCCCTGCCTGCGAGCATCACTGTGTGTGTGTGTGTCTCTGTGGCACTCGGCGGGTCGCATTAGCAACACAACTTAAGAGAGGGCCATTAATTAGCCTTGGTGTTTTGGCCCAGACCGATAGCATGCTGCACTGATACTGGCTTATTGGGGTAAATGTCATTAGCCCTGTGCTGCGTCGGGCGGCCCCCAGGGCATTGTATCTAGACCTCCTTTGTTTTAAGTGGCAGCCTTGCGTGAAGCTCCCTCTCACCCCTAAGTCTATTCCTCACGCCTGTATCATCCGCCCCTGTGGAATTCACCATCAGTAGAATTACCCCCTAATGGAGGCAGGGAGAGAGAGGGAGAGAGAGAGAGGGACGGAGAGATTTGTTGTCCAGTTAAGCCCAATCTATACTTTGTCGTGCCGCTGGTGTCGTGTGGGCGAACGTAGCCGCTGTACGACCTCGTGCCCACGTAGCGCAAGCTTTTTTGTAAGCTTGCGGATCTACATGTTCTGCAAACACGTAGCAGCCAGCTCTGAGGTCTTTCCAGGTACCAGTTACCATCTCATTGCTCACAGCTCTGTGATCATGTGGTGTTTAGGCCACCTGGGTCCTGCCGCTGCGCCCACCACCGAAGGGGTCACTTTAGCTAATGAGCTGAAGGAAAGATGAGCGAGGATGACGATGCGGTCGGTCGCACGGCGTGACGGCCAGCGGGTAGCAAAGATTCCGGCTGAGGCTCCCCAGTGCAGCGTTGAAGAGAAGTCTGTGTTTTGCCCGCTGCTGTAGGTTCATTAGCAGGCAGAAAAAGGTGAGCCAAGGGTTTGGAACGACGTGGTTGCTGGAAGCTGCTGGAAGAAGGTCCACGGCTCGGTCAGTTGCCATTGACACGCAATTAAAGGTGACGGACAGTGGTTCTCCAATGTTTTCATATCACAGACCCCCAAATTGAGACACCCCCCTACCTTGAAGTAGCCCAGATATGAAGATTGTCACGGCTAGCAGCAATTCTTCTTTATTTCATGGAGACCTACTGTTAAAGTATATATATATATATATATATATATATATATATATATATATATATATATATATATATATAGTACATTTTAATGCCATTTTTTCGTCTTTTTCTTCTTTATCTTAGCCCGTTTCATTATTATCATTATCACTTCCTGAAAATATTTAGTATCTATGACAACCATCGTAGCCGCAGTGAACTTTTAAAAATCATAGTCCTCCACCACCTCCACATTTGACATCAGTTCTTCCTTTTTCCTTAGTCAGAGGCAGCTCAGCGAGGCTCTTCTTGATTAGCTAAGAAATAGTCCCGTCAGGACTATTACATATAGGAGCTTTATAGGAGCTTTAAATGGCATTTATTTCTCAGGGACCCCCAATTTATATCATAAAATCAATATATATTGTGCAGATGAAACCTTGCTTTTTATGCTGTGTGCATTGGCAGATTTCTGGCTGAGAAGAAAGCACAATGACTTGCAAAAGAAAGGATGAATAAATACAAAAAAGAGAAAAGGAACGGCTCACGCAGAAGATCCTGTTGAAAAGTTGTGTTCATTGCAACCCCACAAGTGTCTGTCTGTGTGTCTGCGCAGCTCAGACACCAGAGGGGTGGAAGACGTGTAGGTTTTGCAGAGTGTTGGAACATTTTGCCTTTTCAGTACCCGTGGCGGTCTCATAAGACGAAGAGGAGAAAAAAAGAAACAAAAATAATGTTTATTTGTTCGCGCCGTTTAGGCCTGCAAGCAGACAAGCGGTAATTTGTGTAATTACGTTCAATAATGAAGTGTGGCACTTTGGCATTTTCAGTGGAGACACGCTCTCAGCTTGAGAATCCTCTTTACACAGTCGAGTGTTAATTTGTCCATTTGTAACTCTTGAGAGTGTGGCTGCTAGACATGTAACCAAATGGACCTGCAAGCGATATAGGCACTGTTTTGGTTACTTTCGTACACTGTCTCCGCATTAATAGCTGTCTCCTCCGCTCATAGTTAGAGGTTGAATCCCACATATTGTATTATTTAATTAGCACTGATGATTTGACTGTGTGTAAATCCCCCTCCCTCTCCCTCTCCTGTTCTTTGTCTCATTATTATTAACCCCTCCGTAATCACACACCTGGAGGTGGAGGTATAACGCTGATTAGACAAGCTATCATGGCGGCGCATCACTTGTTGACGTGGTTCAGTGGACCGGCTCGGAAATGCTAGCTTGTCTGTCTTGACTGAAGCAAGCACTTTCTGTTTCACTAAACGTGTTATTTCTCTAACTTCTTTTTTTGTTGTTGGGGTGTGTGTGTGTGTGTGTGTGGGGGGGGGGGGGGGGGGGGGAGACGGTGTTTGTTTCGGGAAAAAAGAAAGAACAATAGAAAAGTAGTACATTTCATATATTGCTGTTTTGCTGGGAACACTTTTTCAGAAGCAAAGCTTTGTGCCCTGTGGGTGCCGTGCCTCTTCCTCCAGTCTGTAATATCTCTGTCTCGTACGTGTGTGTCTGCGCCTTACTGTATGTGTTTGCGTGAAGCAGTTTAGAATGAAACCGTTGGCTCGGGGGGGGGGGGGGGGGGGGGGATAAATTGGAGGCAATAACAAAAAAAGAAACCAAAACAAGTGAAATTGCTGACTTTGCAGCCCCGGCTTCGGTTGTTATTTAGTCGTCAGAGCCTTCGTTTGAATTGCAGCGTCTGTAGTGCACCGGGCCGCAAATTGAGTTGCAGTTCAGTCCCGCCATTATAGTCCTTCCTAGAAACGCATGGGACGAACACCGCCGATTAGCTGCTCGGTCTCCACGCTTCGCTTGTCTCCTTTTTGTTCGTGGTTTCTGGTGTATTTTCTTAACTGTTTAATAACTACATTGTAATTGTGTTCAAATGTCCTTTCAGTGCCCTCAAGGCGACGGCTGTTTTTTTTTTCTTCTTCTTCTTCTTTTTTTTGTAAAGCACTTTTAGTTTGAGTTGCCTTGTTGTTGAACTCTGCTATACAAGAGATTCCACTATAAATAAAATAAAAAAGTTATTCCAAGCCTCGGGCATTTTAGAAAATGACAACTAGTGGAAGGGTTACTCCAGCAGGTTCACATGTGTCAGCGAATATCAGCCTTTTGACACCCGGTTTGACATGTTTGTTTATAAATGGTGCGCTCGTTGTTTTCTTTTAGCTGTGCAGCACTTTGGCTGACCTCGTCATGTTATGTGCTAAATCACATTGAGTTGACATGGGCTCCCCGAGCTTTTCTGCCCATGCACAACCCCTCAAAGTAACGCCTTTTGAATTTAAAGTCCTCATTTACAACTGGAGTGGAAATGACTGTTCCTCTGACTTACACAGACCCCCAAGCAGTCAATAATGTGGACCCCTTGGCGCTCCCTGCACCTCAAATTGAGAACCAGTCAAAAGAGAAAAGAGTGTTGCCTCGGTAACTCTCTGACACCGTTATGTAAGCTATAAAGGGTGTGTGTGCGTGCGCGTGTGTCTTCTTGGCTGATGTATAGTTCTGCTCCGTGTGGATTTGCCTCTGCTTCTCGTGGGTAAATCAAAGTTAAACGCCATTCACTCTGTCAAGCACGTCCAAAGTGAAAGCAACGCATTGGGAGCATAAATCTCGTTATCTGTGTATTTATTTGTTTTTTCCCCCTGGTATACGTGGAGGAGAGCGTCCTAACCACCGTGGCACGCGTAGCGTGCACGGAGGCTCTGTGAGAGAGACATCTCCATCTGGCATGGCAAATACTGCCACTGCGTCAAACTCTTGACATCCTGTTCATGTTGTATACAAGATTTTACTATCCTATAAATCAGGCTTCTGATGTTTTCCAACCCCTAGCTTTGAGCAGTGCCAGGGTCGTGGACAAATTGTGGAATTGTGGACAAAAGCAAAAGAAATCTTTAGATTTGGGGCCTGTGGGGCTAAAATGTCCTCAAATGGTGGTCCGTGGCTCAAATTCTGAATAAATGGTGGGCCCTGGTGTCAAAAAGGTTGAAAACCCCTGAAGTAGAGCGTTAATTTGTTCTGATCGTTGTTTTGTTTGTTTCTATTCCACAGCGCCCCCGTCGGTCCGCATCGTGCACTCAGGCCATGCCTGCAACGTGGAGGAGGAGAGGCACACGGAGAGGGTCTACACCATCCGAGAGGGAGAGACCCTGGAGCTCACCTGTCTGGTCACTGGACACCCGCGGCCACAGGTGATCCATCCACCTAACTCATATATACACACAGTATATACACCACTGGTTCTCAAACATTGTCCTGTCAATCTTAGACCTCTGGGTATAACACAGGTCCAACTGAATGAAATGCCTCAATTCCAAGAGGCTAAGATCTATGGGGCTCAGTCATAGATGACTGAGCCTCTCACCCCATCCCTAAGGATTAGAGATGGATACCTGCCACCCTCTAAGAAATAAAACCCATTCTGGCTGCTTGTGCCCCTCAATCTTCATCCCTGACCCATATTCCATGGTCTTTCATGGTGGGTGTAGGAAAGGAACAATGACCGGTAGATCAAGGGCTTTAAAATCATATGACATCAAAACATTGCAGACCGTTGCTTCACCTAAACCAGTATCTAAAATAAGTGTTTCCTAGAACTGGATGTACAGTATGAAAAAAATCATTAAGTTTGTGGAACACATCTTGATGATGTACATTGCAATGTTGAGAATGAGTGTTTATCCCCTTTAGCATTGACAACATGACTTTGTAGAGAAATCGTAGGAATGAAAAGGCAAAAAGCATCAAGCTCTTATTTACGGCATGTTGCTCTAAAAGCAAAAGAGCTTAGTTAAAGTTCAGCAGCTTGGCAGTCTGGACCAAGCAATTTGAGCTCTTTGATTTGCACTTTCACACACAGAGTCTCCTTGAAGGCAGAGTTTCATATTCAGTGTGCAATGATTCTGATGCATTCCAGCAGCAGCCGCAGCAGCAGCAGCAGCAGCCGCCGCATCGATCAAATTATTAAAAATAGTCAAGACGGCACATGCATAAATGCCTTCAAATGTGTTCTTTTCCAGCAACTATTATGAGTCTGGAGGCATACCACAGCGATGAAGTATTTCTAGTTGATGCTTGTTTCATGACTGCCTGCCGGTCTATATGGCGGACTGCCGTTCTTTTTTATGAGGTCCATATGTTTGTTAGTTTTGTGAGCCATGACTGCTTGTACTGTATGTCCGCCCAAGCTAGCCCATATGCCCTCTAATGATATGCGTTAAAAAAGGCTGCATAATTGTCAGTGCCGATGTCAAAACATTGGTCAAACCGATATGTCGGTTCGTATCTCTAACGGCCAAGGCGGGCAGAGAGTACATTTATTTGGGCAAGCAGGGGAGTCGGAGGGGAGTCAACATGCAATAAACAACAAGGGGTTCTTCCCTGGTCCGCGTAATGGTCCAATAAAGAAAAGTTTGTGTTCCAAAGCAAAGACTTCCCACATTGCTGCCCAGCCAACCATGCGTATTTCACTAGAGAGAGAGAGAGAGAGAGAGAGAGAGAGCTGTGTAGAGAGAGAGAGAGAGAGAGAGAGAGAGAGAGAGAGAGAGAGAGAGAGAGAGAGAGAGAGAGAGAGAGAGAGAGAGAGAGAGAGAGAGAGAGAGAGAGAGAGAGAGAGAGAGAGAGAGAGAGAGAGAGAGAGAGAGAGAGAGAGAGAGAGAGAGAGAGAGAGAGGGAGAGAGGGAGCGCAGTGTAGTATTGGTAGCCCCAAGGTTGATCAGAGCCAGCGCAGCTGTCAGCGCTTTCTAATCAGATTGCAGGTGTGTGTCATCATTTGGAGCTGATGGAGTGTACACAGATGCACAGAGCCTTCTGCAACCAGTTGACCGTAGGGCCCTGGAGGTGCTGCTGGACTCTCTCCCCATCCCTCTGATCTCATATTGGCTGTCTGGGCCCAGCTAGGGAGGCAAGGATTCTGTGTTTGTTGGCTGGTGAGGTGCACCCTAGTGAGACATGTTACATAGTATGCTGCATCTTTGTATGCTGAAAATGTGCTGATTTACAAGCTCTGGTGCCGTGATCAGCATAGAGCGACTGTACTGTAGTGGTTTTGACAACAACCGCTTTGAATTGTGATTTTGGTTAAAATGTTTACACACTAAATAAGCCACATATTATATACTGTATTTGATAAATCAAGCCTCCATTGCCACTGCCTTTTTAAAAGGCACTTGCAGGCCCTCACGGCCTTGGCTCCCTGTGCACTTTAGATCTATATTGTCTGATTTTAAAGCACTGAAGTTTGCCCCCTGTCTGTCCAAACTCATTAGGGTGTATAGTCCACAAAGGTCACTGTGGTCTGTGGACCATATATATATACTTTATATTTCACCCCAAACACCTGGCTCCCTTTGGTGTGTTGTTTCACAGGTTCCTGATGCTGCCTCTGATAAAGTGATGTGATGTTTTTCTTTTCCTGCACAGCACTTTGTTGACTTTGCATTGTAAAATATGCTATATAGGCCTACAGTAAGTGGATGTCATTGCATTGAAGATCACTGTGCTGTTACATTTGTTTATTTCATTTTGGTGATTGTGTAAAGAAAAAGAAAGAAGGAAAAGGTGTGAATTCATTATTTTGTAAGGCAGGTAGTGTCTCTTTAAGGAATACAGGAAGTGGTTCAGGTTACCATGGACACATGTCATGTGACTACTACCAGGAAGTGCTCTTGAGTTTCCTATCAGATAATTCTGGGAACATGCGGACTAGAACTAAAGCAGATACTAAAGTATTTGCAATCATCTACTCTTATACTTCCTCAATAGTTGCATTGTTGGTATGTACTGTCATATCTTTTTCTATTCCATGCTGGGAGCTCATTATTGTTTTGTATTGGAAGTCATTTCTGAAGTTTGATTTAGAGGCCTGTTAGGTTAGGGTAAAGATTACTTTGAAGGAATTTCATTGTTTAATTAATGGTTTAAGTGATTCTTGTAATGCCGCATGTGACAGTCAAATTAGCAATTAATTACTCTCAGTGACATCTACTCTAAACCTGTAGATAAAGAGAGAACGTCTCCAGAGTATTGATGAAGGGAAAGCGTTTAATTGCTCACCTCCAAATTAAACACTTCATAACAGGGACGACACACACACACACACACACACACACACACACACACACACACACACACACACACACACACACACACACACACACACACACACACACACACACACACACACACACACACACACACACACACACAAACAAACAATCTGGCATCTTAATCTTGATGTTAAAGTGCACCAGATCGAAGAAATTCCATTGCAATCAAAAAGAAAGAAAGTGGGCTTCCCCTGCCCTGTACACTCCACCCTCCACTCAGATAGACCTCAGTATTTTGTGAAGCCAAGACCTGTTTCCAGGCCTGTTTGCAGCAGCTTATACACAGGCACTGGGGCTTGGAGCTGGCCGTGGTGCTGATCCCCCTCTCTGTCCCTCTGCTCTGCTCTCTTCTTGTCGGTGGCAGTGCTTTACCCGGAGCGACACTCCACACATATAAAACATGTAACATATCAAAAGGTCTTGCTAGCCTATTAACCGCGCTGCTAGCGGGAAGGAGGCGATACAAGCGAAAAGTAATTATTAAGCTTTGTTTTTACATGAGAGACCTGTCAGCCATCAAACGAGAGGCACCTCATTACTCCTGGCCTGGGTCTGAATGGCTGCTGCAGTAGAGCTGTACCGCAGCAGTTAGCCTCTGACACTACCCAGTTCTGCTCAATTCAATTTAAAGGAGCTTTATTGGCATAAGAAATGTTTACATTGCCAAAGCAAGTGTGACAAAAATACAAAGCAATATAACTGTTGAAAAGGGTTATATTGCTGTTGAAAGCATTTGTTGAAAATGGGTAACGTGGTAAAGGGTATACAACATTGTGTAAACAGAGCTATGTCACATTACATCATTTTACGTATGGTACGTCTCACAACAGGGTATAGAGCTCTTTTAAAGAGCAGCAGTTATTTGCAGTCATTTGGGGAGAAATGGTAGGATTTTCTTCTCGGGACTATTCAAGTAGTATACAGGAAAAACTTAGATTTAAGATCTGTTGATTTCCTTACAAATCCTGACACTAACGGTAGCAGCTTTGCTTGGTCCATCCGTCTTCTTGGTGCAGGTAGAAGTCCTTAGGGAGGTTGTGTTCCATTGGCTAACCTTCTTTTGTCACAACAGCTCACAGATCGTCCTGCTGTTCATGCACATTGTTGTATTTCTGAGTTTTTTGTCATTGGTCATAGTTTCAAACTTCACGTTGTGTGTGTAATGTGCGGGAAGCATGCTTCTCTGATGTCTTGGTATAGTGGACAGGTGGTTAGAAAGTGTAGCTCTGTTTCCACCACATTTTGTGTGCAGAGGGTACATAGTCTATCTCCTTTGGGAATCTGTCTGTAGTTGTCTTTCTTTACCGTGTTCAGGTATTCAGCCAGTGCAGATTCTCTTTTTAGTGATATATTGCATTCCACTTCGCTTTGGTTTTGGGTATTGCCTCACACTCATGGATATGAGCTAGTGCGAGATATTCTAACCTGGAAACCAGACAAATCTGCCACAAGAAATCCCTGGGGAGATTGCTCAGTTTGAATTTACATTCCGTCACCCCAGAGTTGTGGGTGACCAATCACTCACTATCCACTATTCAAAGTGACATTTTTTTTTATATACTATACTACCGTACTGTATCATTTTTGGATGTCATCCTTACAGTGATCCAGCATATCTGTAGTTGGACTAGAGAAGGGAATTGCTTGATTTCCACTATATGGGATTGTGCTATAGGACTCCACTGTGCCTCTCAGCCATTATAATAATTATACAATCACACCTCTAGATGCTTAACCCAGTAAGCAGCACTGGCAGGACCGGAACAAATGAGTGATGTCTTGATTGTGGAAAGATCAAGGCAATACAAGACTAGTGAAATCTGTCCCAGAATATCACCTGATTTCAACCAACACAAATCCTGTCCACTGAAGACTAATCAGAATCAGAGAGAGTCAGATTGAGGCCCGACTAACTCATCAAGTAGTCAGATCTGGCCCAGAATACGTTCTAGATTTGAACTGGTGAAGACATCCTAAAATGATGTAAAGTTCATCCCCATATGGGCTGTGATCTGGCCTAGTCACTGGAGTCCCCCCAGTGATGTCCTCCAGTGACTCTAAGCTCAATCTGACTCTTCATCCAGGGACGTCCATCTTTAATGGACAGGATTTGTGTTGGTTGATATCAGCTGGTATTGTGGGCAGGGGCGGATCTAGGCATGGGGAGGCGGGATGGGGGGGGGGGGGGGGGGGGGGGGGCAATGCCCCCCTAAATGCCCAGTCTGCCCCACCAAACACAATGGCATGCAAAACAACCCAAGATATTTCAAATTTAAGTGTCTAGTACTGTATATTTAAAATGATTTGAAACACTACTGATGCTACTGACTAACTACAGCTGTGTCACCACTAAACCAACAGCATTTCATCATTGAAAACAGAAAACTCTCTGAGTCAGACCTTTAGCTTTATGCATGCTGCGTGTCTGTTGCAACTTCAACAACAACTGATTTTATTATTGATGTTGAGGCTTCATCATGATGACCATTTTCTCCTGCCCCTGATTGTGGGCCAGATTTGACTAGTCCTGAATTTGAGTTATCCTTTAAGCCTTATTTCATACTTTAAAAAGAAGAGTCAAACATTTTAGAAAATAGGTCTAAAATGACAGTTTTACAATCTCACAGCTGTGTGTGTGCTTGCACGTGCGTGTGCGTGCATGTGCGTGCGTATGCACGTATGCGGTCCAATATTAGCTTTAGTCCGTATCGCTCAGCCCCCCTATGAATGACATAACATAATGGCCTACCGCATGTGATCTGCCACGAATGAACAGCGATCACGCTAACCTTTTGAGCGGGTGACCAGCACCCGTCCAATTTGTCGAGATAGGGCAAATTAAAAACTTAATTCGAGCCACGCGGGAGCTCATTTGCATTCATTAATATGATGCCCCGTTTTTGATCGATACGCGGCGTACACTTCCTCTGGAAAAGTGCTATCGTATCGATTTTTATATTTCAATTGAAGAGGTGAGGCCTGGTAAATTAGTAAGAGAGGGCTCCAGCACACACACCATTCGTCTCTCACTGTCATCCTGGCTGACAGCTCATTGTCCCCGGCTTCCCTCTTAATTACAACTTCCGTGGGGGGAAAAAAAACAAGCAAAAGGAAGAAATGTGGAGAACGTGAAGTCAAAAGGTTCTGTACCTACGTGTGTAGCAAACGGAGATCAGGGTTACAAACCGACTGATGCTGAGGTTAGCCAGTACACACGGTCAGGACCGGGGCGGATTAGTAACGTCTTGATTGTTGAAATCAGGTGATATTCTGGGCCAGATTTGACTAGGCTTGGATTGCCTTGATCTGGTCACAATCAACTCTTTCATCCAAGTCCTGACTGTGCTTACTGTGTAGCTTTAGTGTCGATATCATAGTGGATACATATCCTATAGTATAACCCCAGTATTTTATGTGTAAGTAGTACCAAAAGTCATTATGCAGTCTTATTTTATTTTTCAAATGTGTGAAAGTACAATATTTGCCTGTAGGATGAGCATAACACGATTGAAATTGTAAAGATCCTCCAGTATCCAGTAACACATAAAACCGTACCAGCATGTGAACAGAGTGGTGCATTGATGAAACAACATTACTACACCCCCCTGTTGTTACGCTAAACATAGTAATATGGGAGGACAGGTCAACACACGTGTACAAAGCTGGGCCTTGGAGTGGTTTCTCCATTCAAGAATAAAAAAAAAAAAAAAAACTACAGTACGGTACTTGAGTACATGCACTTCTGACCTCGCTAGGGGTAAAAAAGGCTCCTCGATTTAATAATGTCGTCTCCTCATTGGAATTAAAACGTTAATCCTCAGAGCTCCATCCTTCATCGTTTGGAATCGTAAGCTTCCTCATTAGAATCCATCCAAAAAAGAAAAACTCATCTTCCAAGAGCTTTTTTCCCCCCCTCTACACTTACAGTGATCACGTCTAGTCCGGGACGTGAAATTGATCACTATAAGCTGGATGGTTATTACAACCCCAAGTGGTCTCTTCCTTTTTTCTTTTTTCAAATGGCTCGAGCCAGTCTAAAAGAAACTTTTGAAATGGTCCTCGCCAGGGGTGGATCTAAACATAGGCATGGGGGGACAATGCCCCCCTAAATTCCCAGCCTGCCCCATCAAACATGATGGCATGCAAAACAACCCACGATATTACAAATTAAAGTGCTTATATTCTAAAATGATTTGAAACAATACTACTGCTATTAACTAACTACAGTTGTGGCACCACTAAACCAACAGCATTTCATCATTCAAAACAGCTCTCTGAGTCAGACCTTTAGCTTTATGCATGCTGCGTGTCTGTTGCAGCTTCAACAACAACTGATGTTATTATTGATGCTTATACTTGCCTAATAAAGTCCTGTAACTGAAATGGTATGGGTGCGACTTTGAAGCGACACCGGCGATGAAGTCGCCCCCATACGTTTTTCTCCTGCCCCCCCATAGGGAAATGTTACATCCGCCCCTGTCCAGGCTTGCTGCCAATTCTTCTGTCTTCTTATAACTCGCCAAACGGAGGCTGTGCTCTCTCTCTCTCCCTCTCGAGAGGGCATTTACACGACCGGGACATTATCAATCCACTTGACAAGAGCGACTCCTGTGCGGATTGCATTTCTGTCCCCTTCAGTAGCAGTCATGACTGGCTCTCATTGTTTGAGTAGACAGTCTTTTTTTTCCCTCTATGTGCGACTTTCCATTTCATGTACTGTATTATGATGTGATTCCTAAACTGTGGGGAAAAATATGTGATCTTCAATAGCCCTGTGTTGGTCAAACAGGGCCACTTTAAGCTAGTTTTTCGAGTGGAGTTAGACTGTTGGTCTCCTGAGACAGATGTGTTGGCTTCTACCATTTTAGAAGCATTCTGCATACACTGGAGAGGAGTATAACAGCAGTTCTCAAATCTTTTTGTGCCAAGGACCGCCAATACGTCTTAACAGCCAAGATGTAAGTGTTTAATAAGGTTATGGTGGTTGTGAACAGTGTTGGTCAATATCACTTAGGAGAGTAATATCTTTACTTATGACCCCGTGGAATAAGCTCTAATGATTGATGATAATTGATTCAAGTAATAATTACTTGCATCAAAGAGTAATACGTTAGATATTACTTTGTTACTTTCCAAAGTTCCTCCCGCAAAAGAATACAAATATCTGTTTAGCGACAACGGCGACAATTTGTAGGCCTATAAGGGCTCCATTTTCGTGACAGCTAAACCCCTTTTCCCTTAACTTCTTTGCCTTTTTAAACTATTAAAAAAAACATTTTTCAGTAGTTCAAATGGCCAGTCTACAAGGGCACGGCGTGTTATAGATTGACATGTTGAAATATCCAAAATGTTTTTTTCAAAATAGTAAAAACGAAATAAGGGATTTGGGATAAGGGGTTTAGCATGTAACGAAAATGGAGCCCCTAGTGTATGTTGTGTGCAGAATGCTGTGGTGGATTAGGATCTTCAAACTACTGCACATCTCTGTTGTTATCTGTTGATAGCTACAGATACATACAGATACAAAAGTAGTGTGACAATATTACTTTGCTGAAATGAGTAATATTATTACTCATTTTAGCAGAGCAATATTGTCACACTACTTTTTGCACAGAAAAAAGATTGTGAGGCCTCCTCCACAACTCCTTTTGCTGTTACAGTACAGTCGTCCTTATAATATAACTTATAAATCAAAATTTCAATTTGGTACTGCTTGGCACAAAAAGCTTTACCACCCGTATGCGTCCTGAACACCCTGATGAAAACCTCTCTCATCACTAGGCCTACATTAAAACCCAGCAAAACCATTCTCTTTTTTTCCCCTTTTTTTTTACAATGAGCTCCAACAGTCGCCTCAACAATCTGGGCCAGAGCAGTCTGACAACTGGCCAAGTCACAGTGCTCCGTCATTGTAAATGGCCTCAATTTGGCCCGCATTAAGCAAATCACACAACTGCCGCTCTCTCCATTACTGACGTCTTTGTCACCGTGCTGAGCGAGAGACACTGCGGCAGGCTGTGATAACACGTGGACCCAGGGCCCAGGCGTGAGTTATTCTCCTTCACACGCACAAAAGGGACGCAAGGAAATGGACGATCTACAACAGGGGTTTTCAACAGGTGGTCCGGGGACCACCAGTGGTCCCTGAGAGGGTTCTAGGTGATCCCCAGCTAAATGATGGACAGTTGGTAACCAAACGGACCCTTATAGGTATATATAGATCTGTACCTCCTGAGATCGTAAAATGAAACCAAATGGACCCTTACGGGTTTTGGTTTCATTTTCCGTTCTCAAGAGTTAAATTTGATTTAGCATCTGAATTACATAATTTGCAAGAATCTACACAATTAGAACATGTAGAAGAATTGTTATTTTTTACCAACGTTTTGCTAGTTTATTTCTCCTGAATTGTGGAGAAAAGCTTGAAAATCCTTAGTTTGGGGTTTGAGAGACTAAACTCAACCTCACAAGGTGGTCCGTGGCCAAAAAGCAGAATAAATAGTGGGCCCCTGGTATGAAAAATGCTAAAAACCACTGATCTACAACGTACAAGCTTTTGCAAAAAAAAAAAAGCCCGTAGGGTCGGTTGTTTCCGTCGGTCGGTGCGACACCAGAGCACAGTGAAGTTTACTTCAGGCCTGAGTCAGTGCCAACTACGCCATCAGCCTTGGCAACAATTAACGGCCACATACCGACAGACGGAACGGAGCTAGGCCTCAGCGTTGGCTCACTTTGTTTCCGGCGTTTTAATTCTCTGCACGTTGATCCATACGTAACACACTTCCCTTTAAATTACCCAGAATCCCCTTAGGCGTCCTCCC
This sequence comes from Benthosema pterotum, assembly GCA_039105355.1. Taxonomy (NCBI): domain Eukaryota; kingdom Metazoa; phylum Chordata; class Actinopteri; order Myctophiformes; family Myctophidae; genus Benthosema; species Benthosema pterotum. Next base: position 24,803,125 of record CM076983.1, on the reverse strand, counting down.
CTGCGCGTGATGGATGGGTGGCGGCCCCTGGATTCCGTCCAGAGGAAAAGCAACAGCTTTTTCCTCGCAGTATGCTGTCTGTCTGTCTGTCTGTCTGTCTGTCTGTCTGTCTGTCTGTCTGTCTGTCTGTCTGTCTGTCTGTCTGTCTGTCTGTCAGGCTTGAGTGACTGTCCGAGTGTCCGTCCATTGCCTGCAAGGGGAAAAAACAAGAAGACTTCCTAATAACACCCTGTATAAACATGTACACACGCACAATACATAGAGTAATGAGGTTTATACTCGACGGAGGCACTGTATGTGACCTGCGACACACGTGCACTTGGTCACGACACACACACTGCCTCACGCGTACGCACTCATGCGCAAACTCCATTGGCGCTTCCATTTTGTTGTCAAATAAATGCGTTATGCCGTCAATCAAGCGTACACCATTCGGTGTTAATATTTTTCGTGCTTTTTTCCCTCCTCCTCCTCCTCCTCATTCCTCCACCGCTGCCTTTGGCTTTCATGACATTGGAAGGTGTTAACTGTAGCACCGGTCTGGCCCTGGGAGCCTGCCAGGTCACAGTGCAACACTGTTCACACTTCACACTGTGAACTTCACACCTTCATATATGTTGGTGTTGATGTTGACAGCAGACCTGGTTCAACCAGAGTCTAAATGGAAGAATAAACTTCCATTTAGTCACAGTTTATATAGTTTGAGAACCAATAAAGTATGCCATTAACTTAAAGCTATACTCGGTAACTTTTTATCATACCATACCATCTTTATTTACAGTACATAGCATGTTTATATATCAACATAGTTGTACCAAAGCGCTTTACATTAAAATGTTGAAAAAACAAAAAAAAACAACAACAACAACAACAACCAATATGTTAGAATGTTGCATGTTAGAAGGGGAGAGCTTGAGCTTGATGTGGATTGGCATTGGACACTGTGCAAATCCCACCCCAAATGGTGGCGTATCGTGAAGGGCTCATTTCAGCACGCAAAGCCTGTTCTAAGCATGTTTTTTAAAGTTAGGAAAAAGGTGGTAATATCTCATTTTTGTGGAATAGGCTTCAATTCGGAAAAAGGCTTAAATCATGATACTGACAGTGAAGTTACCTAGTAAAGGTTTAAAAGGGTAGAAACACAGAGATACAAGGTATTCACGCGTCAGCGGTGACCTGGAAGGATCATTACTGTAAAGGAAACGCTGACACGGAGGCACAGGACTAACTTGAGGTCTGCTCCACCCTGAAGGAGGACATCGCATTCCATTGTGCTTATTGTGTAGCCCAAACGAAATCAATAATTCAAACACGAAATTAGAAATGTCATAAAATATTGACATAGTCAATATCGACCGAGGCTCTAAAGGTTCGGGGGGTTCTGTGTTGTCACATTTTTTGTATATGTCGTGGGTACATACAAGGGGAATGATTTTTATTCTGGATCATTGGATGAATAAGGGTGGGCCTTACACCGAGACCTGCACTTTACAGTATATGGAGATTGTTTTCAGGAGACATCGATTTTAATAAGATTAGAATGAAATAAACGTTTTGATGTACAGTATGTTGTCTCAAAACATGTATCTTGATGGAGATGTCTTCTTTCCCTTTCGCTTTCTCCTCGTCTTTTCCCTTCCCATCTTACTGTGGTGATTTGAATCATTCGTTCAAGGTGAACAAAAGGTTTATTTGTTCACTTTTTCCGTCAAGGGACTGTTTTTCTTGGCTTTTTTTCTTGTCTGGTCAAGGAGGGCGTTTTAAGGTGCTTTGAGATTTTAATACTTGGATAGGTGTTCTACGAAGTATGTGAGTGAGTGAGTTCTGACACATGTTCAGCTTAAATTATAGTTTGGGAATCCTTTTCCCTCATCTTTGAATGAGCTTTCTTATGAAGATGAGATTGGACACCACTTGGCACGGAGTGACTTGCTTTGATCTAGCTAGATGTTCTTTTTTATATTTATGTCTTTAATTTTAATACGTGATTTCCACCCAACATAAACCACATTGAAATGGTTACGTTCAGGATGCCACAACATATGTCCCTTTTAAAGTTTTAATCACTCAAAATATAGCCTTTAAAAGAGTTGAATTTGTGCTTTTAAAAATTTAAAAGAACGCATAATCATGTACAAATGTACTTGGAACATTATTACTAGGCATCTTTCCACCCATTCAAAAGTGTTTGATATTAAATTGCATGTTAATAGTAGGGTTGGGCAATTGGGCAACAAATATAAACAAATATGGATGCCATGCTGGAATGCCGCAATGACTATTTGGATATTTTTCAGCACCAACTGTCACTGCTGTGTCGCCTAACACGCAATCCACCTTTCGTTACGACACCCACCCTTCCCTTTCCTCCATCCTTTACTTGACTACCGTTGCTAACTATGACAAGCTTTGGCTGGGAGATAGCCTCCTCCGTTAACCAACGTGTCATCGCACCATTTATGGATGTTTTTATTATAAGTTCCCAGATCAAAAACATCAACAGCCCTATAATGCCATCCTTCATCCTGAATTCCAGTAGTGACATAAAGTGTCCAAAACGGTTGTAGGGGCAGTTATCATTAGCTTTTCAAAGCCAAAGAAAAGACTTTAGCTTAGCCCTGCCGCTACAGTCAGCTGTTCTGTGTTGTGATTTTCTGAATGTAAATCCCATTGCCTAAGGGGGTGGTCCTGACTGGCGATAGGGTGCGAGTGGCTTCTGGTGACGTAGCAACACTCAATGCGCTGTCCCATTGGCCGTGTGCTCGTAACACGAGCCAATGGCTGCAGCTCTCGACGTCCCATAGGCCAGACAGTGTGCCAGAGTGTTGCCATGTCGTATCGAAATGAGCTACTTTGGGCTTGTGTTTCATAGACAAATGTAGGTCCTTTCAACAACAACAACAACAAAAACGTAGATAGCATAATGTCATAAAGTGCATTATTTGCCATAATGTAATGAACCTGAATAAAATCCATATGATTTGATTCATATATCTTAGATTCATCACACAACTGAACTATATAAAGCCTTTTATTGTTTCAATATTTGTTTATATGTTTCAATATATCACCTGCCCCCACTTCCCTGGCAACTGTTGTTAGGGGTCTCCTCCATAAAGGACCGCGCTATCTCGCTGTTTCCAGATGAGTAGTAGCCTAATAGTTGCGATACCATCGATAATATATCAAACAGTTGCCAGGGAAGTGGGGGCAGGTGGGCGGGGTTTACCGACTTGTCACACTTCAGATTATGCGTTTAATGTCATTTCTACGGTGTGAACCTTTTCAGGAGAGTATGTCACAAAACCAAAGGTTATACTTAGAGGTCCTTTTCAGAAGATAGCATAATGTGAAGAATGAAGTTCATAATTTGTCATAATCTGTAGGTCAGAGCCATACTCATCAATATTGAAACAATAAAAGGCTTCATATAGTTCAGTTGTGTGATGAATCTAAGATATATGAATCAAATCATATGGATTTTATTCATGTTCATTACATTATGGCAAATAATGCACTTTATGACATTATGCTATCTACGTTTTTGTTGTTGTTGTTGTTGAAAGGACCTACATTTGTCTATGAAACACAAGCCCAAAGTAGCTCATTTCGATACGACATGGCAACACTCTGGCACACTGTCTGGCCTATGGGACGTCGAGAGCTGCAGCCATTGGCTCGTGTTACGAGCACACGGCCAATGGGACAGCACATTGAGTGTTGCTACGTCACCAGAAGCCACTCGCACCCTATCGCCAGTCAGGACCACCCCTTAGGCAATGGGATTTACATTCAGAAAATCACAACACAGAACAGCTGACTGTAGCGGCAGGGCTAAGCTAAAGTCTTTTCTTTGGCTTTGAAAAGCTAATGATAACTGCCCCTACAACCGTTTCGGACACTTTATGTCACTACTGGAATTCAGGATGAAGGATGGCATTATAGGGCTGTTGATGTTTTTGATCTGGGAACTTATAATAAAAACATCCATAAATGGTGCGATGACACGTTGGTTAACGGAGGAGGCTATCTCCCAGCCAAAGCTTGTCATAGTTAGCAACGGTAGTCAAGTAAAGGATGGAGGAAAGGGAAGGGTGGGTGTCGTAACGAAAGGTGGATTCGTAATGAGAACTACGCAGGGCTGTAGTGGACAATTCTTCGGCAACTCGTATTCGTGTCTGTTCATATTAGTTTGGGAATTACTGTGTTGCTGACGTGTCAACGAGGGAGTGGATATTACAGCCTGGCTCAAGTACTTTAATCACCAAATTATGCTGAAATCCCACATCCCTCCAAGAATGCGTAGGGCTGCATATATATCGTCTCTGCTGCGGCGTGGAACCTTGTATGTCCAAAAGTGTTACTTTTCAGGATTCAAATCCACCAAAAATCCACCAAAAGTAGCATATACAAATGACGCTTTCACATCACGTTTTGAGCTTGCGGATCTGCTGCTTTTTGGTGGTTTTGTGTGAAGCTGTGCTACGATAAGTATGACGTTAATTTACGCAAATCACAAAAAAACGTGAACGTTTGGAAATGAGAGGGTACTGCCTGATACAGGGGCGGTTTTAGGCATGGGCATTATGGGCAGCCGCCCAGGGCGGCATTGTGGCGAAGACAAAAAAAGACAAAAAAAACAACGCTATTCCGCAATTATTGTCATTCCATGGATCTACAAGTATTGTGTCCACTTGCGCAGATTAACGCACAGAAAATGGTAATATCGTGCAATTCAGCGTGTGTGTATGTGTCCTGGGCGTGCGAGGGGGGGGGGGGTCCAGTTGGTTCGGTGTTACCGCTGGACCGCTTGACTTCAATGTTAAAGAATGCGCTTTCCATATTAAACTTTGTGGAGGATTTCGCCCAGGGAGTAAATCACTCTAGAACCGCCACTGATATCAACAATATCTTTTTCCAGTACCACTGGTACTAGTACCACTGGCACTGCTGGTACTTCAGCCCCACTCTGGTGGCAGTGTTGCAAACTGCCAAAATCCAAAATGCACTAGTGGCACTTCTAAAATGCATTAGAATGGACTAGTTGCTACATTCTCTAGTTGTGTAGACTTGGGATAATTCACATGATGAATATTTTAACTCTTGAGAGCGTAAAAATGAAAGCAAATGGACCCGCAAGGGTGCGTTTTATCTCTGGCCCCTGTCAATCAATTTCTCCCCAACTCACCAGCCAAAAAGCACTAGATTTTCTGCCAGGAGTTTTTTACTAATTTTGGCACTAAGGGGGTCTGAAAAAACTAACTATAGTAACAAATGCACCAAGTTGGCAACACTGTCTGGTGGTACTCAGAGGAGGCACCCAAAAAATACAAAAGTGTAATGAAAAAAATATACTACAGGGTGCTTGCGGTGCATACTTGAATTATCGTCACTGTCATCGGGGGACCAGACACCATGCATCTGCATTATTACATTTATTGTCTGAGTTTTTGGTGAACAAATGCCTGTGTACACCATCTCAAGGACCCCTGGGGGATCCCCCAACTGCGATAAATAACAATCAGGGTTGCCACAAGCAAATGCAAGACCTGAGTAAACGCATACATTTGATTTTGTCTGACAAAAAGGCATGGTAAAAACATATCGAGCAACTAGAGGCATTTACAAAAAAAAAAAAAATGAAATAAGATAAGATTTTGTGATTACTACTTTTTTTACTGTAGATGTTTCGACCTCATCAACCCATCCATCAACAGTCGGCACATTTTAACATCCGTTTTAATATACGTTACCGTATGCCGGGAGTGTATTAAAACGGATGGCTCGACAATATGCTACGAAGTGTCAAACTATTCTCATTATACAGTAAATTGAGCCACACCTTAGACATTTTATAACCGCATATAAAACATTGCTCTGGGAGAGAAAAAAAAGACCAAATAAAACGAAAATAAAAATAAATGATTAAAGCTCTTTCCATACCTGGGTTTTTCCATTATTTCCCCCCCAGGCCTCGACCTATCGCGCTATACTTTCCTCTTTTCTGGCGGTAAGTAATGGATTGCTGATAAAAACCAGTGACATTTTTGGTCTTCTGCCACTGGACTGGTTGTACCGAGGAGACATTTGTAGTGCCCCTTTTAAATGTCAGCTTTATGGAGAGAGTGTGTGTGTGTGTGTGTGTGTGTGTGTGTGTGTGTGTGTGTGTGTGTGTGTGTGTGTGTGTGTGTGTGTGTGTGTGTGTGTGTGTGTGTGTGTGTGTGTGTGTGTGTGTGTGTGTGTGTGTGTGTGTGTGTGTGTGTGTGTGTGTGTGTGTGTGTGTGCGCGCGAGCAACGTTACGCTATCTGTTCCCTGTCTGTGCAGCCTGGGCTTCTCTCTCTCTCTCTCTCTCTCTCTCTCTGTCTCTCTCTCTGCTGCACATTGGACAGACAGAGTGATCGGTGCTGGTGAAGCTGTCTGCTCCTGCCCCACGCCTCGGTGTTGTTTTTTTTGGGGTCCGTTCCCGGGCTTTTTGAAGAGTCCTAAATTGATGGGTTGTATCGTCAGTCTGGTTGCTTCTCAAAACCTTTTTTGTGTCAAGGAACCCCCGATATTACAATATCAAAATGTTTCGTGCTACACAGGGATCTCCAAAAATAGTAGTAGATGCCAACGTCCACTAAAGCCAAAGCAAGTTCCTGTTTAGCTATTATGCGAGATCTTAGACTTTTAGGGGTGGACTGGGAGCTCAAAACGTACTGGGCAATTTTGTCTCAGAGCGGCCCTCAGAGCGGCCCTCTGAATCTTTGTGGGGGCTCCGGGGCCTGAGCCCCCATGAGAATTTAAGACATAAGGGGCTCTGGGGCTCGGGCTAACTAAATTTAGTTAGTTAGTTTTAGTTAACTATAAAAACCCTGCAATAGGCAGTCTCATTTGAAGAGGACAGCACTGATTCGTGGGCCGGTTTTGTGCAGATTTTTTTTTTAAAATTAAAACACGACATTAACGGCCCCCGGGGGGTCGGCCCACCGGGAAAATGCCCTGTATGCCAGACTGTCAGTCCACCCCTGTGCGAGATGTTAGACTTTTAGGCCTGCACGGCTGAGGTTGTGAGCCAGATCTGCACCCCACGGTTTCAACCAGATCTGGGGTTACCGCCACGCCAATGTAATGCTCTGGGATTTGAATCTGGGGTCTCTCACGTTGTAAAGCCAACATATTCACCATTGGGCCAATGTTCTGCCATGTCGGGACACTGGCGTGTTCTCAGGTGAACCCCCCCAACACACACACACACACACACACACACACACACACACACACACACACACACACACACACACACACACACACACACACACACACACACACACACGCACTCACACCTCAAGGCTGAATGGGCAGCTAGCCGATCTTATCTGTGCCTCACTGTGTCCACAAACCGGCGTGTTGAACTACACAGGCACCGATGGCCAGGCCAGCGACGACACACTGCAAACACGCTGTACGCTTTTGTTTCAATTACAGCCCAGGCCTCAGTCTACTGAGCTCAGAGTTCAGCGAGTACAAACAAGCGTCTCTCTCTCTCTCCCTGCACAGAGACCAGCTGGCACGTACCTGGAGAAGTATAGCTGGGAGGTGGCTACGAAGCCTAGCGCCGCTGATGCATGCATGCAAGCGTGGCGAACATGCAAGATTTCCATGTTTATTTAACCCATTTAGAAAAGCTAGCACGGCCTCGTTACTTCTCGCTCGGGCTCGGCTGCATGCCGCTACTGTACTTCTGAAGCTGGGAATGCACTCCTTGTAGTTTGACGTCTTTTACTGTGCCTTCTCAGATTCTGGATATCTGGATTCAATCCTGTGAAATGTAGACCTCAGGGCTTCAGGGTGTCTTTCATGAAACTGCCATAGGTTTTAAAAATGCCATTTTAAAAAGCTTTTTGCGAGCACCCCAAGCAGTTTGTTATTTAAATTGCTGGGTTCGGTATTTAGATATTAAAGCAGTGTATACAACAACCATCTTGCTACAGTCAAATTTCACAGGGCCAACGTGGAGCACTACTTTACTGTAGAACATACCTGAGCATTATGCGGCCCGGGGGCCAAATGCGGCCCTTTGGCTGACTCTGACCGGCCCGTGAAAGGGTACTGTGGTTTTCAACCACTGGTCCGGGGACCTTGAGAGAGTTCCAGTCTTTGGAATTGTGGACAAAAGCAAAACAAATCTTTAGTTTTGGGGTCTGTGGGGCTAAAATGTCATCAAACGGTGGTCCTCTGTGGCTCAAATACTGAATAAATAGAGGGCCCTGGTGTCAAAAAGGTTGGTCTTACTTACTTTTATCTTGAAATTAAATTAATATGACGCAGATTATTAGCTCGACCTTAAGTCCTGGCCCTCCACAATATTTTGTGTGTCTCATTTGGCCCCTTGGGAAAAATAATTGCCCACCCCTGCTGTAGAACAATGTCACACACAGTTAGTCATCCATTCACTGTCCACAGGAATTTGTACATGGACGGAAATGTATACGACGCAAATAGCCGATTAGCTCGTCCACATAATAACGTAGATTCTCGTTTCACTGTCAATGAGTATTTAATGTTTGTTTAAGACGAAAATCGACACTATAGCTGAATATAGGAAGGGCTAGCAACCCTAAAAAATAATCTTTTCTGGATTCATATAAACTACAAATTAATATGGGGTCAACAGCAGGAATCGACAGTTGTGAAGTGAGCGGCACCCAGTTTTTTGGAGCACTTCGATGTTCTTGCGCCTGTGAAAAATTAAATACATTCATTACAAGACATATTTACATCAGCGGAATCATGTCTCGTGTCGTCATTCTGCCATAACCCTAAACAAAGATTAAAAGTCCTTAGACTTGGCTGCCACATGGTGTGATTTCGGAAAACCATAGTGGTTCTTCCACCCTGGCCTATAGCAGTGCTATGTGGGCAGACTAAAACTTGCTCTGGTAATTCGCCTCCTCAAATTCAGGAGCACGGAGAATCTCCACTGCAGAAGCTTTTCCAGCTTTTCCACACAACGATAAAGAAATCCCCAAATGGGTGTGATTCATCTGCGCATACAGTCTGTTAGATTAATCATGTTCCGAGGGCATTAGCGGTCCCGTTATGCAAATGTCCTACTTCTACTTCTGGTTGTTTGTTGTTTGCAGCTTCGTCAGGCCAAATCTAGTTCACCAGTGAGGGCTAAACAATGCAGGCGCTAGTATGTGGCTATGGCTTCACCCGCCACACAGTCAACAACCACTATATTGATAGTTATGTATTTCACTTTTTTTGTTTAGTTTCTTAACACAAAATAGCCCATGCTATTTGCATATTGTACACATTCCTTTGTAGGCTACACATTCAGAGTTCTGGAAGTTAAACAAGTTTGAGATGGCTGAAAGTGATCAAAGCCCTACGAAAATACAAATAAATGATCTAGAAGTCCTTTTGATACTAAAATACAAATACATGATCTAGAAGTCTTTTTGATCTACTATTCCTTTTGAAACACGCGGGGTGATCTCTGGTTTGTTCCCATGGTTGTGTGTATATCATTATCGGGTGGGTTATCCAGGCAGACATATGGTCTGGCTTACATACTACGTTGGCTCACTGTATGCAATTATGAAAAATGTTTTATTTTGTCACCAACAAAAAGTAGATCAATAAAAACCTAAGATGACTAAAACTAACATGCATATGCCAATATTGCCGCTTTATCAACTACGCCAAGAATTTACCAAACTTTCTTGGCTTTTTTTCACTAGCAAAAAGAATTAAGTCCCTTGTTCGTGCCAAATCTGGGTTGCACATGGTGTGTTGAACTCTCTCTGGTGTTGTGGGAGTGGTCTCTGTTGACATTAAGGAAGTATTTGTACAGGAACATGGATATTTTGGTAGTGTATCGAATCTTGTGGACCAGAGCCATTGCATGATATTGTACTCTGTCTTCAACCCTAAGCCAACCGAGTCTAAGTGGGCAGGGGTGAGGTGGGTTCGGCGAGTGAGGCCAAGTAACAGCCTGACCAGTTTGCTTAAGGAGGTCTATAGCCTTGTTCTCAGAACTAGTGTTAAAGTCCATTACGACTTGTTTGAGATGGTACTCCTCTGCACTGTTGTTATATGCGTATTTTTTCCATTTTATTTGTTTATTTTTTGACCCCCTGCTGCCATCCTCTGATCACTTGATTGTCTCGCTCCGCCATGCTCGGCTGCGCCAGCTGAGCGGGCACGGACCCCCGCCGGCGCCGAAAAAGAGAGAAAGGAGAAAGAGAGAGAGAGACAGAAAAAAGCGATGCTTAGCAATTAGAAACAGGCCTGTAGTTAGGGAGAGACGGCTGTCACAGCAGGCACTTATTGGAGATGCACAGAATGCCGCTTTGCCCTGGGACATGATTCCAGCAGAACAGCTAGACGGACGCGTTGCATTTTAATTAGCTCTCGACGTGACTGTGCCGGGCATATGTTGTCAAGTGGATGCTGAGGTTTTTTTTTTCTCTCCCCCCTTCACTCTCCAAGTCTGATACAAATCAGGGGAGGCCAAGGTTTGCCGCTTTCCATGTAAGCAAATGTTGATCTTTCCATCGGGGTTCAGCCGGCGCGCGCTGACTTTACGGGGGAATTACATTATCATCGTAATGAGTTTGCCTTTTTCCTAGGGAGCTTCTAAAAGGTTTTCATGTTTTTTAATGACTTTATGCAAGAATGTCACCGTGGTGCCGATGGCCGCGTCAGGGTGGAAACCTCACGCGGTTTCTGAAACGGGTTACGATTCCTGATTCCAAATTCTGAAGTAGTATTAAGGCTCAAAATTGATTTTGAGGATGTAAATTGGCTTTTTTTTATTTTGTTTGATACTGTAATATGACTGAAGTACGAGCATTTCTCGACAAAACTAAACATAAAACGCTAAAATGTGGAGTTAAAAGCTTTCTGATTGACAACAACAATGTGCAAAATGTGAACTTTGTGGAGAAGCGTCCCCCAGAGGTCTTGAACAACCGAGCTGCATTTGTTGATAGTCACCTTATCAACTACACTATGAATATATTATGTTTTTACATAGCTAGGAAGTGTGAACATTTACTTCCGCCGGAGTAATCACAAGGTGAAGGGAGGAATGAATGTCTTGCCGTATTGTAATAACAGCATCATATTGAATATGGTAATGACGAGGGCAAAGCGTCTGCTGGATTGGAGAAGTTTGAATCAGACTGGTGTAGGAAGGCGATCAGAGATCTCCTCCTACTGCTGGGATGTCAGGGGAAATCTAAACTGGAGAAAACCTCCGCTGACTAACCTATACGCCTACTGCTTTTGGAAAGCAATCTGTTTTGGAAAGCACCCGGAAGACCCTTGGTTATTGGTTATTATATTATTCTAAATATTATTATTATTATTATTATAATTCCTGAATAGTGTTGCCACTGTTCATCAATTTATTGGTTTTAGATATTACTAGATGCGTCAATAGAGAATTGTGATTGTCTGTTGTGAGACTAAAAGCTCAAATATGGTAATGAGTCTGGAGTATGTATGAGTCAGGGTGAAGCCTTAAATAACTACACTGCGGTGAAAACTCTTCACCTAAACTCACTTCATCCTGGAGTATGTTTTACCTTAGTGGTTCATGTACTCACATATCTGCTTATTTGCTTGAATTCAAAAGGTGGATGCGCAGGTACGTGGATGGCACACCTCTGGATTTGACCGGCCAACAAATGTAAGACCAGTATCTGATTTGGATTGAATTGATTGGTCGTTTGATTTGTTTAAAAAAAAGGGGAAAAAATAGAGCTACAAACTTACAAGATCTTCAACGTACTATCGTCGCCTCATGGCGTGTTTTTGTGATCTGTCAGATTGACTATTTTCCGTGACTTGTCTTTACAACAAGGCAGCTAAACCAACCACCTGGGCTGCCAGCGAGCCAGAAGAAGATCAATTACCATTTCCTCAAACACAGTCCCCCTCTCAGATCAAGAGTGTTTACACTAGAGCTCAGGAGAGAATGGGGTCAAACTGTTCTCTCCACCCCCCAGTGGTACGAAGTGGTGCTCACGAGCGAAGTAGAGGAATAAATACAGCAAATCGGGACCCCCGGGGAGTTGAAAGGCTCACCCATAATGTGGCCAAGCCGCCGTCGGAAAAACAAACACCACGCCCCCCCAAATATGAATATGAAAGGCATCTCAGTGTCACTCTTAACAATACACTTATTGATACTATATGCCTTTCCTCTGAAACGCAAAGCTTTAACCGTACAAAAGCGCCAGGATATGAATGGGAGGTTATAAGCCGCAAGAATATTGGATTTCTGCTGAGGTCGCCATAAGCCTGCTCTGCTTTTTGCATTTTGCAATTGAGGTGTTGGGGGCGGTCGAGGGGAGGGGGGCTAGGAGGGGGCTTTACGCTGGGGCGAGTGACAGGGAATTCAGAAACTTTCCTTCATCTAATTTATTCTTAACTTACTTAACTCCCGAGGCTTGTTTTGCTGAACTCACAATGTCCCTACAATGGCGCTTCGACGTTTCCCCTGCGCAGTTGCGGGTTGTTCGCCATTGATCACTTGCTGAGTTAATGTTTTGTTTTTTTGTTTTGTATCCCACCCTCCCGCCACCCATGGGATGTTTTCACCACATCTTTTCCTGATGTCTTTTAAGCAGCCCTGAGGCCGTCTTTTTATGCACCGCATCCTGCTGAAAAGAATTGATTTCTTTTGTTTTTCTGTTACCATACAGTACCTACAGCATAGAGTAACCGTTTAGCAAGAAACAAGGACAAGAGATGTTCTACACCATTGTGCCTTGATTGTATAAAGCAATTTAGAAAATAAATAAATAAAAGAGGACCAATTATAATAATTAAATATTCCTTAATAAATGATGAATAATGGCTGAAATGTTTTAACTTCTTTTACGGCAACATTAATTAATATATTGTTATTTGATAACGCCATCGTTTTTCGATTATGACCTCTTATTTTGATCCGGAATGACCGGGCGTCACCATGTTACTGATGCACATTGGATGATGCTTAATCACTTGTCATTTTTGAAACACTGTAGTAAGTAAATAATCTATTTTGTGCAAAAATGCCCTCTGGGTCAATGAATAGGCAGTCAATAGACAACAGGTGATTGGAAGAAACGGATGGAACTGGTGTTTATGGGAACAATGTGCATTCCTGTGGTATTGACAGTAACAAACCGTAGCAAAACAGTGCTGACGCTGGATGACTCGATCAGTCTAAAGCAGTGGTTGTCAACCTTTTTGATACCAGGGCCCACTATTTATTCAGCATTTGAGCCACAGACCACCATTTGATGACATTTTGGTCCCACCAAGCCCCAAAACTAAAGATTTCTTTTGCTTTTGTCCACAATTCCAGGGAGAATGAGAGCATAAACATGAAACGCCCTGTGTTTACGCTCTCAAAGAGTTACATCTTGTTAACCAACTTTCCATCATTTATCCTGGGGACCACCTGGAACCGTCTCAAGGACCACTGGTGGTCCCCAGACCACCTGTTGAAAACCCCTGGTCTAAAGGACTATCATGGAGTGAATGCCGGCGATCAACAGCAATGACGATGAGCGCAACTATTCTTTGATATCGCTTGGCGAAAATGGTTTGGCGGAGGGAGTGTGGAGTATGGAGTTGGGAGTGTGAAACTTTTCATTTGTTGGAGCTCTAAAATAAGTACAAAACTATCACAAGAAGTGCAACAGAAGTGAGTCTGTGCCTCGTTAGGCTTCCCTGCTGCTCCGTCCCACTCTGAACTCTGATCACCCACAACGCCCAGAGGCCAGACAAGGACGTTACAGAGGCTAATGACTCTGAGCCCATTCCACCTCTCTCTCTCTCTGCAGCCTGTATCTCTCTCACGCAGCACGGCTTCCCGAAGCCCCGCAATGATACCGCCTCCGTGCAGGGTGGGGGCTGGGGGGGAAACCTCATATGTCCAAATCTGTTACATTTTCAGACTTGGCAGATCGATAAGCTCGACTTCTGAGCTTTGCGGACCTCCTACTTTTGATGCTCTTCTGTGACGCTGTGGTGTGATCAACCAGGGTTCCAGGGGGTCCCCAGCTAAATGATGGAATTGGTTAACCAGATGTAACTCTTTGAGACCTGAAAGAGTTAAAATATTCATCATCTGAATTCGCCCAAGTTTACTCAACTACAGATCCAGGTTTTCCTGTTATGTTTTCGAAATCCATCCTGGAATTGTAGATAAAAACAGAAGAAACCTTTGGGTTTTGGGTCTGTGGTGCTAGAACGTCATCAAATGGTGGTCCGTGGCTCAAATCCTGAATAAATAGTGGGCCCTGGTACAAAAAAAGGTTGAAAACCCCAGGGCTGTGGAGATGAGTGGTTTCTGCCTGACATGAAACGGTATTCAAACCATCATCAGGTTTTGTACTGTAGCTACCTCACCTCACCTTCCTTTCTTCACATTGACACTCTGGCTTTCAACAGCTCTGTGTACTTCCATGTGTGCAGACGTGAGCCCCGAGGCGCCCGTGGTGAAATGTTAACTTCGATTTACTTCATCAGTAATCGTTGCTGTTGGGGCAGATCCATCTCAAACTTTTTTTTTTGTGTGTTCTTTCTTCTTCCTCATATCAATGAATGCCATAGTTGATCATATCACAGTGGTGCACATGCAGAAGCATAAAAAAGCAGCACGTTCTGACTTTGACCATCTGCCACTTTTTTGATGCTTCAGAAGTTGAATCTTTTTTTTTTTTTTTTTTTTAACTTCTCCACCCGGCAAATCAGATTCATATTGTCGTATTACTACTTTTTACTCTGAAACACGATCAAAGTACTTGTTCTATCAGTGCCGAGCACTAAGGGGGGTGGGGGGTAACAGACCCCAGCATGTATAGCTATAGTGCAGACATCAATCTCCAGAGATAGCACCCAATACCCCCATCTTCCCATGCGATTATACCCCCACCGCACCCCCCCCCCCCCCCCCCCACACCACCAGCAGCATTCATTCCCTCCTCAGATGGTATCTCTATCAAATAGGATGCTATCAGTTACCAGTGTGATGCTATCGCCGGGCCAACTGTGGGGATATTGAATTCCAATCCATGGCCTTTCAGTCCCCAGCCAGCCCAGGCGGAGAGAGAGATGTGAGGTCGCTGCGGGCAAAGCCAGTTCATCTGCCCATGACTTAGGATGAGGGATTGAAGCGCTGCGCTGCGCTCTGCCACTCCGCTACTCCGAGGTTCTCTGTGCACGACACGGCCGGTCAACTCTGCAAACACTAGTACTGGAAAACCGTTATTTTATTTTTTAACCTATAGAGCTGCATAGTCCCGCACCTTTCATGACGTCGCTCGTGTTCCAGAAACGGAATCCTCATTCATTTTCCTCATAGACTTTTCGAAAATGGTTAATAAAAACGCAAAGTCAACTCGGGTCGTGACGAATCATGATAACAGACACAATATTATCATGCAATATCTAATTATCTAGAAGTA
The DNA here is from genome assembly GCA_039105355.1 of Benthosema pterotum. Taxonomy (NCBI): domain Eukaryota; kingdom Metazoa; phylum Chordata; class Actinopteri; order Myctophiformes; family Myctophidae; genus Benthosema; species Benthosema pterotum. The sequence goes on along the minus strand of CM076983.1, from coordinate 24,787,666 downwards.
GAAAAGGGCAGGATACAACACTTTTTGTTTCATTTTTCATCTTGGAAATGATTTGATTGTCCAAAAAGATTGTGTCATCATGATTTGTCATGATCCGAGTTGGCTTTCACTGCAGCGTAATCGTCTTTATATGAATCATTTTCAAATAGTCTATGAGAAAAATGAATAGGGAATCTGTTTCTGGAACAGGGGCGAGGCCATGAGGGTGCGGGACTGTGCAGCTACATTAACACATTAAGGGTGCCCTAAGGAATATTTAGGTTATTCTTATAAAGGGATTTCTTTTTCACTTGTACCCCCGAAAAAAAAAACAGACTTTTTCACATTCCGTAGAATTTCTCTGGTCTGCTTTTTTGTTGTTGTTGGCTCAAACCAGCGCTATGATTTTCCTGCTGAATGTGTTGTCACATTCTGCAAATCCCAAATACAGTATGTCAATGGGATTTGCAGGCCAATGTTTTCACTGTTACCACTGTTGTCTGTTTTCATTGCAGCTCAAAAGCCTTCCAACCCCCACAGAAAACCCCAGACTACAGAAAATCCACTGAATGTTCAAAGTTCAGGTTTTCTGGGTGTAATCAAGGTCATTAATCCTAAAGTAAAAATCATCCTCTGCATTAAAAATAGTTTCATGTCACAAAATCATCCTCTGCATTATTGTGCTGATCCATTTCCTTGCAGAAATACACATCCTTCTGGCTGTATTTTCAGTTTTTTGACGTTCATCGCCAGGGACGTGTTTTTCTGCAAGGATTTCCGTAGAAATCTGGAGTGATCTTGGACACAACTTTAAAAGGCCAACATTTGTTGCATTATCAGTAATTAAAAGAAATGGAAAAAACAAGAATGACAAAAAGTGGAAAACAAGAGCAGAAAGTCAGAGGGAGCTGAGACTTTTTTTTCTGTATGGAGGCGTTGGAGATGAAGAGAATAATGGAGCCCTTGGAGCATATATACTGTAGGCTGTATGCTGTTACACTGTAACATGTGAGTGAGTAGATAACTGGGCAACTGGCCAAGAATGGATTTACACATGAGAGGATACCAGTTGACCAAAGAATACAAGGTTACAGTGCTGTGTGTCGGAGGTTTACAACCAGTTATGAATGTCAGCGCTCCGTGACCAACCATCACAGAGAATGAGCTGATGCTTGCAGCACGCACGCACGCGCGCATGCACGCACGTACACACGCACGTACACACACACACGTGTACACACACACACACACACACACACACACACACACACACACACACACACACACACACACACACACACACACACACACATCCCCATAATCCAAGAGAACCCACAAAGGCATTTCTTGTTTTGCAGTGTTTTGTATTCACTTGTTTAGTCTGGTCTGATTTTTCATTGTTCTCCTCCATGATGATGAAAATGAGCTGCCAAAACCCATTAAAGATCTTGACTCTGCAGTCCCTACATAAACCAATACAATATATGATACAGTCATACAATATATGATCTAAAAATAAAAAAATACAAGTGATCATATAGTTTTAGTCCTTGAGCACCATGGTAGTAGCTCCCTCATTAAACCCTTTAAACTAGTATATCCACATTAAATGTGCATTGGCAGCTACAAGTGCACAGCCGTACAGTTTTTTCTTTTAGCAGCTTTCTGCCTGCCTGCCTGCCTGCCTGTCTGCCCTGCCTCGTGGCATATGTTGATCTGACCTTATCAAATGATGTACACTCAGGACACGCTCCTTATATGGTTGTTTCTTGGTATCAATTAATCTGCTGCTGTAGCTGAGCTGAGAACATGCATGGGCCTAACGCCACCCTTAGATAAGGCATGCAGGGTTGCAAGTCAGTGGCCTCCTTTTTAATGGCAGCGCAAGGGAGATCAGTTGTAGCACTAACAAGCTCAGGAGAATAGATCAGAGAATCGATGTGATATTGTTTTTGTTTAGACAATTAGAATCTGGGTCGGGTAAGATCAGGTGATCAATCTATTTTGTGTGATATTGCAAATAGCCTGCATCCTACATCCTTAGACTCTTATTGAGAAAGTGCACAATAATGTCACCCTCCGGGGGATCCTGGGGTGCTATACTGGACTCAGTACTGTACTCCACTGTTTCTGAGGTAGGATTCATAATGTGCCTGGGACCCCTCTAAAAGAATACCACTGGGTCCCAGGACCCATACATTTTCTTCACAGTTTGTGTGCGTTGCTGGTGTCGGGTGTCTTTCTCTATTAGCTTGAAATTGCATCTGCATTAAGGCATTGCTGATCTTTTGTGAGTTTCAATTACTCTTAGATTTTTTTTAACTGGAGACCTTACGTAGCAATAGTCCAACCAGTGTTGGACTCACTATATTTAGCTTTTTTCAGACCCTCCTAGAGCCAAAATTAGTGGAAAAAAATCTAGTGCTTTTTGGCTGGTAAGTTGGAGCGAAATTGATTGACAGGTGTCAGAGATAAAACCCTCATTTTCACCATTTTTACTCCTATGACAGTGGTTTTCAACCAGTGGTCCCCAAGCTAAATGATGGACACTTGGTTAACCAGTTTGCTCTTTGTTACGCAGTTACGCTCTTTGAAAGCGTAAAAATTAAACCAAATAACCAAATGGAACCTTGCGGGTCCATTTGGTTTCATTTTTACACTCTCAAGAGTTAAAATATTCATCATCTGTATTAGCCCAAGTCTACATAACCAGAGAATGTAGAAGATTAATGGTCATTTTGTATGTACATCTGTATGTTTGACTGTATTGTTTCCCAAATCCAGCCTTGTGGACAAAAGCAAAAATAATCTTTAGTTTTGGGGTCTGTGGGGCTAAAATGTCATCAAATGGTGGTCCGTGGCTCAAATGCTGAATAAATATTGGGCCCTTGGTATGAAAAAGGTCTGGAGACCTTACGTAGAAATATTCCTACATACTGTAGCTTAGGGTTTGGGGTAGTAAGGTGTCAAATGTTCTCATGGTAGTACCTTGTGTTCCTCCCCAGATCCGCTGGACCAAGACGGCAGGCAGCGTGTCGGACCGCTTCCAGGACTCCAGCGTGTTCAACGAGACACTGCACATCTCCAAGATCCTGAGGACGCAGGGAGGACGGTACTACTGCAAGGCTGAGAATGGCCTGGGATCGCCCGCCATCAAGTCCATCCGGGTGGATGTCTACTGTGAGTATATACTGTATACTGTACACTTAACACAGTGTTCCCTGCAGGGGTGTTTTTGCCCCTGGCAGACTAGGCGGTTGCCTGGGGCACCATGAGGATGGGGGGGGGGGGTCACCGGGGCGACCACCAGACATGCTTTAAAAGGATCCTAATAAGCCTCATAAGGATAAATACATTATACTTCTCCTCTATTATATTTACAATGGAACATTTTAATACGTATGGGGAGCATTTTACCGTGCCTGTCATCGGCATGACGTCACACGAGATTTCCCCTGGAGCCCTGGAGACCCGTAAGGGTCTGTTTGGTGATGGGGGGAAATATTGCCTGAGGCTCCAAATTGCTTAGAAACGCCACTGGTTCCCTGTTTTGTTTTGGAAAGTATCTTGGATGCTTGCTTTTCCAATGCATGGCTTTTGAAGATTACGTCATATGGCAAGACAAGTCTATGGGATTGTTAATGTTTGTTTAGAGCACTTCGAAGAAAATCATTTTCCAGTCAAGTCTACGGACTTTGAGTGCATTGATCGTAAGAGTAAGAGTAAGAGCGTCGTTATTGCACAGTATGATTGCTATAGGCCTAGAAACGGGCTATAAAAAGATTATGGAAAATACATTATTGTTATGAATGTGTGTACAACAGTAGCCCAATCTTCTCAGAGCTTTTTGGCTCGGTGCACTGCTGTAAATAACCTTTTCATCCATCTACGACTATATGAATGAATTGTATTCATTTGTAGCAGCCGGTCACATTTAGGCTATATTATGATACACAGTAATGAAAATCTTTCCCCCTAAGAAACCATAAGTCACGGGGCATATTGAAAATAATAATTTTTGGAGAAGATATTTGTTTTAACCCATTTAGGCCTGACCTACGTTTTTTTGAAAGACTAAAATAAAATAAAAAAATGTATACAATAAAATTTATTCTTTGAATACTGTACATACTACATACTGTACAGAATCCAAAAATGGCCTGGAAGCGTTAAAATAATCTCCAGTAGTTCAGTAATCTCAGACCCGCTTTACTAAGTGCATAGGGTCTTAAACTGAAATTGACTTCAATGTGAACATTTCCAAGTGTAATCAGGAAGTATCATGTGCCACCACTGAGTTTGTGTTTAATATTTTGATACTGATACCAGTATCGGAAAAGGTGCTGATACTGTACTGACTACCATGTTATGGTATCATTGTGTATGCCAGTCTATGCAGCTAATTTATCACATGATGACATTTAATGTGTGGTCATATTTAAGGTGATGTTACAAGCAGTTTACTGGAACAGAGTCAACAGACTGTGTAACAAATGAGGAATGAATTAAGTTCACTAGAAGATCCTGTTAATTTGGACGTAGGAGGTTGAATAGTTTGTATTCACCCTAGAGTTCAAAATGGATAAGATGCAGGAAAGCAGAACTTGTTTGTTTGGTATTCCCATACTATTTACAATTCCAAATAATTTTAAGGCAAAACACTCCCGGCACATTAATTTTGTGTGTAAAGATCTTCTACCACATCCTCTGAGGATTTGTTGTGTTGCTGTAGCTGTATTATTGTATTGAGACATAATGCAGCTGGAAGCAATGTTCTTTATTACTTTTATGATCATTATTATAGTGAACTACCACCCAGTAGTAAGAGGAGAGAGGGAAAAAAAATCAATCCAAAGTCTTCACAGTAATATTATTATACGAAATTAGATGGTTATAGAATTGCTTCAGTTTCTTAACACTTAATAAAAAAAAGAAAATCAACCAGAGGCCATTTTTATTTTTTATTTTTTTGACTGTAATATTTGGGTGGGTCCAACTGCAAGCTCGTAGATCAGCTATTTTAGAAATATTGTGAAAATGTGGTACCAATCTTTGAATATATTTTTTCTTTCAGTGCATTTCTCTCTCAAAACTTTGCTTCTGGTTAGTCCCTTTAACGGTATAGTTTCAGACGTGGGGCTAGTTGACAAATGCATACAATTTCTGGGGTCCTTGACATGAAACAGTTTAAGAACCACTGACGTAGAAAACTGTAGGATGACGTGCTATCATTGCTGGCCGTTGATCTTCATATTTTTATTTAGCAAATTATTCCCCTTTCAAATGGTGTCAGGGCCACTTACTGACCAGGTGTCAGTAAGTGGCCCATCGCGAAAGTGGCAAGGGAAACATAGAAGAAGACCTTCTTCTGGTTCACCGGGGTCATCTAACTTCCTGGAACTTCCGTCCTCATAATGATGTCCCAGTTGCTTTTGATCGCTACAATCATGTTTATTGTCATAAATATGTCAAGTCAAGCCGTATTGCCACAGCGATTGTTGGATTATGATCAGTGATGGACATACAGACTGCACGCGTACGAGCGAGCACCCGACAATTTTGGTCATTTCTTGGTGAGTAGGACCTGGCATTAGCCGATCATCAGCAAAATCAGCAAAAATGGTAATCGTCTCAAATTAAGGTTTTATTTCAGACAAAACAACCATACACGTCATGTACCTCAGCAGGCCGATTTACAAAATTAATGTTAATCAATTAGTCGTTGTAGGGTTAAGAGAGATGTCATGATGAGACATTTGGAATCTAATCTTAGTTCTAAATCAGCTAAATTCCACCACTACATCTTGAAAAGTAGCAGAGCAAAAGCTAAATTATTGTACAGCAGCCTTTTTCAGTGTTCATAACACTTCATAACAAAGATGTACCCTGGGGGAAAAAAGACGTGACTATAACGAGGACGTTTACCGTAATAACTGGAAAAGTACAACCTCCTGACCCACTGCGACACTGTTCCACTTCCAGCACCGCTCTCATCCTGTAAACCTAGTTATTTGGAAGTAGTGCATGCAAAGAGACACGGAGACGTATGGCTCATTAAGGTTGTGAACGCTTTTATCATGCTGACACGCCTTGTCGCCTGTAAGAGACGACTATGTGATCCCACTGTTAAAACGTTATTGGCCGTTCATTGCACCATGCTGTTTAAAGCGAATGATTTATAGCACCCTTTAAGTCTGGGACACTGAATGGGTTAAACTAGTACTTGTTCTCACACTTTATAGCTAGGCTATATTGACTCTTTGACTCCCATTTGTGAATTACACAAGTTAATTGATTGTAGAACACTTGCCCTGCGATTAACGAGATGTGCTCGAGATGTGTTTTTACTGTTTAATCCACGTTTGTTTTAAGCCGCTTTAATTTCTACTAGACAAAAATGCATAGGAGGCGCGTGTTGATGACATCATCCCAAAACAGGTCTGTCGCTCTAGCACGCAAATGCTTCTGGGAAAAGGAGTTCAATGCAAGTGGAAAGTGGCTTTCACTGCGGGGTCCAGTGGCCATGACTTTAGAATAACCACTAACAAAATAAATGATAGTAGCTGGCACACGATCTTCCAGTACAGTATGTGCCCACAGAGACATTAACTATCCATGGTGTAGTTGTCTGGGGTACTTTCTGTGGCTATGGCTATAAAGGGGCACTTAAAATGCTTTCTCCTGGTGTGGTGGTGCCTCCGGAAGAGAGAGACGTATGTGATGGATGAAGTTCCTCCTTTATTCCTCCACTCCTACGCTGTGTTACAGAACGCTATAGCTCCTTCTCTCTCATCAGTGCTAACTGTGTGTGTGTGTGTGTGTGTGTGTGTGTGTGTGTGTGTGTGTGTGTGTGTGTGTGTGTGTGTGTGTGTGTGTGTGTGTGTGTGTGTGTGTGTGTGTGTGTGTGTGTGTGTGTGTGTGTGTGTGTGTGTGTGTGTGCGCGCGCGTTCTGTAGGCTGGATGATATGCAGGTGCAGGTAAAATGATTTATTAGGTAATAGGTGCAAAAAACATAGCCAAGGGAAAAGAAGAATTTGGCACTAAAAGTCAAAGACACTTTGCAGTACTTTGGTCACTTTACTTTACACTTTAGGCCGGCTGGCTATAATGCATTATAATCGTAATGTGCCATTAAACTCAAATGCATATAGCCACAAAAACAGCACTTTATAAACGGACCAAGTTATAATGTGCTGTTCCAGTGAGCTTATTGTGCATTATGACTAGCTTGTATATGTTGTTTTAAGTTGATAATAGGCATTTACTTTTAAGTTGATTATAAACATTCATAACTAGCGTTATAAGCTTGTATAAGTGCATTAGAAGCCATTATAACTTGATTGTTATCCATTGTAGAACTGAAGATGCTTCTATGTACCTCTGAGTGCTGATCAGGTCATGGCTGCAAAGCAGGTGCTGATGAGGGACACATCAAGGGACATCAAGGGACACATTGCACGTATAGGAATCGAACCTTAGACCCTAGGAAGGCTCCCTGCCAATCCAGCCATGCCTGCAGATTGGAACTACCGTAACACGGGTGTTCTCAAACTTTTTCATGTCAGGATACCGATACTGACCAAAACATTTTCAGGGATGCAAAGAGTTCAACTTTAAAATCATACGAATATTTACACGCATTTTCATGATTCTTGAATAGCCAGTGTTAAAGTGGTTAAATGAATGTGATGCTATGTTAATCCATGCTAGGGTTTAAGTGGTTAATGTTCACGTGGTAAAAAAAATAACAAATAAATAATGGTCCCCTCACACAGTCACCCCTGGAATAACTGTTGTGGATCCCATAGGGTTCCAACAGACACCCTGTTAAAGAATCGTGATGCAGACAGTTATAGATTCACCAACAAACTAAAACATTTTGGCAGATCCTTAGCACAACATCTTTTTTCGAAAGGGGTACACTTTCCAAGTACATCAATTTGGGTGTCCTTGACATTAAAATGCTGCGAAGAAAGAAATCAAACGTCTATGATCGCTATGCGGGGTCAAGAATACTTTTTTTAATATAAAAAAAAGTTTATGGCAAACTTTACCTATATAATGATCATAATTTATGGTAATTGGTTCTTGGAGTCCGGCCAGACGGCAATCACCCCTAACTCCTTTCAACTTTTTACTGCTATGTAAAACTCACACAAAACGAGGACAGAATTGGAAAGGCTTCCATCGCAGCGTGGCAGCGCTGCAAGGGCCGACTCGTTAAAATGATGATGGGCGTCTCGCCAATGGACATTTTTGCTGAAACGAAATAGCCAGACAGATTTAGAATAGGTTTCCGCTATTACAGAGTCGAGCGTTAAGAATTATGATGTGATTTAACGAATATATAACTTTCAAGAAATTGAATTGCGGGGGGCTCCGGCAGGCTCCCGTTTAGCGGTGGGGGCTAATCGTTTCATTTCAGAGAGAATGTTACCCCGATTAAGATCCCGGCGGCATTCCGAGTATCTGTAAATCATGACGTTCGAACGTGTCCCCACGCGTCATTCATCACAACAACGGTGCTGATCACTTTTTCCTTGCAAAATGTGTGTACGCACCTGCATCTCTCTCTCTCTGTTCCACCGGCTGCTTCTAGTGGGTGTTTTATAAGCGCTCTCTCTTGTCCTCTGCATTACGGAGACAAGCTCATAAAATGGAGGAGTGGCTGGTAAAATGGCGTCGGAAATCCATTTCATGGCCGCGGGGAGGAGAAAGGAAGAAGCAGGCGTTGTTGGAACAGAGTTACTGTGGGGCTAAACAAGATGAATGGTGGTGAAGAAGCCATCCTGACCCGCTCAACCTCTCATCATACAAACTCTTTTTAGATTTCAGCAACATCCTGTGTGTACAAATGGAGCTCTGAGCCTTGGATCGCTGAAGAGAGTCGTGCTGTAGTGGTGTCTCGGAGCAAATGGCTCGGGTCTCTTCCGCCATCAAGACCACTCGAGAAGACACAATGCAAAGGAAATGTTCTATATCCATTAAGAGGGCACAGGAGCCTTAGCGCTGGATGGATAATGTGCATATATCGCTAGTAGTCCACAACTACAGGCGTGGTCTTGTCTCGCAGTGGTCTTGAACTCTGTCTTGACCTCGACTCCCTCTAGGTCTTGGTCTTGACCCCATAGGTGCTGGTCTCGTCTCAATCTCCCCGCAAGTACCATGTCTCGTTTTGATCTCGACCCCCCTAGTTGTCGGTCTTGTCTTGGCCTCGATTTAGGTGGTCTACAAAACTAGAAGAGAGTACCAAATGGAACCTCTAGCACTCCTTATCTTTCAGTATAAAAGCACTGTATCCTTTAATTATATTATGCACCAATGGCCTCTAAATACTAGTAACTCTTCCTCTGCTTGCAGGTTAGCTTAGTTAAGTGATGCCTATCTTATGCGCAGTCACACTGGGGATGCATAAGCAAACTGTTTATTTGTTTCAATGTCGTCTTTATATATTTTTTGAAGCGTGTTTTTTCAAATATGTCTGAGAACCGTTCATTCAAGCCTACGGTCTTGTCTCCAGAGTTCTGCAGACATGCAGAGGTGCAATAGGTTTGAATGGATTTCTGAGGACAGACAATAGGTTTGAGTGGATCTTTAAGGAGAGGCAATACAGTAGGTTTGAATGGATCTCTGACGACAGTGCTACTGCCTGTCCTCAGCGACCCATTCATATCCATTCAACCCTACTGTTACAATAGGCTTGAATGGATCTCTGCAGATTGGATTGATTGGGACTTTAGACACAACTTTTGAATGCTAAAGGTCCTCGCAGACGTGTACATGTTTATCTGGGAAAAATGGCGTAAATATGCAGCTAAAAATCTGAAAAACGCAGCAGTGTGCAGGGACCTTTACTCAGGTAAAATGTTGAACGCAGCGCTTTTTACTCAAGGTAAGGTATAAGGCAAGAATATTTCTACATAAAACAAGGGAGTAAATCTTCCTCCATCTACTCCTTGGCTGCAGTAACAGGCCGGTGCATGGGGAGCAGGGCGGGGAGAAAGGAGCCAGATTAGGCGTTGCAGAGAAGAAGACCTGGACATAATCAGCTCCCTCGGAGCATCATTAGCAGACGAGTTTTATCGGTTCGCCGTTTCAAGGTCTAGCGTCTGAATGCCATTAAGCCCTACTATAAAGCAGGTTATAATTTGGTGCTTAATGGACGCACCAGGTACGGGTTTGGCATTTAGGAGAGCCCGTTTTCTTATCAACTTTGCCATCTTGATGAAATTGCATAGATGGGTGCTCTGTGAGCTTGAATAATCATAATTGTGTTAAGACAGGCGCTCGTGCATATATCCGTGTGAGAGAAAAGATGATGATGCGCGCATGCAGCGCTAGATTAATGCAGCTTTTAGTTTGTAGCGCATCTCACGTTTTGCATATTTTTCCTGGTATGCACGAAGGCATGAACAAGAATAATGGAAAAGGAAAAGAGAGGCAGAGGGCTTGGCATTTAATCACTTACTACTCCTTTGCACGACAATTAATGGAAATAGCCAATATGCTGTTGTCAACAAGCCAGACATTTTTTTTTTATTTGACGTGTATAAACCTCCAAGACTTACTTTTCGGGATTCGAATTCCAAAGCACCACAAGCAGCAGTTCAAAAAGGTTACGTTTTGAGCTTGTATCAAAGTCAACAAGGGAAATTTGGATGGCACTTTCACCCCTGTTGCAGCCTCACAGACAACACCAGTGGAAAGAAAAACATGGAATACAACAGAGTGCACAGGTAGCATAACATCTCAAAATCAATGCTGTTTCAGAGCCTGGTTCAACATTTTAGTTCATGCCAGTAAAAACTTTTTTTTTAAAAACCTGATATACTTCCACTCTTGTCTTCGCTGTACCTTCTACCAGAGGGCAGAAGTACAAACTCTTTATTTAAGACATGGGTATTTTTGGAGCCCGTCTTAGTGTAGCCTGCTCATAAATAGACCTCAGGGAGGGGAGTTGTCTTGCCTCTGTGATCTTCACTTGCAGTCTGCTATGTACTGTTCATGCTTTATGCGAAGTTTTAGTGCTGTTTAAATAATTTAATTTGTTGCTCAGTTAATAGTTTAGTCTTAGCCTAGAGTTAGTCTACTAAATATCAAAATATTGTAATCTTTAGTCTAGTCTTATTCTTTTTAGACTTTAGTGGATTGCGTTTTTAGGTTTGATTGATATACTGTCTGTAAACGTATAATTTAGTGTATTTTTTAAGATATAAATATAGACTGTCTAAATATAGCTTTTAACTCAACATTGTTTCAACATCTACAGTAAATTAACCTAGCTAGAAAAATATATATTTTTAGACCAGTTATTATAACCAATTTTTAGACATTTATTTTTAGACCTAGTTTATATCTATAATAGTCTAAAAAAAGCTTCAGTTTTTTAAGGTTTAGAATAGTTAAAGTATATTAGTATACGAGTATATTAGTATATTAAATGCCAGGCTTTTCTTAGTCGTAACAGAGTATTTCCACAGTTTGATAGCCTTGATACTTAAACCACTTCTCCCAGCCCTGCCCGATGTGGAGTGCACCACCCTGTCCTTCCTCTGCTCCTCTATAAATAATACATAAATAAAACCCATTAAAAGAACGTTTAGAGGCTGATTCATTACATCGAGTATATTTTATTTTTTTATTATCTACAGCTAGCATTTTAAAGTGCTCCTTGCATCTGGCCTGGGTGCTGTCGCCGTGCGCTTCATTAGCCTCAGTGTTGCGTACGTTGCAACATCCAGCAGCAGCTTCACCGTTGGTTTGTTCCTCCCCGGGAAGCGTTATAGCTCTGTGTCCCCCCCGGGGGGAGGAGGGGGGAGTTTAATTGATGGGCTACTTGCTGTACACGTTTATTTTTAGTGCTTTTGCAGCCTTGGTTTTTAATTAGCGTTAAAAAATGTGTACAGGACAGCGGGACCACACAGCAACAACAACAACAACAACAACAACACTACAGTACCACCTAGTGTCATGCTCCGCCATACAGACCCACTTCCTGAATGTCTTTAGAGTGCAGTATCCATTAGTGGCCTAGCAGATGTCGCTATTTCACCTCATGCAGGATCCAGAGGGTTTTGGCCAGCTTATTGTTTTAAAAACATCGTAACGCTTTTGCAGGCAGCTGCTGCCAGCAATTTTCATGTAAAAGTCATATTTCATATTTCGATCTATGTTTCCAGTCGGACGTTTTAGATCAGCGCACAGGATATTACTTTCGGTCCGTCTCTTATTTGGGTCCCTCAACTGGCAAGAGGAGGCTAGTGCTGCTCGTGGCTGCTAGCATCAGGATACAAACAATAGTGCTACTAATCAAAGATTGCCGTAGTTCCTTTTGATAACTATTTGATAAACGTAGATTTGAGGTACTCTTCTTTGACATTTCAGCAAAACAAACCCTACCTTCAATGATGCCATTAGAGGTTTCTTCCTCAACAATACTCAACAATTATTTAAGACATTAATTTTGAGGCAGTGTTGTCAGAAACTAGTCGATTTCCAGATTACAATGCAGCATTTTAGATGTTTTGAAGTTCTTTTGCACCGGTGCATGAATAACTAGTATTATATCAGGCCTTTAAGTGGTGCCCTCGTTTAATTGGGACTCGCTGCGTTCCACTGGCTCCGGACTTTAATATCACCCTTGGCGCTCTCCTCTCCATCTTGTCTCCCTCTATTCACTGTACTTAATAGAGCATAAAATCTGTTAAAAGTGATCTAAACAAGAACGGGGGAAAAATAACAACACCAACACGTCTGTAAAGTAGTTATCCTTTGTTTTGTTGCTGATAGCGAACAGAGAAAATGTGTACAAATGTATTAGTCTTCCCATTCAGCTTGTACTGAAGCAATAACGGCAAAACGTGCAAAAAACATGACTAAAAATACCTTAAAAGCAGCTGTTGATTGTTTGAGGTAGGGAACACAATTGCCTTTGATATTCACTAAACAAAAGACTTGTGTTCTTAAGTGGCCAAAATTAGATCAATATGAGCTTGTAGCGCGTCTGTTTTTGGCAATGAGTTTGGTGTACAAGGTACAGTATTATTGGGGCTTTTAGTGGTTAAATATACAGTGTACAACATAATCACCTTTGTCCAATGGTGCTAGAACCATTAGTGCCTAAACCGAGCTGAAGCAACTGATACATTAGACGCTCTTCCAGGCCATGGTGATACAGGGACGGCGCCTTACCCCCTGTGCCATCCGAGTGCCTGTTGGTATATCATGTCCAATACTCCTTTTCTGTCCCAGTTGATGGACAATAATGCTTTCTGGTCTTGTTTCCTATATTGATAGCCAGCCATCAACTCAGGGGCTGTTGTTGTTGGTTTTTTTATGACTTGCCTGCATTTGACATTGGACATTGATGATGATGGAAAACACTTATTGCGGTGCTTTGCAGGCTCTCAAAGCCTGTCCTTTGGCCCTGCCGTTCCATCAGCCTGACAATAAAGCTTCCCCTCCATCTGAAATTGAAATCTCCATGACCTCCACCCGTGGCAAATGAAAGACCCTCGTCTTCACGTCGGTTTAAATGACCACGCTCACTCGCTTGCTTCGATGTCAACAGATTAGTTCATAACTAATTAATATAATAGTTAATGGCTTGGCTTCAGATTAGATGATTTCCTTTTTACATTAATAATTCTCCTTTTATGTCTAGGTAGGTCAATCATTGTTTTGTATCTGGGCATCGACATATTGTTTTTTATAAAAACGGACATTTTTTCATAAATAATGCCTTAATTGATCATACTGCAGCATCACTCAAAAGTCAAACAAATGGCACAGATAGTGCTGTAGGTAGGTGTATACTATGCTATTCCTGACACAGCCCGAAGCACCCTCACTAAAAACACCTGGTCAACGCTCGACACATCCCAAACTCTTCTCCCTTCTGGCCCCAACACTATGGAATGCTCTTCAATGCAATCAGACCTGTAGTTTTGCTCCCAATCTTCTGCCACAATCTGGAAACGCACCTCTTCAGACTCCATCTTAGTTCATAGTACTTCCTACAGGCATATGCAAAGTCACTCTCAACGTATATGTATCTTAACTCTCAACTTAGCATTTTTATGTAGACTTAACAGTGTATGTAGACTTATAGCATTTCAGGTAAACATAGCATTTGATAGCATTTGTATACAGTTTAATTAGCCTATAACCTAGATTATTGTATGTTCTTAGCTTATGTATGATTCACATTAGCTTCTTTGCATCTACTGTATATCTAGTTTTGCCGTGATTTTTTTTATTGTCCATTGCTCAATGTAAGTCTCTATATGGACTAATGCCTAAATTGTTAATCGGATCTAGTCTCTGTCCATCTCGGCCTCAGTCTCTCAATCCTCATATTATGTCCAAGATTAAAATTCAAAAAGTGTACACCTATAGTGATCTACCTCACTGGTTCTCAAACACTGGAGCCCATTTGTGACACATGAAAGAATGATTTTTCTGTGATGGGTTCCAGAGAGACTAGAGTGTGGGGGGGGGTTAGACAGACCCATCCAACTCTCTCTGATTACGGCCCCCTCTCTTAGCCCCCTCCCCACCCCCCAGGAGAAAAAAGTCCTTGAAAGAGTAATGGGCAGTCATGAACCGCCTTTACCTCCATTAAGCACGCCAGCCAAACATTTACATAATGTACACATAATGTGCTGATTCACTCTGTGCCGGCCGGCGCTCAAACAGAGCCCTGGATAAAAAGCTCACCAGGGCCAGGATTGCGCCATTCATCAACCGCCGAGTCATTTACATCCAAACGCACTTAAGGGCTGCGGCGCACATAGATCTCTGTCCATGTTATATTACCTGATCCTTGCAGATGGGCGGGAAAAAAAGTATTGTATGATAATTGTATAATATAACATGATATAATATTGAAATATAATATTCTAATTTCGCTATCAGGTAGAAAATTGTAAAATTGTTAATTTATAGGAAATGTGGGGAGGATAACTGTTGATCCAATGTAAATTACATCCAAGATTATCATATCTCCAAGCTCACGACTCCTCTTGAATACAAAACACTTCGTGAGCTTGTAGGTCACATATATGTATTTTGTTCTCTTTTGTGTGTAGTATGACAAAGGAAAAAATTAAACTAGAAGTTTTTTAATAGAAATAGAGTGGCTGTCGTGTGGATTTAAATTCTAAAATAACAAAAGTAGCAGATTAACAAAGCTCAACTGACAACTAGTCTAGTGCATAGGCCTATGCAGATAGACCATGTTTACGGCCAGGTTGGCATTTTGCATTGACTTAACGGCAAGATGGCCGCCTCGTGAATGGTCATTTGAATGTACTATAGTGTTCCGATTTCCACAGTGCTGTTGGGTTCTTAGAAATGCATCCGATGAATTGAGGAACAATTTATGTAACTCCCTACTTGGTCAAAACAATAAGACGTTTTTTGTCTGACTGCAACAATGTAAAATAATCCCGTTCAGGGTGGTAAATAAAATTCCAAGGAGAATAGGAGATACTATTTGTTTTGGGCATTCAGAGCAGCGGTGCACTGGGAGCAAACAACACCAGAAGGAGCGTGCACATGCGTGGGCGTGTTATTTAGGTGACGCATGGTCTGCGTTATACTGTTATGATGTGCAGAACAAATGGTCATGGGATAAGTCATTGTGTTTGCCGGGGATTCATCTTCAGAGAGAGAGAGAGAGAGAGAGAGAGAGAGGGAGGGAGAGAGAACCAGCTAACAATTATGTCTTCCCTTCCAGTGTGACTCATAACTCATCCTATTGAATCGGGTTCCAGCGTCTGCCGACTCCAAATGAACCCGCTAATCGATAGGATCCCCTGAGATCTTCTCCTCCTCCCACACACTAACCCTTCTGCTCACCCTCCTCTGCGTGCATGTGTGCGTGCACACACACACACACACACACACACACACACACACACACACACACACACACACACACACACACACACACACACACACACACACACACACACACACTGTCACAGAAACCTCTTCACCTTCTAACTTCTCAGCACGGCCACATCACACAAGCATCAAAGTGAGTAGATCTACAGTGCGGTGTATGTTAAAGTATATTCAGTGATTCCACCTAAAGGAGCTCCACTATGAATTTAAAATCAAATGTATCATATAAATGTTGCCTTTTAATACCTTTTATCAAAAGATTTATTCTGAATTATTTTGCATATTTTCTCATCAGAGCTATTTGGGTGCAGTACCAGAAATAGACTGAAACGAACAGCCCCCCTTACTCCTCACAGTGTTCGACAAAGGTAGCAGATGTAACCAGGCTGTCATGTATACATGGCACCCAATAATCTTATCACCTTTAAAAATATATATCCGTTATACCAAATCCTATCTGACTGGTTCAAACCTCCAAAGCTGTTACCTACGTGTCAGTTTTTTTTTTCCCCAACAGTGACAAAAATGCGCTATTTTTGTCACTCACCAAGAGAGAGTGCTGTGATTTTTTTTCATTTTCCCCCAATTTTGTATATGTTTAAGAGGTGCTTAGACCCCATGCTGTGTTTTTATGTGCAATGATGTCTTCCCTTTGTAATTTAGGGTTTTAGGGACCTTTCCAGTCACAACTAAAGCTGTGGGTGTGGCATCAAATCAGGTGGATCACCACCCACCAGGCAAACCAACATACCCACACACATACCCAACACACCCACGCACATACCCACACACAAACAACATATAAAACACATACTGTGCATTTAAATACCTGATGATCATGTTTTAGGGTGAAAAAAAAAAGAATCACGGCACTTCGTCTTTAACAAGGCTCGTTATTTGAAATATCCCAAACCGGGCGGTGGTGGGGAGAGGGGGAATTAAAACGTTATAGAATTAACTGCCTTTAACCCTCTTGCCCTCTCTGGCTGTGTACACAGCGCTTAGCCGGGCGAGGGAGGGAGGGAGGGAGGGTAAGGTGATGGTGGGTGTGGGTGTGTGTGTGTGTACGTGTGCACGCGTGTGTGTGAGTGCGCGTGCTTGCATGTGTGTGTGTGTGTGTGTGTGTGTGTGTGTGTGTGTGTGTGTGTGTGTGTGTGTGTGTGTGTGTGTGTGCGTGCATGTGCGTGCCACTTGCGGTGACCGGGACGGCGAAAAGCAAAGCCCAGCACAGTGCACTGAACAAACCCCATCAGCTGAGGCCGTTTCATTCATTCATGAAGTCACTCAGCGGTGTGTATGTGTTCGTGCATGCATGCATGTGTGTGTGTGTGGGGTTGAACATAAAGCCACCGCAGCCCTGTTGCAGGTCGGTCCCACCCCCTGGGAGATTAGCACGGAACGTCGCGCTTTACGCCGCGCCACAGAAACCACCTATCTCCATATTCTAATGCTTTGCAGTGTTTATTTTTTACCCGGAAATCAACGTCTTACTTGATCGAACATACGGCGACGCACAGAAACACATCGAACATTCTCGCAAGCTCTAATCATGTTGTGAGGTGGCAGTTTGCTGTTTCTAGCTGGACATAGGAGGTTTCCATCCGACAATGGGGCACACTGTTGCTAGCATGCTGGGCTGGAGACGCTAAGCCCCTTCGCCGCGTGCGGCAGCGGCGCCGCCGCCGAGACCCTGCCAACGGCGCCCGTGGTCACGCATAAGTGTGGACATGAATCCAAAACGATTCTCTTTCTACTTTCTCCCGCACACCACACGCGCCGCACGCCATGCTCACACACCCCAAATCCCAGCAGGCCTTTGGGCTGCCAAACACATTATTCTAGCTCAAAGAATCTTTGGTATCCGCGTGTGTGTGCAGACTGTGCACCCACCCACGCGCAGATATGCACGCAGTCGCATACGCACCTATGCACACACCAACGCACACATCCATGCGACTGGCTGGCCGCAGATTGGGTGGATGGAGCCTATAAGACTGTCCACAGATAACGGGAATAAAAGAAGCAGCGCCACGATTCTGTTTGTAATCTTTGTTTTGTAGCGGAGAAAAGAGACCCGGGGAGCGCCGGGAGAGGCCGAGCATGCCTATGCAGATATTGACCAAACTGATATCTACAATAGGGAGGGGGGAGGGTTAGCCAATTATTCCTCCCAAAAGCTGCCCAGATAGCAACCATTTCCCAGTCAGTGAACACGATAGTTGTTCTCAAAGGTTGTAGCTCTTGAAACAAAAGAGAAATTGTATTTCTTTTCCCAGAACCCCAACTTTTTTTCTTCTTTTTAGGTTTTCTGAGCTCATTTGCACTCAAAAAAACCTGACCTTTCCACATTCCACAGTAGTCTGGGATTGTCTGGCTCAAACAAACGCTTTGATTTGCAGACTGAATGTGATGTCATGTTCTGCCAAACTCATATGTGTCATTGGGATTTGCCAGTAGAGGTCACTGTTTCCACTGTTTTGCCTGTTGCAGCTCAAAACATTGTGATATTGTGTTTTCTAATTCAGAGAATTTCTATATAAGATATGAATCTTTTAGGTCTACCATTATTATTTTCATGTACTGTTTTCTTAGTTTTTGAAATAATAACAATCAAAAACAAAATGTAGGAATCAAAAAATAGCGAGACCCATAGAAATGTATCCGCAATCCTCAAATGAGTCCCCTGAACCAGTGTTTTGGAACCAGTGGTTAACAGCACTGTCCGGCAGGCACTAGAAGTCATTAGCATCAGCTGCCTCGCTATTAGCCGGACCGTACAAAGTGTCTTTTTCTCTGCCCCCCTGCTCCGTTTTAAATGGCTTGTTCTTGCACAGCGTGCAGCAAAATGTGCTTTTTCCACCTCAACCCCTTCGCTCTGCAGTGTCTCTGGTGCCACATAGAGTTTTCTTATATCTCGTGGCTGGACTTTATTCAAAGTGCTGAGTTTTAGAATGGCCATTTATCAACTCCTTAAAGCACTGCACATATAGAGCCCCTGGGCTCCGTTAAAGGTAGAGCTGCTACAGGCTTGCATTCTCTTGTTTTTCCCTGAACCCACAGACGTTGCATTTCCAACCCTGCAAGTTTTCGCTCGATAACGCGCGATCGCTCCGGGCTGCACTTTGCATGGGTGAGGAGGATCTGGGTACTTACCCCCGCAAGTCCTGCTTAGCCCACTTGCGTTTTTTTTTTTATTCTTTTTTGCCTTGAGACTCGGTCGAAAGGGATCTGAATGAGGAAACAGTGTGTTCTGTAGAATATTTCTGTATATTTAGCAGACTGCAATGAGTCATACACACACATGAGTAGCCTACAGGAGCTTGGAGTAAAGTTTTGCCCTTTATGTATATGTGTGTGTGTGTGTGTGTGTGTGTGTGTGTGTGTGTGTGTGTGTGTGTGTGTGTGTGTGTGTGTGTGTGTGTGTGTGTGTGTGTGTGTGTGTGTGTGTGTGTGTGTGTGTGCGCATGTGCGTGTGCGTGTGTTGTATGTTTGTGTCGTATGTGTGTGTACTACGTGCAGCTTAATGGTTTATTCATTAATTAATTTAAAACACACACAACCGCCGAGGTGCAACGAGCTGTAACGAGGCACGTACGCCTGCGCGCACACATGTGCTAATGTTAGTGTGGTAGCATTAGAATGCTAGCTTTAGTGTGCCAATCTAGTGTTAGTGAGCTAGCTAGCTGCTGGCATTTTCGCATGCTCATTAGAAGTAGAACCGATTCAATTCCAAAGCAATGCGACGAGATGCTGACGAGACGCTAAAACGGTTTTGTCATGCCTTGTATCAAATTGGTGCAGTAGCAGTTTGGGTTTAAGTACCCTATGGGCCTGAAGAGTACTCCTATTATAATTGGGGCCTAGATTAATGGCATTCAATGTTATTGTTCCACAAATTCTCTATAAAATCATTCATAAAAATGGGGTTGTCTTATAATCTGAGTTATTTGGGACTGGTACTTTTCGCCCAACACCACCACTCTACAAGTTCCACTCGTAACGGAGTATTGGGACACTCTGCGGCACAGCGTACAGCCACTTTGTAGTGTTGATAGAGCCAATCTTCCTCCAGATAGATGGCATCGGTCAATGACCTCCCTGCTGGGCCCACCACAACAATAAGCCTGCCAACCACCAACACCCAGCAGAGCTCCATAAACCCCATCTCCCTCAGTCGCTCAGCGAAACATTAAGGTGTCCTAACAGGATGAATGGTGCTGGAAATTAAATGAAAACATTGCGAAAGACTGGCCCCCGTAGGTAAAGAAGATGACGCGGGGAGGGAGAGGGAGAGAGAGGGGCGGTGGGCGGGTGGGCGCGCCCCGGCGAGCTACGAATCGATCATGGATCGAGAGCAGCTCGCAAGAGGCGAGCACCGGCCAAATGTTTTCCTCATTATTAGGTTTGGCGAGAGGACACCTCTTTCCCCCCGCGGACCTCTATAACGGCTGCAAACAAACACACACACACACACACACACACAAACACAAGTGAGGCGTCAGCAGGTATATATAAATGTGCTTAGAGCGGTGGCTTGTGAGTTTTGTAAATAAGTTAACGCGTGAAGCTGGATATAACGGATGTCAGCTCCACTGGGCCTGGAGGCACCGCCCTCCCCCTCCCCCCCATCTCTCCCCCACCCCTGGCATTGTGAAAGGTCACAGGCAGACCCTCTGGAGGTCTGCCTGTGAGAAGAATCCACATGCATTTTACTGTATGTCGTACTGCATTGTTCAGTTTGTCTATACACACTAAAAGAAAACATTGCTATAAAAGGCAGTTCTTTGGCTCGTATTCATAGGGGTGCTACAGTTTATAGCACCACAACTATCCCTAAGTATCCACTGAAGAACTCTAGCTTGCTGCAACAACAATATCCCAAAGAACCACTGAAGAACTCTATGGTGCTGCATCAAAGAACCACTGAAGAACTCTATGGTGCTGCACCAAAGAACCGAGAGCCAGCGAAATCCATTTGAGCCCTCGCCCGCGGGCGCCCGTTTTCAAAACCGGGCGCCCGTTTTCACAAAAACGGGCGCCCGGTTTCACAAAAACGGGCGCCCGTTTCACAAAAACGGGCGCCCGTTTTCAAAAGCGGGCGCCCGTTTTCAAAAGCGGGCGCCCGTTTTCAAAAGCGGGCGCCCGTTTTCACAAACTAGGCTATGCCTAAACCTAACTCTAACCCTAAACTTAACCTCAGTAAACCTATGCCTAAACCTAACCTAACCCTAACCATAACCTTTTGAAAAGGGCGCCCGTTTGTGAAAACGGGCGCCCGCTTTTGAAAACGGGCGCCCGTTTTTGTGAAACCGGGCGCCCGTTTTTGTGAAAGCGGGCGCCCGCTTTTGAAAACGGGCGCCCGCGGGCGAGGTCGCTTTTGGATTTCGCCCCTGCTGAAAGAACCACTTAAGAACTCTTTAGTGCTGCACCAAAGAACCACTGAAGAACTCTATGGTGCTGCACCAAAGAACCACTGAAGAACTCTATGGTGCTGCACCAAAGAACCACTGAAGAACTCTTTAGTGCTGCACCCAAAAACACTGAAGAACTCTATGGTGCTGCACCCAAAAACACTGAAGAACCGCGATTACAGTGCCAATATAGTGGTATGTCGTACCACAAAAGTATGCATAGAATATATGTGTGGAAGTGAAGATGGGACAGGAAAGAGGGACGGAGGCATGCAGCATCGGTTGTCATGAACGGGACTCAGATGTGGTGCGCCGTCAGGCCAGAGGCTACGTTTTTATCTGCAGTGCACCTGGACCACTAGAAGCACAGAAAAAAGGTTCATGCTGGCCGTACTATATATCAGCTCGGTGGGGAGGCTGGGGGGGGTCCATGGCACTAAGAGAACCAGTAGATCAGAGCACTTGGCTGGCTGCTTGTTTTCTAGGGAGATGAATGGGACAGGAGATGGGAGGAGACATATCGCTGGCACGTGTGTGCGTGTGTGTATGTGCCTATGTGTGTGTGTGTGTGTGGGGGGGGGGGGGTGCGATTCATCAGCCCTGCCCCCCACCATCAGGGCTCATTAATGGCTCATCCCTGTCAATGAGAGGAAGTTGTTGGTTTGAAGACACCGCTGGGGGCCCTGCTGACATCTGGCCACACATTCATCACGCACGTTCACTCTCGTGCGCGTACGTCACGCAGACTAATGGACACTAACGACCTAGATGCACGCACACACGCCAATACAGGCATGGGTTTCATATGTGTTAGCGCATATAAAGGTTCAGCAGAGTAATAGTAGTATCTACTAGTACCCCTCGAGCGTTGATAGGTTTGGTTATGATGGCTATGATGCTATGCTACTCTTTGTGCTGATCTTGTGGTATAGACTACAGTATGTCACAGAATTCATTCAAACCTGGGCCCAATCCTTCTTGCCGTACCGTTTTTGGCCACTGGGGGCTTGGTTTAGAGTACCATATTATTCACATGGCGGCCATGTTGACATTTCGCTATTAACTGAAGGGCAAGATGTGTCTATCCCTGTCTGTCCCTGTGGGCATGAAACCTGTGGCGTCTGGGGTAACTTGTTGGGTCTTGTGGGTCTGGAGGTGCCGGGGACCCCCAGGGACCCTGACACATTGCCTGGGGCAGGATGCCAGCTAGCTAACCTGTCTGTCAGTCCCTGAGGGTAAAAAAAAAAAAAAAAAAAAAAACACTGTCCACTATATTACAGTGGCTCTCAAACTTGCGTGTCCTGTATTTTGACCTGCTGTTTTTGCCGTTTTTTTTTTTTTTTAAGTAGACCTATGTACATGTCAATGCTGTCGGCCATGAAACCATGAACTCCCCGATCGTAAACGCATGCCCTACTTGATCACGCTACAGTTACACAAAAGCAGCAAATGTTACAGATCTACAAGACGTGTTTTGAGCTTGTTCATCTGCTGTTTTTCTTCCTGAAAAGTATCTGTTTTTGGGCCATATCGACCTTTCTCTCCCGACAGGTGAAGTGAGAGAGTGAGAGTAAAAGATGTGAAGTGAGAGGACATGAGCTAAAAAACACCCTTGGCCTCCCTCTTCCATTCTCACTGATTGGCAGCCATTAATTAAGGTGTCCACAATACTGTACGCTCGCAGTTCACTCCCATACTGCAGTTCCTCACCGCGATGGTAACAATGACAAGGGCCGCGCCGTCTAAATTAATTCAAACGACTCTGATGCACAACACTTAAGTGTAGATTTAACTTCATTGCTCCATTGATTCCTCACTGCATCGCAACTTAAATTGGCAGTAATTATACTCACCCAGGCCCAATGGTTGTGGCCACAGACAGCCAGTTATTTGCTGTTAGGTTTAATCTGAGAGAGGGAGAGAGATCCCCATATCTGCAGGACGAAGTACAACAATGTGCAAACGCAGCAGCAAGATTCTTGTGCTGTGACAGGAGAAGGATATCAATTGGAACACAACCACCTTAAAGGTAATAGAGTCAACTTTAGTGTGTAATTTGTTTAAAAGCAGAATCTAACTTCACCTCACCTCCACTCTATTGGCTCATTATGAATCTGCCGGAGACTGCTGTGCTGTGATTGGCTAAAGCGCTGCCTCACCCCACACCCCACTCAACCCCCTCCTCCTCTCACATTAGCACTGCCGCCCCTTCCCGACAAATGTTTTGGCTTCAGGATTTGTTGACAACAAAGTTCTGGACCATCTGCAGGACAAAGCAAGTGTCTGTGTGTGCAGGGAAGCAGCTGCAGCATCAAAGTAGAAGCAACGTAGAGGAGAAAAATGCAAAAAAATATAGCTATATATCTATTTTGATTTTCGGCTAAAAAAAAGCCCCTATTACCCTTAAAGACGACTAATCGTTTTGTGTATTCCTGCATCTTGTGTATTTTGTGCATGGAGCGACCTCATTTTTGACACATTAAACAACAACACAAATCTTGTACGGGGGTCCGTTGGCACAAGGCATCTTCAGATGGCGGGGGAAGGCATAACCGCCACCGTGTTTGCTGCTTTTTGACATGAAAAAAGTTTAACACCCACACCACTGGGTTTAGGTAAAAAAAAAAAGACACACATGAGTGAGTGGGTTTTTTTCCCCCTACATCCGTCTGACAGCTGGAGGTTGTTTGTGTCCAAGTGGGAAGCAAGCACCAGGACATGATGCACAAACGCTCCATGAATAATTCAGGACATGTGACTCTCTCTCTCTCTCTCTCTCTCTCTCTCTCTGCTGTACCAGAAGGGTTGAGGGCCAGAGCGGCGCTAGCGGTGGCAGGACTGTCACGTTGTCATTATACAAAAAAACCTTAACCTGACTTGCCCCCAAAGTGTTCCCAGTACAGGGACACCTCTGTTGAACCCTTCCACCCTAAACATCCTAGAAACCCTCCCCTACCCACCAGGGGCCCAGGGCTGCCCCGCTGGTTTCATTACCATTTCAGAGACCCTCTGAACAAACATGAACGGGCCAGCATGGCTAATGAACGACATAGCTAGCATACAAGTCCTCCCCCCGCTCAGACATGTACAGGTGACGTGTCAGCATGTTAGATGTTGGTGTCACGTGCAGACATGTGTGTGACTTTTGACTTAAACATGCACAAGGCACTGGAGGAACATGTTGGCTTTAGAAGTACCTGTGTACCGCGTTGTGGAAAACACCTTGTTATAAGGTAAAAGTGAAATAGTGAGATCATTTTTTTATTTCGGGTAATATAGGACCCCGACCCCTTTCCCCACACCGTCGAGGCCGTTTTACAAATGGTCGCAACCTTTTTTATCAAAGGTTGCGACTGTTTTAAAAAGGGTTGCGACCCTTTTTGCGGCTGTATTTGCGACCATTTCAGGGATGTTGTGACCAAGTTAGAAAAAAGAGATTGGGGAGTTCACCCCCTCCCGACTGTTTCTTTCTAAATCCAAACCATTTTAAAAAGGTCACGGCAGATGCAAAAAGGTCACAATCGTTGAAAAAGGTCACAGATGCGTTAGCAGCGGTCTTAGAAAATGGTTGTTAAAAAGAGTCGGGGTCGCAACCTAGGCCGTGGCCGCAAAATGATTTCGCCCCTCCTGGAGAAAAAGGTCTGCATCAAAGTTAATTGTATTACTTACAGTAAGTCTATGTACATCTATAAGAACATAATAGCATCAACATATTCATCAAATAGCACACATTATGTGTAGCCCTACTTACTATGCAGAGGCTGTCATTTCATAAACGAAATAACATCTTTAAATATGATATTTTAATTCAGTTTAAAAGTCAAATAGAAATGGGAAAGACTTGCGCACGCACACAAAGACAGACACTAAAAAGGTGTGTGTGCTTTATTAGAGAGGGAATTCAGGCGGGAGGATGTTTATCATTAGTGCCTTTACATCTGAACTGTGACAAGAACAGCCTGTTCACATGACAATGGTATTTAGAAATTGAAAATGCCACCGACATTATAGTAACACAATGAGCTAATTAGGTGTGTCGCCACCCCAAAACTTGCCTCGCAGGATATTCACACGGAACCGGGCCAAATGTTAATTTGAAAATGGGTTAGAAACGGAGTGCAGTGCTGAGTTGTACTGTAGTACACACATAATGTATAGGGTCGTAACTGTCAGACGGAAACCTCTTATCTCCATAGGTTTTCTCTGTAAACTAATGCCCCAGTGTCTCGCAAAGGTATCAAAAGTAGCAGATCTGCATATTGCAAAGTCGAGCTTGTAGATATGCTACTTTTCACTGTTTTTGAATTTTTTGGATCCTGAACAGTTTTGGACATATGAGGTTTCCACCGCTGTGGCGCTGTGTAATGTGTGCAAGGATGAAGCCAATTATGAGCGTGCAGATGCCCATGCTTGACGCCCACAGCAGCTACAGTAGCATTGATGTGAAAAACATTATTCAGCACTGGATAATATACAGTATTATCAAAAATATTATATGGTTAAAGTTTGTTGTTGTTGTTTAATTACACACTACAAAAAGGCTTTCTATGTTTTGCAAGCATGCATAAATGCAGTGCAAGTGTAATGAATCAAACACATCACGATGGAAACATGTCCCCAGGACTGTTTTGTGTTATCTTCTTAGCCTTAATATCTGGCTGTATCACTTCCTGTTTACTGTACATTTCTCACTATGGTGTATTCAAAAATAGCATCTTCGTCGATGCAAATCGCTGTATGCTTGTAGGTCTCCTATTTCCACTAGTATCAGGGCTTGGGGGAGGCAAAACATTTGTCTTTTTCTTCTCAATCTAAACTGTCACCACTGTAACAGAGCAACGGTTCTGCTGCCCTATAGCTACATTATATGACTAGTCCCCCAGGGCTCACTTCTGGGGTAGAGCCTAAACCCTTTTCCATTTATTACCTCTATTTTAGCTTGATTCTCCCCCTGGCTAATGTACCGTATGCCTAACCCTGCTGCTATACTACAACACCTTGTTGCACTTTGTGTAATTTATGGTTCTCTTTTATTGCCTCATAGCGTGCACACTACCACGTGGCCCCCGTGTTATCGGTATTATAAAATGTCATTTCAGGTTGGAAACCTCAGGCGTCCAAAAGAAACAGTTTCACGTGGTGTTTTTTGCCTGTGAATCTGCTGCTGAAGTAAGGCGTTCATTTCTGACAGACAAACAAGCACAAACTAAAGTAAAAGTACCTCAGAATAGCACATCACTACTTGCTGTAGCTACCCCCCCCCCCCCTCCCCCCACACACACACACACACACACACACACACACTGCATTCTAGCTTGGTTTCGATGGCCTCTCTCTGACTGTAAATAGATATTGGCGAGCAGCAGATGCAGCGAGTTAACTGTAGAATATACCCAGGCGATGTGAGGTCATTGGGCGCTCCGGGGACCGAGAGCTGAGGGGACAGGAAACGTCCCGACAGTAAATTGCGTCCCGGAGCCACATATTCCATCACTGGACCGGCCGTATATATTGTATAGCTATATAAATATCACCAATATGGCTTATTAACCTTGTGGCCCGCATAAAGGAAACGCGGCGACAAAAAAAGCGCTCCGTTCAGCAAATGATGACACCGCGTCGGTATCTCACCTTAATGCTGTAGCATGTTTACGTGTACAGTATTGATGTCACATTTGGCATGGTGTAAATTATACAGTAGGGTCTACATACAGTATATATACGACCCCCAATGGACCCTAGTGGTTTTCGAGCCGTTTCATATCAAGACCCATTATTTATTCAGCGTTTGAGCCAAGGACCACGAGTTTCAGCCTTTCTTTATCTCGTTGAATTCTTTAGATTAATTATTAACAACAATTCCTGTCTTACAGGCACATTTGTTTCGTTTCATGGGGTCAAGATTTAACGTGATGAAGCAGTAAGGGTCCATTTGGTTACCAACTAACTATCCATCACTTAGCTGTGGACCACCCCATGGAACCCACTGGTCGAAAAACCACGGCTGTAGAATGTTTATGTGTGCTATATATCGATATTGCATTTGGTGTGGTGTAAATTATATGGCATTATACCGTATATGACTCTCCCACAGAACAGAGCACCCTCATGCATTAAGGCCCTGCATGGATGCACTTGGGGGGATTGCATCAATCCACTAGAAGTTGAGTCCGATAAACCAAACCTTCAATAAACCAATGCATGTATTTGATTTATCCCCTGAGCAAGCAGGCAGGCTCTGTTACATTTTCAATGCTTGCACAAGGAAACCTGGTTCAAATAGGGTAGAAGAGTCAATCGTAAGCTTAGATCTGCTATTTAAAAAAAAAATGTTGAAAAATTAGACAAATTTGAGGTCTTACATTGATGCCATTACATTCGTACTAAAAATGTAAAATGTTAAATACAACCCACAACTTTCTTGCATCATAACCAGGGCTGCACATTAGTTGTGGCATTGAACTTTGCTCAACAACACCCACCTTTTTACTATTTGATGTAATCAAATAGTATGGATATAATATGGATATATCATATCCATATTGTGATATTACATTGGATATTTTGGGATAGTGTCACATTGCGATATGGCATATGTGTCCTATAAAAATATAAATATAGGACAGGGAAAGATCAGTAAGTCAAAAATCAAATGATTGGAATCAACATGAGAACACCCTGCAGGCATCCTTATAGTTCAATCCATTATCCCCAACCTTCCAATAAAGCGACCTCAAGTTACCACTCCCCCCCGCTTCACGTTTTCTATTTCTCCGGCAGGCTTTTCCCCCGGCCCCCTGCCGTATATTCATTTGCTAAGCAGTCCTGTCGGTGCGACTTTCACATATTAGGGGGCAACTCCCTCTATTCGCTCAGACTCGCCTTGGAACAGACACTTAATCTGTTCGGTGCAACGGGCGCCAATTCCAGCAGCCAGTCTGAATGTCTGGAATCATCAATCTGCGTTGTGCGTGCAGCGTTGTCGGCGGGGCGGCGCCGCGTGGCCCGGCGTGGCGTAGCGCCGCGTGGTAGCAGAAGCCCAAGCCGCAGGTTCAACCTCCCGCTTGCCTCCAATTTATCCTGCAGGCAGCATGCAGCCGGTGCAGACGTTTGTTTTTCCTGGGGGCCGTTCTAAAGGGGAGGGGGGCGAGGTGCTAAAAAAGAGCAACTTGATGGGTCAAATCCTTTCAGAATGGAATACCTGTTCTGTATCTCCATGCCTCCCGCTGCTTCCTCTTTATAGCTACTTCGCAAAGAGAGTACAGTAGGGTAGGTCACAGCATAGCGGGAATGATTGCGGTGAAACGGTGCCTCTATTACCTTATTAGCTCCTTTAGCCCTGTTTTATCACCTTAAAATGCCATATTGTAGATGTTGGGCTAGAATTCTCCTCTTCCATGCTCTAGCTTTTTTTATTTTTAAATGTACACACATTAATGCCATACTTGGATATTCTGCAGCTGCAGCATCACAAAAGACGCGGACATGGCAAATCTGCCACTTCTGTTTTTTTTTTTATTTGAATGCCGAAAAGCAACCGTTTTCAACAGGTGCAAAAGCTTTCTATTTTGAAGCCTGCATTGTTCCTTCTTGTAACCCACATGGAAACAAAATATTGTCCATATATGCCAATATATGGATCATATAGCCTACAGTATGCTGCATATATGCAATATTCTTTCCATGTGGGATGCATCATGTTTGTTTTTTCCTCTTTCTCAAAATGTTCTCTTTTTCCTGTTCTTCTGTTTCCTCCCTCTGCCTGTCGATCGATCTATTGAGTGAGTACGCATAAAAAAAGGAAATGTCGCGAAGGACTCGCTTCCGCTGTGGTCAATAGGTGTTTAAGTCATCAACGTAACATATAGAAAGCTGTCTCCGTCCCCCAACGCAACGTATGTGAAAGTCGTTGAATGACTTCCTTTGCACGTTTGAAAGGAGGACATTATAATGTCAGTCATGGTGGTCTGATGCTAATGAAGTGGTGTGTGTGTGTGTGTGTGTGTGTGTGTGTGTGTGTGTGTGTGTGTGTGTGTGTGTGTGTGTGTGTGTGTGTGCGTGTGTGCGTGTGCGTGCGTGCGTGCGTGCTTGTTTAAGGGGGGACTAGTGATTAGTGCATCTCTTATTGTATACCTGACACTCATGGATGACACATGCATGATGATGATGATGATGGTGATGGTGGTGGCTTTTTTCCCCTTTTTCGACATGACTCCACGGGAGATCAGAGATGCGGAGAGGCAAGAGACTTCAAACGCCAGTGAAACACAACAAAAAAAGAGAGAAGACGTGTATATAGAGAGCCATGCATTAGATTAACACCACAGGGACACACGTGAGGTGTGCATGTGTGTGTGCGTGCGTGCGTTGCGCGTGTGTTTGTGCATATACATGAAAGGCGGGAGCAGAGGTTTGATGTGATAATGAAGCACCTTCCTTCCTTCATAATTCTTCAGTGTCCTTCTCTTTTATCCAGACTCCTCTCCTCTGTGTTTGTCCGACAGATGTAACGGCTGGCTGCCGATACAGAGCAGAGATCTATCCCACCTGGGAATGCTCTGCTTATATATTACTACCTACATGGGAGAAAGAAATCAAGCAATCATAATTCCTTCATTGGCTTGCAGAGATTGAGTGTTTTCATCTCCTCCTTTTTTCTCCACTCAAAGCTTCTCATGGCGCTCAGGCGTATGTGGTTTGTTATAGGCAGATGTGCATACTGTACATAATATATGTCCAAACGGTATATTGAGTACACAGATGGACACTAAGTGGTGCTAGAGCACCTGCCCAGCAATGAGCCCTTCTCTAAGTCCCTCCCCAGTCTGGCCTCGTCCAATAGGCACGTTAGAAGAGGAAAGCTTGACGAAGCTTGAGAAGGGTTCATTATGCCCTGCCTTATTTGGTGCATGTTTGGTGACAAAAAAGTGGAATAAACGCGTAATATATTATTCTGTGAATTCAGCTACATATAGAAGCCTGGAGGAGAAGGACAGTGACTTGTTCAACCACTGCTGGTCAAACCATCAACTGGACAGTATCCTCTGTTAGTCCGGCGCCATTTTGTAGTCCTACGTTACAACCGTGTTCAAGTGGCAGCACCACTTGGCCCAGACATGGAATTTCAATCTTTGGGCCAGGCATGCCCAAATTCAACAGACATTAATTTGCTGTCTTACATATACTGTGCCTGCACACTGCACTCTCAAATAACTGCAAGCCTGCCCAAATATTTTAAACTAGAGGTCGGAGTTTGTCACACCATGTGCCACATACAGTACGTAACTCTTTATATGTCAGTACATGTCCCTTTCATGCCCATACAGTATATGGAGCACAATGACGACATCAGGATATATGCCCATGTGGGCACTGGCCCATTTTTATTCCCATATACAGAGCAATGAGAGGTTAGAAGACAACACATTCCGTATTTGGGCATAGCCCTATTCCTTATATGGCCAGTGGCATGAGCGTGACAACGTGATTCACTCCTTGGAGGATTCCTAAAGATACTTTTTGTTGTCATTGGACCCCCACAGTCATATGAATAAATATAAATGTGGAGGCGGTCCTTGGCGTGAAGAGATTTGAGAACTAGTGTCTTGTCTGTTCACATCATGTCAACCCGTAAACAAGAGAAGAAAACTGCAAAGGCGTTAGAAACCATCGGGCAGAAACCTTGTATATACAAAACACTGTTACTTTTTCAGGAAGCAATTAAATGAAAGCATCAAAAGCAGCGGATGTACAACGTGCTCGAGCTCACGGATCTGCTGCTGACCACGCGCTTGCACATGACGATGTGGCACGATCCAAGCATAGGGAGCTCGCATTTACCTAGAATTACGGAGAAGAGAGGTTTCTTGCCCAACATCGGCGAACTACAAACCCGTTCGGCACGCCAACCGATCTCCACTCCAGGGCGTGGGGAGGAGGGGTAAGCTTTTCGCAATCACCCAAGCGTGACTTCGGGAGGTAATTGTCACAAGAGCGACATGCGATAGCAGCATCCTCGCGGGGAGGAGGGAGGTAGGAAGGGACTCTGTGGCATGATGGCGGAGGTGGATTTTTTGTTTGAAATTCATCAAATTTTAATCCCAGCCTCGTGCATTTCCATATTTCCATATTTATCTTGGCGCACTCCTCCAAGAGTATACCCAGTTACCCACCCTCTGCATATAATTATGACCCCATTAATAGTTCAAACCTGTCCTCACACTCATTGTGGCATACTGACACACGCAGGCATGCGCTTGTAGCGCACGCACAAACACGTACAGTGCACACTACACTCACGTCTATACATCCATACAGTGCACAAATGTCTAATCTATTCTCTACGGGCTGGGCTAAATGCACGCGCACACACGCACGCACGCACGCACGCACGCACGCACGCACACACACACACACACACACACACACATACACACACACACACACACACACCACACCTCCTCCTCCTATCTGTAACAGTGCCTGTTGTACACACTTTGTCACCGCTCTCCACAAAACAGGCGCAGTGACAACCCCCAATCAGCCCTGCGGGGCATTCAGGAGGTATACGTGTAGCAGGGTAGATAGGGCTGTCAGTGAATCGGTCCGCTTTCTGCCACCGCTGCTAAATTGACTGTTTGAATAGCAGATAGAGAGACTCTGAGACAGACAGAGAGAGAGAGAGAGAGAGAGAGAGAGAGAGAGAGAGAGAGAGAGAGTCCAGTGTGTAGAGATAAGACAAGATTTATACACCCTTCCTTCCTTACCTCCATCCTTCCTACCTTGTGGTTTTACTCTGTTGTCTGTTGGACTAAGTAAAAGTATTGTTATGGTTGCTGTCTGGTGGACACTATATCTGCAATGTTTTTTTTTTCTTACATATTTTTCATTATTTACTTTTTCATATTATTGTGTTGTTTTAATTGTCCTGTAATTATTTTTTTAAGAACGTTGTATTTGCGTTTATTCAAGAAAGCACTTTGAATTGCTTTTTGTGTACAAAAGGTGCTATATCAACAGAAATGCCCTGCCTGGCCATTTGCCTATTTTTTATATGGACAATATAATATTGGCTAAACAATAGGTGGTTCAAACAATTGTGATGCTATATCAAAGGAGAATGTTGTGCTAGAAGGCTTTCTTACCTTTATTTCTAATCGAAAACACCTAATTTGAGCGGTTTTGTTCATTTTACTGCGTAGTAACAGTGTTGCTGTGTTTATGCCGTAAAGCGTAAGCTCTCACTCACGAGAACACAGCAAGTGTCATTGCTACACTTACTGTTGATAATATGAAGAGAGGATATTATACAAAAATGCATTTTGGAGCGATAAAATAACAAATAGCTGGACCACTTTTTGATTCAACTGCGAATATAGATGAGAAAGCCTTCGCGTGCGAAATTTTTCCTTTAACTCCTGTAAACGGGACCATCCTGGTAGGCCCTTAGAGGACCCCATGGGAGGGGAGTGCCCAGACCCCATGCCCTGACTACTGTACATTACTTTTAGGGTCCTGAACAAATCAAATTTCAGCAGAAAAACGCTGAACTGGTTCAATAGGCATCTCAAAAAACGGGAAACAAATCACCAGTCTAAAAGGGGACTTCTTTAAGAACCAATGAAGTACAAGACCTGAGTAAATCTACTTATCTCACTCACCTCCCAAGGCTCATAGAGCCTCTAGAACAAATCAGTGTTATTTACTTACAGGCAATCTGCTCCTTTTAGAATAGCCACACTCAATCGCTCTGTCTTTCCCCCATAGTGTTGTCCCCACCACACCACACCCCCCCGCACACACGCCCCTCTCCTATCCCCGAAGGTAATTGTTCTTACACCTGAGCCACTGTAATGGATCCTGGATGAAGTATTGACCGCCGCTAGATTTTGATTAAGGGGCTGTAGGGCAGAACATGTCTTTAATGAAACTGAGGAATCAGCATTCTTCGGCTCAGTGTGTGTGTGTGTGTGTGTGTGTGTGTGTGTGTGTGTGTGTGTGTGTGTGTGTGTGTGCGTGTGCGCGTGCGCGTGCGCGGGTATGGGGAACACGTGGCGTTGCCGCCAACCACGTGCACCCTTGATTAGGGTGCATATGAAGGAGACAAATCCCTCCGTTATTAAAATGCACCACTTTGTATATCTTGTTTTGCTTATAGGAATACTTCACCCATTTGTAGCATAGAAGCAGCACTTCCTCACAAAGCTGTTTGTTTACATCTATAACTTTATGATTAAATTTCACCACTGCGGCGTCCTACATTTAATTCCTAGGATGAGAGGCGGGGCAATGGAGGAACTCTGAATACTGCTTATATGGCAAAAAAGCAATGTATATTGCTGTATCTTGTTTTTTTCTTGGTCTTATATCAATGTAGCCAATTATGTTTTATACACTTTTTGCCCAAATGAATAGTTTTGCAAACTACAATTCCTCCCCACACATCACATCTGTCCAGTCAATGTACAGCGCAATGGAACTATAAGCATACGATAAATTAGAATGCAGTGTCTGCAGTACATAATCTTAATATGCTACAGCATCTAGATTTTATGATATTTTTGTAGTTTACCAGTGTGCCACCCATGAACAGTGTTGGGACTAACGCCCTTACAAGTAACACCCTTAACATAAGGGATTACTTTTTTGCAACTTTTTGTTAATCTTTTTTGCATTTTCACGAGGTATATAACCTCATCATTATGATGATTGGTCAACATATCGGGTAACATAAGGTAATTGCTTTAGGCATGACTGTGCATGGACTGGGCATCAGTATTATATGCATATAATTAGACTGTCTGTGATCTGTGGTATTGTCTGTGATTTTGGATATCGTTCTTGTTATCGTTAGGACAATATTTTTTCCTTAAACAATTTAACATGTACGCAGTTTTTGTTTTGTTTATAAAGTAAACAAACATAATTTAGTAATGAATAAAGTAATAGGTTACCTTTTCAGAAGTAACTAACTATAACTTGTTACTTTTTAAGAGTAACTTTCCTAGCACTGCCCATGAAGCACAGCACTTTCTTTCTTTGAAGAACCAGTGTGTCAAGGGATAAAGTGGTTAGAACGATTGCTATGCCGTATTAGTAAGAAATGACTAAACCATTGGGTTTGTTATTACCTTGGATAGCTGGTTTGGATAGCTGTTGTCGGTTCTTGCCAGTCAATAAGTCGTTCTTCACTCATTCACTGGGTTTTCTCACTCAATCATTCAGTGAGTGGATCGATGCTGCCAGCTGTCTATAGCTGCTGATTCACTAACACTCTTGATGATGCTCTTAATTACTTTCCACATTTTGCATGCAAGGAGGTCAGCATAACGCATCAGTTATCAGGCCAGGTCAAGCAGCCCCTATAGCTGAGGGAGAGATAAGGCAGGAGCACCATCCACCCACTACATAATTATTGTTTAACTGTGTGCTGCAGATTAAACCTTTGAGATTTCATAACTCATTTACTTGTTTGATAGAACTATCAACAGCATTGTGTAAATGCATGTTGCTGCTGCTGCTGTTTGAGACGTTTCACCACTTAAACACCCACCTTTAGATCTGTCACTTGAATCAATTGTTTGCTGTTTTGTCCTCCCTACGCCAGCTGATTGGCCAGCAGACCTGTCAATGAACAGTGTCAAACAACAATGGAGAGGCGAAATCCATTTGCAAACGAGACGTGAGTTGCGACCGTTTCGCACAATGGTCGCAGAGGTTCACATAACGGTGGGTGGTTAGGTTTAGGCACAGGTTTTACTGGGGTTATGTTTAGGGTTATATTAAATATGTTACAGTAAATATGGAAAATCAAGCCTTAAAAGTTTAAGGTTAAGTTTAGGTGTCTCTCTGGTGCCCCACACTGTGGTGAGTGACTTGACTGTATCAATCTGGCTATTAAACTGAATTATGATAAATAGTTTATATAGTGTCCGATTTGTAAACATCATCATCCGACATATTTTACTGCAGTTGTTCACATGCTAGTAGCATGGTTAGAAACCACATGATTGACAACAGTGTTGTCTGCTTTTCCTAGAGCACTATAAGGGAGAGTGCTGACACACTTTGATCTGGCGCTTCGCACCTGCACTGCTGGAGGTCTGCAGATTCCAAACAGGACTACATAATTAAGCACTGCATGACAGCAAAGCCTATTTTCTTACAATATACTTTACCTAAAGTGAGTTATATAACAAATAATTAT
This sequence comes from Benthosema pterotum, assembly GCA_039105355.1. Classification (NCBI taxonomy): domain Eukaryota; kingdom Metazoa; phylum Chordata; class Actinopteri; order Myctophiformes; family Myctophidae; genus Benthosema; species Benthosema pterotum. The sequence continues at coordinate 24,752,161 of CM076983.1, read as the reverse complement.
TCAATAGTGTGACGTGAGGTCTGTTAATGTGTCAAAATTCCAATTTAACTGCGAACATGCGATCTGCTGTCAATAGGGCTGGACGGCTACAGTGGTTTGTTTGGAACCAGAATCCCTCCTTACTAGGCGGTCACATGTGCTTTTCAGCCAATAGGCGTCTCTGTTCAGCTGTAGCATTGGGAGTCAACGGGAGTGTCAATACTCTCCATTATATAGAACTATAGCTTTTCCAATATTCTTATTGTTGGGTGTGAACCAATCACTGAAGACTGCCGCTTTGATGACGCCCAACCCATAAACTGCAGACATTGAGAGGGCTTTCAGACTGAATAATGAAGTGAAACAAAATGGTAATTCAGACTGAGTGTCAGGCAAAGCGTTTTTACCTTATATTGTCAGCCCTGTGGGACCAAACGTGACGAGAAAACGTGATTCCAAGCTTGATTACGTGGAGCTGAAACATCAGGCATAATTTTATTCGGATTTGAGATGTATTGACGTAGAATTGTACAAGTATTGGAAATTCGAAATACTCAAGTAAAATAGAAATAACTTCAACATTGTACTTAGCCTAAAAATGTACTTAGTTTTGACCACCTGGGTTTAAGTGGCTGACAAAATGCACTTAGTCACTTTCCACCACTGATAACTGTAACATTTATATCCGCTCCTCTTAAATTGCCACCGTTTTTTTCCTCCCTGCCGCCGCCACAAAGAGCTGATTGCATCTCAGGGACAGATGAAAAGGAAATGACAGGAGCTCCCCGCAAAGTTCTTTGAGCGTTGCAAATGGACATAATCTAAAAAGGCGAGCATTAGCATGCCATAAAAGACAGCGCAGTCATGATGAATGCCATTTGGCCCGGGCTTAATGTGATAGCACGGGCTAAGATGATTAGCTTTGAATCTGTTTAATCAAGTACGAGTGCTCTCTCTCTCTCTTTAAAGAAAAAAATAAGTTGCTGGGTGTCAAAAATAGGAAAAAAAGAGGAGGAAAAAATCCCCTCAGATCTGCTAGGGAAAATGGGTCGACCAGAGGGAGGGAGGGTGGATAATAATAATCAATTCCCCTAGTGATTAATCACTACAAGAGACCAGTCAAATGCAATTTGTTTGACTGACCGACATCAGATAAGTGAATATTAGTGATCCATTCCAAAGTGTATGTTTTGAGTCCTCTTTGAGCGCCGTAGGGGGGTGTGGGGACTTTGAAATGAACGCCATGTGTATACTGTAGCAACTGGTCCGCATTGATCTTCGGAGTCGATGTGTCCTTGGGTTACAAGTGCAGCTGTTGGATTATTTTGTTGGCATCGGCCTGGAAACCTCTTATCGGCATATTTTAAGTTTTATGGTAGCAAACATCTTTTTTTCTCTCCACGCAACAGATCGGCAACCCTTACACAGCCTTTCCAACTTGCAGATTTGCTACTTTTGCTGTTTCTTTCTTTATCCGAATGTGAATATCACTTTTGGACCTATGAGGTTTCCGCCGCACTGTGTGCATACATACACATGCAAACTCCCGGGCGTCACGTGCCAATAACAAGACCTTCCAGATGCGGCTTGACCGCTGACCTTTCTGGCCGGTCCCTCTAAACGCAATCAAGCCAAAGGTCATGCGGGTCACGGGTTTATCGTATTTGTGTTGAACACGGCTGTCATTGATCGTCATGGCCTTGTTGATCAGTCTAATAACATCAATACCATGGCTAGGGCTCCGCGTTTGTGTTCTGAGGAGGAGCGTTTGTCCTGTAATATGATAGATTGATCCACATGCACACCTCATTTAACCCCAACTGGACACTTTCTGGTCTGTCCATTCAAAGTTAAAGCTACAGCCAACAGATAAGGACCATCTTAACACTTCGACTGCTGCCGTGTGGCCACAGATGGTAAATTGCTTGTATTTGGCTAGAATTGGAGAGATTGCTACTCAAGTGCTTACGTTTTCTCCACCCACAGATGCCACTGATGCCTCACCATTGGAAGAAAAGCCTAATGGATGCCATTAGCTCACGCTAGTCATCTTTCTCGAGAAATGTTTCTATTTCGATCACAATGCAATGAAAAATCAGAAACCGGGTCCAAGCCCTGGAAGTCTGATCAGCGCAGCCCTCATCAAACCTGTACGCTCAAGACATGCTCCATTATGGTCAGACCTCATCAAACCCTGTACACTACCCGTAGATCACCATATCTGGAGCTGGCCTGTTTTGTCATTCCTTACTGAAAGCTGATCTGTCCTCATCAAGCACTGTACACTCGTATGGCCAGTACAGAATTCATGGCCTGAAGCCATCCATGGCCTACTTGTGCGTGAATGGAGCGAACTAATACTCATGACTTTAGATAGGTCTGTTACTTACATCACCATTACATCATCACCTAAACCGGCCAATCGGGATGCCCCGAGAGATGACGACGACCACCAAACACTGAACACGGGCTGCTCACTGATCGCTTAACTTGCGCCCACTCTGCTCGTGTATTTAAAACCGGGATGTGACTTGGACATGTATAAACGTCTTTAATGATACAAAACAACATTGATCATTCAATCATTTTCGTCAGCTCTATCCCGTTGCTAGGAAACGCCTTGCGCATGTGAGCAGCCGCTCATGACACTGATGTGAGGCTCAGTCCCCTACTAGCCTTATGTTTTCTTTTTCTTTTGGGACCCATGGCTGCCAGTTCCCACCTGACGTCGTGTGGGAGCTCAGACTGGTCCAGTTTACGCCGAATAACAGCTAGTTTGCACAAGGTCTTCAGTTTGGGACTTAAGTCTAAGACGTAAAGGTCTTCTTCGTATCCTCCAAAGAGAACCTGGTCTCCCACGAGGCAACAGCAGCCAGCGTTCATTACAAACGGGCATCTTCCCCTGGGCCTCACCTCCGTCCAGGAGGAGGTCTCTAGATTGAGTTTACACAGATCATTGAGGGGGAAACCTCTGTAGCCACTGAAGACATACAGCTCTCCGTTGTAGGCAAAGGCCGAATGCCAGGAGCGTAGTTTTGGAAGAGGCTGCGTAGAAGGCGTGTTCAGCAGCCAGTGGTTGGTCTCTGTGTCAAACACTCTGCACTCCCTGTGTCCCTGTACGCCTCCGAATATGAACATATTGGTCCCGATGATGGTGGCAGAGTGGCCTGTCGAAGCGGGAGGGGGAGGGCCTCTGGTGGCGATTAAAGACCAGTTCATTGTGGCAGTGTCCAGCTTGGTGATGTCATTATTAATGCGTCTCATGGATTCTCCTCCGTGGATGAACATGTACTTCCCCGACGCACATGCTGAGTGACCCCGCCTCCCCTCGGGAGCGGTGCCGGTAAACCTCGGCTTAAACAGAGTCTGGGTGACGACATCAAATGCGTAAAGGCTGTCGGAGTAGATAAATCCGCCCCAGACGTAGATGGTATCTCCCACCAGCACCGCTGTGTGGCCGTTGCACGAAGAGGGGGCCGCGACGGGGCGCCTTCCACTTCCTGGTGCCACTGCGGGCAACTTCCTCCAGAGTAAAGACACTGAGTTGAAGACATGGACATCCATGTGGTCTGTGTAGTCCTTCCAATCCCTTGCCCTTCCAAAACAGTACACCTCATGTTCCACTGTGACCGCAGCCCAGTCTGCTTTAAATCCCGCGTCCAAGCGCAGGCCCCACCTCAACATTTTGCTAGGCAAACACAGAGAAACTGATATTACTCTGTTGAGCACTGTATACATAACCTCCTCCTTGGTATTGGTATTAAGCAGCTACTGGTATTGACGTCATATGGATGACATCGGCCTTGCCCAAATATATAGACTTCCTTCTGGCCTGGTGGAGTTTTACGCTGCTCCACTGGTGTATATTTCTATCATGCATGGTATGTTTGCATGTAATCTGAGGACTCACCTCAGCCTGTAGCTCTTGCCCCCTAGCCTCTTCGACCTTGCAGGGTTATTCCAAGGCTCAGGATTACATAGCAACAAACCAAAATAAAACAAAACTGTTTAAATAAATCATGGGATATTCAAATGAAAAATTTAGTTGACTAAAATATGACTAAAACTAAAATAAATCAACACTATTACAACACGCCTGTGCCAATGTTGTCCCAAATGGTGATCATTCTTTTTTTTTTCCACACAGTAATTTACATAATTCGGCTCTTTCTTGTTCCTGACTGTATGTCATGTGTGGATCTCTATAGTGTTCTTGGCTAGGGATCCCCGAAAATAGCCATTACGTGAAATGATTAATGTGTGTGTGTGTGTGTGTGTGTGTGTGTGTGTGTGTGTGTGTGTGTGTGTGTGTGTGTGTGTGTGTGTCTTGCAGACCTGGACGACCCTGTGGTGACGGTGCATCAGAGCATTGGCGAGGCCAAGGAGCAGTTCTACTACGAGCGCACAGTGTTCCTGCGCTGTGTGGCCAACTCCAACCCGCCGGTGCGTTACAGCTGGCACCGCGGACGCGAGGTGCTGTCACAGGGCTCCGACAAGGGCGTAGAGATCTATGAGCCCTTCTTCACACAGGTAGGTCCAGCTTGGATCATACAACAGTGGTGGAAAAAGTACTCACAATTTAATTTAACCCATTGTGTCCTGACCCTGGTGGCTCCTGACACCAGATTATAGCTGCAGCAACATTCTAGCTTTTGACACTAGATTCTACAGTAGTTTCCGACACTAGATTCTAGTTATTGACACTAAATTATAGTTTCTGATGATAGGATCTACTTTTGACACTAGATTCTATAGTCTCTGACAATAGATTCTAGTTTTTTCTGAAAAATCTGTGTTCCTGTGTCCAAGGCCAAGCAAAGGACCACCAGAATTATCCATATTTGGCTACAGACCCCCATCTGAAAACATGTTGTTCTAGGGATCCCTCAGATGCAAAGATTTGCAGCACATTTTCACAATTTTTCAAAAATAGCAGAACAACAAGCTCATGTCGCGCCACTCGGTGGCGCGACATGAGCTTGTTGATCTGCTATTTTTCAACAGATAAAACACCAAAACGTGTTCAGAATCAGGACAGTGACCAACTCCTGAATAACTATTTTTCCTCACTAACTGAGACCTTTGGTAAGGTAATCACTTCTGGAAAATAACAACAAGACAAATAACGCATTGTTGTCTGATGGGTTGCTTTTTGATGCAATCTAGGACTACACATTTTTCATGTAAAAGTACGGAATTCAAAATTGACTTCCGCATGTTCTCATAATGTACTCAAGGTATCTACAGTTCAGAGTATTAATTATGCAGAATGTTCCATTTCAAGTTTTCAAACATGATTTTAAAATAGGCAGTCTATGATAACGATCTATCTTGTATATTGGTTTCCAAAAGGCCATATACATGGACGGCGCCAGGGGGGGCTAGCAGGGGCTCTAGCCCCCCCTGCTGGAGGCTTAGCCCCCCCTAAGCCCCCCCTGGCCAAAAACATGACTGTGATGAAAAATATTCAGGGAATAAATACAATATATGGAAGACCAAACTGACTGACTTTCATGTAAATCATTGCTATAAAATCATGATACTTGTAATTTTTGGAATGATGTATAATACTGAAATAATCCATTTCTCAGAATTCTCACCACCTGTCATTTTCGCCCGCACGGTCACGTACGCAATACGCATTGCAATCCTCCAATCAACAGAGCGTCCGCCAAGTTCATAGTTCACGAACCTTTTGACTGTGTTTTTGGAGGGACAACTAACTCGGTTGCTGCACCGTTTGTTTTAAGTCCAGTACAATGGACCGGTTTGTTGTGTTCGGTAAAAAGCGACGCCTAAGAGCCGATTCAGTGGACGACTCGGCTGACGGTAGACCTGAAACTTAGACCTGCAGTCTGATTCGGGGCCAGAGAACCAACATGAAGTGCCCGAAAATGAAGCCAGGGGAGCAGCGTGTGTTGTGGGGATGGTGCGACCAGGTAACCAGCCTTCTACTAGCGGCAAGAACAACTGCCCCAAAAATAGCTGATCTACAGGCTCCCATCGCGACACGCTATGAAGCATTGTGAGCTTGTAGATTTGCCATTTGTCCAAAAGTGCCCTCTTATGTGATTTCTGTCCCTGGACCCTAACACACTCTGCACGTCCCTGTATTTACATGTTCGCATTTGGCCGCCGCGCCTCACTGTGTGTGTATGTTCGCAGTGCTGCGACTCCTTCTGTGTGTCTGTGAGATCAAGTTAGAAGCTGTTTCTAGCCTGTGCGTCCCTTTATTTAGCCTACATGTTAATGTAAAGGCCGCCTCACTATGTCTGTGCGTGAGTGCAGTGCTGCGACTACTTCTGTGTGTCTGTCTGTGAGATCAAGTATTGTAGAAGTGTGTGTGTGTGTGTGTGTGTCCATTTACGTTCTGCAGATCTCTGAAACTGTGGTACATGTGTAACTGTCCCCTGAAGATCTAAAAGACTAAGAGTTCATTCATTCATTTTGGGAAAAAAATTAGCCAGTGACAATGATTTGCTTTGTTGTGTAACATGAACATGTATTTTAGCATATAAACAGGACCATTGTATTTGCGTGTGTGTGTGTATATATATATATATATATATATATATATATATATATATATATATATATATATATATATATATATATATATATATATATATATATAATATATATATATATATATATATATATATACTGAGTTTTTTTCAGCAGGGGCTAGTGAATTTCGGCAAAACAATGAAATATATATATATATATATATATATATATATATATATATATATATATATATATATATATATATATATATATATATATATATATATATATATATATATATATATATATATATATATTTCATTGTTTTGCCGAAATTCACTAGCCCCTGCTGAAAAAAACTCAGCCCCCCCATAGCCCCCCCATGCACAAATGTCTGGAGCCGTCCCTGGCCATATACTGTATTTATCTTATAGCGCTAAAATGGAAATCCACAAAGGCACTGGTAACTAAAGTTTGCAAACAAATGTAGTGGAGCAAAAGTACAATATTTGCTTTTGAGATGTAGCGGAGTGGCAGTAAAAGTACTGGAGATACTAAGTTATAAATACCTCAACATAAATAACATAAGGACTGTACTATATTAAATGCACTTGCATTTAATGCATATTACTGTACTTTCCACCATGGATTGATTATGCAACAAGTTGTTTCAAGGAAGCAATCTGGTTGCACTATTTATTTACTTATTTATTTTATTATTAAACGTATTATAGTGGCTGAATGCATTTTCGGTGCATGATACTGCATTATACAGATTATAATGTGTTCTGGCTGTAAGTTCTCAGATTCCATTAAAAAAGAGGAGGACTTATTATTACACTCATTTCCAGCTATTATATTCAGTGACTCCACTAGAGCAGCTTTGCATGATTTACAGGAAAAGAAAAAGAGAAAACGTATTATTATTACACCATATTATTATCTTCCTCTGTGTGAAACAAGCCATAGCTCCTGTGCCTTCGTCCACCGTCAAATGCTAAATGCTGCCTTTTATCCAAAGAGCTTTATATACATATATATATATATATTTTTTTTACATCCAACGTTTTCTGAAATTATGCGACTGAGGAGGCTCGACCCTGCAGTTTCGATTTGGAGAGCCCTCTTTCATTTAGTTTAGTCATAGTCTGTTGAATGAAATTCTGTTAAAAGGACCCATGGCTAATAAGACAAAGAGTCCTTAAAACACTATACTTGCCTTCTATAACTAAAATGTAAAGATACAGTAAAACACCTTCAATACCTTATTTCTTTCAGAAGTAGAGAATCTTATGCTCACTAGGAACTGCTCCGGACGCATTAGACGGGGAGTAACAAATCGCACCTTCCAATTCATTTTCAGCAGGGCCGGCGTTTTGTGCTTAGAAAAGACTGTGCGATAAAGCAAGTATGTGGCGCACGGCGTCCAGTGTTGTTTGTTGCGCACGTGCTCGTTTCGTGCACACGTCCATGTTTGAATTTATAACTCAATCATGTGAGCTTGTTTCTCACTATCCGACTCTCGTCTGTCGGCACCAAGTGGCACAGTGGAATCGCCACGATAATGTGTGCATGTATCCGTAAAACCCCATGAACGTGCTACTAAAAATATATAAAATATTGCCTTTCATATTAAAGGGGAATATAACATGAAATTCAAGTGTGTGTGTGTGTGTGTGTGTGTGTGTGTGTGTGTGTGTGTGTGTGTGTGTGTGTGTGTGTGTGTGTGTGTGTGTGTGTGTGTGTGTGTGTGTGTGTGTGTGTGTGTGCGCGTGCGTGCGTGCGTGCGTGCGTGTGTCTCTCTCTCTTTTGGTGCTCCCATGTGTTTTCTATCCCCATAAATAACCATTTTTTAACAATCATTCTTTCATATCATATGTGCTTTAATGGATTTTTTTCTGAGGAGGTTTGCTTTTGGCCCAAATTGAGGAATTCGTGTATGTTAGGAATGTATGGTATTTGCACTTTAAATTTAGAAACTATTACATTGTTTTTTGTTGGCATGTGCGTTTCATACATTCCATGGAGGTGGATCACACAGGGACATATGACATCATCAGCCTGTGACAGGCTGAGTCCTATTGAGTGAAAGATGTGCTGTTTATTAAAGTAAAAGGTGTTTTTATTTGATTATTTTAGTTTAAAGTATAATGTTTTGGCAAGTATAATGTTTTCAGGCATAGGTGTCTTATTAGGCAGGGATCCTTTATAGGGCAATTAGTACTGCAAGTGCTATGGGCTAAGATGGAGTCTGAAGAGGTCTGTTTCCATGGTGGAACATTGGGAGCGAGACTGCAGTTGTGACTGCATTGGGAAGTGCATTCCATATACTGTAGTCTTGGGCCCAGAAGGGAGAAGAGTTTTGGGGTGGGTGTGGAGCATTGTCCAGGTGTTTAATACTTTCACTTATACTTATCTTACACTTACATATAGCAAAAGGCCGAACATAGGCGATCTATAATGGTGCGTGGCCTCCATTCTCGTTCATTCCTCCCCGTCCACACGGTTCCATTCCCCGCGCTTCACCTCAGCAGCCGACGGCAAAAGCTTATAGCAGCACGGATGAAAGACCACGGTCACATCCAGGTCAGGAGAACAGTTCCACTCTGCTCTCTCTCTCTCTCTATGATTCACCGTGCTGCAAGAGGATAATGTAATCCACTGTGTGTGTGTGTGTGTGTGTGTGTGTGTGTGTGTGTGTGTGTGTGTGTGTGTGTGTGTGTGTGTGTGTGTGTGTGTGCGCGCGCATGTGCGTGAGGCGTTTTGCTCGACCTCGTTAGCAGCAGTGCGTTCATACCGCTAGTGAGGATGACTCAAGCATGCAGGGAGCCGGATGTTTACCTAAGTAGCAGGTCATTCCGGGACACTCACACACACACACATAAGCCTCTGTCAGTTGGAAACCACGCAATGTCCAAAACCAGTACTCTAAAGCAGTGGTTTTCAACCTTTTTCATACCAGGGTACCACTATTTGATCAGCATTTGAGCCATGGACCACCATTTGATAACATTTTAGCCCAACAGACCCCGGAAACTAAAGATTTTCCTTTTGCTTTTGTCCACAATACCAGGATGGATTTGGGAAACAAAACAGTCAAACATACAGATCAAAATGCCCATTAATCTTCTACATTCTCTGCTTGTGTAGACTTGGACTAATTCACATGATGAATATTTTAACTCTTGAGAGCATAAAAATAGAACCTAATGGACCCGCAAGGGTCCATTTGGTTTCATTTTTACGCTCTCAAAGAGTTACATCTGGCTAACCAAGTTTTCACCATTTAGCTGGGGACCACCTAGCCTCGACACCCAGGCTTTCATTTTCGTCCGCCTTGCGCGAAAACGGAAAGCCTGGACTAACGCGCGTTGGAAAGTGGCCTTGAGGGGCGTGTCAACCTTCCGGGGTGGGCGTCGCTCTAAATGATGTGACGTAGAACAGCAGTGGACGGGCGTGGGAGGGGCCGGAGATGACGACACGTTAGTGAGATCAAATCAGAGCGCAGCACTTCCGCCGTGTGGATCCCACGACAGCCCGCCCCCCAAGGCCAAAATCATTGAGGGCTAGACCAGGCTAGGGACCACCTAGAACCGTGTGGTCCCTGTTTTCAACCACTGGTTGAAAACCCCTGCTCTAAAGCATCCAAAATTTGAATTATTTAATGGGCAGATTTGCTACATCGGAGGATTTTGTATGCTGTGGCGCTGTAGTGTCTAATATGATCTGGTGTTTTGTAAAAATACAACGTGTTTAAATCTGGAGATATGAGGTTTATGCCCACCTGTAACTGTGTGCGTGTGCGCGTGCTTTTTCACCTGCGGACATGGATCCATCGCCCTCCGGCTCTCCCTTGGAGCCAACCTGTCCTGAGCTCCACCTCCATCGGTGTGTCCATCAATCCCTCCGTCCAATCCTGTGCAACACGCACACACACACGCACACATGGACGCACGTACGTACGCACACATGCACAGATACAGGTTTTGTTTCACTGAACCAGTGAGGACATTTAGCGTGGTGATGAAGTCATTTTGTAAACCTTAGCCCCGAGGTGGAACACTTTGCGACACAGGCCACTTGTGGAGGAGACATTTGGCCATAGACAAAAGCACACACACACACACACACACACACACACACACACACACACACACACACACACACACACACACACACACACACACACACACACACACACACACACACACGCAAATTGATTTCCAGGCTCCCAATATGTCCTCCTGGCCTCCTGCTGTGAAATTGTGAGGAGAGGAAGAGCCTCCGGCCTGTTATTTTTTTTTAATAGACACACACACACGTGTGCACACACACACACACACACACACACACACACACACACACACACACACACACACACACACACACACACACACACACACACACACACACACGCACACACACACACCGCGTGCTGAGCTGATGTGCTGAGCATGGTGCAGGGGGTTGGTGGGGGGTGCTTGTTCCTTCCTAATCTACTACAGTGGTTGGAAATGAAAAAGATGAGACGTTGACGACAGCACCAGGCCAGCGACTCTTGGTCTTAATCTGCCACCGCTGCTCCCAACCCTGCCTGACCCCCCTCCCCTCCCCCCCCAACCCCCACCTCTACTATACCACCAGACACCACCCCCCCACCCCCCCATCTCATCCCATCTGTGAGCTGAGGCTGATCAAAGCCCCCACACAACCTCCAGCCGTTGTTGTACTTGTTGTAGTTCAACGCTAGCCTAGCCTCAATCTCCAGGCTCTCATCCACGCTGCGAGATGAGCTTGGAAAAAGGGTGCCCAAAACGACTGACGGAAGTCGGGACTTCCGGTTAGTTAACTTCCGCCGGAAGTTGCCATTAGTCACGATCGATGTGGTGCTCCCGAAAATGAATACCCCACGGAAACATGTTATTTCTCCCTTTGTGCTCGCAATGTTTAAAAGATGAAATTGTGTGCACTTGGCACACTTATACAACTGCTTTGTTCGTTGGAATCATTTTTTCTGAAAATAAGAGTAAAGAAGTCAAGTCACTAGTGAGGACTGAACAGGGTTGTTTCTCTGGGGACTGTAAATACAGAAGAAAAAAAGAAGCGTCTATAGAAATCCATTAACATGGTGAAAATACATCTTGATGATGTCATCAAGATGTTTCACCATGTTAGTGGTTTTCTTCAGACCTCCATTTCTTGGGAACACAGAATGGGGGGAACTTTTTTTTATCATGTCCACCCAACACCTCTAGGGTATACTAATGACATATTAGAATGTTGAAAATGGGTGGAGTTCCCCTTTAATCTCCCCATAAAAGTAGAGAAAAATGTGTTGAAAAATGCAGCGGAACATTATGGGGAAAATGGCATATGCTAGGACCACCCTGAGTTGAAAGAGGTAATAGATGTGATTGAAGGTCCAGCCCATCCCCTGCCCCCCTCAGACAGTTCCTGATTGCTAGCGGTTGAGAACTCAAAGGCACATGGACCTCCCTGTGAAGGACAGCCATGTGCAATCAAGCTCCCCGACAACCAACGAACAATCTCCTCCCTAGAGCAAAAAAAGGACAACAGCAATGAAATGAAAATCCCCCCTGCTGCGCGTACACGCATAAACGGTGGGGTTTTTGATCCAGAATTTACATAACGCTCGTAGCTGTCGGGCGTAAAACTATTATTTCCATATTTTAACTGTTTTCTTTCTGTTTTCCCCCTCTTTCTTTTTTTTTTAACAAAAAAATTGACGCACTTCTTTGCCGAGCTTTAACTGGGATATGAATTCTGAATTATGATTATTTATTTTTATTTTATTTTTACATTTTCAAAAGGCAGACGAGGTAACATTTCACAGGAGGGGAACTCTGGTTGAACTGTTTCTCTAATGGGGACCCAATTCAGGCTAAAATTGCAACGCTGTCGGTTATGAATTCATAATCACTCCTCGCTGCGACCCTTTCCGTTTCAGCTGTTAAGCTGTTAAGGAGAAGTTATGTTCGTTTGATTTCACAAACCGCCTGCACTTTGCACTCTTTGTGACTGCAGGCTGTGTGTTTTCTCTTAGTTCAATATATGCAGTGGCGGAAAGTAACCAAATCCATTTACTAAAGTATTGTACTGAGTAGCTGCACTACATGACTGTCCTCTTCTAACCTGGATTTGAACCCGACGTCAAGTGCTGGCATTTTTAATAGATCCTGCATGCTTGCTTAGTCGATAAATGGCATCTTGACATTCATCAAGACGATTCCTGTGTCTAGGAGAGACATGACATTTGACACAATCTAAGGTCGCATTCTCATCTAATACTTAGGTATTGACTTGACGTGAATGGGTGGAGAAGTTATGATTCTTGCATATTTAATCTGCAGCGGTTTGCTTCTACACTACCCTGTCTGTCATCCACAGCAACTGGAATCAGGGACGGGAACTATGTTTTTTGTGTCCATATCCCCTACACCCAAAAAGTAGTTCCATGCGATAGAGGGGTCAAAAATAAACAAAGGTTGTGCTAAATGTTGAAATAATTCAACAATACAAAATCCATTTGTTTTGTGCATTCATTTACTTTTAATGTGTGGCCCCAGTAACTTCCACAAAATGAAAACAACTTAATATTCACCAAAACCAGAGCAGAACTCCCACCACAGGACTGGCAAAGAAATTAATACAATTGACACTACTATCTTTAATAGCCACCAGTATTTCATACAACTTCAGGATCGCTTCACCACCTTTCAATCTGCATATAATAGATCCTCATTAATGATGAAATCCTGCAAATGAAACTATGAATACTATAAACCATAAATATTGTCTTTAAAAATCTGCTGAATGAGGATGTCATTGGAGGACAGGTTTTGACCACAGCCCTCCTGTAAGAAACAGAATAGAATAGTAGGAATAATTATACAGTAGAAGAGTAGAAATAAGATTTCACAAACCAACCGGATACTTCTCTGATACTTCTCTGATTACAGGCTGTTTATGTATTTATTTTTTTCTCTCAGTTCAGTATACACTATGTGTTTTTTTCACACCAGTGTTTGTCTTTTGCTCTGAGCTGCAGGGGGAGACCAAAATCCTCAAGCTGAAGAACCTGCGTCCTCAGGACTACGCTAACTACAGCTGCATCGCCTCGGTGCGCAACGTGTGCGGCATCCCGGACCGCAGCGTCATCTTCAGACTCACCAACAAGACGGGTACAGTACACTAGCATGGCGTCAGCCTCGTAGCAGCCTGGCTTACCCTGAAATGATTTTGGCCTAGGGGGTGTGCCCCCCTAAATGCCCCACCAAACATGATGGCCTGCAAAACAATATATTATATTTTCAAATTAAAGTGCTTATATTTTCAAATTAAAGTGCTTATATTTAAAGGTAGAGTAAGTGATTTGAAGTTCATCGTGTAGTACCAGCCTGGTGCACTAGGGGCACCCAAGAGTAGCTACACTATGTGAACCTGCTGCTTGATCCTGATTGGAGGAGAATTCACCCTCCACCTGGGGAACTTTTATTAGCTCCTCTGCTAACGTGGGGGAGTGATTTCACAAAAGTGAAATCACTTCCCCTACCTTTAAAATGATTTGAAACACTATACTGCTACTATCTACAGTTGGACCACCACTAAACCAACAGCATTTCATCATTGAAAACAGAAAGCTCTCTGAGTCAGACCTTTAGCTTTATGCATGTTGCGTGTCTGTTGCAAATTTAACAACAACTGATGTTATTATTGATGCTTTACTTGACTAATAAAAGTCCTGTAACAGAAAATGGTATGGGGGCGGCTTCATCGCCTGTGTCGCTTCGCGCCACGGGCGATGAAGCCGCCACCATACCATTTTCACATTCACCAACAAGAATGCTAGCACAGGTATGCTAGCACAATGTTAGCCATGTAGCAGCATTGCCCAAGTCTTTTTCTTTACGTTTTTTAGACATTAACCTCTAGAAAATATAGAAGAATTGTTATTTGACAAACATTTTGCCAGTTATCTCTCCTAAATTGCGGACAAAAGTACTTGCTTTTGGGTCCGAGAGATTAAACTCAACATCAAAGGTGGTCCCTGGCTAAAATGCTGGATAAATGGTGGGCCCTGGTATGAAAAAGGTTGAAAACCATTGGTCTATAATATCCCTCTCCTCTCCTCAGCCTCTCCGTCCATCAAGCTCCTGGTGGATGACCCCATCGTGGTGAACCCTGGCCAGACGGTGTCCCTGGTGTGCATCACCACAGGCGGTGAGCCGGCGCCGCAGCTCCACTGGATCAGCAGCAACGACAGCCTGCCGCAGCGCAGCAGTGTGAAGGGCGGCACGCTCACCCTGCCCGCCATCACCTCCGACGAGGCGGGCGTCTACAGCTGCGTGGCCAGCAACAACGTGGGCAACCCGGCCAAGAAGTCCACCGCCATCGTGGTGCGAGGTGAGAGAGAGAAACAAACAGAGTATCTTTGTTCCAGCGTCACCGGATGATGGCTGACTGCTGGTTTTGATGAGGCCTGTTACAATTATTACATAATCGCCTGATTACAGTTACTGTATATGAGATAAGCGCGCACAATTATTGAGATAATGGTGACTATTTCACAATACATTGTGCGAGGAAATATATATTTTATTATAGTCAATTAAGATCGGTTAAATTGATTATAACTGATTACATCTAATAGTCTGATTAAACTCATTGCCTGCCACTAAAAGCCTTGAGTGATGTCGCGGTCGCCCCCACAGACTATCGCTTTATTTCACATGAATACCAAGACCCTTTCTGGTCCAACAAAAACTCTTCAGAAGCATTCATATTTTTAATGCGCAGTAACCAGGATTTTAGTATTGGCACGTTGTTAGTATTGGTGCGTTGTTCAATCCAGCTCAATCTGAGCACAGTTCCAAGAAGAAGGCCTATAATAGCATGTTCAGGACGCCATCTTTGCACCATCATCGCAGTCCAAGCTGAGCGTTGCCTAAGTGTGTAGCCTGGCTAATAAGCCAGACTAATATCCTGCTGTCATGGTATATTAGTCTGGGAAAGCTGTGTATCCATCTTGTTTCCCAGGGGAAATGGCTGAGACTGTAACAAAAAAAAGCCAGTCCATATTTTCATACCGTATCCTGATCAGCCAAACTTTCTCCAAAGTTCTCTGGAGTAGTAGGAAGTGAGCATAATTTAAGCTTTCCCAGACCCTAATCTAATCTAAAAATATGCTTTTTTTTGCTGATTTGCCTATGGCTTTAGCCAGGCGATATGATTTGGTTATTAATTAATATGAAGCTCAAAAACGCATCAAAGACATCAGTGTTCCTGGTAGTACATGATGAGCTCCACCCCACCCTATTTTATTATTTTATCTGTCATCTGGAAACCTCATAAGTTAAAACTTTTTTATACTGTTTCAGCATTCGAATCCAAAAGAACAAAAAGCAGCAGATCCACAACCTCCAAACGCATTATTGCTTCATGACACGTTTCAAGCGGCTCTGCTACTTGTTATGCTTTGCAGGACTCTGTAGTATGCGATGATGCGGTGCGTTAATAAAAAAAATATGGAGATAAAGGGTTTCTGCCCAACTGCGACAGTAAAGAATTCCTTGAGCACATGAGTTGCACAACATCCGCGAGTCGGCACTCCACGTTTGCACGACACGTCACTTCCCATGGTGATGAATGGATGGATGGATGAATGAATGAGTGAATGGCCAGCTAGCAGAAAGTCAAGGGCAACAACGCTGGCGCTGAGGCGCTGTGAAACCGCTCATTAAACACATGCTGATTAAAGGAGTGTTTTGCGGCAATTAAAGCGGTGAACCAGACAGGAGCCATTAGAACACTGCCTGAACACCAGCAGCACAAGGACTCATGTCCCAGACGTTCCCCCACGTCCCCACCCCGTGGGCGCCATAAAGACACTACGGCGACACGTCTATAGCGCTTTATGATGAACATATTTCATAAATGAATGCCCTACAGCGGCACACGGAATCATCAAGTAGCACTGCAGATCCGCAGGTCCGAAGCGCGGCGCCGAGCGAGACGTCTTGGGCTTGTAATTTCCGCCGTGCTTTACGTCCTAGCGCAGGATATTATCTTTTTTTTATTATTATTATCATCCGCAGCGAGGCGTGATAATGTGCGTCTTCATTAGCGTGATTCGAATGGGACTCCACACTGTGTACACAGGAAAAGAAGAACATACTATATATCATTTACTGTATGTATTGTCATTTATGGATTTCAAACCTTCTACATATCTGCGTCACCCTGCTGAACCCTGTCTGGAAAGCATCTGCAGTTTTTCCGTTGAATTGTCACCCTCTACTACTATCTTACTGTTAATCATAGAGGTATCAGTACTTTGTAGTTTAATTTGTTGTTGCTTGTAGGTTCTGCTATTTCCAACATGCGGCACCATAGATGAGACATAATGATGATGAGGCGCTGTATTCCTTCTGGACATGGAGGCAGACGTCATATGGACAGGGGTCATTAGATAGCAGTAAATGAGTAAATACATGTTTTATAGGACTGCTGCAAGGCAATACATTACCATTATCATGAATAGGATAGGATCGTTAACTACTTAGCCCTCCAATCGTTGAAAATCTTCCAATAATGCCATGACAAAAATAAGAAGGTCAAGTTGAAAGTTTGTATAGCATAAAAATTGTTATTTTTGCAACTAAAAGGGACCATACTCAAATGGTTATCACACATGCACTGCACATTCACACGCACACGCACATATATGCAAATATATACAGCGACCATCTGGGTTTTCACGGGGAGCCTAAATAAATCCACTTTTTCCCGTTCCGCCTAGAAACAGTCCTGATAACGGGTCCAACAAGAATGAGTTCTGTTCAAATTCAAAAAGCTTTTTACTTCTGTAATCTCTCCTACGTGGCAGTTTTTTTAAATGAGTTAATGTCATATACATTATGTATTTTCCAATTGCTTGACTAGAGCCGTCCGGCTGTACAAAGTGTTTGACTGACTCGACACTTTGAAGTGAGAACAGGATGTGTGGAGAGAGGATAAGAAGGGTGTGTGTGTGTGTGTGTGTGTGTGTGTGCGTGTGCGTGTGCGTGTGCGTGTGCGTGTGCGTGCGTGCGTGCGTGTGCGCGCATTTGCTCACGCGCGCCTGCCTGACTGTCTGTCCGTCTGTAGATGTGCTAATTTTGCTGTTTTTGAATGTGCATCTTGAAGAGCAACAGATTTTTGAGCAACAGAGATGAAGTTCGTGTTCAGATGATGGCGATGAGCAGGCTGGAAGAGACAGCTGGTGAGACGGACGGCCCTGTGCGCCGAATACAGAAAACAAATTACGAGTCGTCCAACAGTGAATTAATTTAGCTCGTATCGCCGCCGTAGGGCAGAAAACCCTTGAACTCCGTATTCTAACTTTTGCATCAAAAGCAGCAGACCCACAAGCTGGAAAACACGGTGCGATCATGCCTTTTGGTCCCTCCCTGATCTCTCGCTGTTTTTTGAATTTCAATCCCAAGTTTTCGACATAGGAGATACAGCTCTCATGATTGGTCCTTTCTTATCAGGCCTGTTTAGAGTCGGCGCCCCAGGAAACAGTACCCTCATCACTTTTTGACAGAAAACGCATTTAGAACAGGCTTGAGGGCTGAAATTCAGAGAATTCAGAATTATGCAGGTCATGATGGATATCAAATTTATTTATTTTTTAATGAAAACGTTACCTAGTAAAGCTGTAACATGATTCCATTAACGCCAGCGGTGCCATGTGAAGGTGTAGTCACTAAACTAGCTACTGTAGCTTAGCCACCGAGTCTGTTGCACTTTCTGTGTGCTGGTTTAAGCCACTGCATGTGACCTGTTTCATACAATCACATTAGTTCCTCAAAGGACCTGTTGTACTTATTCAGGGCATGATAATAGCTACAGTAGCTTGAGCTAGCCAGCCTGTATTCTGACCTAGAGGGGCCGGTCGTGGCTCAGATTTCCGATCTCACCGACCTTTGGTTGCAGGACTTTTATTAGGCAGGTAAAGCATCAATAATAACATTAGTTGTGGTTGAAGTTGCAACAGACACGCAGCATGCATAAAGCTAAAGGTCTGACTCAGAGAGTTTTCTGTTTTGAATGATGAAATGCTGTTGGTTTAGTGGTGCCACAATTGTAGTTAGTTAGTGGCAGTAGTAGTGTTTCAAATCATTTTAATTATAGTCACTTTAATTTGAAATATTTTTTAAATGTGGGTTGTTTTCCATGCCATCATGTTTGGCGGGGCAGTTAGGGCATTGCCCCCCCATGCTCATGCCGAGATCTGCCCCTGATTTGTTGCGACGCCCTGATTTGTCGCGACGCCTATGTATCTAGGCTATAGCTAAACATTCAGCAAAAAACATCCACACCCCCACATTCCCCAGTTAAGCAAAGTATTAGCGGTCAAGAGGCTAAACCCTTAAAGATTTGCATGTGTAGAACCAGCACGGGCCGCATGCAGACAGAGAGGACAGGCAAAAGCGATGGCCAGGCCGGTGGTGAGGGGACATGGACGACGTGCATGTGTGCGTGAATGCCAGCGCATGGAGCATATTGTGGATGGATGCGCTGACCCACCCGGTCAGCAGCAGGGGGCCGGGGGGGGCGCTGTGCTCGCTCAACCACGTCTCCTCTACTCCACATGAGTGTGGTTGTAGAGACCAGACCCCCGCCATATCCTCTGACCAGCCGGACGGCCAGGCTCTCTTCAGATCACGCCAGAACCCTCCGTCTGCCATCCAGGGCCCTTTTGTAGTGGCAGTGGGAGAAGTATACTCTGGTTTATTTGTACTAAAAGGGTCACTGTTTTTTGCCAAAGATTATATGTTAAAGGAGAATTCCACCGATTTTTTTCCACCCATTTGACTATGTCATTAATATACCTTAGAGATATTGGATATAATAAAAATAAAATATAATAAAAAGTTCCTCCATTCTGTGTTTTCTAGAAATGGAGGTCTGAAAAAAAGTTTAACGTCAATAGGAGGGAGTTTTGTTTCGTAGTATAATATACTACGAAACAAAACTCCCTCCTATTGACGTTGAATTAATATTATTAATTCAACAAAGTAACTTGTTTTCAATCCATTACAGTAGGGAGTAGAAAACACAACAAAATTGCCTACAAGATGTAGTGAAATGGGAAGTACAGAACATAGAGGAGGTACTAAAGTGTACTAATAAGTGCAGTGGATCTTTCACTTGGAGGCTTCATTTGCCTTGTAGTTTCCGGGTCTTGGCCTTGTCCTCAGCCAACCCCAGCATGCGGCTGGCCGGCTGCACACGGCCCTGCACTCCCAGCATGCCGTTGGCTTCACGCGCCCCCGCACACGCTCCTATGGATTAAAGGCCGCGACAAGGCTCCTGCACTCTCAGGCCAGCTCAAGGGCAGTGATGCCACGTCTGCTCATTTTAAGTGACTTTGGGCTTGTTCTGTATAAACTCTGTATGAAGTCACTTGTAAGGAAGGGGCGGATCTAGGCATGGGCATTGGGGGGCAGTGTGCCATAAAGGTGAGTAGTAACGTTTCGAGCAATGCTCTTCCTGAGGAAGAGCATTGTGCTCGAAACGTTACTACTCACCTTTATGGTGCAATATAAAAGGTACCAGTCCAGCATCTGAGCCCTCAGTGTGCGAGCTTTTCTTTATCATTTTTGGTTGTTTGTTGCTCGGCACCTGCCCTATTACGGGTTGGATGTGCAAGTCTTTTTTAACTCTTTTTCATTGGGGGGCAGTGCCCATATATATATTTAAAATGTTTTGAAACAATACTACTGCTACTAACTAACTACAGCTGTGGCGCCACTAAACCAACAGCATTTCATCATACAGAAAACAGAAAACTCTCTTAGTCAGGCCTTTAGCTTTATGCATGCTGTGTGTCTGTTTCAACTTCAACAACAACTGATGTTATTATTGATAATTGCCTAATAAAAGTCCTGTAACAAAAATGGTATGGGTGGCATACCAATGGCATACCATTTTCTCCTGCCTTCCCAATTGGGAAATGTTACATCCGCCCCTGTTGTAAGGTATTGTTAGTTTTGCAGGCAACAGTGCCAAGGGCAGTCGGTCAGAGCTGCTAAAAACAAACGAAAAGATCTGTTGGTCAGCGTCGATCATCTTACCTTTTCCTCCAGTACTGGAAACGTGAGATGACATGACTTGGCAATCCACACTTTTTAATCGGATCATGTTCTGTCGGACTAAAAGAACCGCAGAGCTCTCTGGTCGGGAGATTCATTCTGGCTTGACCTTGGTTGGTTCTGGTCCTTTTTCATGTCAAGGACCCCCCCAAGATAATTATGTAAAACCATGTTGTGCCAGAGACCCCTGGAAGCAAGGATTTGAGGTTAAAGGTTGTATATATTTTTGTCATGTCGCTGCATAATACACATCACTCTACAAGATCATAATATTCAATCAAAACCCTTTGTTTTGTGCCAGCGAAACAAAACGATTCAAACCAGTATGAAAAAAAGTTTTAGAAATAGCAGATATACAAGCTCGTGAAGCGAGGCGACATGACCTTGTAGAATAGATGCTTTGTGAATACAATATCTATATATTTTTTGCAAAGCCAACGCATGAATGCACAACACCACTGTCAATTTATCCTTTTGAAAGCGACTGCACAGCATGCATCCAAATGGACCTGTATAAGTTATGTACGGGGTCCATTTGGTTACATTTTGTACCGTCTCAGAGTTTACATTTGCCTGCATTATTTAAATCTACAGTGTGCTCTGCTGTATAATGTGTATGCATTATGCGCACGGACGGCCGTATTATTCCGCGTGTCGTCGACGTGACGCGAATCCTAAGTCCTGGTGATATTTATAGAGACGTTAAAAACACGCGCAGTGTGTCGGAGTGAAATGCGTTGGATATTCAGTCGGTTTGTATCGTCATCTGTCAGGTGGGAAACCTCCTATGTCCAAAACGGTTTAACATTTTACAGGATTCAATTTCAACTGTGGCGAAAAAAGCAGAGCCATCAAGCTCATTGCTTCTGAGTGTGATACTGCTGAGTTTTTTTTTTTTTTTTTTTTTGCAGTACAGTGGTTTTCAAATAGTGGTTTTGAGTCGGTAACCAAATGGACCCTGATTAGATCTTTGGATTGTGTAATAGATGCAATAAGCCTCTCCCCCAAAAACAATGACAGCTAAGGATATGTGGGCTAACGTCATAGACAAACCTCTCCAGATAGTTTACCTAAAACATGGTTTTAAAAGAGAAATGTCACACACACATTTTGTCCACTGCATAGTGCATACAGCAGGCATGATTGATGGCTTTGGAAGAGAATTTTGATGTATGTATAATGCACATGATATTTACATTGGAATGAATGTGCGGCGTGGGAAGTGTCCATCCCATGGTTGGACACTGGGGAGAGGGCGGAGCTCGCTGCTAGGTCTATTGCGTAGGCTTTTAAATGATCGTTTAACATCTGCAGTAATGAAGGCTCTGCAGTTACATTGATAATGTTAGAAGAACAGTTATGTTGATGCGCAAGACCCAAGACCTATAGTCTAGGTCTTGGGTGTGCTTGAAAAAAGTTTGAATAATATGCGGGAGATAGGAGGTTTCTGAGCCGACAGCCAGGATATTTACACTGCGTGGCGGTGGTTAGGGAGGGTGTCTGTCTGCGGCAGAACCAACAGGAGAATGACTCTTATCAAATTTGCTTTGGAATGAGTTGTGGCTGAAAAAGAAAAGGAGCTGCATACATTTCCATTCATAAATGATAAGCTGGCTGCGGTTTGGACTGACCATGAGGGCTCTGGCAGGGAGGGAGAGGGAGAGGGAGAGGGAGAGGGAGAGAGAGAGGGAGAGAGAGAGAGAGAGAGAGAGAGAGAGAGAGAGAGAGAGAGAGAAGAGCTCTGGCACTCGCAAGATACCCAGAAGACCTTACATACTGCACGGACGTGTGTGTGTGTGCACGCGTTTGTGGGTGTTCACAAAAAGGAACTGCACATACAGTATACCCAAGAACATTCATGCAAATGCCAGCTGCGTGCATGATGTAATAACACGTGTGTGTGTGTGTGTGTGTGTGTGTGTGTGTGTGTGTGTGTGTGTGTGTGTGTGTGTGTGTGTGTGTGTGTGTGTGTGTGTGTGTGTGTGTGTGTGTGTGTGTGTGTGTGTGTGTGTGTGTGTGTGTGTTGCGCATGTCAGTCCCTCTGGCCAGCAGTGAGTAAGGGTGACACACTCCTGCTTGAGGTCATAGCCTCAAGGTGGAGAACAGCTATTAGCACCTGTGATTGTCAAAGCACTGGTGCATGCACGGTGTCGCGGGTGTGTGTGTGCCTGTGTGCACGTGAGAGTGCGTGCGATGCATGTTACTAGCATGTGAGGCAAGCATGCTGCCAGCATGCGGCTGGTAATGTTGTTTGTGCACTGTGTGCGCACGCGGTTTGCGCGTGTGTGTTCTCGGAGGCATGTATTTGTCAAACATGTCACGTTTGTGTTCCGTGTTTTTTGGATGGTACTGCCTGTTGTCCTCTGATGTGTTTAACCTTGAGGAGAAAGAGAGAGAGAGGGATAGAGAGAGAGAGAGGGAGAGATGGAGAGAGGCGGGAGGCAGGATAGCAAGCAGACTATACAGTAGCTCTACTACTTTCCTACTAAAGTCACATGGAGCAAGTCACGCAGGCAGCCTCGCCTCTAGGTTTTACCCAAACACTTTCCAGCAGGGGCGGATCTAAGCATGGGCATAGGGGGGTCAATGTCCCCCTAAATGCCCAGTCTGCCCCACCAAACATGATGGCATGCAAAACAACCCAAGATATTTCAAATTAAAGTGCTTGTATTTATAATGATGTGAAACACTACCACTGCAACTAACTACAGCTGTGGCACCACTAAACCAACACCATTTCATCACTGAAAATATGCATGCTGTGAGTCTGTTGCAACAACAACTGATGTTATTATTGATGCTTATACTTGCCTAATAAAAGTCCTGTAACCGAAAATGGTATGGGTGCGATGAAGCCGCACCCATACCATTTTCGGTTACAGGACTTTTATTATATTTCATCTTCATCGCCCGTGTCGCTTTGCACAGGTTATGAAGTCACACCCATACCATTTTTGCCCCCCCATTGGGAAATATTATATCCGCCCCTCCATTTTGGCATTTTAATAGCTGCTCTACAAGCTCGCCATGTGTTGCAGTGCCTGAAAAGAGAATTATACTTGTAAAAATGAATTCTACATTAGTACATAGTGTTTGTGCCTTTATTGAGTTCCAGACTCTTGGCGTACCCAGCAAACACGGTCATGACCCGGGACGAATTAGTGATGTGTCGATTGTGACCAGATCAATGCATTCCAGGGAAATCTGACCCTAGTCTGGCCCAGAATATCACCTGATTTCAACCAACACCAGTCCTGTCCATTAAAGACAGACATCCCTGGATGAATCAGAGAGAGTCAGATTGGGGTCAGTCTAACTTAAATCAATCATAGCCAGTCAGATCTGGCCTAGGATAGCTTAGCTATCACTTTAATATTTCAATAGGTGGAGATGTCCTGGGAATTAGGAATAAGGGATGTGATTTGGTCTAGTCTAGAGGGTTAGGGTTAGGTTAGATTTAAGTTAGTCTGGCCTCAAACTGATACATCCTCTGATTCATCCAAGGACGTCCTTTTTTAGTCATCGGGTTTTGTGTTGGTTGATATCAGGTGATATTCTGGGCCAGATTTATCTAGTCTTGGGATTGCCTTGATCTGGTCATAACCGGAACACAAATAATTCGTCCTGGTCCTGACCGTGTTTGCTGGGATGTCTATGCTGTATATTGCATTAGGCCTCAGGGGTGGATGCAACTAAAGGTGTGACTCAGAGAGTTGTCTGTTTTCAATGATGAAATTAGTAGAAGTTAGTAGCAGTAGTAGTGTTTCAAATCATTTTAAATATAAGCACTTTAATTTGAAATATCTTGATTTGTTTTGCATGCCATCATGTTTGGTGGGGCAGTCTGGGCATTTAGGGGGGCATTGCCCCCATGCCCATGCCTAGATCCGCCCCTGAGGTGTATAGATGTGTACTGTATACAGCATGTGGCTCTGCAGTGAGAGAGAGAAAGAGACCTGTGAAAAAGAATGAGAGCACAGATTGACGGATGGGACACAAGACAGAGATAGAGTGTGGGAGCCGAGCGCTGAGATAGTTCTTTTTTTGGTACAGTGCATGAGCACACGCACGGGCACACGGACGCACGCACGTGAGTTCCAGTTAATTCTGTTTTCTTGGAATCATTCAGAATGGCTATATTTGGCTTCATAATTGGCATGTGTGCGGCATGCGGTATTTGTCCATTCTTATATGTCTGTGTGTGTCTTTCTGTCAGTGTGTGCTCTCACACACATACACACGCACGCACACACAGTCCATACCCCTCATTGTTCATTTATCCATTTTTAATGGACCCCGGTCATATATATATTTATACACACCCTCAAATACAGTAGGAACGAACAGGATGTGCGCTGCGCTGTAACACGCCTGTTCAGCATGCCACCGCCAGTCACTACATGTCACAGGAGAGGACAGGGACATGGTGTACCTCTGCCCCCGCTAAGACGCATACTGCATGTCCCCTTTGGGGAGACGTTGTAATCCTGGACATGTGACACCCAATCTCAGTGGGAGAGCGGGTGTCACCCCCCCACCCCCACAACCCCCAGTCCTTTCATTTAGTTCTTTGTGTGATTATCTGCACTTTTCATGTATGCACGCGGCAGCCATTACTGCTTCAGACTATTAAAAGAAAAGCACATGCAATCATAGCCGTCTCTCTCTCTATCCCCCCCGCTGCAGTAGGAATAATCGAATGTGGACAATAACGAGCCGGAGGACCCGGGCGCTCACCTGAACACATGCTACATTATAAACTTCACTGAACCGTGTGTGAACTCCATGTAATACAGTAGAGAGAGACAGAGAAGAGAAACAAAGCCTTTATTCCGTATTACTGTATCTGTAGCGAACAGTAATGCATACATTATTTTATCACAAGCAGGAACCTTTACTTGATCATAGCGGCGCGGATAAGGATGAGGAACGGAGCTGCTGCGGTGGAAAAAAGGCGTCTTTTGAGGAGAGCGGTGCAACGAATTCCGTGTTGAAGTTTGGTTTGATTTGATTTTTTTGATTTGATTTTTTTCTCTTCTTTAATGCCTCACTCTTCTTCCTCCTGACATGGAGAGACTTGCCAAGGTTCAATGACGGAGCGCGCCGAGGACGATGAAAGGAAACGCGCATATGAAAAAAAGCTATCAATAATTCAGGCGGAACGTGGTGTTTTCGTGTACAGTGTATGTACAGTATGTATGTTAACTCGCTGTTTTTGTACCCCCGCTGCCTTAGATACCGGAGATTGCTTTTGTAACTACTTGCCCTCAAAAAATATTTTTATTTTTTCGAGTGTGAGGGTTGTGTCACTTCATGGGTGAATATTACGCAGGGAAGCAATCAGCCTTTCCATTTTTTTATTTTTATTTCTATACCCCCTAGCAGCCCCCTATGTTGGCGGCCCACTGAGAGAAGTCCCGCCATATGGCCACTAGTCCCACCCTTGCGCCTGTTCCCTTTAGGCTTGTAGATTACTAAAACTTTACAGAACCCCCCCCCCCCCCCCCCCCCCCAAAAAAAAGGGACAAAAAAATTGACATAAAATCGAATGTTGCTGTCAAAATCAACCCTGCAAGGCACCTTGCTGCCACCAACAAAGTATTTTAGTTATTGTTTTTTTTTTTTTTTGCTTTAGATATACAGTACATATTTGTTTTTGTGGATCACCCTCAAATTCTGGAGGATCAAATGTATGCATAATTCATAAGATTTGGAATAGCAAATGAAGACAGGTTACATAAAGCTTGTTTAGGGTAGGTTTTGGCAGCAGAAAAATATGTTCTTTTTTTTTGCAAACATCTCTGGCTGTATTTTTTCCTGCTCTGTGTCGCTGTGGCCACAAGTCTAGAGGTCCATCCCAGGAGTCCTCAATGTCACAACACAGACCAATATGTGTACATGGCAATGACTTGGGTCTTGTCTGTGACAAATTCTGTTTTACACACCATGATAATGTTGTTATTTTAATCATAACTGCATGTCAAGTTTGCTTGTTTTTTCTTTTTTAATATACAGTATACAGCATTTCACAACAACACTATGGCATATTAGCAGTTCCACTAGACAATTTAGGCATTCAGCAGAAGCTCTTAATCCAGAGCGGCTTACATTAAGCAAGAAAAAAAAATAAATATATAACATTGTAATACTAATACATCACATACATAAAGACTATTTTTTGTGAACTTTACATAAGCTCCCAACTTAACAGTGGAATATCTACAGTATATTCAGGTCCATCTCAATGAATTAGAATGTTGTGTAAAAATCATCAGTGTCGTTTTGGCTCTGTGGGCAGGTGCCATATGCTGCTGGAAACTGAAGATCAGCATCAATATAGCCTGGCCTAACCTGTAGCTGCCAGTCTAGTAGCTGCTGTACTGACCATGGTATTACTGTGCTTAACTGACAACCCAACTGCCCTGACTTGAACCCCACAGAGAATCTGGATTGTATTGTAAAGAGCACACCTGGGCATCATGCCGCCCGGGGGCCAAATGCGGCCCTTTGGCTGACACTGACCGGCCTGTGAAAGGGTTTTAAACCAGTGGTCCGGGGACCACCTTAGTGGTCCTTTTGAGAGAGTTCCAGTTAAATATGGAATGTTGGTTAACCAGATGTAACTTATTGAGAGTGTGAAAATGAAACGGGTCCATTTGGTTTCATTTTTACACTCTCAAGAGTTAAAATATTCATCATCTGAATTACCCCAAGTCTACACTACTAGAGAATGTAGAAGATTAATAGTCATTTTGATATGTATGTTTGACTGTCTTCTTTCCCAAATGCAGCCTGGAATTGTGGGCATAAGCAAAAGAAGCCTTTACTTTTGGGGTCTTTGGGGCTAAAATGTCATCAAATGGTGGGCCTCTGTGGCTCAAATTCTGAATAAATGGGTGTCAAAATGGTTGGTCTTACGCTTACTTTTATCTTGAAATTAAATTAATATTATGCAGACTTTAGTCCAGCCTTTAGTCTTGGCCCTCCACAATATTTAATGTATCTTATCTGGCCCCATGGGAAAAATAATTTCCCACCTCTGGTCAAGAGGAAGGTGCAAGACATAAGACTGAACAATACAGGTTTGGGCTAGGTGCTAGGGCAAGTGCTAAGGGCGTAGATGAAGTTGAAAGAGGTGGATTTTACAACATGGCAGTACTGCAGTTCTGACTGCATTGGGTAGTGCATTCCACAGTTTTGTGGCCAGAAGGGAGAAGACTTTGGGACGTGTGGACTCTTGTTCCACTAGTACTAGTTGGTTGGCTGTCAGATATGTTATTTTCGGGACCATCTGGTTCCATTTGTACACACTCAGAGTTACAGACCTGCTATGGTCTTACTGTCCAACTCTCTGTCTGTGTGGTGATAGTATTGTCTGCTCATTTTCTATGTCTCTGACAAAAATACAAGTTTCATTTTAAAAAATCCACCATGAGATTCAAGCCAGCTGTAAGAAGGGTAATTATGGCAACTCTGCGGACACCAACAAACATAGGACTCGACAAACATACTGATCGGTTAGTGACCCCTAGCGATGGCCGGTTGTATGGCAATGGTGCCGAGACGAACACACACACATGACAGACTCGGACATGGCACGCATTTGCGTATTGGAAGAGGTGCGAGCGCCACTTCCACCTCAAAAAATACATATACAAGAAAAACAAAAAATGTATATACAAAAACAGTGCCATTACGTACCACTGTCCCTTCCACGCACAAATGCATAATGTATTACAGTACATTACTGTAGAAACACACGCACATTATGTGACCGAATGAATTAAGCTCAGGAAATTATGCACTAGTGTTTGGAGACGCGGTTTACTTACCCTACTAAATGGGAAAGTCCTGTTACCGGCAGTATCCTCATGAAAGATTCATCTGCGATTGGTCTGGATGGATGGGGCGAGGGGAAAAAAATCTATCCAAACGCCAGTTGTCACTACCAACACAAAACAATAAGTCATTATTATATATTTTATTTAATACATTGCAACTTTTTACGCACCAAGCTGGAATCGAACCCCAGTGGTAACGAGGACCGAACGAGAGAGAAAGCAATTGGAAACTCCAGGAACGGCAGTCGCCACGGGCGAGTGGCAGCAGTCGGTAGTGTTTCATGTGGGAAGACACTCTAATTATAACTCGAACCCTAAGCAAACCCTTACCTTAACTGCGAACAACGATTCATCGTAATAGAATCGGTTATTCAATAAGTTGTCAACTAATCCATTAATTGATTAATCAGATTGGCATCTGGTTAATGTTTTCATACTTAAGCATAGTTTTTCCAGTGACACATACCATGAGAACAAAACATATGGCTTGAATATTTATTTCTAATTTACCTATTTGAGTTAAGAAGAGTACTGTTCCTTTTAGACTGCTAATTGTATTCAGTCATACATGCTTTCATTAATTCAACTTTTGTTCATCTTTTATTTGAATAGCAGCCTAATAAGCAGCTGGTCAAATGTATTTTTCAATAAATCTTTTTTTGTTAATTGGCACATGCCAATATAACCTAAAGTATATTTTTAGGGTGATGGCTAAAAAGTGTGTGTGTGCTATTCTACCCTACTACGTGCCCAGTCAGGATGTACCTGCCGTTTCAACACTCTGTGACCAAATACATAATTCATTTGGGGTCCTTGACACAGGTACCCCCCTACCCTACCCTATAGACTCTGCTGTGGCGGAACAGTCAGAGACACTTGCACCACAAGAGCACCCTCGAAAAGAGGGCTTCTTTTTAAAAGATCTTCATGCTCGTATGACTCTCTAGGATTGCAACTGCTTTATCTGCCACAAACTGTCCGGCGATATGCAGATGAAGTGCCCACTTATCTCGCTCCAGCGCAAAGCAGTCATCGTGGCAGAATTGGCTACTTGCGATTCAGTGTTCCCATCCGAGGGCCAGTTTATTTACGTGGCACATTCTCATTCAGAGAGGCAATTCAAAGTGCTTTCGTGTATACAGTACACTAGACAGAAGCGAAAGGAGCTTAGAAAAAAAAATCTTAAGGATCAAGGGAAGCTGATGCTTTAAATGTTTGAGGCAAGCCACAGTTTGAAAAATGCATGAGCACAATGCATATCCATTGCGAGACAATGCATATCCACGGTGTTTGGCTCAGCAGCAGAGCAGAAAGCGCGGCAGCTTCTACGGAAACACCTCTAGGACAAGCCATATGCAGTGAACCAAAATTGTATATATCTCTAAACCACCAAGAGTATGGCTAGTATTGCTCAAAGGCAGGGAAATTAACAACTTCATTCACCTAATTAACCTTCATTCACCTAGTTGTTACCCATGAGCACGTTTGTTGTGGACAGCAGAACTTATTTGTCCTTATTTGTCTCTTTTCGCTCTTTGCAAGCGGAAGCATACCAATATGTAAACCAGGTCAAGGCTTCTAGTCTGTAATAATAACTCTAAGCAGAGCTTTTCGTCCTTCTGATTGAATGTCTCCTTCACAAACTCAAACCTGTCCGTCCGAGCGGGAGCAACGAGATCAGTCCGTGACATTTTGTAACGTGCAAATAGGAAGAAAAGGATGGAGCGGAAGTGCGATTCATTAAAATGTTTACCCGTGGTCGCTTGTGACAGGCAGATGAGTCACGCGCGCACACGAGCGCACCACAGGAACACGCGTGTGCACGCCTGCGAATATGCACTAACCAATGCGGTTTCATCTCTCGAAAAAAGCTTGCCTGCCAGCTGTGCTTTGGCAGCCGCACAACGATCTCGTGAGCGTTAATTTAACTCGGGAGAGTTCTAGAAAGCTCTCTCACAGCGCGGCGGGCAGGCAGGGTGCGGAACTCCCGCTAGCGCGCAGAGCATGAGCGTACAATGCTGCCTGATGGTTTCATAATATTGACGTTAAGCTGTATCTATATGTGTATGTCGGCATATTATTTGAACGCAGGAACGGTCCCTCTTAATGGCCTCCGGCGCAGGGTGCATCATGCCATGTCATTAACCTCACATTGTGCACAATATTGCCACTGTGTCGGGTGAAAAGCTGCTAAAGTATGCAATACAAAAAACAAACATTTGAAGTGCAGATTCCTACAATTGATTTTATTACTTACTGTATATTGTACATGGTTTGAGGCTCAATCACCACTGATATAAACAGTCCTTGTTGTTTCTTTATGCAGTTTAGCTGTAGTACCACAATGTCACCATGTTGGATGAAGGCTATGCCTTCATCCAATCAGGATCGAGCAGGGTTGGCCTTGGTGAACAATACATACCGTTGGCTTGTTATGTATGTGTTCCTCCAGTATAGAGCGTGTTCATGTGCATATCTGTTACTGGGGTGGGCCGTTTTCCCTCCAAATCACTGAATGCTCCTTTAGGTTACAATAACACTGGTGAAAAGTACAATTTTGAGGTACTTGAGTGTTTCTAATTTCTAATAATAACTTTTAGTTCTAAGCCACTACATCCTGGATGGATCCATATATTGTCCATAGATTATTATTTCAACCACTTTGTTTCTAGTTACTCTGTAGATTTTTTTTTTTATTCAAAAGATTTAGAATTTTAGATTTTTACTCATAATGAAGCTATAGTATTTCTGCATTTATTGCAGTATACCTTTTTCACCACTGTACAAAACAGTCAAAAGTAAAGAAAAACAAACCAATATATGGAGATGTGAGCTTTCTGCCCGACAGTGACAATATTATGCACAATATGGCGATTGAAATATTATGATTTCCTCTCTGGGGTGAAATTGAACATCACCATGTTTACACACAGTTTTAACCCTTAGTGTACTGAACGCGTTTTGGTGTTCTAAGCATTATGTTTTAACTATTGAAAAATAGCAGATCTACAAGCTCATAGCGCGCCACCGAGTGGCGCGCTATGAGCTTGTATCTCTGCTATTTTTGAAAAATCGTGAAAACGTGGTGCAAATCTTTGAATATTAGAAACTAGAAATCTAGACAGGACACATTAATGGGTTAAAGGAGTGAGATCCACATCCACAGGGAAACGACAAAGAACCGTGGCTTGTGGTTGATGTTTCCTTTTATATGCAGGATGCAGGGTGTATCACATGCTCACCCACGCACACACGCATGCACGCACACGCTCACTTTAATGGCATTGACATTTTATGAAGGGAATTTTACAAATGCCATTTAGTTACCAAAAAAGCTACATCTTAATATTGTGATAATGCTGTGATCTTATAAACTGACATTTTTTGAGTGCATGGCACTAGCATAATTACTTTAACTGTTACTGTACTTCCACCTATGTTCAACATTTTACTTGTTTTAGAGCAGGCGGTATTGTGAGAATTAATTGAAAAGCTAGATTCTCATGATAGCATGATGTTATGGCCTCAAGGCATTGCAGCAATAAGCTTTGATTAATGTTTTTTTTTTTGTTTATTTTACGTCGCTTTTTATTGATAATAGAACAAACATTACAGAGCCTTAATTTAGTTGTGACTGAATGATACTTTAAAACAGTTGTCATTTTGCATACATACATAAATAGCTCTTATTTGCGCCACCCTCGTTGAGCTCAACTGCAGGTAGTCCCCAATCCTTCTCTATTGGCCGATCGCTTACAACCGGGATGTCAAACTCAAATTCACTGTGGGCCAAAATAGAGAAAAATTGTGCAAGTTGAGGCCCGGAGCCACCAGATTGTGCTTCAACACACTGGCACTTGTTTACAAGGACGTCCCAGGCAAAAGTCAAGACATTTTCCATCGAAAGCCAATGTCCCTTAATAGCTAGATAAATGCAAAAGAAAATGCATTTAGTTTCATTTTTTATAAATGAAACTAAATGCATTAAAACTGAAAATTATCAAAATGATCAATTATCATTATCAAAGCTCATTTTTTTGTTCTTTGGTCATCACCAAGCACTGCTTTCATTGTAAAATTAGAAAGAAAATCTACTGAGTCAAGAAAGTTTCATCCCGTGGGCCGAAGATAATTCATTCACAGGCCTGAATTGGCCCCCAGGCCTTGAGTTTGACATACGGTATGTGGTTTAAAATGAGTGTCACAACTCTCTCTCTAGATCCAGCTGGTCTGTGCCAAGAACAGACAGCGTTATAACACTGTTAAGCCACAAGAGGGCAACACACTTTAGTGAGAAGTAGATAACTGCCAGTCAGTCAGTGAGGAAGTCACTGCATTCTTCTGTTGTATTGAGTGTGATTGAGTGTGTGTAAACTGTCTTTTGCAGGTGAGATATAAAGAAATGGGTTTATTTGCACACATAAAACAGTATTCTGTATGAGATGGGCATATGATGGGGGAAGGCTAGCCATGTGAGTGTGTTTTAGTGCAGTACTGCAGTTAGGGTTGCCAACTCTGAGATCTTAAAATAAGGAACACTTCTACGACCACGTGGCGAAGCAGCGCGGTTATTAGGTTAGGAAAGTCTGCGGTTTACTGGTGGAGCTGTTGCCCCTGTGACCCAACTACGGATAAGCGGTTAAAGATGGAGGGATGATTTCACATACCATATTACCCTTTGGGGTCAGTTAAGGACTGTTTACTGTGGTCAGTAAGTAAGAATAGGCCAGTAGGCCTATTGTGCTGTATAATTGTTAATCAATTATGAACAAGTATAGTCCATTCTCTTTATAAGATTAAGAATCCCGATTTTAAAGAAGTTTTTTTTTTAATGGGCACAATTTGTATTGAATACGCACACATTTATTAGACTTTACTAATAAATCGTCAACCATATTAGCCTACTGAAATAGCCTGGCTATAGGCATATACCTACCCACATCAGCAGCTTTAGGCAGGAAAAAATAAATAGTACTTAACATTTGTAAAAAGATATAAACATACCAAATCGATCTCTGGGTGCAGTTTCATTCAGGAAAACTTTGTCTGTGACGGTTGTTGTGGGGGGTTTGCATAACTCTCTTACTATTATGGCTCTGGGAGTTTGTGGAACTCTCTTACTCTATGGCTCTGGGCACGGCAGGATTGGCACACAGAGCAGCAGCGAAGCGATACCAGTGCACCGCGCACACACACATGCAGATCTGCAGCCACGGGGAGGTTTTGGTTTGGTTTCTGCTCGTGAGGAGTCCTGTGTGCACTCGCCACAGAGCAATTGTGCTGTATTAAATATATCTCCGGTTTTATTTCGTTCACTACTGTTAAATTCAGTGTTGATGTTTGTGCGACGGATCGCACAGGAGGCATTTAGGGAAATACGGAACAAACCGCGTTCCGTATCGATTCAATACGGAACGCATCATTTAGTGTTCAATTAAGGAACGATTCCGTATTATACGGAACGGTTGGCAACCCTAACTGCAGTCATGTTCTGCTTGGTGTTCTGGCAGGTTAGCTACCAGCTAATGCTAACTTAAGGGTAGACTGCCAGTTAGTCTGTCCAGTTAGTCAACAATGAAGACAATGAAGTCAATGAAGTGTGTGTGTGTGTGTGTGTGTGTGTGTGTGTGTGTGTGTGTGTGTGTGTGTGTGTGTGTGTGTGTGTGTGTGTGTGTGTCTGTGTCTGTGTCTGTGTCTGTGTCTGTGTCTGTGTGTGTGTGTGTGTGTGTGTGTGTGTGTGTGTGTGTGTGTGTGTGTGTGTGTGTGTGTGTGCGTGCGTGTGTGTGCGTGTGTGTGTGAGCGAGAGCTGTCTTTTGCAGAACTCTCCAATGAACACAAAATCCAGCCACACTGAAGTGCATAACAATGGCAGTGGCATATGACTGTGCTTAAAGGGGAATTCCACCCATTTTCACCATTTCACTGTCATTAATACATTAACAGCCTCTACCTGCTTTCCCACCCTGAACTCTGAGAAAACGAAGATTAAATGATTCCATTCTTTATTCTATTTTTTGCTCCGAACATATCATTTGCTGATTTTACTGAATAAATTAAGGGATGCAAAGGTGAATTCCGTGGCATAGACACATACATGCATACATGTTACGTAATCATCACATTCGGTGCAAGGATTACGTACCGTGTAAGAATCGAACCAAATGGACCCGCTAGGGTCCCACTAGGGTACATTCCCCTTTAAGTAAAATGTTGACTTTTACTTTACTTTTGAGCATGTACCTTCACTTGCACTACTATTATTTGAAAAGGCTAGTTGTTTTTTACATTAATATTCAATCATACATTTACCAGTTTAGAGCTTTTTTTCAAACTTCTACAAGCTTGCAAGGTTGTTTGCGAAGTGCTGGCACCCTTGTAGATTGCACAAACCGAGATAAGTTTGGTACGGTACATATCCATTGATGTCAATGCTTCTGTACTTTTATACGCAATAGCAAATACAGGCCTCTTAATACAGATTGCATTGACAGAGTAGTTCTTCTTGAAGAAGTCGTTTTGCCCCGATCTTCAATCACTGTACGCCGCACTCACACCGTGACAAACCTCAGCGCCCGCTGCAGTTGCCATGCCAACGATCAGCCCCACCGCGCCGCACGTCGGCATGCCGCGGCCGCCACCGGCGCGAGAGAGAGCGTAGGAATAAGCGCTGAGTTGAGGGACTGATGGCAGAAGTCACCATTCTGTCACGTTGGGTTTGACACGCGGCAAAAATAGAAACTCGGGAGACGTGGTGTCACTCCGGAGGGGGAGGCGCACGGAACACTCCTGTAGCTCCGAGGGGGAAGCCTATTGTATGTGTAGAACTCCCACTCCCCCCCTTTTTGCCCGTGAAATGTATTCGCTGATAATGATCACACATCCTCAAAGATGTATTTTCACCCCCGTGCATCTCCGTATATACGGCATGCTCAAAGATAAACATCACAGTAGAACAATAACAATCTCGGCAATAAACAGGCGTTAAAACCCATCAGCCAAAACATGTTGGAACTTTTACTGAAATGCTCATATATTCCAAATTCAAAAGCATCAAAGGTAGCAGATCTGCAAGCGCGAGAAAACACAACGCGATCCGAGACTTTTGATGCTTCCGCGTGTGATGCTGTGCTATGAGCAAGTAGGTGTTTACGAAAAACAAAACAAAACAAATGATAATGATACAGATAAGAGGATTCTGACCGCGATAGCAACGTCGACGTCCAGATTTCTCTGTGCTTTTAAACCTTTTTGATTTTCGTTTCCCGTCTTAACAAAAGCAAAATATTATAACGCCGTAATGGAATTGGAAGATGAAAAGATGTATGTGGATCATAATAAAATCTACTCATTTTTGTTGTGTTTGTTTGTCTCGTTCAGAGGAGAAGGAGCACATTGAAAATGGAATTTCACCCCAAAACAAAAACAAATTGTATTAGCAATGGTGGAATTTTGTTATAGATATCTCTCCAATTCTCCGCCTGCATGCATGCGTGTAGGCGTGTGTGTGCTTGTGTCCGCGCCAGTCTGTGTGTGTGTGTATGTGTGCGTGCTGCGTTTGAATTGGCTTGTGTGTGATTGAGATCAGGGGCTGCGGCATCCCTACGTGTTCAAAGAGCCGCTATCAAATTAGTTTCAGTTTTCAAAGTCAACCTCCGCCGCACGTGTCTCCTCACCCCACATGACACCAACTGCCTGCGCCCTTCCTCTCTTCTGCCTGTCAGCACTTTACTGCTGTGACTGTAACCAAATCCCTTTGTCTGTCTTTTTTTGGCACGCAGCGTTGAAAAAGGGTCGTTTTTGGATCACCCCGGACCCCTACCACAACGACGACAACATCCAGATCGGACGCGAGGTCAAGATATCTTGTCAGGTAAGTTGGCGGTTGACAAAACGTCCCAAAAGACCGATTAGATTGGACTCAAACTAGTGAAAATACAGCTGCATGATTGACTCACAATGTGACACGAAGAACTCGGAGATCTGTATGTGGGCCTGAAGTTGTTTTAAAACACAATGTACGTTTAGAGGAGTAAAAGTAAGATTTTTGCCTCTAAGATGCAATGGAATAAGTGGAATACTTTTCAACCAGTGGTCCTTGGGAGGGTTCCAGGTAAGGCTCCTGCTAAAGGATGGAGAGTAAATGTACACAAATTAGAGAATGTTGCTACCGCAACTGTGCGGTGACTGTAGCTCAGGAGCTAGAGCAGGTCGTCCAATGATCCGTGGGTCGGCGGTTCAAATCCAATGCAATTGGAAATCCAATGTAAACATGTTTTGTTTTGCATCTGCAAGGGTATGAATCCAAAATCTAAATGGGTGCGTTGCTCAAATGCTGGACATGGACATGAAGATGAAAACAGTTGCAAGTCACTGCTTTAGTTTAAACCAGTGGTTTTCAACCCTTTTCATATCAAGGCTCATTATTTACTCGGACCACCATTTGAGGAGGTTTGGTCTACCTCAGCCCCAAAACAAAATCATAATATGAATAATAATATGAATAATATGAATATGAACGGTACAGCCTGGATTGGAAAATAATATTTTGTCCACAATCCAGGCTGTACCGTTGTTGACCTTGTAAGCGTAAGTAATGCAGATGTTTAGCAGAAATGTAACTATTGAGAGCATAAAAAATGAAACCAAATGGACCCCCATCCTCGGCCCATTTGGTTTCGTTTTACACTCTCAGTAGTTACAGTTCTACAGTAATTTGGGTCCATTTGGTTACAATCTCCCAACGTTCCTGGTTGAAAAAACACATTTTTTTTCCCGCTCCCAGGTGGAGGCCACGCCGCCAGAGGAGCTGACGTTCAGCTGGCTGAAGAACGGTCGTGCGCTGCGCAGCTCTGAGCGCATGGTGATCACGCAGACGGACCCCGACATCTCGCCGGGGACCACCAACCTGGACATCATCGACCTCAAGTTCACCGACTTCGGCACGTACACCTGCGTGGCGGCGCTGCGCGGCGGCGGCATCCCCGAGATCAGCATCGACGTCAACATCTCGTCCACGACTGGTGAGTCTCAGGAGCCCAAAGACCCGCCGGCGCCCGTCCAAAACCACCCCGCCCCCCACCCTAGGCTCCCCGCTTTACAGCTGTTCTACACACACACACACACACACACACACACACACACACACACACACACACACACACACACACACACACACACACACACACACACACACACACACATGCATAAACACACATGCATGCGTGCACGCACACACACAGTATTCCTATAGTGGCATATGCATGTCATTGTGTCTGTTCGGTGGAAGATGATGTGTTATGTCCAAAACGGTTCCTTTTTAGGAAATGGAGGAAACGAAATATCTTGTGTTTGATATGGAATCAGAGTAGGATATTTTGTTCTCTCAGGCACTTGCACAGTATCGGTTAAAACTATTATAAAACCCGATGTAGAGGAGAATTGCTGCTCTCTTCCTACTCTTGCACCAAACATTTTCTGATGAGTAGAGCATTCAAATATGAGGAAAGGAACATAGTTCTGTGTCGTCGCTCTCCAGCAGAAACCCAATTTCCATATTTTCTACCCTCTTTTTTAAAAATGGTGCAACCAATTCTATAAGTAGCTTTGTTTGTCCGTCGCTCGGACAAAGTCTGTGTGTCTGAGCATGAAACTTGTGGGGTCTGGGCTACCTTGTGGGGTCTTGTTTCCCAGGGACCACCACAACATAGAGTTTCACCACTTCCTTCACACGTGGTCATACTACCATAACAATTTGTGCTGGGATCATGGTAGTCTCCACAAGTGTGAAAGTGTCACTGTGTCCGACGCTCAACTAATTCAGCCCCAGCAACACCAAACAGATTCAGACGATGTCAGCAGATGCGCAACCTCAAACCACCCTGACTGTTTTGGACATAATTATGTCTTTTTGTTGTCCACCTGACAGAGATGATATACTGTCCACGGCATGCAGCTTTTTTGAGGGAAAGCTTAAACTCGTGGTGAGGGTAACTGGGGACCTCTGTCTCTAGTCTGGATAGGACCCAACTTTGAGAACCAATGATCTAAACCAGGGGTGCCCACACTTTTTTTGACTTGAGAGCTACTTTCAAAATGACCGGCTCAACAAGATCTACACATCCAAAATGTGATTATTAAATTACTTAAAATCCATTCCAAGGACCCCTAGAAAGTTTTTAGCTTTGAAATAGTGGTGATGGTGTTACTTACTGTTCTAATGTTTAAGAATAATGCACATAATGCACACATAATGAAAAATAGAGGGGGAGACTTGGAAGGTTTTGCTGTACATGCTATTACTGACGTTTGAAAACAGTATTTGAGGATTGAGTTGAGACAGTTTGTGATGCTGAGTTTAGTCTCTTGCAAAAAACTAAGAACTTTCACGTTTTTGTCCACATTTGGGAAAGAGAAGTGGCAAAACATTGGTCAAAATAACAATCATTCTCCATTTTTTTAATTGTGTGGACTCTTGAAAATTACGTAATTCAGATGTTGAAATATAATTTAACTCTTCAGAGTGTAAAATGATTTTATTTTGTAAAATGGTTTCATTTTAACACTCTCAAGAGTTACAGATCTATAAGGGTCCAAGTGCTGGCGGGACAGTCATGTGATCTACCTGCGCGGCCTGCGTGATCTACTGGTAGATCACCACCTACCTTTTGGGCACCCCTGATCTAAACTCTATGTACAGTACAGCTGGATTCCTGCAAAACCCCCTTCCCCTCTCTCCCCACTAATCAGAGACTAAACTTCCATGTTTTTGTCCTCTTTCTCCATCCATTAGCTCAGCTCACATTGACACCAAGCATGTTGATCGTACGTATCGCGCTCATCTTACCGTGGCATTGCAGCTATATGGTAACGGTGGACTGGAGGACGGTGAGTGAGAGAGTACAGTAAAGCCCAGCGCGGTTCCTTGATTGATTGCTGCGGTATGGTGGTAGGCAGCCCCAGCCCAGCGTGCGACCATGCAGGTTCTTCTATTCGGCCGTGCTAATGAACTGTACCTAATTCATTTATTGCCCTCTGTCAGAACTGGAAACCGCATATGTCCAAAAGTATTAGCCTGTCATGATTTTCAAAAGTTTGCGAATCGTAGCAGATCTACGAACTTGATCTTCTTCGCCGCCTTTGATACTTTTGATAGCTCTTGTTTGTGCTGCTGTATGGGAGGGTGTCCGTTTTGTGAAAGAAGACAGAGTTAAAGTATGGACATGTGAGGTTTCTGCATGAGAGAGAGAGAGAGAGAGAGAGAGAGAGAGAGAGAGAAAGAGAGAGAGAGAGAGAGAGAGAGAGAGAGAGAGAGAGAGAGAGAGAGAGAGAGAGAGAGAGAGAGAGAGAGAGAGAGAGAGGCTTATTTTTCTTTCTTTCTTTTTGTATGTGTAGGGGGGTGGGGGTTCTGTTTAGGTGTAGCCCAGTATCGATCAAATTAATTCAGCTGAAACGTACTTTGGTCCAAAGTCAGCGTAAAATCTAATTAATGAAGGGAGGTGCAGATTCTCTCCAGGTATTGATTGTCACAACGACATATTTTTGCTAAATTGGATGGATGATTGGATGATTGCATGGACGGACGGACGGACGGACAGACGTGCAAACTAATTGCCATTTTTTTCCCCCTGGACCAAATATTTTTGTTGCATATGGACGTTTCAAGGCAGGTACGAAGTGCCCTTGAGCATGGCAATGTGTGTGTTAAGGGTTCACTAGTGCACTGGTGGCACTTCCAATATGCACTAGAATGTGCTAGAGCAGTGGTTTTCAACCATTTTCATACCAGTGCCCACTATTTATCCTTCATTTTAGCCACGGAGGACCACTATTTAGTCTCTCGGACTAATTTAGGAGAAATAACTGGCAAAATGTTGGTGAAAATATCAATTCTTCTACATTTTCTAAGTGTGTAGATTCTTGAAAATTAGGTAATTCAGATGTTTAAATATAATTTAATCTCAAGAGGTGTCCAATTTGGCTACCAATGGTCCTTCCTAGGATGGAAGGAGGACTCACCAACAAAAACAGCACTACATTTTCTGTCAGGAGTCTAAAATTAGTGAAAAGGGGTGTCCAGAAAAAAGCTAAATCTAGTGACAAATGTGCAAGTTGGCAACACTGAGACGGAGAGGCAGACAGGTAGGTCTGCTGCTACTATAGGAGGACTGGTGATGAAGACATTAAGTTGGCAAACAGGAGCTGATTTACTGCATTCCTTTGAAACACACCGTTAGTCAGTCCTATGCAAGCAGGTCAGCATATGTTGTGGTGAATGTGGATGAACAAGACCTGCCGCCTAGAGGCCAGCTACGTCTGCCAGGTGTCATATTGTTGTGTCAGGCCAGCCACGGCAGTGTTGCTCACCTATTTATGACATGCCCAAATGTTTAGGCGTTTAATAGCTCATTGCACCAATGGATGTTACTGTAGTAGCCCTAAGTGAGGGCTTCTGTGATGGTATAGTTCCCAAAGGCACTGCAGGTTCCCAAACATTGGGTCGGGCGCCCATTTTTGTCAACAACTTTGTGGTGACCGTGCTTGTATTAGATATGCTGTTTTCACTGTTTGGGTGCTGGGCAAATGTCTAATTTCTTTTTTGGGCCTTGAGCTAAAACGTTTGGGGAACCACTGTTGTAGTGGCTCTGTGTGCCTGACGGATTGGAATGATGGCTTTGTACAACGTTCTGGTTATTAACGTCTTGTGTAATGGCTGAGAAAGAATGATGCAAGCTATTTTCAATGAATAGCCAATAAGTTACATTAATTGTGAAAAATGAAATAGTGATTTCCGACTACTTTCGAGGAACCGTGCAGCCCTGCCATATATAATCCTGACACTGCTCGGGTTTAAAATGTTTTGTGTTCGAGCGGGGCATTAGTTTATGATTAAAAATAAATGAATAAAAGTAGAAATATGGGGATAATTACATTTGTGCAATAATTTATTGAAATGGTGTGTGTGTGTGTGTGTGTGTGTGTGTGTGTGTGTGTGTGTGTGTGTGTGTGTGTGTGTGTGTGTGTGTGTGTGTGTGTGTGTGTGTGTGTGTGTGTGTCCTCAACAGAGAAAGGCTGTTAATTGTGTTTCCTTTGGAGAATGCTGCTTCATGGTGTCTGCTCTAGTAATGTGTTGTTGAGTCTGTTCTTTTGTTGCTTGTATCACTTATTGATGGAGCTGTCATCCATTAGGGTTCTGTTGTAATGCTTTATGTTTCTGTGTAGCCTATACTGTATTCTGCCATTTGTATTTGACGCTAATCGTGTCCCATGGCATGTCGTTTGTTTTAGATTTAATTCCCCTAATGCTTCCGGCTCAATGCTTTTTTGACATGTTGCAGATGTTTTAGATTGCAGTACTATTGATGTTGGTATTTACTGTAATATAAGTTAGCAATATTGCATGAGAGGGTGTGCTTTACCGTGAATGTTGGCGCGACAGTGATGCACACAGGAAGGAGATAGAGCTGAGTTCTGCAAGCATCACTGAAGGGCTATGTGTTCTATCAGCACTGGTAGAGAGCCTATTTCAACCAACCAGGTTGCTTGGTCCGACCTACCTGCTCAACAATAGCATGTCATTGCATAATATAGTCTATTGAGTGATTTAGATTATACTAACTGTGTTAATGAGTCTGTGATTATGGTAAGCTTATATTTCACTAGAGCAAGGAAGACTGCATGACTCGCAGGGTCGACGAGAGTTAACTTTTCAAGACTTCTCTAACAAGAGAATACCAGGGCTCTAAGGCACTTATTCTTTTATAATTCACATATCATGCTGCAGAGCCAACAGCACAACTTAACGTGCAGCCGAGTTGATCTTTGCCAGGCTGACTTTCATGGGTAACTTTGCTCAAAGGTCCTGCTGGAAGCCCCGCCTCTGAGGGGCGGGGTTTAGACTTACTGTGTAATAAAGTAAATGGGCAATAGGTGGCAGTAGGTCAGGGGCAATGAAGTAAGACTTAACATTGCAAGTAGCCGAGGATGTAACATGCAAAATTTGCTACAAGAAAACATATTACTTGGTGAGAAGACGGGTTCAGCAACAATCCAAAATTAGAAAACACTTTAGTTGACTGATAAAAGGCATGTGTTAGTCTTCTCACAGAATGCTCAATTGAAGTCCTCCCCTCTCAAAAAAAAGTTGTCATTTTATCTACGCGAATGACAAAGGGACACATTGCAGCTTGAGAAGTTTACTAGTTTGCTTCCTCTTTTTGATAACACTGGAATAATCAACTCCATATTTTCCACTGTATAGTCACTGAGACATTGTGAAAACACACACATTAAAAAAATACAACCATACATAATTAAATCCGTGCAGGATACATAAAGTCTTTAGACCTTGACTCTGATCTTCACCATAGCTTTTATTAAGTAATAATTCGTCAATTGCCTGTTGTGGAAGAGTGTCTGAAATGTGTAAAAGCTATCACCAGACAGAACCCAGAACGTTTGATTGATGTCATCCCAAGTTTCTTGTTTGTCAAACCGGAGGTCATCCTTGTCAGTTTTGTGATATTTTTCTGTATCTTATGATCGCACTTGAGGGTTGTTGTTGACTGACTTTTTTTGTTGGTATCGACACGGACAGGGGGTGGTGTTGTCGCCCCTCCAGACACTATAAATGGGACACATCCGTTGTTTACAGCATGTGATGCGGCAAGAATCTGTCCCGTACCCGCTGTGTGTTCTCTGTGCACTAAATCTGAACATGTCACAGCTCTGTGACAACATACTTTATCTGAAGATGTTCAACATGCAAATTATAGCTACGACTTTCAGAAAGATTTGTATACATTTCAAAACATGAAACGGGACATACTGCATTTACGTTTGCCGACCCATGCCCTACTTGATCATGTCACACAAACAGAATCAAAAAGTAGCAGATCCTGAAAGGTTTCGGACATGAGGTTTCCACCCAACACACACACAAGTGCAGAGTAAGATGCTGTAGCCCCCCCCACACCCCCCCCCCCCCCCCCCCCCCACACACACACACACACACACCATCTCCCTCTCTCCTTCACGCTACGTGCACTCTGTCCCACACCTTCGCTGCCGCCACTCAAAGTAATAACATAAAAGCCGCTCCGTCTACCTTGGCGCATAATTATCGTCATATAATCCTTTGATAATCCGCGGCGCTGTTAAAAAAACAGTGGGATCAATCGCACCTGCCGAGCTGTGTTTCCTCATTATGTTTCTGTAAGTATTGCAGCTACTGTAGCTCCCGTTCGCTTCCGCGTGGAGAGAGAGAGATGGAGATTGAGGCGGCATGGGAGAGATGCGGGGCGAAATAACAAACGTGAGACAGCCCTCCTTTATGATGCGTGCAGAAAAATAAATACGACGCATGTAACACAGAGGAAATCAAGTAGCCTCCGTGGCGATCAGACGACATGAAAGGTTGGCTCGCACCGCAGGCAGCTTGATTATCATGACGGCTCCTTAAGCTAACGACTGTTACTGTCAGAGATGTCGGCGCGTGAAACGTTGCGAAAGTGTTGCGTGGAAGTCGAGCTGATGATGTGCGAACTGTGAATCACCTTTAGTGCAGTTTGAAGTTCCCTGTCGGTTTTAAAATGAACTGTTAATGCTGCCATGGGTGGAAAGCTCATCTTGTCCTTTTTGCGAGTTACAAAATTAAATAATTGTGAAAGTAGCCCAGTACAAGCCCAAAACGCAACACTCCAGCAATCCGATACCTGCGATGCCTCTTAGGTGACACCGGAGCAACTGGAGGTGTGATCCTGACGGGCGATGATATATTTATTATTTTCTTTTGTTTCGGAACAAACTGATGTTCTATTCCGGGAGAAGTGCTGATTTCTTTGTGGTTTTCCGCTGTGGATTTTAAACAGCTTGTGTGCCTCTTTGTGTGTGTGTGTGTGTGTGTGTGTGTGTGTGTGTGTGTGTGTGTGTGTGTGTGTGTGTGTGTGTGTGTGTGTGTGTGTGTGTGTGTGTGTGTGTGTGTGTGTGTGCCTTTTCGCACACGATTAGTCCATTTTGTGGGGTGAATAAGTCCAGCTTTTGTTCCGCTAGTGGCGGCAGCTCCTGAAGGGAGAGGGAGAGCCAGAGAGTCTGTGTGGCAATTAGTAGTCTTTAATAAAACCATTTAGATGAGATTAAAACTGCAGGCTGGCCAGTGGTTTGGAAATGAGGCCGTTCGTCAGCCCACACAGTCCTCTTTTGCCCTTGTCCCAGCCCTGTGCTCCCATTCCG
This sequence comes from Benthosema pterotum, assembly GCA_039105355.1. Taxonomy (NCBI): domain Eukaryota; kingdom Metazoa; phylum Chordata; class Actinopteri; order Myctophiformes; family Myctophidae; genus Benthosema; species Benthosema pterotum. Next base: position 24,707,448 of record CM076983.1, on the reverse strand, counting down.
CCATCCCAATAATGTTCATACTAGAGCTCCCTCTGTTAGGCTGGAAACCTTGTATGTCCAAAACTGTTACTTACTTGACTTGATTAAAAAAAATCCAGTACAAGCTTAAAGGTAATAGAGTGCAACTGTTTAGCCAAAAGTCAAAATAGATTTTTTTGCATTGTTCCCCTCTACATTGCTTCTATTGATGCTGCAGCTGTTTCCCTGCAGACAGACACTTGCTTCGTTCTGCACACAGTCCGTAACTTTGTCCAAATCCTGAAAACAAAACATTCTTTCGGCCCCATGACAGGCGTGGCTAATTTGTGAGGGGGCGGGGTGTTGTTTGGCGTGAGGCACAACTTGATGATGTCATAAAATTGTGTTTCACCATGTTAATAATTCTTCTTTCAGATTCTTCTTTCAGACTTTTTTTTGAGTGTGTAGAAATGGACCATACAAATGGAATGCAATATGATAAAGCAGGGTGTTAATTTTTGGAAATGGGTAGTAATCCTTGTCTCTATGCTGCCTCCTGGTGGCCAGCCGGGGCCCCTGATAGAGGGGAAAGGACAAGTTTCCTTCCATGCCCTGTGTCCAACCAGGGAAATTCGGCGGCTTGGACTCCTCGTGCATTAGACTACATTAGACAACTGACACTGTGTGAAAGAAACCATTATTATTACGGACTACTGATTACTGTACTATTCCATTCAGTATAAAGCTAAAGTAGTGGCCACTGGTGAACTGTGAGAGACGTGGGCATGGAAAATGTTGAATATACAGGAAACTAAGAATAGCAACATTTCATGAACTTTCTACTCTACAAAATTGTTTTACATATGACCGGGCTATCTATATGAGTTTAGGACTCACCAAAGACACAAAGAGACTATCTTTGAAAAAAAAAAAAAACATGAAAAAAGGCATCAGCGTTTAAATAGAATATGTAAATAAAGGCTACAATCTCATCTATAGGCTTCCAGCAACCTTGCAGTTTCTCAGGAGATTAATCTTCTCATTACCCTCTATGTTGTTGGACGTGTGTTTGGAGAGTGTGTATGTGTGTGTGTGTGTGTGTGTGTGTGTGTGTGTGTGTGTGTGGTGTGGGTCTGTGCGTGTGCATGATGTAGTATTGTATGTCTCTGGATTGTATTTAGATGGTGATCTACGGCGTTCCTATAGCGCTGACTCTCTGAAATTCATTTGGCCTCCGGTTGGAAGTGCTAATGGGGCCATCGTTGAGATTAAGGCTTTAATAGCAACGTGGAGTTATATTACTGATGGATTAAGAGATAATGAAAATAGCCTCGCAACAGCACGAACAAGACGTAGCCCCAGCTCATTGAGCCTATTACCATGGTTATAAATAACTAGTGGTAAATAACTAGTGTGTGTTTTCTATTGTGCTTAGCTTTGTGTCTACGTTGCTTGTTGAGGTGCATCGCACCGCTTTCGTTTTTGTTTTCCTCGTCCAGACCCCCCCCTTGGGTCCACTCAGAGATCGATGGTAAGCTGAGCTGTGAAAGGCATTGCGATGAGTGCGTGGGCCTCACTTTTATAAATGCAAATCTTAAACGGTCCGGGCTGGCCGCTGTGTTTTAAAGCAGGACTGCGGTTAGCTGAAGCCGCGAGTCTAATTGATTTGCGGGAGTTGTATATGTGTTCAGCCTCCAAGTCTCGCCTCTGTTCCTTAAATCGCTGTGATAGAAACCTCTTATCTCCATATTGTTGGTGCGTTTTTTTGTAAATTAATTAAATTAATGTTAACTTTTCCCCACTCTCTAGTTTGTACTGTTGACCCAATAGAGCCGGCCTAGTGCTCAGGAGATAAATGGAATCTTGAGCATCAGATCCTATTGTTCCTATTGATCCAGATTGCATGAGGAAATGTATTCACATAGGCTATACTCTAAACATATTCGACAAATAACAATTCGTGGTGCTACACTTTAACGCTCTACTTTAACATACAATAAGTAAAGTAAGTAAGTAGCCTTGCCTAGCAATGATGTCATGAGGCTAGGCCGATCCATGAGGCCCATAGGGCAGGAGCCTATCTCCTGTTTCTGTAGCGTGAGGCAGCTTAATGTACAAGTACACCCCCTGGACATGACGCTAGTATGTCGCAGGGTCTTACCCCCAATCCAACCCTTGATGCTGAGTGCCAAGCAGGGAGGCATTGGGTCCCATTTTTAGAGTCTTTGGTATGACCCAGCCAGGAATCAAGGCCGCTGAGTTGGTAACTACAAGCCAGAAACTTGGAGCAAATCATTGTGTTTACTGCATCTATCTGCTGCCAATTTTTGGAAAAGCATGGTTTCAGGACATTAAATGAGGTTTCCACCCGATAGAGATGTTAGCGGTATATTGGGGCGGGAGTGACTCCCACGCCTGATAATTCCTTCTATCAGTAACCTACTTAACACCTGAAACTCTGAAGCTATACAGGCAACGGGCCAAAAAACTAACACAGTTAGACTGCAGTTAATAAATTAAGCAAATCAATTAAGCGCTCGACTGATAAAAGAAAGAAAGCAGTGAGCTGCTCTGATAGAGCCTATAGCCATCTGTGATCTTTTACTTTTCTTTTTTTCCCAACCACACTGTCTATTTCACAACTTTAAAGACAGGGCAAATGATTTTTAGGGTGGCCAGATGTCCATCTTTGCGTGGGACACTCCCTCATTTCCCAGACTTTTCAGGTGTCCCACATTGAGACCCTGTTCCACATTGTGACTGATAGAGGTCAGTGTTCATATGCCCTAACTGTTTGCTTTCTGTTTGCTTTCTGTCGTCCCTTTTCCTGCTATGTGTTTTTATTAAGTCATTTCATGTACCTGAATTATTTCTTTGAATATGACATCAAGATCTTAATAATTGTTCCACACATGCAATACTCCTGTCCCTCGAATGAACAGTTTGGATCTGGTCAACCTAATGATTTATGTTGGGAAAAGTGGTAGCTCATTGGTATGGTGTGTTTGTTCAGCAACATGGAGTCTTTGTCCATGTCTCTCCCCAGCTCTGTATTAATGGCATTTTGTAGTTGCGACACAAAAAGGCCAATTGTGTTCGTATCATTTGGCATAGCTGGATGTGATTCTGGTGATTCTGGAATGCCGTACATCTAAATGCACCATTGACCATGTTTTTTTTGTCATAAGTTGCTAACATCTGACTGGCTTGGCCAGGGAACGGTGCAACGTACTGCAGTGTGTTTGGTCGCCGTCCCGTTCTGCCACGTTTGGGGATTCCGCTTATAGGCCCAAAACAGAGAGAAATCTGTCTAACCTGGAGCGGATTCATTAGAGTCCAGCTGCCGTGTGCATGGTCACCTTCCACTGGCAGCGACTCTAGCACCGCTAGTTAGAGAGCAGCTCAAAGCATGGCTGTGTCAATCTGTCGCCCGGCGCTGTGAGCTGGCGTCACCAGGCTTTGTTTCCCCACATGGCGGTATAGTATATGCCTGGTTTTGGTTCCAAACACACTAGTGTGATCCATTGCCACGTTTGCACTAACAAACTGATATCTGGTTATGTAGCTCTGTCACTTTTTCCAGTTTTGATTGTAGCTGAGCTTGTAGATACAGCAAAAATATGGAGATAAGAGGTTTCTTATTCCTGATGGTTTATGAATACTGTGTTAATGCAGACATTCACACAAACATAAGCGTGCACACACACACACACACACACACACACACACACACACACACACACACACACACACACACACACACACACACACACACACACACACACACACGCTCCCACTCACTCACAGTGCCGGCCTGTGGTCAGTAGTGTAGCACTGCAGTCTATCAACACTCTAAGCCACTTCAACACATCTTCATGTATTCATGTCGACATACACATGCACACGCACACATGCATGTATCCGTGCACACGCGTGCATGCGCGCGCACACACACACACACACACACACACACACACACACACACACACACACACACACACACACACACACACACACACACACACACACACACACACACTGTAGGAGCTAGAAGAACTACGTTGCCATGGTGACAGGGAGTGATGTCACAGCACAGTGGAGGGTAGTAGAAATATTATTCTCTCTCTCTCTCTCTCTCCCCCTCTCTCTCTCTCTCTCTCTCTCTCTCTCTCTCTCTCTCTCACTCTGGCTCGCTGTCACAACAGCAGAATGTGAGGTAGCAGTTATTTCCTCCCTTCATGTGTGTGTGTGTGTGTGTGTGTGTGTGTGTGTGTGTGTGTGTGTGTGTGTGTGTGTGCGTGCACGTCCGTGCGTGCTTGTTTGTGCTTATATGCGTGCGTGGGTCTGTGGGGAAATCAAAGCACCTCCATGACCTAATACACAACTCTGAAATACAGAGACATAGGGGGAGACACACACACACGTTGCAAACATGCCAAGCCACCCCCACACACACGCACTCTCTGGCGGACAGTCTTGTGGACACTTGAAGGCTTCCACAGCGTTTTTTGGGTCAACATCAGAAACATAACCACGGGGCATGTTGAAGTGAATCGCCGAGGCGCCATCATATTGTGGCATGATGTCTCCTTCCACACAAGCACACATACACACACTCACACACACGTGCACGCATGGCTGGCTATACCCCGCGGTCGCGGTTGGCATTTGGATGGCTGTGGCACAATGGGAGCACTGCGGTGAATGAAGCCAGCATGGCAGAGCAGGCTCTCTGCCCACACACCGGTGCCAGGGTTGCCATGTATGCCCCGCTGATTGTACCAAACATTAAACGCATCCATCTATTCACTTTGGATTTCTTCTTTCCGAAAGGGAGAGTATTCCATACTTTTTTTTCCCTCTGACATATACAGTACAGTAAGTGATAGTGTAATAGATTATGGCTAGACAATGCTATAGTTGTTTATGAAGTAGTGGTTTTCATAAATGTTCATATCGCAGACCCCCAAATGAATATGGATTTGTCTGCAGACCGCCATCAAGTTGTACCCCTATACAGGGGTTGACACTAAGGTCTCCGAGGCACTTGCCCATTGGGCAAGTGCAAGCCAGGTTCTACTTGCCCTCAGGTCATGGTGACTTGCCCCCAAAAAATATATTGTAAATTTTGCATTTAAGTTTACTCCCTACTCGGGTGCTTTAAACCACGGGTTTTCAACAGGTGGTCCCCAGTTAAGTTGGTTAACCAGATGTAACTCTTGAGAACGAAACCAAATGGACCCTTGCGGGTCCATTTGCCCCACCATTTTTTTTACTTGCCCCGGGCAAGCGGGCAAGTGTTAGTGTCAAGCCCTGCCTATAACTATTTAAAATAATAATAATCTGGCACATTTTTCACATTTTTAGGCCTATTGCCTATTAAACAGAAACCAACTTTTCAGTATTACCCGCATTGCTTCCAAGAACATTGCATATGAATAAGGCCATTACACAGCTAGCACTTTCAGTATCAAATGACACTGTTCACACTCTCTATCGCTTTTTTAACCTCATGCCATCTGGACAGAGATACAGAACCTTGCCATGGAAAAAGGTCTGTTTTAGTAGGAGTTTTGTTCCCTCAGCCATTGAGGCATTAAACAAACTGCCCCGCCGATAGGATGGTTCTGTATTCAGTGTAGATGTATGATGGGATGGTTTTGTATACAGTGTACATTTATGATGGAATGGTTTTGTATACAGTGGGGACCTCTTGTTTTTTTCCGTATTGCCTTGGTGTAATGTGTTGTGTTTGATGTTGGTGTTTGAACAGACTGTGAAGACAAATATCCTTCGGGACAATACAGATTATGATTATTATTTCTCTAGCGTCACAAACTAAATGACGGATGTGTTTTCTCGCAATTTTTCATGGCTCAAAAGAGCGATCACCTCAAAGATAATTACACAATCCTAGCAGTCTGAGTAGGTGTGTATGATTAGATTTAAAGCAGTAAAAGTAAAAGTACTAATATTTGATATGCTTTTTTTAAATCATAGACTACTAGTGTGTCGCACACAAATAGCTGATCGACAAGCTCAGCTTTTTTTTTTTGCACCATTTTTTATTCATTATTTAAACCCTGAAGTATAGCCTACAGTGTTTGGACATACCAGTTTTCCACCCAGCAGCATACAGTAAATCATAAATCAGCGGATGTGACACATTCTCATCTTAGTTTTCAGATCTGACATTTTTGAACATTTCACATCCACACCAGCCCAGGAAACGACTAGTGAAGAGTTATAGACATGCTACTGTTGATGCTTTCCTGTGACGCTGCGTTACGATCAAACAGGGCCGCGTTTCGAGAGATAAGAGGTTTCCCGCCCTGACGGCAGCGACGGCACGTTCGCGCCACTTGATATGCCCCATTTGATATGATTAATTTTCCTCATATCTCTGGCACTATAGACCTATCTATCCAATCTGCACTGGTAACATTCTGGGTGTTCATATGGCGCGATATAGACCCCATAAGGGTCCGTTTCGCTCCATTTGTACCATTCAGAGTTACAGAGACCCATAATTGATTCCCAACTATGAATCATTTAGTCGAGAACCCTGTGGAACCCCCGTGAGAGGGGGAGAGAGACACAGAGAGTGAGGGAGAGATTGAGAGATTATAACCGTATGCATTCTGACAAGTTGCGCGTTTGCAGGTTTGAGCATGCGTGCGTGCGAGTCCGCTGCAGACAGACAGACAGACGGATGGAGGCGGCGTGAGTTGACGTTTTTTCGCCGGTCATCACGGCCCAAAAAAACAAAAGAGAAAATACAAAAAAATGATAGGCGGCCGGGGCTGTAATTGGCTGTCTAAAAGCCTCCCAGCATAGTGATGGCAACTCGCTGAATAACGTCTCGCCGTCCATTCGCTAATGGCCGCTCGCGGCTGCTGGCTCCTCTCTCTCTTTTTCTCTCCCTCCCTCACACACACCACACACACACACACACACACGGTGCTGTCTAGCCATTGTTTTGGACCGCCAGGAAAGGGGGCCGGAGGATTGGAGACGAGAAAATATTGTTACGGGGGGAGAGAGGAATATGTCAGCTCTTGACATCTGCCAAGCCCGGTGCTCGCAGGAGACGCGCTGTGAATTCTAATCAGTAACAGTAGGAGGTGTACTAGTCTCGCGTGTTAAAGCCAAGGCCGTCTGAGATCTCCGCCTGTAATAACGGATTATGCTGGGGTCTAAATCTAAATCAGCCCTTCATTAAACCCACACCTCGGAAGATATCGTCCAATGCCGATCCCAATGGTTATACCAGCTCAAACAACATCCTCCTGGCTGTGGATGTTGTTTTGTGTTGTTGAACATATACTGGTACAAGGCTAAAGAAGTGGATGGGGAATCACCAGGGGCGGATTGGCCATCTGGAGTACAGGGAGTTTTCCCGGTGGCCTGCGCCACCTAGTGGCCTGGACAAGATCCAAAATGCATTAGTGGCACTTCCTTTAGAAGGGAGGAGACCCGCACACCACCACTTACTGGTTCAAGAGCATTTATTGAATAAATTGAGCAACGTTTCGGCCTTGCGGCCTTCTTCAGGCACGTTGCTCAATTTACTCAATAAATGCTCTTGAACTAGTAAGTGGTGGTGTGCGGGTCTCCTCCCTTCTAAAGTTTGCTGCTTTGTCTGCCCTAAACAAACGCACCTGCCCAAAATTAGATCGGGTGTGCAGAAGTCCTCTCTCTCTCACTAGTGGCACTTCCAAAATGCACTAGAATGCGCTAGATGCTCGCCTGGAACATACAGATCAAAATGACCATTAATCTTCTACATTCTCTAGTTGTGTAGACTAAGTTGGGCTAATTCACATGATGAATATTTTAACTCTTGAGGGTGTAAAAAATTTTACGCTCTCAAAGAGTTACATCTGGTTAACCAGCTGCCCCCCCCCCCCCCCCCCCCCCCCCCCCCAGGGTGGCCTGGCAAAGGCAAAATTGTCCCGGTGGGAAAATATGTGCCAATCCGCCCCTGTGAATCACCATGGACTTACTGTGCGTTACATTATTATTGAGTTGGAAATGGTTTTTCCCTCATTTCCTTGTATTTCAAGTTTACTGATATGACTATTTTTAAGACATTTTGAAGCTGTTGCTACTGAAATGATGGAACATTTATACGGATAAATCCCCATCATTTAACATGCAACTTTCTAGTGAAGACCTTTTTGTCTACTTCTAACCTTGGGAATCCTATAGTATGTCAGGGACCAGTTTTGATTTTGGTTTTATCATAGGGCCCCAATGTGTACCATTACTGCCGGGTTTAGAATCTTTCACTTTTCGTTTAAAATAAATTAGAGTGCCTCGCAGATAGGCAGGTTTTTACTCTGAAAACCGCCTTCTTCCGTTACCCCCCACCCACCAACAACAACCAGGCATAATTATTGCTTATTACGCTAACTCATCTTATGTCTTGTGTCGTCATATTGACTATTAAAATTGGTATTTTCAGTGAAATTACTAAATAATAGAGTGTCCATTCATGTGCCCCTCTTCAGACGCACAAAAAAATCACAGAATCTCAATATACATATTGAGATTCTGTGATTTTTTTGTGCGTCTGAACAGACCTATAGGTCTGTTAAAATGTGTAAAAATAGACTGGGGATGGTAAAAAATACCATCCCCAGTGGAGCTCCTTTAATATTCCAAATGAAGTGTCCAAAATTACCATGGTGTTAAAATCGAAACCACAGAGAGTGCCATACATTTAGTTATGAGCAACTTTTGTCGTCTTCTAAATGAGGAGTGAACGGCGGTGCACATGCGCAAAACCGGTCTGGGATCGCTGAAGAAGGAAAACCCCCAAATCCCCAAATTATGGATTTAGTGTCTCTGACGTCCCCCACCCCCCCGTTGGTAGAATCTAAAGTGGTTAACAACACTCACTAATATTCACTACCAGCCGCTTTGTGCCGTACTGTAAGTGCCTGAGCGGCTTAATTTGTAAATGGGTGGTAAATGTTGGGATTAGCTACTTAACGGAATGCTACATGTGGTCCGTAATGACTTAATGGACACATACAAGCTAAGCACTGTTTTATGGCACTTTAATGCAACAGCTAATCAGTGGATAATATTTAAAAGGATCTTGTGGGGGGATTTTTTCTTTTTTATTATTACGTTTTTATATATATTTTTTACTCATGCTACTTTGTTTTATGGGAAGTTTGTAAATGATGTCATAAACGTTTTGTCTCTGTGCCGTCCATTTCTCTACCCTGCTAAGTTTTACCATTCGGGGTTTCTGATGAGGTGTCCTCTCAGTTTATTGTTATTATTATTATTATTATTGTTCATTACTTGCACATGCTCTTCATTTAGCTATACCGCAACGTCAAACACAAACACGCCAGTTTGAATTTCAAACCCACACAACGATTACATCATAAACATAGTAAAGCTGTAGGGCAGGAATGTCATCTGCATATTTTTACCGTTTATGTTGTGTTGTTATCATTTTCTTGTCCTCATAAATGAACACTCTCCTCCATCTTACTAAAAGTGTCACATAAAAGTATGCAAACCAAAAAAAGAAAAAGTTCTTACTTTAAATATCGCAATGGTTCAAAAGGCAAAACGTTCAAAAGTGCTCATGTTCACTGTTTGAAATTTACTCCACCAACCAGCTTCCCATATCCTAAAAAGGTGTCCTCTTATTTCACGCCATAGAGTAATAAAAGCATAGAGAAATAAACCTGCCTCGCAGATGAGGCAGGTTTTACTCTGAAAAGCCCCATCTTCTGTTATCCCCCCAAAACTGGGAGGCATCATTATTGCTTATTACGCTAACTTTTTTATGTCCAGGGGCAGACTAGGCATGGGCATGGGGGGGCATTTCCCCCCTAAATAACCTGACTGCCCCACCAAACATGATGGCATGCTAAACAACCCACATTTTAAATTTAAGTGCTTACAATTAAAATGACTTTAAACGCTATGCTGCTACCTAACTACAATTGTCAAACCAACACCATGTCATCATTGAAAACGGAAAAACAACAAGCAAGACTTCCGTTAGTAGTGCTGGACTTCCACGTTTCGCCACTAGGGCCCTCCGCAGCTTCAGGCCTGAAGCAAGTATAGGGGATGTGCTTCACACAGGTACGGGAAGTAAACCAGAGGTGGCGTTAACATAGTAACAAAGTATTTGTATTAAAAAAAATAACAAAAGAAAAACACTAAACTTTTGTGTGACCCTGTAGAGTGGTCAAGTAGGGTATTCATTGCCGGGAAAAAAAAATCGCCCGACTTGCAAGCGACAATGTTAACAATCAAGGAGTTTGATTTGAATGGGTCAAACACAGTGTACATGAACATAGGGAAGAACAGATGTCCAATGCAAGCGTCACAGTGCATATAGCAGCAGATGCTAATTTGCAACACCGCCAGCCAGTAGGATGGCTTTTTGCCGGAAACAAAAACACGACTGGGTTTTATTTACAGACAAAATATCCGCCTCGCTATTATCCGTGGGAATACGAGGCGAGGCTGTAGTCGCTCATGCTAATTACAGCCAGGTGTGTATCGTTGAGGCTTGCATAGTGATTTAAATTAAATAAGAGAACATTTAAAGCACACTGAAAATCATTTGTACCAAGGCCCACCATACACACTTCTAGAAGTTTGTTTGTTGTTTTGTTTTGTTTAGTACTGTTGAAAGTGTACAATTTGGGCCCCTGGGACTCGCAGAGTTACAGGTCATTCGGGAATGTCCTCTGGGAACACCTGAGGGTCCCTGGAGCCTATTTTGAGATACCAATTCACTCAAGGTCTTATCGGAAACTCATGATGTTTATGACGTCCAAATTTTATCCCACAATGCATTATTGATCAATACATACCATTATACACAATGGTTAAGACTATGGATCTTACCGTGTAAGTCAATTGGTGAAACTTGGTGAAACTTCACACCATTCATCCAAACAGAAAATTCCTATCTGATTGTATTCAACAATATCAAACTCGCCAACAATGCAACTGTACCAAAAGCTTGAATTATTCTCTTTCAGACTCTTTCAGTTTTTGTTTCATAAACATCCACTGCAAGCATGTTATGAGCTACTTTCTGTAGTAGCAGTTTGGGAGCACTCGTTAGATATCACTCAACAACCCCGGCCCTGTGTACCACCTTTGAACTTACACATAATGTAGGAGGCAGCAGGACGTTACTTAACTGAGAACGAGTGCTTCCAAACTCTGATGGCAAGATGGCTGTGGTCTGAATATATTCTCAATTGCCCTCTATAGACAGACCGTTGCAGCATCGTGAGTTCAGCTCTGTCTGTCTCTCGCTCCCTCATCCTTGATCAATATGTATTCACCATTCCTCCCCCAATCTGGCGATCAACCTATCGGGGGCCTGTCAGGTCAGTCAGGGCTGCGCTGCTGGCTGTGAGATGCTGTTTTGTTATGCACAACAATGCGGCTGAAATTGTGAGAAGAGCGAGTCTTATTGCCAGCACGCAGGGCCAATCAGCTGTGAAGGTAATAGAACTAATAGAAACACTGTGAGCCATTCCGAATTTTAAACAAGCAACAAATCATTTTTTGCAGACTCTTCCTCTTCGCCTCTGAATAATACGAATGTCTGCCGGTTGGGAAGACTCCCATGTGCCAAAAGTGCAAATCAAAGCGCTCCAAGCACAATGTTTTGTTCCAAAGCATTCGTCAGAGTTGCTGAACTCTAAATGCTGAATCTGAATCTGAACAGCAGTGCCGTGCACTGAAATTAAATACTTAGCACTTTCGCACTGTATCATTCTAAAGGTCCCTCCACCCTCACTGCCGTTTTTTTGTTTCTTTTTTGAGTTGTTGCTGGACGCGTTTTCTACGAAGAAAAAAAAAACGCATCCAGTCTGCAAGGACCTTTACGGTTTTGTTTAGAGGTGTCATGTTAAATGTCAATAATAATGTAGATGTTAAATGTCAATAATAATACATCTTATGCTCTAGCCATTTAAAAGGATGTCTGTGGCCAAAATATGCATGGATGCATTACAATTGCTCTCTATAATGTGCCTAAGCAAGTGGTTCTTGCACCTTTTCTTTAATGCATTTTGTGTGGGAACACCTATTGATGTTCTAAGCATTACAGTATGTTGTACTTTAGTTAACTTTAGCTACTTTAGACAGCATAGTGTTAGCTGACCATTTGGTTGCCCTTTTGCCTCCCTTCTTCACTGCTTGTGAGAATGGACGCGAGGTTGCTGGTTATTATGTGACAGTGGGCAGAAAAAATGATATTTTGAAGGTCGTGTTAGGACTCTATTTTTTTCTTAACCCTTGGCACATTGCCCTACTCGCAGTGCGTACTGCGTATATACGCAATGAGGGCACAGATAGCAGGTCTAGAGGTGCACATAGCTTGTGGTATATTCTGTCAGATGATTTTGGGGGTCCTTGACATGAAATATTAAGGTCCGGTGTTTTTTCCAAGTTCCATAAATCCCCATAACACGCGTTGTTACGGAACAATAAAGGGTCCATTTGGAACCCCCTCCAGGAACCTCATCTCCTGTTATTACTGTATGAAGGCATTATCCAACCTGTTCTGTTGAACTGTTCTGCATGTTTTTACACCATCCTGCCCATGCCTAACAGGCATAAGAAAATTATCTTTGGGACGGTAAAATCCACAAACGCCATGGCTTTTTAGTTATTATCATATTAACTAATAGCCTACATGCAACCATGTTGTAAATGTATGAAAAATCAATGATGCCCTTTTGTTCCATGCCCATTGCCCCCGTGCCACGAACAACCGCCCTCTCAGCCTATATGAAACTTCACTTCACTTCATACCAATTCATGTAGCGACCTGTCGACCCCACTCATGGTACAGTATTTCGTACATGTACGAGCAGCATTACTTCTTTTTCCCCTATAGCTACTTCCTAACTTTGTGTAAAGAACTTCACTATATTTAAATAATGTGTATATGCTGTATTAAGCAGGATTAAGCAGCTTGATCTCACATAATCTAGTATATTACGCAGATAAACAACGAATACAGCTACAAGTCTGTTCAGATGATGTTACTGTACTGTTTGACGAGAGGCCTGACTGAAGTGCAATTTCGCGGATGTTGTTTCGGGCTGGGTGTGTTTGGGCTTTATTTTATTTACTATTCTGTGTCTATCGCATTGCGACTCGCGACTCATACTGAACTACGCAATGCTCAGCACTGTTGTACTGTTCTGCATTTTTACACCATCCTGCCCATGCCTAACAGAAACAAAACTTTTCAGTATCACTCGAATTGCTTCCAAGATCATTGGACTCCCCACTCCCTCACTTTCTCATATGAACAGTAAAGCTATTACACGACTAGCACTTTCACTATCAAATGATACTGATCATCGTGTGTATCGCTTTTTTAACCTCATGCCTTCTGGACAAAGATACAGAACCTTGTCCTGGAAAAAGGTCCATTTAGTAGGAGTTTTGTTCCCTCAGCTATTGCAGCATTAAACAAACTGCCCCACCGATAGGATGGTCTGTATACAGTGTACATGTATGATGGGACGGTTCTGATTACTGTGGGGACCACATAAAAATATTATTAGTATTATTATTAACCTTGTGGGTCCCTGCAGGATCCACTGGGGCTAAATGGAAGTAGATCAAATGGTGCCCAAGGAACTCACATACTGTTGTGTTGTCCTGAATTATTGACACCCTCAAGCATCAGATCTGCAAGCTGACTTTTGAGCTGACACACTTCAAACTTGACAATCTGATACCTTGGAATTTGAAACCTGCAAGTATATTTGTTTTTCGACATACTGTATGAGGGTTTCCACCATGCAGGTCCGGACTGGATGGTCTGGTAATTCTGGCATAAGCCAGAAGGGCTGGGCTGTCATGGGGCCTGGGACTGAGCCAAAACAATGTGCTTTCCCCCGACCTATATGATAATGTTGATGATGTACAGATTTAGGATTTATAATACCAGTGTGCATAAAAAACTCCAATAAAAAGACAAATTCCAGCGGATCAGTAGTACTCTATAGGCACTTTGAGATGTGCTTATTTGACCCTTTCTCTAGGTGCAATGAGAAAACGCTGGCAGAACAAGGTTATAGGGTACATGTGGTTAAGGTGATTTTATGGCAAACAATATCGTCTAGCATCGCGTCGGAAGCTTGTCGTGATGCTGTGATTTATTTTGTGTATTATTTTTATGTGAAGCAACAGACTGCAGCAGCGCTGTGCCCGGAAACAAACTATAAACTTTTATACTTTGACCTTTAATAGCAGTCATTTCATCACTGCCAGTGAAACACTCCCGAGTTGCTGTGATTAAGGTTTTTGGGAGTGCGATGGCGAAAGTTCAAGAAGGAACAACGGCCGTACCATTTTTTGGTTTTAGATTCTGTCTCCTATGGTAACTCCACACTCACTTTAATCCATTAAATCCAGAAAAAAAACATCCTCGTAATTTTGGATTTTGTCTCGGTCAAGGTAGAAACATCCAAAAGTGGATTTTTTAAAGGGTTAAAAGTATCAATAGTAGCTCATCTGCAAGCTGTTACTGTTGATGCTTTTGTGTGATGCTGTGTTCAAGTAGGGTGTGAATATACAAAATAAAATACAGAAAAAATATGGATACAAGAGGTAGAAATATAGCAGCATGAGTTTTTTGGACATTTTTAGAATTGGCCTCAGCTGACAGTGAGATGCTTTTAGTTGAGCACGTTTGAACGTGTGATTGTGTGAAGGTTCAGAAGGAAGATCGGATGTGATTCACCCGACTTTGTACTCCTTACAGATCCAAGGTTGTTTCAAGATTGTGATTTATTGTTACATCTTGTATAGGCCTGCAGGTACATACTGTACAACTTTGGTTTGACTTCCTTCTCTAGACAAGGCAGCAGACAATGAAAGCAATGGGTCTCAAAAAGAAAAACAGACCAAGCGAATATACTGTAATAGCTTCATGATGAGCATTGTGAAATGTACATGTTCGTACCTGTAATCATTTAAATAATGTCTACATGCTATATTACGTAGGCTATCACTCAACAACCCCGTAGATATTACGTAGAGAAATAACTAAGAGAGCCACAAGTCTGTTCATATGATGTTGCTACTGTTTGACGAAGGCCTGGCTTTCACAAACCCGGAATACGATACAATAGAAAGCATACATGATTTCAGCATCAATCATCTTTTAGTTATTATCATATTAACTAATAGCCTTCATGAAACCATGTTGTAAATGTATGAAAAATCAATGATGCCCTTTAGCATGTGTTCCATGCCCATTGCCCCCATGTCACGAACAGCCGCCCTCTCAACCTATATGAAACTTCACTTCATACCAATTTATGTAGCAGATTTGACCTGTCGACCCCAATCATCGTACAGTATATTGTACATGTACGAGCAGCATTAATTCTTTTTCCCCTATAGCTACTTCCTAACTTTGTGTAAGACCTTCACTATATTTAAGTAATGTGTATACACTATATTAAGCCTGATCTCGCATAATTTAGTATATTACGCAGATAAACGACGGATAGAGCCACAAGTCTGTTCAGATGATGTTACTGCTGTTTGACGGGAGGCCTGACTTTCAAAAACCCGGAAGTGCAATTTCACGGATGCTGTTTCGGGCTCGGTGTGTTTGGGCTTTACTTTATTTACTATTCTGTGCCTATCGTAGCGCGACTCGCGACTCATACTGAACTTCGCAATGCTCAGCACTTGGTCAGCTAGCGCCTCCCTTGGCGGTGCTTCACGTGGGTCAAGTTTGGTAAAGACTGCGCAACCACATCGTTGTCAATAAGGAGGTATTTCAGTGTCATTGTCAACTGACTTTTGGCTCTATTAGACATCTATGGAATGTCAGTTCCATTCATTTTTACTATATTGCGTGTTGGATTAAGAGCCTCTGCTAAATGCCTGAATTGTAAATTGTACACCAGCTTAGTATGTTTGACTTGACAGAAGAGAAAGCCAGTAATGCCACTTTGAGGGATAGAAAACAACCTTTGAGCTCGCTCCCCTTCTTTTCTAACCAAACTTCAAACCCAAAGACCCCCAAAAAAGGAAAGGAAAGAAAAAAGAAAATGGATTTGAGGGGGCAGAATGCGTCTATGGTCTCAGTGTCTCTTTCTTGTTTTTGGTCGAATTGCCGGCTATTTCATCATGGCGAAAGAAAGAAAAGAAAAAATGTGGCACAAGTTCATTCCAGTTTTTTTTTTTGAGCGTGGTGTCTCCAGAGGAATGGCAGCGATGTGATGGTTGGAGGAAAGAAGCTGAGCTGGGTTTCATCATGGGCTGGAGATGCTTTATTTGCACGTCAGCACGACTGGCGCCCACTAACCACCAACTGGCAGGGAAGAGAAGAAGAACTGCCCTTTCCTTTTTTTGTATCAATTCAGTATCAATGCTATTGGAATCAAAATGTACCAGAAGTAGTGGTTTGCATGTAACATCTCGTTTCTCCAGTTTTCAAAAACACAATGATATACAATGTATATCCCTTAACTTTTTGACTGCATAACCTGACACACACACACACACACACACACACACACACACACACACACACACACACACACACACACACACACACACACACACACACACACACACACACACAGTATAGTTCAAAATCATATAAAGCATACACAATTTGATCATCAATCATCTTTTAGTTATTGTCATTGCACTAATCATTAACTAATAGCCTAATAGCCTACATGAACCCATGTTGTAAAAAATGAGAAATCAAATGATGCCCTTTAGCATGTGTTCCATGGCCCCATGCCACCCGCCCTCCCAGCCTATATGAAACTTCACTTTCAATCCGATCGTGAATACCAATTCATGTAGCCGGTTTGACCTGTCGACCCCAATCAACTGCTTTCATGTCCAATACTTGTCCTCAGCCCTGGTCTAATGCACACAACATGAGACATGCATACATCCACATGCATATGTATGCGTGCATGCATGCATGCCTGCACACACATGCACATTGCACACTAATGCACGCACACACGCATACATGCACACACATACTTTGTATACTTGCATGATTAAGGCTCAGTGTGTAAAAGGCTTTTCCCAAGGCAGCCTTGGCAACATCAAACTCCAGTAAGATGTTGGGGAGTGAATATACAGCTCTGTGGTCTGGAATAGTGGCACAGTGCTGCACGTTATATTGTATTAAACTAATATGCATTCTATGTCCAGGAGGTATTGTGTTGACAGCTGTGCATCACACAACATAATGGATTATAGACTGAGGCGGTGATGGACATTATGGTCGTTGCCATAGCGGTTCGCAGTCACGACTAAGAGGCCCTTTGACAATAGTGAGAGTATTATTTAATGTGGTCGATAAAGCTTGCTCGTGAACATGCCGTGGTTTCATTCTCTGCACGTACCGCGCAGAGAATGGAACTGTGTCTGTGTGACCGTTTGCAAAAGTGAAGGCATTCACAATTGCAAAGAGAAAGAGGGAGAGACTGACTATTGATTAGTAAATGAATCATTTGATGTGGAAACGGTTGTTCATACGTTGCTATTTTGCCTAGTTACGTATGAGTAGATTAATTGGCTATTTTGGGAGAACGTTCCTCTCATAATAGGGATACCGGGAGTTCAAGTGCTTAAACAAAAGACATTTGAAGTTTTAAGCACATTTTCATTATCGTGATGATATCATTAATCACAATTATGTTTGCCACAATAGCCGTGACATGTCATTTTCGCATCGCCCATTCCCTACTGAGGAACTCATTACCAGCCACAGAAACACAGTCCCTTGTGAAGTTATAGAAATGGCATTTCAGCCAGAACCCTCCCACCCCCACATACTAATCTCTAACTCTAACCCGTATTCCAACCCGGTCCCTGGATTTGATACTTATTATTAGTCAGGATGGTGGTCTGAAAAGGGCATGTGCATTTCTAGTCATGATCATAGTTTGTTTGGGTGAATCGTTTGCCAGCACTCCTCTGCATTGCTCACTATCATTTGCTTTGTCAACATGGAAAAGCCTTGATTTATCCTCCGCCGTACGAATGGCGTAGGGCTCACGGCGGCGCACTGTGAGCTTTGTGGTCCATTTACACCGAACGACGGAGGATAAACGAAGCATTTATGCTTTCACACTGGCAACCTACGACACAGGCTATACCATTCGTTCAATGGGAGCCGACCACATCTCTCTGCCACCACACAAAATGCATTCGTGTGACCATTCTGTTGGAGCTCTCTGCTGCCATCTCCTGGTGACAGCCTGGAGCAAAGTGGTACCAACAAAGCTGTGGTGGTACCACACATGGCTCAGAGGGGCTCCACACGGGTCACATTCAAGTGTTTAGCACTCTGTACGTACTATGTTTGGAGCTGAGCTGCAAAAGCTACAACAGCTGCTACAAATAGGTTGAGCCAGGTTTTAACTTCAGCTCCGAGCTAAAGATAACGAGAGATACTTTTTGTATCTTTTGGATGCGCCAGTGTGAACGCAGCTTAACACCTGTGCTGCATTGTGTTGACCTTTTCTAATACCTGCTCAGCCTGTTGGCTTGCGTGTCTTGTCTCGAAACAACCCATTCGCTCCTTCCGCATCTTTTTTACGCCGCCCTCTCCCCTCCATGCCGTCCCCGTCGACCACCACAACCCTCGACCGCGCCCGCCGGCTTTCTAGATCCCCATATCAGTCCCGCCTCTGTTTTTCTCTTTCTTAGTTCCCCCCAACCTGACAGTGCCGCGGGGCAAGTCCCCCCTGGTGGCCCGCGAGGGCGACACGGTGGAGCTGGAGTGCCTGGTGTCGGGGAAGCCCAAGCCCATCATCCTGTGGTCGCGCGCCGACAAGGAGGCGCCCATGCCGGATGGCGCCATGCAGACGGAGAGCTACGATGGCGCGCTGCGCATCGTCAACGTGTCGCGCGACATGACGGGCTCCTACCGCTGCCAGACCAGCCAGTACAACGGCTTCAACGTCAAGCCGCGCGAGGCCATCGTCGAGCTCATCGTGCAGTGTGAGTATTATGATGGTTGATAAAGCAGACTTCTAACATGTTCTAACATCCGAAGATTTTTGCATTATCAGGGCATTTTGGAAATAATCAACAAAAATGAAAACATTCAAAAATAATTATAAACTAAACAGTACAATGAAGACAAAAACAAACAACACAAAAGGACAAAACAAAACACTGCACCCCGCCTTTGTGAGCTTGGAGATCTGTTATTTTCAGAGCCTGATACCCAAGCACAACCAAACATAAATTCCCTAATATTGTCAACATATTTATTTTTTGGTTATGTTACATGTAGTCATTTATTCAATGAAAGAATTGTATGGAGTACAAGTATAACATTTGCCTCTGAGATGTAGTGGAGTACAAGTAAAACTACTGAAACTTGGAAATACTCCAGTAGGCTATGATAAAAATGGTGAGGGCACTTAAAGGGCAATTCCACCCGTTTTCAAAATGTTCTCCTAGCGGGTCCATTTGGTTTCATTTGCACACTTTGAGAAAAAAAAATCATTAGCATGGTGAAATAAAAATCATTAGCATGGTGAAACACAACTTGATGATGTCATCACCATGTTTCACTCGAAAAAAGGCTAATGATTTTTTTCTTTTTATGTTAATGATTTTTTTCAGACCTTCAATTGTAGTAAACACAGAATGGTGGGGACTTTTTATTATGTCCACACAACATTTCTAAGTTGTATTAATGACAGTAAAATGGGTGGAATTCTCCTTTAACTACAGTACTTGAGGTAACCTTCTATACCGGTAGTTATGTACACCAGTGCTTGCTTGTGTGGGAGTTTGTTTTTCTCTGCTGTATGAGATTAATCACATGTGTGTCTGGAGTCCTAATTTACACTGGCTCCTCCAGAACAACTCAGTGCCAGCCCCCATGTGACCAATATGGCTCCGTCACCACTGTCCCTGCGCGCCCCCATCCACCTCCCCTTTGAAGACAGACACTTTTTTTCCTCAAGTGAGTCCCCCTTTCCCTGGATGCTCCCTGTCAGGCCTGCAGGATGGTGGAGGATTTAGAGAAGGGGGACGTCCCTGTCCCCATGTCCCTGCCCGCTGTTGCCATGTCTGCTCATTATAAGCATAGTGGTGCAGGGTGCAGTGTTTGAGGAGCTTTTTTTTTTTTTTTTTTTTTACAAATGTTGTTTCAGTTCGTTCAAAAGAAAAGAAGCATATAGCTGACAGAAATGTGTATTTTACGCTATGTATAATAAGTCAATATGGAGAGTATGCACATGGGGGCCTGTCCACTTCCCTCAGAGTGACTAAGTGGCAAGACAACTAGCTCTCCATAGAAATATGCTGTTGTGGCACTGGATTACATTCACTCTAAACTCTGTGGGAAAAAAAAAAAAAAAAAAAAAAAAAAAACTCTTAAAGGACAACTTTGTTTTTTTTTGGCAGAGGTCTAGTAAGACTATAGTAAATAATAAGAAAGAAAATGCTAGAATATTTTGTAAAACAATATATTTAGCCCCATGTTCGAATGCCCCTGTCAAAAACAGCTAAAATCCCTTGAGCTAAAAAAAATGTAGCAAATAAAAAAGAATAAATAACACTCATCTTTAAATTTCTCTAATTACTTAAGTTGTCATTTAAAATGTTTTTTCACATGTGAAAAATGAACACAAACTGGGGCTGCCACAGTGTATTTCTATGGAGTGTGAGTTGTTTTGCCACCAAGTGGGCGTTCCCTTAGCACGATGATGTCACACGCATACTCTCCATAAGAACTGCTACTTTGGGGGGAAAAAACGGAAAGCATTAGACTTATTTACATCAGGATCAGATCTACATACACGGCATATACACTGTATATTGTCTGTATGGAGATGTAGGCTCTGTGGTCGCACCATAATGCAACCTAGTCGCTTTCTTTCAGGTTTGTTTTGGTAGACTGGATTGCTTTATTCTCAAACATCTGGCAACACTGCTGAGGATCCCCTTCGCCTCTTTCTCTCTCTCATTGAGAAACCACACTCTGCCTGGTCCCCTATCATCCTTTAAGATGGTGACATTCATAGATGGCTTAACGGCTAATTAGCGCGCGGCTAATTTATTCCCACCAGTATTCATTTTGTATTCATTTATGGAGATTTGAATGGAATATTTAAGATGAAAGACGGCGAGTCAAAGTGGTGTCACTCATTCAAAAGAGGAAAGCCGGGGGAAAAAAGTTTGGGTTTTGGGCAGGAAAAAAAGAAAGAAAGAAGAGCACCAACCAGGGAGAGGAGGGCGAGAAGATGTGGAAAAACAAAGAAAAGAAGGAAATTGGAGCATTCCGTGTCGGGCGAAGCTGAATGGCGAGCAGCGAGTAGAGAGGAGCTCAGCCAGGAATGTTGAGTGTCTTTGCCATAAAACTCCATTGTTATGGGAGCTTAAAAGTTTCTTTTTTCTTTCTTTTTTTCTGGCTCAAGCGCCATTGTCTTTCTTCCCTCATGGCCTACTTATTCAGCTAGGCCAGGCATTCTTCTTTTCTAAACTCTTCTATTTGTTATCCTAATCAAGAAGAAAGGAACCCATGCACTACATTCATACCCATTAAGACTAATTTTATACTCTGTGTAAAGAAAGAGTTTGCCTTTTTTCTTTTTTCCAGTTGAATATTATTTTATCTCTTGTTTGAGCTGCATGAATTTGCCCTTGGAAGCAGTTTGCCGTTTCAGGCAGAAACCTCTTATCTCCAGATTTTAACTTTAAAAAGAATGGAAAGCTTCAGACATGGCGTGCCGCAAGGCGACACATTTCATGCTCGTACATCTGCTGCTTTTGCTATTCTTGAATTTGAATCCTGGGAGGTAACAGTTTTGGACCTATGGGTTAATCTGGCATTGTTTGAGTTAAACGATGACTGTATATGAACGCAGAAAACATTCATAATAATGAACTGAGCAGTCTTGCCCCTTTCATGACGTCGCCAGTGGCCCAGAATTAACTTTTCCATTTATAGACTTTCCAAAAAACAATTTAAATAATGACAATTACACCACGGGGGTCATGACAAATCATGACAATAAACAAAATGTTTTGGACCAATCAAATAGAAAAAAAAGAGAAAAACTGTGTTGCGGCGGTAGCTTCTAGATCAGATACTTTTGGCAAATGTTCAGGGACGGCAAGGGTTCATTTGGTTAATGAGGCTTTAGCAAGTTTTAATTGAAGATGGACTTGAAATCCCCTGGCAGAAGTTTGAACTGAACTCTCGTTGTCGTCGCATTGGGTACACTCTCCCAAGTGGCACAGCAGCGTAGCATACACTACAGACCACTAGGTATGGCCGTCACGTCCAGGCCAGACTCTCACTTGTGCTCTGACCTGAGTATTAACAATGATTTGCTGAGCTTTAAAGAACTTGTGTTCATTTCGCTTCTTTTGTGTCTAAGTTGACTGTGATTACGCCTCGTGACAACAGTCCCCAGGCTAGAGGTGAGCGGCTCCCAGCACGCACCGACGCTAACGTCAAGGAGAGTAAACAAACGCTTCCCGGATGCCTCGGATGCCCTTTATCAATTAGCGTCAACCCGGTGGATCCTCACCGCTAGCTGGGCTGTGGCACCCACCAGGGCCGGGGCTGTGGACGTGCTGCAAGGGAGGGGGGGGGGGGGGGGGGGGGGGGGGGTAGAGAGGGGGGAGGAACAGATGGCTAGGTGACTGTCAAATGAAAGGAACACCATTGGAGTCCATAATAGCCTTTTTCTGTCAAGATCAATGGGAAAATGTGAGATTAAACGGCTTTATCCTTTTTATATGCGCTCGTTTGTTGAAGCGTCACCCGGGGGCTGGGAGACTTTTTTTTTGTGAACACGGGAATTCAACATGAAAGGCAAATTAACCACTTGAACCCCAGCGTCAGTGTTGTGGGGAAGGCTTTTTCTTTCCTATATGAAGGTGTTTAATTATAAAAACAGGGGATAAAAGTACACCTTTATTTGTTTCCTGCCTCATTGTACAATGGTGTTGTGGTGAAAATGGTCAACATGCTACTTTCTTTCTTTCTTTGTTTGCCCAACTAGTGCCATCTTCATTCAAAGTGATTAAGTGTTCTAACACTTTGCTAGTGGGGCTGCCGTGAGGTCTCTGCTCCATCTCCTTTCCAGTTCGCCCCCCACTTTGAAAAAGAAAAGGAAAAAGAAACTGGGTTTTAGAGCAAAGAGACGAATGGACGGTGCTTCTTTCCCCCTCTGTTGCTCCCCCCTCAGCGGAGAGCAATTTACTCCCACGGGCAGCGATAGTTCACGGTGATGCAGACCTCCTCTGGAAGGGAACCGGGGGCAGCTTTATAAGTCTGGCTATCATTTGTCTCCTCCGGGCGGCACAATTAGATCTGGAGTTGTGGTGGGAGGGGGGGTTGGGGGGGGGGGGGGGGGGGGGTCTCAAAACAGGCAAACAAGATAACAAGCCCGCACTGTAGTCAGAGCTGCCTTGTCCAGAACAAGTTGACCTTCCAACAATCAATTGCACTAATGAAAATGGCATGCCTTGCTCGCCTGCGACTGCGTTTGCATTCACACCGCCGTGCCATCAGCAGCATCTGGAAACCTCACATGTGCAAATCGGTTACTTTTCGGGATTCAAATTCAAAAGTGGTTTGTTAAGCGTGTGGTGCTGATTTGTGAAGCGTTCTGAGAGTGCTGGTATTGTAGCAGATGCTCCAACTACTAATTGATTAGTCATACTCGGAGGACGTAGGTAGACATTTGTACTATGTGACAGCAGACTGCTGGTTTCTTCCAGAGTGCCTGGTTGTAATGATGTTGTTGCTCTTGGTACACAGAATTGCCTCCATGGCTTTGATCAAGCATTTTGACATTACATGTGCACATGTTAGCCACAGTCACTGTAATGGTTCAGACTAGGGATGTCACTAATGGTTAATTTTGCTAGCTGGAACTAACCGGGTATTAACCTGATAGGGGTTGATGTTTTTCAGTGTAGACACTAGGCCTGCAAAAAAAAATCGATTCGAGTCAAAATCGCGATTCTACTTCCGCCCGATTCAGAATCGATTCACATTTTCCCTGAATCGATTTTTTTAAGCTTATTTTTTCCCCTTCTGGGCCGCCGTAGTCTCCGCCGAGTATAGAAAGAGTTACGACAACTCCGTCCACTTCATGGGGCCAGTCCAGCGGCGGCAGTTTGCCCCTAACTAATCGTGCTGCATTAACAGCGCTCGAGCGCTCCGTTTCTGACCCCTTAATGTCGCAACTCTTCTACTAGATGCCTGGCCCCATATAGAGTAATGATGGCTCTGACTTCCGCGATGAGCTACTGTGGTGTTGTTTTCTGCAGTATGCGCGAAATAGTTTTATTAACACTGGCAGCCTGCCTGCCTGAGCGAAGCCTGTCCAGAGGGGAAAGGAGCCGGCCGTTTGTGTGTGTGTGTTTGTGTGTGAGAGAAACAACGTATTTTCCGACCCGTTCGCAAAGAAATCTATGTAGAAGAGCCACCATTGGACTGACCCCATGAAGTGAAGGGAGTTGTGGTAACTCTGTCTATACATAGAGACACACGGGGACTACAAATGTCATGAAACAGCGGAGACGCAAGAGGGTACGTCAGAAAGGGGGACTGCCGGCAGCCCACTGAAGTCCACTGAAATTCCACTGTAGTTAGCCTACCCTTAAAACAATATGAAATGAACAGAAGACTATATTGATTTGAATAAAAATATGATTCCAAATGTATGAAGTCTTTCTCAACACATGTTGTTGTTTTTTCTCAATAGAGGTCGTGTTTCACATTTAATTTACCACTTGAATTAGTTACCCATAATGCTAACAGAGCAGAGAGGAGACTGCAGACAGAGAACCTGTCGCTTTTAAATGACGTCACTGTCTTTACGAGGCTACAATCGCCGACTTTGAAGAGTCGAATTCTCAACAATACACACCAATCCCGACTGACTTTGTTCATTCATGTCTATATTTGGTACATGTCACAGCTTATTATTATGTTTTACCTACCTCGGAGCTCTGACAGCTGTTTTACTGTTGTCAGCTTGTTGTATTAATAAATGTGGCTGATTAATTGGGAAAATAAGCCAGCTATATTTGGAGGAGTGACATATACTGACATTTTCAACTACCATAGTGAATTATGCAGAGGAGTATTAACTAGTCTTGTAAAATGCCGTTTGGATCATTATAAACAAATACATAGCATATGAAACAAAACACAGCTAATATATCTGAGTATTGAAAATCTCAAGGGATGGGACCATGACGTATATACTGTGCGACCACATTAACTTGAGATTTATAATGCTAGTACATGTGAATTTCTGATGGAGTATATTATAGTACATTGTGGGCTGTATATTCAGATGGCAGGTGTGTGACAGTATAAGGATAAATAAATCTTATTTTACACGTCATCAGAACACAGAATAAAGTGCTACAGCCTCAGTAATAAATTAGTGAAATTACGGTATTTTGTGACAGGGATTGCAGGGATTGCATTGACCGCTGGAATACCCTGTTCTAACGAACCCTTTGGGTAGCCGCTGTTTCATTTGGGGGCGTGAAATTTGTAGTCTCCGTGTGTCTCTATAGCCTCGATCTCCAGGTTCTCATCCACGCTGGTCTACACATCTAGTATAAGAGGTGCGACATTGAGGTGTCCGAATTTGGATGGCCTGAATAGGGACAAACTGGAGTTCACGACGGGTGCTCGTATGGAGTCGAGTCGTAATAGTTCATATTGGCTGCAGCGATGTGTGTGTGTGTGTGTGTGTGTGTGTGTGTGTGTGTGTGTGTGTGTGTGTGTGTGTGTGTGTGTGTGTGTGTGTGTGTGTGTGTGTGTGTGTGTGTGTGTGTGTGTGTGTGTGTGTGTGTGTGTGTGTGTGTGTACTGCTCAAATGATCAACTGACGTGGGCTTTGGACAAACAAATCCTGCGTGAACGTTTTGATCAGAGTAGCCTAGTTTAGAGTAGTTCACTGTGTTTACCTGACGCTAAAAGCATGCTAATAATGACTGCTAAATGTAAACAAATGTATGCTACAGAACAGTTAGACAATCAGCTGATGGTCAATCAAGTTGCTGATGCTCGGCCATCAGATATTCAAATGTGGCTTTTGTTTAACTGCAAGCTATAGTGTCAATATGCATAGAGTACATTTAGACCAATTGGAAAACAATTGGGGAAACAAGACGCTGAGAACAACAAATCATGACTATTTTTTTATACCAAACTGTAAATAATAAAAGTACCAAATGAAGAAGAATGTTTCTGTAAAACATGCTTACAGAAAGCACAATACAACATGGGGGTAGATCATGCTGAAATCCCATTGAACCATTTTGTAAAAAAAATAAAAATAAAAATAAAAAAAAATAAGAAGAAAGCTTTAGAATTGTGGGGGGCATCTTTTTGAATCGAGAATCGAAAAAAATCGAAAAATCGTTTTTGAATCGAATCGTGACCCAGAAAATCGATTCTGAATCGAATCGTGGGACACCCAAAGATTCACAGGCCTTGATGTTTTTCAGTGTAGACACGTGGTATCCTATACATTTATGTATGCTCCTTTTAAAAGACAAAGCCAATATTTAACAGTACAAATAGACTTAATCATTAAACAATGTGTGGTGATCTGCACGCATGGCTCTACAAGTCTAGTCTATAAGACATTATAAAATGCTGTCGTTTCCAGTTAGCGCAACTTTGCCTTCTGTAGTTCAGACTAATTGAGAATTTTGTGAACATTCAGGAAGAACTTACATAAGGATCACATTTGGTGTTTGCATGCAAGTTTAGTATTTCTTCTTGCTCCTTCAGAAAACACAGAAGAGTATGTACTGTATGTACGGTATGTATTTATGTATGAAGCATGGCTGAGTGTGATGCCCAATTTACTTCCCCTATGCATCATCTCCTCAGTTCCCTCTGTCTAGTGCCAGGAATGCACATTAAAGAGCATACATCTTCATTGGAAATTACTTGCTGATGCTGATCTGCCGCCACCAGCTGAACAATTTCATACTCCCTGGCTGCAATAAATGGACTGGACCAGTGGCGGCTGGTGACTTTTTCTTTAGGGAGGGCGCTATAAAAAAAAAAATCATATCATAATAATAATAATAATGGGGGGGGGGGGGGGGGGGGGGCAAGAATATGTACCAGGTATCATCACATTCAATGGAAGCAAACAATGAGTTGGTGTGAATGGATGCTGTCACCCAATCCTTACCAACTCTTTGAGAAGGTCCTGGGCCTCCTGGGTAGGCTACTGGTGTACGATACTCTCTTCCTCTGTCCTTGGATTTTTGTGTGATGATTACATTTATTTGGTTCCAGCTCTTTAGTTTAAAAAAAATCCTGCAGTGTTCTGCTTTCAATTGTTGTTTTCTGCATTGCTTTATAGTTATCTTATATTTGTCTTGTTATTCAATTCAATTGTTATTCCATTGTCAAAATTAATTCAACTAGCCTACTGTATATTCTTCCCTTTACCTGGCTCTGTGTCTCTTCATTCATGTCTGTGGTGGAGTTGTGTTCAACTCTATGTAAAACTGTGTTGTGTGCTGCCCTCAAGTGGTTTGGTCGCGCACGTTTTGCGACCCAGATCGCTCCTACCGTTTGCATTGAAGTCAATAGGACCGCAATGCATTGCCCTTCAGTGCAGAGCTCAATGCCTAAAGACGAATGCGAACCAAGACGTGAGACTCAGTAACCTATCAGCAATGTAAACAACTTTTGACATTTCATGGCAGTATAATACAACTTTTAATCACTTTGTGGTTAGAGTGGGCTTTAGTTACTTATATTATATACAATTTGCCATGATGGATTGCTCATTTAAAGAAAATGACAAGCTGCAGATTTCATTTCTCTGTCATTCTTATTCACGTGGTATTCATTAGGTAATGCATGGTGGTGCGGCGCACTAGCAACCCTATTGACCGGCCGCCACTGGACTGGACGGTAACCACAAGTTCAAACCCGGGCTGCCCCGGAGTTAGTGTCAATGTGTTCCTGAGCCAGACACTTTCTGCACATACATCCAAACATAAAAAGTCCATGAACCTGTATATGCCATTATATTTACACTGGAATGAATGAGCCCAGCTGGAAATATTCCAACCCACAGTTGGACACTGGGGAGAGGGTGGGGCTTACTGCAAGATTTATTAGATGGCATCCGGGACACTTACATTATTCTACAACTACAGTATAGTTAGTAGACTAGACAACCTCAGTGAGTACCCATTACCACCAACGCAGAACCTTGTATAAAATGTTTCACATAGCAACAATTCCCCCAATCTGCTGCACATTGACATTTTGCGACAGACAGGGCAAAAGCATTGGTGGCAGTCTGCTCACTCAGAAAAGAATAGAAAAGTGTTCTCGGAGCAGAGCTGCTCAGGTCAAGGAATGAAGGTCACCTTCCATCATACACGGCGTTACCATGCCCTCCCCCCTCTGGTCTCCATAGTGATTGACACTGGGGTCACTATAGCACCAGGCCTGACCGATTCCAGGGGAACCTGGATGCACAGTCATGACACGCTTCAGGAGACGCTGGACGGAGGAGGGCCTCTGGTGTACGGGTTGCATCATAGACTGTAGAAATGATGCGACAGACAGAGCGAAACCACGTTGGTTTCTTTCCACCAACCGTTCCCAAGCCATGTCCAGTGAGGATGGGAGGCAACCCGATGTAAAACTGATGAAGAGACCTTTGAAGCTTGAATAAGGGAGACCCCCCCCCAGTGCTACGTCTCACTGACAGCTGTTTGGTTTGATTATGCCACGCTCGTTGCGCACCGCCTTTGTTTCCTTTTGTAGATGATCCGGGGAGTATTGTCGGGGATCGATTACTTCAGTGTGATCATCATGCTTGTTATTATTTGACTCTGTGAGTTCTGAAAGTAAAGAAGTAAAGCGAAGATGTGTCAAACGGTGTCATCATGGTCTGCCGATTCCCAAACACCCTTCTTTAGTTTCTTTATTTTTTTGTGGAAAATAGCAGAACTACAATCTGCATTGCATCACACTGACCAACTTTCCACCAGGTTAATAATTGCCTTTGAGTAAGTAATCAACTGGGGACGTCTCATGGCAATAGCAATTCAATATAGAAATGTTTTTGACCACAATTAACATTCTGGCTCCAAAAAGTACTGCACCGGTTCAAAACTGCCTGTTGTCGCAAGGCCCATTGTGGCTTCTTTGGGGATTGTTTTCATAGACCGGGTTGTTTATTTCTCTCGAAGAATGTGGCAACACTGGCAGTGAGCTAGTCGCTACCTGATGTAAGTCACACGTTAAGGGGGAGGAAGGGGGATGTAATCCATCATGAGTCACCAGTGGATTCCTCCCGACAGTAATGCCAAGGAAAAACAACATCAAGAAGCACAGAGGCCTTTTCCCCGCGGCACGCCACGCACGCAGCAGTGCCATCTACAGTCAGGAAGGGAGAGCAGCGCGTGCATGTGTGCCTGTGTGCATACAATGCATTTGTGTGTGCGTGTAGTACCGTCACATTTTCAGGAATAGATGTTGTGACGAACCATTTTCTCATACTTGTGAGAAAAATGTTTTGTTTTGTTGTATGGTTGAAAATATTGACGTTTGGAATCATGGTCTAGGTTAGACATTTGTGACTGTTTGTGACCGGTGCTAAGTCTTTGGCAAATGTCATATAAAGCAAGGAATCATAGCTTCTAATTGACATTGGTTGTTCATTTTGGCTCACCAGTTTTGGAGATATGGCTTAGAGAGTATTACCGTATGTCTTGCAGAAACAGGCTGTAAAGGTTCAGTTCTGTGGACTCTAACATCACATCTAGCTGCTCGTTTAGGCATATATTTCATCTTTACATGTCAAATTCAGTAAGTAAGTGGTTAGGTTTAGGTATTTGATATTAGGCTGCATTTGTCAGTGGTGTGCGATAGGGAAAAAAAGTGCCGTTGTGATGTACAAGGCCGCAATGTGAATTCTAAGCTTTTAGATTGTTTTGGCTTTAGGCTCATCATACGTTTAAAAATGGAAACACGTTGCGAGAATTGCGTGAATTCACCGAAGCGTTGATGTCTCCACGAGCATAGTAATACAAGCAATTGTGTATATTGATCTAAAAAGCTTTTCAGCGTGCATCGCAGTCACACACCAATGGTGGAGGAAACCATGCAAGGTGCCAACAACCAGCTGCTCATCGGGAGCTCAAGGAGACCGTGTGTGTGTGTGTGTGTGTGTGTGTGTGTGTGTGTGTGTGTGTGTGTGTGTGTGTGTGTGATGCATGTTGGTCTGAGCGTACACACACACATACACACACACACACTGCTCTCCTCCCGCATCTTTGGCGCAACGCTGGGGCTGCCGGACCGCAAATCTAACCCACCGTCGGTCACAATCAGATTTTCTGTCACGCCACTTTGGACGAGTAATTCAAAATGTCGACGTGGAACAGAGACTGTGTGTGTGTGTGTGTGTGTGTGTGTGTGTGTGTGTGTGTGTGTGTGTGTGTGTGTGTGTGTGTGTGTGTGTGTGTGTGTGTGTGTGTGTGTGTGTGTGTGTGTGTGCGTGCGTGCGTGCGCGCGCACATGTGTGTGTGTGTGTGTGTGTGGGGGGGGGGGTGCGTGTGTGTGTGTGTGTGTGTGTGTGTGTGTGTGTGTGTGTGTGTGTGTGTGCAGTGTGCACGCATCTTCTCTTTAGCACACACGCCCTTTTGTTTGCCAAAATTAAGACTCTCATGTGGGTCAGTTTTTGATTCATTCGTAACTCTCTCTTTCTCTCTCTCTGTCTCTCTCTCTCTGTCTCTCTCTCTCTCTGTCTCTCTCTCTCTCTGTCTCTCTCCCTCTCTCTCTCTCTCCCCACCTATCAGAGGGGTGGGCGTTCTCCCCTGTGCTCGCTGGCGGCCGGGGTGGGCAGCGCCCGTGACATTGTGCCTTGTGCGCTCTGCACCCCCTCATCCTCTCGGCCAGCTCCGGGGGGACAGAGATTTATACCGCCTATTCCTCACCGTTCCGGCCCAGCGGTCCATTCAGCGCCGCGCTGCTTGTCACATGATGTGTCTCACGCCGTTGGACATGTAGGGGCGGGGGTGGGGGTGGGCAAGGAAGCCAAGACATACACCTTGCTTTTGTTATTTTGTTATTTTTCCTTTTGGGTGGCTCGGGTGGGAGACATTCGGCATAGCACTACACAGTTCTAAACTGTGTACTTCTGGAAGGATCCAAGGGGTCCTCATGGTAATGTAGTTAACTCATTGTCTGCCAATCGATGGGATTGCTCATCATTCTCTGATTTCTCCAAGGCTCACGTTGCCAATGATGATTGAAATCCTCGTCATTATGCGTTTTCAGTAGTTTATGATAGAGGGCCCTATACTATACTGTGAATGATCCTAGGATCAATGATAATGCTATAAGATTTATATAAATCCAGTCTCTGCTTTCTGGTGTTTTGTTTTTAGGGCAAAAGCAAGTTACATTCAAGTAGCGGGTACTTGAATGTAGCTTGCTTTTGCCCTAAAAACAAAACTATTTGTTTTTACTATTTGACTATTGAATGGATTATCACAATGGAACAGGTTTTTCTTCCTGAATCTACACAAATAATAGGACTTTCAACATAAGTGACATGCGATATTGTGACATGAATTGATTTTTCTTTCAAAGGTTAGGTTCAATGAGTTCACCAATTAAAAGTTGCCTTCTGTATATTGTAAGACCTACAGTATATTTGAACACAGGTTCCTTTTTCCATTCCCTGAGAAGTGACCATTTTGGGACAATGTTGCCCAACAACAGCGACAATATCAATATCAATATTTATATTACATTATACAGCACATTTACAACAACCCGGGCTGACCATTTTGCTGCACACGGTTAAATCAAAACAAACGAAACATCAACACAGAACACGATATGGGAAGTTAAACAAATTAGATGAGCTCAAGTGAAATTAATAGCCAGGGACAAACAGATGGGTTTTAAATAGGGATTTAAACGGCCCAATTGACTCATGGGCAGATCTGATGGGGATAATATTGTGAAACGATGGACTTGATTCAACTGATTTATTATAATGCTCTGAATAATAAGGTAATGATTAGGCGAGAGGGTTCCATCTTGCCTGAGTGCTGCAGTGTAGCCGTTTTCCCAAGCTCATTGTGATGCTTGATTCCCACCAGTATTTGTTATAAAACATAGGGGTACAGTGTCACAGTCGCAGTGCTGTCGCCTCACCGCTAGAAGGTCCTGGGTTCGATTCCCACTAGGGATGCTGTGGGTGCTGGTGGCGTGTCTCCTCCTCCGTGTCATCACTGCCTTTGTGCCTTTGTGTGGAGTTTGCATGGCCTGTCCCCGACTAAGGATTTCTATAGTCGAAATTAATATGAATAAATGTGCCGTTAGTCGACTGCCAGTCGAATGGAAAAAAATGGGTTACACAATTCACACACAAAACATCATACAAATACTCAATAGTAGCAAAAATAAAAAGTGTCGTAAGCTTGTACATAAAACTATTTTCCACTGTTATTTTAAATGGGTTGTGGGCATACAAGGTTTCCCACCTGACTGGAACCAAATTACCGGGCACCACTTCCTTTTTACAACGCGTTCTGTTGACCTTTGCTGCCGAGCGAGGCCGAATCAATTCAGCACCGTTCTGTGTGGGGGTGAGAAAAAAAGAAAAACAGCGTTGTCATGTCTGCTTATTATATTCGACTTTGGGCTTGTTATGCTCTGTGAAGTTGCTTGTAAAGATTCGGTAGTTGTGGGGTACTTGTTGGGCCTTATTATAAAATATAGCTACTTATTTGGGGCTTGTTCCCTGACGTTGTTTAAACCAGTGGCTCTTAAATACTTTCATGTCAAGGCTGCCCTGAACGCCTTGTTGGTGGTGGCGGTATGTATGCCCCACGGTCCCCTTGACTGGAGGCAGGTGGGGGAAAAAGAGATGAATTTACAACAGGGGCGGATCTAGGCATGGGCATGGGGGGGGGGGGGGGGGGGGGGGGGGGGGCAATGCCCCCCTAAATGACCTGACTGCCCCACCAAACATGATGGCATGCAAACGACCCAAATTTCAAATGTATTTCAAATTAAACTGCTTATAATTAAAATGATTTGACACCCTACTAATGCTATACTAACTACAATTTTGGCACCACTAAACCAACAGCATTTCACCATTGAAAACAGAAAATCAGACTTTTAGCTTTATGTATGCTGCGTGTCTGTTGCAACTTCAACAACAACTGATGTTATTATTGATGCTTTACTTGACTAATAAAAATCCTGTTACTGAAAATGGTATGGGTGCGGCTTCATCACCTGTGGCGCGATGAAGCCGGTGAATACGATTTCTCCTGCCCCTCCAACATGTTATCCCCCCCCCCCCAAAAAAAAAAAAGGGACATGTTACATCCGCCTCTGATTTACAACGATTCATCCTCAGAGGGTTGGTATGTTGGGCTATAATGTGGATCATGGGGGGATTGTATGATTTGCGTCAGGATAAGTGGGGGTCTCGCTTCTGAGGCAGAGGGTCTGTGTTCTGTTGCATCAGCAGCAGAGCAGAAGGGAAGGAGGAGGTGGTGGTGGTGGTGGTGTGGTTGGATGAAAGAGGCGTCTCGGGGGGGCTGTGGTAAGACACTTTGACGGCTCTCCTGCCGCGCCATGACATGGAGGCCAGGAGAACGCCACTCTCCCTTCGCTACGGCTCCATGTACTTAAAGGGGAATTCCACCCATTTTCAACGTTTTACTATGTCATTATTCCTTAGAGATGTTGTGTGGACACAATAAAAAGCCCCCTCATGCTGTGTTTCTAGAAATGGAGGTGTGAAATAAATCATTGACATGGTGAAACACAACACGATGACATCGTCAAGTTATGTTTCACCACGTTAATGATTTTTTTTTTCTTTTAGGACCTACTCTTTTAGGACCTATTCTGACTTTCTGAGAGTGTACAAATGAACCCTAATGGGTCCATTTGGTTCCATTTGGCAAGCCCTGCATCCGATCGCAGGGCTTGCCGAGCGCCCATAGTGTGTGTGTGTGTGTGCGTCGCCACATCGCACATCCAGAGATTTCGTCTTCTATTTTGGAATTTGGTGCATTTCACTGGCACATATTAATGCTCTACTGTCACTGGTGGGGCGGGTATTGCGTTAAGTGTGTGTCTGTGTGAAGTGAGTGGTGCTTATCATACATCATCATACAGCATCTCTCAAGTTGCGTCCTCACTTTTGTCTTCAATTTTCACTCTTCGTCCGTCTGTTCATTTTCAATTAATTTGATGTTTTTGTGCGACAAAGTTGTGTTCGCACACACCGAAAGATGAATATAGGAGGGGCCGTAGTGCGCAGCAAAATTTCCGCCACTGTTCCATTCTTCCCTCTCTCCTCATATCCCCCAAAACCGCTCTATGCATCACAAGCCAAGTCAGTTTGCATAAGAACATTAGCAGTTTCACAGCTGGGGATTTGGCCCTTTTTCCCCACCAATTCTATTAGAGTGATGATTCTAAAGGCAGACAACGTCAGTTTTTTTCCCCTCCCTTTCCACCTTCCTATCCTCCTGGTGCTGCATCTGAGAGCCAAACAGATGTCAGGCTTTTTCTCTCTTTTTTTTTTAAATATCAAAGCTGTCGACTTTGCCGGAGTCACTCCTTCACGCCATTTTTAATGCTCTTTGCTACACAGAGGGGCCGTACCTGATGGCTTCTCTCCGTGATCGAGTTAGCCCAACGCGGCTTTGCACAAACCGTGGCTCGCCACCAAAGGCGCTTCGGCTGCACGCTGTATAGGAAACCTGGAAGGTGCAGGCGAGGAGGAGAAGCGTCTCAGAGGGGATTGGCCTGTGCTCATACATATGCACTGAGACAGAGAGAGAGAGAGAGAGAGAGAGAGAGAGAGAGAGAGAGGGATAATGATGTAACATATCGCTGCCGCCGGGCAGAAACCTCTTATCTCCGACCCGCTTGTGTTATTTGTTTTCATAAATGAACGCTCCCGACTTGATCAGACATCAGCGTCACACGATGGTATCAAAAGTAGCTGTGGACCTCCCGCTTTTGATATTGTTATATTTTTGAATCATGAAAAGTAACAGTTCTGGAGATATGAGGTCGGGGGGGGGGCTGTGATCAAATGTCACAACAGAGGCTCACTGGTTAAATATACATAAAACCTGCAGACTGAGCTGAAAATAGGGGAAAATAGCTGTTCTGTGAGACATTTTTTGTGTCTAAAGAACAAAAAAATGAACTGATGAAAATGTTGTACATACAAGGTGTCTATCCGACGATGATGATATTTAGCTGGTTCTTTTACAATCCATTTAGAATATATTCGCCGTAGACAGGAACGGAGACAGTTCATTACAATTTACAATCCAGGCATTTTGCAGACACTCAATCCAGAGAGCGAGTTCCCAGGTAAACACAAGGTAATACATCAAATGCATAGAAATAGTCGTTTAGATCATAGGTAAACCAAGAAGCTATCATCATCAGTCTAAACAGCAGACACAGAGGCATTGTTAGCGAAAGCCCTCTAGCCTCAGCATCCAAAGCAACGGGACGCAGATTTGCACCGATGATGAATGGCGCTGTACTGTAAACTGTACTCGAACAGTATTCACTCACAACCATATTTCTGATGGGAGCACAGCATTGGCAGGGCAATTTAACAGCCGGGTCCGGAGAGAGATGCCTGTATCTGATTGTTTTGCTTTCACCGGAGGTCTGAACTTGGGTTTTGATGCCAGCTATCAATAAGTAAATGGGAGAAGAAGTGGGCTGTGGAATGAGAGGGTGGGAGGAGGCATTGATCTCTCAATACAAACGGCCTAATAAGTCCTTTCATTATATGCCTTTCTTTTGCTTTGAAGACGTTGCGCGAGATGAAAGGCGCTCCTGTGCGTATTCGGGATATACTGTATATGCGCACAATTGAGATGTTCTTTGCTCAATCAACCAATAATAAAAAATAATCATGCTTTAGAAGCTGCAATGAAAAGGATGATGTATAGACGCGGACGCCTCGAAGCCAACGACCCGCAGGTTTGGCCCATGTGCGTGAGCGGATTGCCTCGTGCGTGCAGTGCACTCTTCCTTCATTGATGTTTTGTCCTCCCACGCATGTGTGATTCTGAGCCGCGGATGTTTCATCTTGCAAAGTTCATTCACGCCCCACAAAACATCGGTGAGAGTCCTTAATTAGGCACTGTATGGAGTACCGTGTACTGTCGTATGATTGGAAAATCAGTCGGATTGAAAAAGGAGTATGAGTTTGTTTTGCTGCTTCTTTCCCTCTCACCTACTGTATAGAATCACATATGATAATTAGGCCTGTGAATCTTTGGGAGTCCCACGATTCGATTCAGAATCGATTTTCTGGGTCACAATTCGATTCAAAAACGATTTTTCGATTTTTTCGATTCTCGATTCAAAAAGATTTTTTTTTTTTTTTTTTTACAAAATGGTTCAATGGGATTTCAGCATGATCTAACTCCCCCTGTTGTATCATGTTTTCTGTAAGCATGTTTTACAGAAACATTCTTCTTCATTTGGTACTTTTATTTACAGTTTGGTATAAAAAAAATACAAGTCATGGTTTGTTGTTCTCAGCATCTTGTTTCTCCAATTGGTCTAAGCATATTGACACTATAGCTTGCAATTAAACAAAAGCCACCTGATTATCATTTGAATATCTGAGTATATCTAACTATTTGAATATTTGACTCGAATCGATTTTTTTTGCAGGCCTAATGATAATGCTTTATTATCATCAAAAGCCCTTGTTTTTCAACCCTTTTCAGCCTGCAATCCCCCCAAATAATCATATTCTAACTGGGAACCAAGTCCACCCTGATAAGGACTAGTAGGATTTGTGACGTTTTCTTGGTTCTGAAGATGAATATACACGACTGTGCTCCTCCTGTCTACATGTCGAAGTGTCCTTAGGCAAGATGCTGTACCCCAAATTGCTCCCAATGTGCCGGTTGTGCCATTGCATGGTTTCGGCTGCAATCGGTGTGAGAATTGGTGAATGTAATTCAGTGTGTAAATTGCCCTGGATAAAGGTGTTATATAAATGCACCATTTATATATAGGGTCTGCAATGATCATATTAGTCTGTCACACGACAGTACTAAAGGTAGCAGATGCACAAGCTGAGCTTATAGATCTGCTACTTTTGCTTTTTTTGGGCACCCGTCACACCCACCATTATTATTTTAAACCCGAGAGTCCATTGGGGCACATTCCATTGAAGCAGTGGGGGCGCAACTCATCCATGAAAGTCATCTCACTCAAATCTAAACTGCGTGTGATGTAGACATGAAAGTGAACTGTGGATGCTGATGCTGGGTCTTTTCATATGCAACAACGTGCCCACGTGTTTGTTCAACCTCGCTTGCACAGAAATACTTAATACTGTTTTGTCGCAGAGGTGGAAGATTAAGAGATTACCCATATACTGTAAAGGGATTATAATGATCTGATTATAAACAGGAGTAATGTGTTATTTATCACAAAATTACAACAACAAAAATGCAGTAATCAGATTAGAAAGGAAATAGGTTATTGTTGGATTTTAACGCAGAGACCTTTTATATTGGGGAAACAAACATCATGTTTGGAAGAACTTTATTCATGCATGTCCTTTATGTCCTTTATGCATGTCCAAAACTTTTTCAGATCCAGATTCAAAAGCAGCTGATCTGCACATTGCAGAAAAACCATTTCACCACGTTTCTAGCTTGCGTTGGATCTGCTACTTCTGGCACTGTTTTGACGCTGCATTATGATCAAGTAAGGCGTTAATTTAATGAAAAAACACAAGACGTTATAATATTTAGAGAAGAGGTCCCCAGTCTGAATTGGATTCCGTCGGAACAGCGTAATTTTACATTTCTGTGAGAATCTTGATGGCTTCATCACCTCGTCATCATCAACATATACCAGCCTCTGCGGCTCCTGATGTGTGACTGATTCTGCTCTGTTTTTTATATCCTTTTGTGTAGCTAAAATTGATCGCTCACGTCCTGTGCATGTGCGTCTCCCTCTGCGATCGTCTTCTGCAATTGTTTGTCATCCACGCTGATGTCGATTGGCCTTCAGGCCACCAGTTGTTTATGGTTTATACTGTACTGTCCCCTTTTCTTTGTGACTCTCTGAGTGTCCCTCTCTCATTGTCTCATCAGCAGACTCTCCACAAGCATCTGTTTTTTATTTATCTTTTCCAGGAATTCCTGTTCTCTAGAACATTTCTTTCTCCAACAAGCTCACAAAGCGAAGCATGCATCCCGCCACGCAGGGCCAGACTAACAATGGAATGTAGTGGTGCATATAAGCACCAAGCCCACAGCCTACAGAGTTATGTGTGCTAGACTATTCAACTAGGTACAGCCGTTGCTTCTGCTGGAAACCATGTCCGTAGGTCACTGTCGATTCAATGTAGTGCAACGCAGGAACAAAATAGTATTTTTGGCGAGGATTTACTACAACATTTTACTATGTCATTAACATACCATAGAGATGTTGGGTGGACATGATTAAAAAGTAGCCCCATTCTGTGTTTCTGGAGGTCTGAAAAAAATCATCAACATGGTGAAACACAACTTTATGACATCATCATTGTGTTTCACCATGTTAATGATTTTTCTTTTATGACTTTTTTTTCTGAGAGTGTACAAATGGAACCAAATGGGACCTGTTAGGGTTCATTTGATTGCATTTGTATGAGCTCAGAACACTTGTAGGAGGACACTCCAAAATAGCAGAACCAGACCTAGAAAGAAAGAGTGGCATTGAGGGTACAGAGAACAGCTCGGTCACACAGTTCACTAGATCAAGCCTATAGACTCCAATGCATTCCGTACTTTCAGGTTGTCCCTTTTTGTTGTCCCCATTTGCTGGAACTAAGTGTATGTAGAGGAGATGCCATTTTGATCTGTCCATGGGAGTGAGTGGATATGACATAACTCTGTCTACACTCTAATGCTCTGAGCAAAACCGATCAGGGAGCAGAGGAGATCATGCTGGTGGTGGCCACGTGCGCGCGGTGCTTCATTCACTGGGAGTGCGAATGCATAAACTGTTCTCGATTTCGTTACGTACATGCCTCTGTGCGAAGTGCTTGTGGATGTGCTCTCTAACGTACGTGGCAGGCCTGCCCCATGCTTGCATACTGGGCCGTGGTTAGTTCTAGCCTTGTTCCAAACCAAATCTGGTTGTTTCCTTACTACCGCAGAGGGACGAAATCTTCCACAATCACGTAATGCGAGGAATAACCTACCTTGGGCTTACAGTGGAAAAAAATGACCCCCCTGTTTATGGGTACAAAACGGGAGCAAGACGTTTCTAGTTCTCTAAACTAAACAGTCACACTGCATTGTTCCTTCTAGATAGTAAGATCACACTGAGTGAACATAAATTCTGTTTCCCGTTTACTCCTTCACAATAAGAGAGTTAAAAAAAACGTGTTCTTTTATACCAAATAAAGTGCATTAAATACACAAGCATTCAGAAAAATGTCTTTCGAGTAACTTCTCCATTCCAACTATAATTACTATAATTCTCTTTTTAACTGTTACTGTAAATAGTGCAATTCGTTTTAGAATGTTTTTAACAACATTTCAACGAACTTCCTTTTTAACTCAACTTCAAAATAAAATAATCAAAATATGTTTTTTTTTCCTCACATCTGGCCACACAAGGTTAGACCACAGTCTCTCAGATAACATTAGCACCTTCTGCCTGCTTTGCCTCTCTTTGGAAATGGTTGACCGAGGGCACTTGGGTTTGTTGTAAGTATTCACTAGGTGGTAAAATATAACTGCCCACCACAGTTTCGCCGTGCCGTTCTCAGTTTTGCCAAGCGAAAACACAAGCATTCACAGTGAGGGGAAGGTGGGGGCGGTCGAAGGTGATTATTGTCACAGCGTGTTCTCCTGACTGCCTGTCAGCAGGGAGTGTAGGACTGAGTCCTCCCAGTGGATCCTTCCTTCCACCAACAGCCACAAACACACACATGTGTGCCGTGTGGGGGATGAATCAATTGTCATAACGACAAAATTGGGAAGAAAAATGTGATAAAAATCACTAAAAAACAGAAGAAGAAATAAATCACTTCCAACGTGAAACCCCCTGCGGAATTCATCGATATCTGTGGATAGTTTCCTGTTCTCACTGGCTTGTCTGCTCCTTTGTCTTGAAGTTTATATTAATCTTCCCTTCCTGTGAGGACAGATTTTTTTTTTTTTTTTTTACTTCAATCAAACATAGTTCTCTGTTGTTTTGGAAACCTCATAACTTATTTTTCAGCATTGAAAATCAAATTTGTTTCTTGTGACAAGACAACGTTTCGGCTAGGATGATGAAGTAGTGTGAAAAAAAAAAAGTTATGGTGATAAGAGGTTTCTGCCGGACAACAAGGATATAAATCGGGCATAAATGTGTCACGTTGGTTGTTTCTCCCAGAGGCTTTGCGCTCTCCTCCAGACATCCTTGTGTGAGTTTGGCAGACAATCCCATCCGCCTCAGGAGAGACCTGGATGATCCTGCTATAGGTGATATATGTACTGTACAGGGACCTTAAGAAGAACACTCAAAAATAGCGTTGTTGCAGAAGAGAAACCTCTTATGTCCGCCCTGCCTGATCGTATTACCCTGCTGGATCGTACCACAGCGTCACCGTTTTGGACATATGAGGTTTCCACCCAACAGAGACGATCAATGTGTCTTCGCAGGAAGTGAGTGAGCAAAAGAACCTGCGTGTGTGTTGGAATGGATACAACCTGGTTGTTAGACACGTGCTGCCTCTTGGTTAATAGTTTTCATGCAATCTAAAATAGTAAACAAATAGCTTGGTCTAGATTTCATATGAAATCAGAGAACCATACAGTAGCTATAATTTTACATTTGGGTTATGCAGTTTGACTCACCAGTTTTGTAGATGAGATGGCTGATTTGATGTCCTACATACTGTATATACCGGTACACTATAATAAAAGGAGCTGAAGAATAGGGCTGCTTCTTTGTTCTTTTTACATATCCCAGATGAGTGTCCATATACAGTAGATACAGTAGGAGCTCATTGGTGATACAGGGAGGTACAGGAACAAAACATTAAAAGCGCAAATAATATACATTACTAAAATGTTACTTGATATCATTATTGTATACAGGTATGTCTCAAGATTATTTCTAATGGTTTGAGCCTCAATCACCACTCAGATAGAACCAGTCTTTTCGTTCTAGACCTTGGAAGCAATTTAGCTGCAGTACCACAACGACCTGACGTGGTGGGGGCGCTGATATGCAGCCTATTTAATATTTGAGTCATAATACCAAGGCTAAATAAAACCAGGCTTGTTTCCATTCGGTGCCAGCTTGGAAAATCACCAATGTTGACCGTTGTAAAGAAAGTGGACATGCAAATTTGGAACTGAAGAAGAGCAGGAATTGTGATTGATGATAATTATGAGACCAGAATCCAACAAGCTGTTTCTGAGACCAATTTCCATTAAAACTACTGATTGTTCAAACTTAGTTATTTGTGGGGATAGAAAACACACACATGGGAGCACCAAAAAGTAAAAAAAAAAGTTGAATTGCATGTTATTTCGCCTTTAATACTTAATACTTAATTCAGTAAAGGTACAAACTGCAGAGAAATACTCTATGTTCTATTTTATCTACACCGTGTTGCGCTCAATGGCCAACACATACTTTTCATGACCGAAAGCAAGGAAATAGTAATAGTTTGTTGTTTCCATTGGATCAAAGTATTCATGAAGTTGCAGTGTAGTAAGTGGGATGATCAACACCTCGTTGTTGTGTTTAATCAACTGCCGCCATGTCATATCATTATCCCTGTCATGATCAGTATTTGGGACCCATTCATTAACCGTGCCATCCCTCTGTTACTGTCCGCAGACCCCCCGACGGTGGAGCCGGTGTCCATGGAGATGCGCCAGGGCCTGGGCCGTCCCGTGGTGATGACGTGCCGGGTGCTGCGCGCTCACCCGTCGCGGGTGCTCCGCTTCGAGTGGCTGCTGTCCAACCGGCTGCTGCACGCCGGCGCCTTCGCCGACCAGCGGGACGAGACGGAGTACACCATCCGCAGCCTGAGCCGCGACGGCTGGGGCGAGTACACCTGCAACGTCATCAACGAGGCCGGGGCGGGGAAGTGCACCTTCCAGGTCACAGGTAAGAAGCAGGTGGAGGAGGAGTATGAGGATCTGTGTTTCTTTTGGCTGGGCTCTCAGGGTTCACTTTTAAATTGCAAAAGTGCTTGGATTAGAGATCGGCGGATGGTGGATTTACCCGCAGATGCCGCAGATCATTTGCGGTTTAGGATGGATTAGGATCAAAGGAATATATAATGAATTACTATCGGATGCTGTGTGGATGAAATATTGCTGGAGATAAACGAATGGAATCTGCCTATAGGCTTATTTTAGCTTTTAAAACTGGAAAATGAATGACCATTTATCTGTGTGCTTATTGCTTTTAAAACCCGCAGAATGTCAACGTCTCGGCGTGCGTTGTATAATTACTGTTATTATCCCTCAGGCACAATAGACGCCTATGTTGGCAGATGGACCCACAGTCACAGCAACAGGGCGGTCAGCTGCTAGGCTGACAATAGCAGGCAGCTGACAGTATTAACTAGCTAAAACAGAAGGGTGGAATATAAGTTTGGCGTGGGACTCGGGGCTGCTTGCATGGGAGTGAAAAATGGAAATGTCACTGCGTTTGTTGCGATGTGAGAACCAGTCATTCAGGTTGTTGTTCTCACATCCGACGTGGTCGTTACGGGTTACTATGGAAACAGCCGTGGCTGCACTGTCAGGACTCGACTGGTGGGTAAAACAACTTCTAAATGGCTGATCTACGAGCTCACAACACGTCGCAGCAAGCTGGGGTCGCATGGTGAGCTTGTAGATTGGCTATACTATAGTATACAGTAAACACTTTGCTTCCCTGTAGCGGATTGCAAATTATAAATTAAGATTAATTTGTTAATGCGGTCCAGAGCTTGACACTAACACTTGCCCGCTTGCCCGGGGCAAGTAAAAAAAACTGGTGGGGCAAGTGAAGATTGCTAGCTGGTTGCCCGATCGGGCAAGTGTGCAACTTAGTGCGCTATAACACAACACAAGATAAATTTGTCTTGAAGGCAGTCATTGCACTCTGCCTCTGTGTCTTTCACTGCTTTCTAGCTATCCACAATTCCAGGCTTGATTTGGGAAACAAAACAGGCAATTTAACTTTCACATCAAAATGACCTAATCTTCTACATTCTCTAGTTGTGTAGACCTGGGGCTAATTAAGATGATGAATTTTAACTCTTGAGAGCCTAAAAATGAAACCAAATGGACCCGCAAGGGTCCATTTGGTTTCATTTTTACGTTCTCAAGAGTTACATCTGCAAAATTTACAATATATTTTAGGGGGCAAGTGACCATGAGCTGAGGGCAAGTAGAACCTGACTGCAGAGACTCTGTCCGTGGTACTGAAATGAGCTTTCTGTTATGGTAGCTGGAGTGACTCTGTCCGTGGTGCTGAAATGAGCTTTCTGTTATGGTAGCTGGAGTGACTCTGTCCGTGGTGCTG
The DNA here is from genome assembly GCA_039105355.1 of Benthosema pterotum. NCBI lineage: Eukaryota > Metazoa > Chordata > Actinopteri > Myctophiformes > Myctophidae > Benthosema > Benthosema pterotum. Next base: position 24,663,858 of record CM076983.1, on the reverse strand, counting down.
AAATGAGCTTTCTGTTATGGTAGCTGGTAGTGACTCTGTCCGTGGTGCTGAAATGAGCTTTCTGTTATGGTAGCTGTAGTGACTCTGTCCGTGGTGCTGAAATGAACTTTCTGTTATGGTAGCTGTAGTGACTCTGTCCGTGGTGCTGAAATGAGCTTTCTGTTATGGTAGCTGTAGTGACTCTGTCCGTGGTGCTGAAATGTATATTTACTTGCCCCCTATATATTTTAGGGGGCAAGTGACCATGAGCTGAGGGCAAGTAGAACCTGACTTGCACTTGCCCGATGGGCAAGTGCCTCCGAGACCTTAATGTCAACCCCTGCGGTCGGATGGCGGGCGGGTCATTGATACACTGATCTCTTGCTTGTATCCGGACCACTAGTGGATATCACCAGAAACACACAAAGAGGAATGCAATTGATGGAAGTTTGTAGCGTATGCATAGTACATTTCAACAAGGCAATTCAAAGTGCTCCACAGTTCGCAGAAAATAGTAAGATCAAAAGAAATGCACGATGAAACGGCATTTGTTTAAAACAGTTAATAACTTTTTTAAGATAATACAAAGTGAGAAAGGGCTCAAATAAGTGCAGAACAGGAAATGGATTTAAAAAGCTCATTAAAAGGCATCAGCGCATGAGAAAAAGGGAAAAGGGGTCTTCATCTTTGAGTTAAAAGCACTGAGAGTTCTACTGTATCAGGGCTGCAGTTTTCTCAGAGTTTGTTCCAGATATCTGAGCGCATAAAAGACTGAATGTTTAGTTTTTACTCTGGGGACAGAAAGTAGACCTGTACCAGACAACCTGCGCATTAGCGGCATACAAATGCAAGAAGTGGAAGCAAAAGTGTATATATATATATATATATATATATATATATATATATATATATATATATATATATATATATATATATATATATATATATAAAGAAATAATAGGCTTCAAAATGAATAAGTCTAACTTTGAAATACATGGCAAACTAATTGTTTGACTTTGTTAAAGGGCAGAGAAGACTTTGCTAGAGGTTTGGGGATGTGCCATGATGTAACTCCAAAGGTGAACAAGAAATCTAAGAGAATCTAAATTCTAAATATGCTCCTTGTCGACTTACAAGGGACGATGCAACAGCTCTCGTTTAGCACGTAAACGGACACAGACGAGGCTAATTCAGACAATAACGTAGACCTTCACAAAACCCACACTGGATCGACAGGTCTGGACTGTTGAATAGTACACCTAAGAATTTTCTACTGTGCTGCCTTTGTGTTACGCTTTGTTATCAAGTCGTCACATCCAGTTTATCGCAACATTTGCATGCCCATGAGCAGACTCCCGTTGACCTGGACTGTTTAGACGGAGCATTTGTAAAGACGCATAGTCAACAGTCTGCTAATGACATCTAGTAGACTCTTTCCTGTTGTGCCGTGAGGCTCCATGTCTCCATATACAGTAGCATTACTGACTCCACTGTAGCGACCAGCTCTTCATCTTGTCTCCCACGTCTGATTCCAACCCTCTCCTCATCCCATCCCAAGACATTCCAGGCATGCTTTGCCCTCCAGACTTTTTAGGTCCTGTTCCGTTTGACGCCCCGACAGCAATGACATGCAATTCCTACATTCCTAATAGAATAAAAAAGAAAAAAGATGGGTAACTCCTGCCCGCGCCGGTCGCCGAGGCCCCGTGTCGCCCCCCGTTCCGTTGCCGCACGTCTTGTTTGTCTAACAATCTGTTCTACACTTTCGCAGCCGCAGCAATTGGCCTTTTCAGACTGACATGTTTTCCTGCTGATGGTTAAATGGGCTCCGTGGTATAATGAAAGTGTCACTTATAGTTCCGTGACGCGTTGCTGCGCGCCTGTCTGTCTGTCTCTCTGTCTGTCTGCTCGTGCGTGTGAACTCTGACGAGGGAAATGCAACGCAGCGGGGGGTTGGTTATCAAGGTGAGGAGGAGGAGGAGGAGGAGGAGACATCGGCAAACAAGATCTGTGTCTGTCATCATCAGCAAACATAACAGATCTGTGTCTGTCATCATCAGCGAACACAATGGGGCTCGGAGATGTCAAATGACAGCCGAGGCGGGGAGGAACACGCTGTCCTGTTGAATAATGAATTAGTTGGTCCACCTGGGCTGTTTATGCTTTGTTTTGTCGTTCCTTTGTTTGGTGTTTTCGCTCCATTTTGAGCCTTGCATAAAGCTCCTATAGCCTACAGTAAAATATTTTTATTTTTATCAGAATTACAGCCATTTTTTTACAAAGATCAAATAGCGACAGTTTTCAAAATAGTACAAAAAGGTTTAGAAATAAGGGCCTTAGCACTTATTGAAATAGTGCCCATATGGTAACGTTGGTACAGCATCACCCGTTATTATGCCAAGACCGTCATCTGAACTTGGAGGTGTGTGTGGTCATGTGAGGTAGCCTGACGTCAGTCTGAATTGTCATTTTGTTTCACGTCATTATTCAGACTGAAGTCCCTCTCTCCCACAGCAGTTTCTGGGATGGGCGTTATCAAAGCAGCAGTCTTAATGGTGATGGGTTTGACGTTGTGAACGAAGTGAGTGACAGGGCTGTTGGCCAATCAGGTGCTGGGATTGGATTTCCAACCGGCACAAATGGCACCAAAGGCAGGGAAGCCAGTTCTTGAATCACAGGGAAAAATAAGCTAGTATTTTTTAAGGTGCTGATTCAGGGATGAGCCAGGCTACACGTGAGGTGACATTTTAACCAATCACAGTACAGCTGTCTGTAGCAGGTTCATAATGAGCCAATAGAGTGGAGGTGAGGTGAAGGTAGACTCAAATCTGTTTACAAACACAGTTTGTACACACTAAAGTTGCCTATAATACTTTTAACAGGTGACGGGGGCATGAATGATGCAGGAATGCCTCTTCTCCAATGCTAAATGCCCAAATACTGGCTCTCCACATCTAAGTGTCCTCCACGTTATACTCTGTGTGAGAGCATCTTGAAGTCAGACACAAAGATTGAGAGAGTGGGATTACTATTAGGGTCATGCTTCATTCCCGGTAGATCTCTGTTACGGCCCCATATATGTCTAGGGGTTTATTGGACCGAACATAAGGGTAGACGGACACCAAGAGTATAAATCCAAATATTTATTTTATATTCTATATAATAATAAATATTATGAGGCATTTATATTTTATATTAATCCAATAGGCTCGATATATATTTACAATGAATGGGGTTTTAGATTAACAGAAAACAAAAGACAATAAAGGAGACTAACAAACAAAGAGAACAAAAGGCTAAACAAAACACTGGTATGCTATCAAACAATCACTAGTCGTGCAGCGGGTCGGGGGAAGGACTGAACGCCGTTCCCCACCTGCCACAGCCTGACAAGTCCTCTTTGTAGGGGCTGGCTGAGACCAACGGCCAATGGAGGACAGAGGAGTGATCAGGTCCACTATCCTCAGCCAGCCCCCGATGATGACTCAGGACCTGCAGCTGGGCGAGATGACAAGGAGAAACACCAATCAGACACCGGTATCTAGACAGGAGTTCACTACCACTAGCACCATGTATATGTGTATATATATACATAAAGAGATATCTATGATATTCTATATATATATAATACAAATATACATTCCATAACATTACCTCATATAGATATATAAATTATAGGTACCATATAAATACATATCTATATTACAATACCATACCTCATATAAATATATATACTAATATGTTCCTTACATAAACATATATATATTTATATTACTAATTACCACCAAATAAAATAAACAAAACAAAACACGAGACTCAGTCCCGTGACACCCTCACCCCTAAAAAGAGGTTATCACCCCCAGATAACCACTTCTTACAGGAAAGAGCAAACCTTACACCCTGGACAGGGCATCTGCCAAGATGTTATCCAACCCTTTTTTATGTCGGATCTCCACATTAAAGTCCTGGAGCAGGATAGACCACCGCATCAGTCTCTGGTTAGAATTCTGCATTTGCCTTAGGAATACAAGAGGGTTGTGGTCAGTAAACACAAGCACTGGTAAAGGACTGGAACCAACATACACCTCGAAATATTGCAAAGCCATCAATAACGTTAATGCTTCCTTCTCTACCGTACTGTAGTTGCACTGTGCAGGATTGAATTTCTTCGAGAAATAGCAAATGGGATGGTCCACCTCATCCTCGTCCTCCTGTAGGAGAGCAGCACCAGCTCCTCCCGCACTCGCATCCACCTCCAGCTTGAATGGCCTGGCAAAGTCCGGAGCTGCCAGGACAGGCGTACTGCAAAGGAGCGCTTTACAGGACTGGAATGCTTGGTCACAGGCAGGAGTCCACTTGTATGGTCGCTTCTCACTAGTTAAGGTTGTAAGGGGTGCAGTGACTGCAGCAAAATTCTTACAAAATCCCCGATAATAACCAGCCATACTAGAAACCGGCGGAGCTCACGCCTAGTTTTAGGTCTAGTATAGTCGAGCACTGCTTGTATTTTATCATTAACGGCCCGCACTTTACCCTGGCCCACTTCCTTGCCAAGGTAAACAACGGTTGCGCGGCCGAATTCACACTTTGATAAGTTTAAAGTCAAGTTAGCCTTTTTCAAGCGATCAAACACTTCTTTTAATGTCTTCAAATGAGATTCAAAAGAATTATTAAAAAGCACCAAATCGTCCAAATAAACAGAGCAGTTGTCCACGCCCCTGAGCACTTCATTCATCATTCTTTGAAATGTAGCGGGCGCATTCCTCAAGCCAAAAGGCATTACAGTATATTGGTACAGCCCGTCTGGTGTCACGAAAGCGCTTATTTCTGACGCACGGTCTGTCAACCCAATCTGCCAATACCCTTTGAGCATATCCAGTTTGGTCACAAATTTAGCCGAACCCACCCGATCTATTAGATCAACCATCCTAGGTAGGGGATAAGAATCCGCTTTAGTGACATTATTGACTTTACGGTAATCCGTGCAAAAGCGCATGGAACCGTCCTGTTTTGGCACTAAAATGCATGGGCTCGCCCACGCACTTTTACTCGGAACCGCCAGCCCGTTCTCTAACAGATAGTCAACTTCTTTCTTTAACAAAGCCCGTTTAGTGGGGTTCACACGATAAGCGTGCTGCTTAATCGGTGGATGTTGATCAGTCACCACTACGTCGTGAGAAAAAGCTGGGGTACGAGTTGGCGTGTCTGAAAACAGACTCAAGTTATCATTGATTACATCAATAATGTCCGCGCGCGATTCTGGCTCTAAATGCTTTAGATACCCATCCAAATCAGTCAAAATGTCGGAATTAGCCAAACGTGACCCAATAGTTTTAACGCGCAGCCCATCCATCTCGGGGGAATAGAGAGACGGTGCCGCGCGCGCAACAGAACACGCAACAACTGCTGGCGCTTCAGCCCCATCTGAACGCGTCAGATATGACTTAAGCATGTTTATGTGGCACACCCTTGATTTTTTCTTACGATCCGGAGTAAGAATGATGTAATCTGTGTCACTCAATTTTTTTTCCACAACATAAGGCCCACTAAATTTGGCACGAAAGGCGGAACCCTGCAGCGGCAGCAGTACCAAAACTTGGTCTCCAACTGCAAACTCGCGCTGTACAGCCTTTCTGTCAAATCTCTCTTTCATTTTCCCCTGAGCCTCACATAAGAACTTGGTCGCAAGCTCTCTGGTTTTGTGCAACCATTCTCGAAACGCCGCAACATAATCAAGCACATTAGTGACAGGCAAATTAGCCTTGGCCACTAAACCCTCTTTTAGTGCGCGCAACGGCCCCCGAACGGTATGCCCAAATACAAGCTCTGCAGGACTAAAGCCCAATGATTCCTGCACGCATTCCCGAATCGCGAGCATGAGAAAAGGCAAACCCTCGTCCCATGAACGTGCCGTTTCGTGACAAAATGTTTTCATCATGGACTTTAGGCAAGAATGAAAACGTTCGATCGCGCCATTACTTTCTGGATGAAATGGACTGGACCGGCGGTGTTCAATACCCAGCACAGACATAACCTGAGCAAATATGGTCGACATGAAGTTGGACCCACAATCACTTTGAATATAGCGACAAAAGCCAAAGGTAGAAAAAAAACTAGTAAGCGCTTTCACAATAGACTTCACTTTGATTGTGCGCAGTGGGAATGCCTCTGCATAGCGCGTTGCCACACACATGACAGTCAGAATGTATTGATTACCAGATTTAGTTTTTGGCAACGGTCCAACACAGTCGATCATAATATGCTCGAAAGGATCCCCCATCGCGGGGATAGGTTTGAGTGGCGCGGGTGGAATCATCTGGTTTGGCTTGCCCACCACCTGACACGCATGACAGGTACGACAATATTCCACCACAGATGACTTCAATCCGGGCCACCAAAAGTACTGTAGGATACGCTCGTACGTTTTCCGTACACCCAAGTGGCCAGCAATGTTATCGTGAGCCAAACTAAGCACCTGTGCTCGAAAACACTGGGGCACAACAATCTGACTCACAACATTCCACCCCAAGTCGCCAGCAGCGGCCGGGAACCATCTGCGCACCAGCATGCCGTCCTCCTGCCTGTACGCGCTGGGCACGGCCTGATCCTTATTATTAGCCGCTTCCCAACACGCAGCAAGCAAAGGATCGCGCAGCTGTGCGTCTGCAAATGTGTCCCTGTCGATGCTCAAATCAAAGTCGGCTTTCACGGGCAGAAAACGCTCTTTCACCTTTCTCCGCCGCCTGCGCACAGAACCACCCACTGCCGGTTCCTCGGCACCGAGGAAACTGTCACTCAACGTGACGTTCCCAAACTTTCTCGCTTGCGCTCGAGTCACCGCACAAGCTGGGAATACAGTGGAGGGCTCTGCGCACACCGACGCAGAAATAGGCTTTTCAACCACTTCGAGTGAGGGAAACACTTTTTTCCCTGCAATGTCGTTTCCTAAGATCAACGCCACGCCCTCGATCGGCAAACTCTCCCGCAAACCGATTTGCACAAAACCAGAAACCAAAGGAGAACGCAAATAGACCGAATGCAGTGGCGCCCGGGAGGAATTCATTTCAACCCCCAGCAACAATGCATCAGACCCACAAAACGTTTCCTCGGAGAAGGGCAGCACGCTCTGTAAAATGAGGGATTGGGAGGCGCCCGTGTCGCGTAAAATTGTGACAGGCACTTGTCCCTCCTCCCCATCTGACAGAGAAACTGATCCTTCCAACATGAATGGCTCAAAGCATGCCGTTGTATCATCCCGGCCCGCCGCCGCCGCGGTTGACTGGAGAGGACACAAAGGCACAGAACGCACAAAACCCACACCTTTAGGTTTTTTAGGACTCGCATGGCCCTCCTTCTGCGATTTTTGTGGTACTTTTGGACACCGTGAGACCAAGTGGCCCACCTCGTGGCAATAAAAACAAGCCCGCATGTCCTGCGCACCACCGGCGCCTGTTTGTGGACTATTATTAGGCTTTGCCACTTTGCCTTTTTGCGGCTTGTGTTTGTCAAGCCCACTCGACTCACGGTGACCAGAAGCCCCACTCGCCCTGTGTGTCAATTCAAACTCATCGGCTCTAATAGAAGCTTTAGCTACCGAATCAACTTTTTGTTCCTCCAGATAAATCACAATACGTTCTGGTATGCATGCTTTGAACTCTTCCATGAGAATAAGTTCCCTGAGCTGCTCGAAAGTATGAACACCGCTCGCCTTTAACCATTTATCAAACAGCATGGCCTTCTCACGACCAAACTCCACAAACGTTTGAGCACTAGACCTTTCAGCAAACCTAAACTGCTGCCTATAATAAGCAGGCACTTTAGCGTAACCCACCAAAATAGCCGCCTTTACTTTGTCATAATCCAGGCTATCCTCCACTGATAGTGCATTACAAACATCCTGCGCCCGCCCTGTTAATTTGCATTGAAGTAAAAGACTCCAAAACTCTTTTGGCCAATTAACTGCTCTTGCAATTCTCTCAAAGGCAAAAAAGTAATTGTCTAACTCACCTTCCTTAAACGCGGGGACCAGGGCTATCTGTCTGCTGACATCAAAGGATGGCGCTGCACCGCCACCCGTAGTAGGCATATTAGACACCTCATGACCATGACCGTGAACCTCGGGGCCCACATGCTGCTGCGGCGGCTGCTGTGTCTGCTGGGGGGCAGGACCGACGCTGTCATCGACCACCTCGGGGCGAGTCCTGGAGAGCTGGAGATGAGCGAGCTCTAGTTGCCTCTCCTGTTGTCTAAGCTTAACCTCCTCGCTCTTTAACCGAAACATTTCTATCTCACGTTGTAATTCGAGCTCTCGAACGCGGACCCCCCCTACCCCCACCTCGGATGAGGAATGTAAGGTCCCCCCAGCTTGTAAATCACCCAGAGTATGAGCCGCCACAGGCTCTCCGCCTCCTAAGCCCTCCATGCTCGCAGCTAGCTTGGTCACTTCCTCCTCTATTATAGTTTTCTCTTCTTTGTCACTGTCAGCCTCGGAATCTGAAGTCATTCTAATGACCCCACGCTTTGTCAGCTTCCTAACTATTGCCCTGAAAAGATTTGATCTTTTCTTTGCACCCCGCGGAAAAGGAACGTGATAGTTTTTAGCAATAGAGTACAATTGCCAGTAGTTACACTGTTCCAATTGCTCAAGCGTCAGGCTATTTTCAACACTATCAGTATTAGATGCCACAAAATTAGATGCCATAGATTAAATGCCATAAACGGTCTGCAAAGTCTAGCACTCAAACAAACAATAGCGAGCAATGCACCTACCCTCACAGCAGCGCAAAACCACCACCCGACCCACCAGGCCAAACTAGCAACAGAAAAACAAACGAATGAATTTAGCACTTCCCAGAACTAAATCAAAATCGAAATCAAAACAGCATACCAGATAACTGAAAACCTTTTAAACTGTTATTTGTTTGCGACCGGACGAGCGCCCAATTATGTTACGGCCCCATATATGTCTAGGGGTTTATTGGACCGAACATAAGGGTAGACGGACACCAAGAGTATAAATCCAAATATTTATTTTATATACTCTATATAATAATAAATATTTTAAGGCATTTATGTTTTATATTACTGCAATAGGCTCGATATCTATTTACAATGAATGGGGTTTTAGATTAACAGAAACAAAAGACAATAAAGGAGACTAACAAACAAAAGAACAAAAGGCTAAACAAACACTGGTATGCTATCAATCAAACACTAGTCGTGCCGCGGGTCGGGGGAAGGACTGAACGCCGTTCCCCACCTGCCACAGCCTGACAGGTCCTCTTTGTAGGGGCTGGCTGAGACCAACGGCCAATGGAGGACAGAGGAGTGATCAGGTCCACTATCCTCAGCCAGCCCCCGATGATGACTCAGGACCTGCAGCTGGGCGAGATGACAAGGAGAAACACCAATCAGACACCGGTATCTAGACAGGAGTTCACTACCACTAGCACCATGTATATGTGTATATATATACATAAAGAGATATCTATGATATTCTATATATATATAATACAAATATACATTCCATAACATTACCTCATATAGATATATAAATTATAGGTACCATATAAATACATATCTATATTACAATACCATACCTCATATAAATATATATACTAATATGTTCCTTACATAAACATATATATATTTATATTACTAATTACCACCAAATAAAATAAACAAAACAAAACACGAGACTCAGTCCCGTGACAATCTCTTTTTAGAGTAACCATGTTTTATTAAAAAAAATAAAACATGGTTCTCCTAAATCTATTAAATTCAGGAGGAGCTGGCTGTAAGCCCAATTTGAACACGTTTGTTTGTTTTCTGATATGAGAAATAATAACAAAAACGATGAACTCTGAGGCGCAAAAGAGAAATAAACTAGTACATTCAAACTTGTCTGAATATGAATCCCGGTCCCCAAGGGTCTTATTAAAATCCACCTGTCAAACAATATCACAGTGAAGGCAGCTACTGTACGTCACGACAGCACACCATGTGCCGGAAATACAAATATAAAAAGAAACAAATGAATACAAATAACAACCGAAGCAAACCTGCGTTGTTGCTCCTCAATAGACTCGACTGCTAGAGAGTCAGGAACAGATAAAAGAAGCCAAGCGTCCTACAAAAGAGCCGCCGTGTGCTATCCAACTACTGACATGATTATCCAGGCTAAGCTGCCTGATATCTGCATTAGCCACAGTCGTCACAAACAACAAAGGCAAACTGCAGCATTTCAGGCAACAGCTCCTAGTTGGAGAACGTAATGAATAAATAACTGTTTATTTTCTTCATGGACAAACAACTCATAATCCTCTCTCACAAAGAGCTGACTTCCGTCCCTGACTTTTTTTTTTACCCCCTACAGTTCCTTGTTTTCTATTCTGCATCACATTTGCCAAGAGAAGGGTTTATAGTCGAGGAATAAGATGAGAAGAGAAGTTTCTACGTCTTCATGTACTGTAGCAATTCACTTAGTCACTTTCTGCACATGTGTGCAAGTTTTCCCAAGAAATAAATCACACCCATGTGAAATAAAGTGGTGCACCAGTGACACCTGGTGGTGAGGATATGCTACTTAATTCTATGCTCACAGCTAGCCAGCCAGCTAGGCAGGAACAAAGGAAAGTGGGTATACCACTTCTTTTTAAGGGGAGTCACTGATCAGTAGGAGGGTGTCATGTTTGGTTAACTAACTTAATAACTTATACTATAACTTAAGGCAAACTTTAAAGGGGTATTTCACTTTCAAACATGTTTAGGGGGATTATAACGTCTACTCTGCCTTAACTGTGAGCACTAGAGGCAGTTGTTTTGGACACAGACGCTTTATAACTTATACTTGCTTTGGATTTATTAGTTTGCTACAGTGAGCCAAGCAAATCCATCCACATTTCATTCATAAAACAGTGTGACTCATTGCTTGTTGTTTGCGTATGCTTTTGATGTTGCAAGTAGTTAAACATACCAGGAATCATCATTATTTTATTGCACATCATGCATCAAACAGACTATAGTGTCTCCATCCAGAGTTGTACTGTTTAACTCTTAGAGAGTGATTAGTATAAGCAGTTTGGGCGGGAATACAGTAAATATAGTAATAATGATTACTATGTGAATTTGTTCTATCGCAAGGTCAATGCCGCTCACCTGTGTGTTATTCTACGGCAGTAGTCCGAATAACAATCTGCATCGTGACTACGGAGTAAAATTCTCAGCTTTAAGTGTGTGTTTACAAATTAAACCATTTGGGTCAATTTGTGCCCCACTCACAGTTAAATGAACTGTCGGGATGTGTACAGGTGTATACCGATTGATGAGCAGCGTGCGCACACACACACACCCACACACCCACACACCCACACACACACACACACACACACACACACACACACACACACACACACACACACACACACACACACACACACACACACGCTGCACAACAGAGGAAGAACAGTCATTGCTACAACTACACAACAAGGCCAATTTAGGCCAAAGTTTTCTGTAAAACTTAAAATAGTTATTTTGCAGCATTAAATTTTGTGTTTGAATACACGTGAATGTTTGAATACACATGAATATACATACAGAATCCAAAAATTGATTCCTGGCCAAAATGAGTTAAAGGAACACTTCACCACTTTTCAACGTATTGTCATAGAATAGGTCTTTACATGGTAAAATACCACCATTATTTCTACTCAGTCTGTGTCTCATAGGAGGGATGTGGACAGTTCTGAAACCCATCCTCCAATGACTGAGTAGAAAAAAATTGTGGTATTTCATCATGTAACTATATGAAGATGCGTTGAAACGTTGTGGAGTGGTCCTTTGAGAAAATAGTGCAAGGCAAGTTAGTTATTTTCTTTTCAAATTGCAAAACCCATATTATAATATTCTCCCTGTGTTGCTATACCGACTCCGGCTCCACAAACTCTCGCGAAAAGAAAGAAAAACGCCAGCCAAAAAGGAACATGGCTGAGACTCAAGAGCCGTGTGCGTCTGAGCCAAAGCCCCCAGTGGTACAGATTAGATGGCTCTCAGTGCTCTAACCCCCTCCGGCATGATTTAACGGCCAATTTGGCCATCACCGCCAACTCCGCCGCCTCGGCAGATGTCTGCGCGTGGCCCCCGCCACACACACACACACACACACACACACACACACACACACACACACACACACACACACACACACACACACACACACAGATTCGCCCTGGCACGTGGTTGAGGCAGCACTTCTCGAGACATCCAGTGTTGCTGTGGCCCCCTGTTGCGCCGGCAGTGTGTTCGACTCTCACCACGTTTGTGTGTGAGCGACTGTGCACGCACACAACTGGGGCGCCTATGTTTGTGTGACGCGTTGATGAGTTGCCGTCTGGGATTTTTTTGCTGTAATCGACTCCTTTGCGTGGCTCCTTGCCAAAGACACCGGACTGATGTTCTTTATTATACAAGGAGCCCGGAACCTCTATTAGGAGTGAAGGAGATCCGAGAGGCCGTGCAGAGATTACCGTCTCTCTCTCTCTCTCCCTCTCTCTCTCTCTCTCTCTCTCTCTCTCTCTCTCTCTCTCTCTCTCTCTCTCTCTCTCTCTCTCCCTCCCTCTCTCGCTTCCATCGCAGCGCGTCTTAACAAACAACACATCAATACTATCATCTTGTGAGCCTCGTACGCTCCATACCCCCCCGACCGCCGTTTATCCACTGCCCTGCCCAGTAGATTAAACACATTATCCCGCTACGGTCCTCCCAACGCTCTATAGTCTGGACCATGTGTGTAAACGCGGCAAATATTCAATGTCAATAGACAATGTATACACAAGCAGCAGATGGGGAGACCCGCGGGACGTAGTGTGGTTAAACAGGTGGTCTGTCTGCTCTCGGGGGACAGTGGGCAGTGGTGGACGCAGCACTCACGCTTTGTACTTAATTCAATGTTGCAATACTTCAATCTATTGTAAATGTACACTTGTATTGGCATTATATTCTGCTTAAAGGTATAGTCAGTGATTTCACTTATATATAATATATAATATATAAGGAGTTCCTCCCTGTCCCCAGTGAACAGCAGGAGTCGAAAAACCCTCAAACAAAGCCGTAATCCAATCAGGATCGAGCGGGGCGGGCCTTGGTGCACATGCTGTTGTGGCCTGTTGAGTGTTCTCCCTCTGTAGAGCGTGTGCATATGCATATTTTGTTAACGGGGTGGACCGTTGTTGTTGTTTTTTTTCACCAAATGACCCAAATCACTTAATGCTCCAAAAGTAGAAAGTAGTAGTAATTATGCGGAATGTCCCATTTCACAGGTTTTCAAATGTTTAAAATGTGTATGCAATGATGCCAATATAATAAAGTTAATGTAATAGAGGCAACTTTGCTGTGTGAACACTGTATTTGTAAACAGATTGTTTAAAAACAGAATCTAACTCCACCTCACCTCCACTCTATTGGCTCTTTATAAAACTACTCTAGACTGCTGTGCTGTGATTGGCTTATATGCTGCCTCCTCCACACAAACTCACACAAGTTAGCACCGTCTTCCCTGAGCCCGACAAATGTTTTGCTTTCATGATTTGTTAACAACAACAAAGTTCTGGACTGTCTGCAGGACAAAGCAAGTGTCTGTCTGCAGGGAAAGCTGCAGCTTCAAAGTAGAAGCAACATAGATGTGGGGGCGGGGGTTGAAAAATATACCTATATATTTGTTGCGTTCCATTACCTTTATTATACAGCAGTTCCTTCACACCACTGACTGGAGGAATCAAAGTCAGCTTGCTTTGTGCTGGCGTGGTAACTGTGGAGCGACGGCACGGCGCCTCCCTGTACCTCTGGCACGCCCCACCGTCCAGATGGAGGGGGGGTGGGGGGCGCTGGGTAGCGCGGGACGCCAGGGACGGAACATCAAAGGGACTGCGCGGGGGGATGGGGGGGTTTGGAGGTGACAGGAGGATGAAGGTACGCCGGGAGAGTGATGGAGGACAGGAGATGGAGGGAGGGAGAGAGGAGGGAGGAACGGAGGGTTGAGGGATGGGACAGCAGGCCCGAAAGACACGCACCTCCCTGTCCTGACAACAAACATACAGACCCCTCGGCTCTCGGCTCTCTCTCTACCCCGCACCGCATTAATAACGCCAGGGTGGAATGGCACACACACACACACACACACACACACACACACACACACACACACACACACACACACACACACACACACACACACACACACACACACACACATGAGGAAGAGAGAGAGAGAGAGAGTGATGGAACCGAGGGGAAAAGAGAGGGAGAAAAAAAAACAATTAAGCGAAAGAGGTTCAGGCGAGAGAGGGAGAGAGAAAAAGGAAATGGAAGAGAAATCAATGACAAAAAGGTAAGATTTAGGAGCGCGGCGCGCGGCGAGCGGACAGGGATGAATAGACGGTATCAGGGACGAGAGTGGCTTAAGCGGCGGACGGATCAAAGTGACAAATGTTCCACCGGTGACCCTGCAGACTGCCGCCGAGAAAGTACTCACAATGTTTACTTGAGTAATAGCATCAATACTGCACTGTAGATATACTCTGTTGCAAGTATGAGTCTCGAATAAAAAAACACCCCAAAAAAAAAAAAACATTGGTATCAGAATTTACTTAAAGGGCCAAAAATAGTAGTAGTTTTCAAATCTATAAAATGTCTTAAAACAGTGGTTTTCAACCAGTGGTCCGGAGACCACCAGTGGTACTTGAGAGAGTTTCAGGTGGTCCCCAGCTAAATGATGGAGAGTTGGTTAACCATGGTTTCGTGTTTACACTCTCAAGAGCCAAAATATTCATCATCTGAATTAGCACCACTTAATTAAGAAGTCTACACAATTAGAGAATGTAGAAGATTAGTGGTAATTTTGATTGTCTGCTTTGTTTGCGAAATCCAGCCTAAAATTGTGGACAAAAGCAAAAGAAATCTTTTGAATCTTTTGGATTTTCGATCTGTGGGGCTAAAATGGTGACTAAATAGTGGGCCCTGGTGTCAAAATGGTTGAAAACGACAGTCTTAAAATATTTATATGGCTGATTGGTTAATGTATGTTTTGTGATGATATCTTCACATGGACCTGTAACAAATAATTGCTGTGGACTAAAAGTATAATATTTGCCTCTGAGATGTAGTGTAGCAGAAGTAAAAGTACTGAAAACTGCAAATACTCCAGTAGCGTACTTGGAGTACATGTTAGTTACTTTTGTCCGTGGGTGACAGCGTGGAGGTCTGGGGAGATTGAAACCTTCGTCCAGGTTTTTCCTGACTACTGGCTCCCTCGCTCATCGCCGGGCCAAACTAATCTTGGCCGTCCGTCATAAAACAACCGTCTGACACTTTACTGCGCCTGTTTCCCATCCAGCAAGAATTCTGCTGCGTTTTGTCAAGCAACACGTCTGTGAAAACAACAAGGCTATCGTGGTTAGAGAAAACTGACAAATGAATGAAATCACACTGAAAACACTGAAAATTTATAAAATGATGACACCTGTTCAATGAACTAAATAAATAAACAGTAACAAACATCATAGCTAAAACTATCAAAGCCGCTCTAAAAACAAATTAAAACTACTTAGAAGAACATTATTCACAAGGAACTAAATTTATCTAAAACTGTTATAACTCTTAAAACTGTTATGAACACTTAACACAGGCCGCAGGCTAACCACACATCACAATGCCACTACTTGCAGACCTGCTATTTTCAAAAACACAAATACTTCATTCTACAGTTGTGTGTGTTGGCATGGGTTCAGCCAGCACCTTTGCGTATTGACAGAGATCTGACAACTCTGTTCGCTCCCATGGAAAGGTCTAAGGCGCCTGCTCTACATAGACTTCTGTTGAGCATGGGGAGATTCTATGGGAACTAGTACTGGAGAGACGTTTGCGGAAATGCAGTGGGCTCAGGTAACAGCCCAGCTTTAACATTTTTAAACCCCTTTATTTTAGATTGTTTTGTAGTAATAGTACAACATAAACATCACAGAGACTTTAGTTAAAGTGCACTACTTTAAAACAGTTGCCATGTTGCACACAAATAATGCATTTATCAGGCTGCACAAATCACGTGACCCGGCGGTTTTCTCTATCCTCAAAGTCATAACTGTTCTACTAGAATGGTTCTGGGATCAGCAAACAGCCTGCATGATTGCCGCTGCTCCTCGAGTGAACAGCTTCACTTGTAGAGGCTATGCTGTACCTCTCTGCTGCTGCTGCTGCTGCTGTACAGTACATCAGAGTTTTCAACCGGTTGTCCGGGGACCACCAGTGGTCCTTGAGAGGGTTCCAGGTCCTCAGCTAAGTTGGTTAACCAGATGTAACTCTTGAGAACATAAAAATGAAACCAAATGAAACTTTGCGGGTCCATTTGGTTTCATTTTTACACTCTCGAGAATTAAAATATTCATCATGTGAATTAGCCATTTTGGAATGTATGTTTTGCTTGTTTTGTACACAAAAGCACAATATTTTTAGTTTTGCGGTCTGTGGGGATAAAATGTTCTCAAATGGTGGTCTGTGGCTCGAATGCTGAATAAATGGTTGTCCCTGGTGTCAAAAAGGTTGAAAACCACTGCAGTACATGTATGGAGGATGGCATTGAACAGCTTTATCTGCGTCTCAAAAAGACATACTGTATGTGGCTGACAGGATGATGAATGGCTGGTAATGATTGACATTACATGGTCAGTCGACTCGCTCTGAGCAGAACACAATATGAATAACGTCATCAGAGAGTCTGTCTGTCAGTCACTATAGAAAAAATTACCTTTTTCATTTTAAGTGAACAATTGCAATATAGCAATAGAGGAAGAGCAATGGAAGTCTGGAATCCAATATGTACTTGAGTAAAAATGTATTGGAATTGAACTCAAAGTACCAAATGTAGTACGGAAATGCACAACATGCCATTTCACATTATCAAATGTAATAATCTTTTTAAAAGGTAGCAGATGTACAACCTCATGATACATTGCAATTGAGACAGCAAAATCGACTTGCGACCACGGTTGCAACATGTGGCAAACGGTCGCGGCGGGTGCTACGACAGCTAGTGTTGTAGTGCTTAGTTGCAACCAGTTGCAAAAAAAGATTTCACAGAAGTTGAAAAATAACAAATAAGTCATGACCGTTATGCCAATGGTCGCAACCGTTTGGCCACCCGTCGCGACACATGCCGCAGTCGCAAATTGAATTTCGCCCCTCCTGGAGAAATTTGTCATACATTTCGAAACTTGGGGAATGGGACATTGTGCAAAAAAGAACAATCATTTAAGTAGTTTCAGTGGGCCTGCATAGCTTTTGTACTTTTTTAAACCGGCATTTGGTACCTTTATTTTACAAAATGTGAGCACTTCTTCTTCCACTGACTATGTTGTGTTGTGTTGCTCTGTGCCGTGTTCTCTAGCTTTCTCTCCCTTCAGTCCAAGGCAACAAAAACCTTGCGATAACAAAGCATACAATGACGCTCACGTCTCCTGCTGCTCAGATAGCCAGACAGAGTCCACGGTGCTACATACATACCTGAAATAACAAAATAAGAGGATAATACAGCATGTTGTGTCTGCCCTACAACAAAGACCCTGTGGAGAATTCGCAGAGAATATAAGCCCATGCAACGGCCGAAGGCTGGAAGGAAAGGAAAGAATGGCAATATATCCCACACAAATGGCCAGGGTGTTTTTATTTGTGCCATAGCAGTGTGGAGTTGTGCAGCTTTGCTTTCTTGACCACATTTTGTGAAATAAGTAACAAGATTTTAAAACATTATACGTGATACCTGTTGCACAGGTATCAGGTGTTAACAGGTGTCACGCCCGTTACACCGGTATCACCAAAATATACATGTCTTAAAAATGTTTCTGAGACTAAATTATGGAGCACACAACTGCAAACTGCAGCTAAACGTATTTTAGAAGGAACTTTATCTAAAGATGAGCCCAATGTTGCTTATAAAGTTATGTAAAATTATGTAAAAATGGCAACACACTGGTGGTTGAAGTCTAAAGAGGATACAGCTGACCAAAGCTGTTAAAGAGACTGGAGGGAGAAAAAGTACAAATTTCTACCTCAAAACCTTTACCTTTCAGCCATTATTGCATCCGGTTGCCTGTAATAGGCCACTTTTTTCTTCGTGGCAGTTGTATAGCAGATGAACACAGGATTAATGAATTAAGTTAATTAGGTTTCCGTCGCGTTTAGCATTAGCCTTTCCATGCTGAGCCATGCACAATAGCAGCACCCTGACTCTGTTTGACCTGAGCGGAATTGGAACCTTAATTAGTATCATCGGGTAATTATTTCATGTCCAAACGGTAGCACTATTCTTTTCATAAATCAAGTTCCTCGTTTGGCATTTACAGCCAGTGTTTTGGAGGGGCACTGACTAGCCACTCTTTGTGCCCAGCTTTGTCTGTCTGTGTGTACCCCATAGCGATCATTTGATGCAATCATAACGATGACTCAGCATGCTTGATCTCCAAGGCTAGTACATTCCAAAAGTGTTCATGCAATAGTACTTGTTAATTGAAATACCAGTAATAACATCAGAACCGGTAATAACATCAGAAAGAAATCGGTTATACTCCGGAATTCTGCTTTAAGGAATAGAGCTTGTATACAGAGATTTAAAACCTTCAAGCGCAAAGACATTAGGGTTCCTGCCAACAGTAGGCAGTTCTGATTGCTCTAAAATAGTAAATAGACCTTTCACAGCAGCTATTTTGGGTAAACACAGATGTTACCAATGATGCTAATCAAGGTTGTGTTATACACAGGCCAGCATGCTTCTATTAGTTGTGCATGTTGTTGGCTCACTTAAAAATTGGCTCCTCTATGCGCTAGCCTTAGAGCAGTATCACTGCTAACACCTGTGTTTACCCTGCAATTTGATATCTATATGGCTGCTGTGAAATTAGACGTTCTGTGTGACTTTGGATGCAATGGTTCCCTATAGAGAGCTTTTGTCTGCATAGCACAGTTCAGTTACAAATGCAACCAAATTCACTCAAAAAGGTACATTTGTACTTTCTCAAAGTTCAATAAAAACACAAATTCAACCAAAGTCTTTTACTTTCTCTAATAATTTTGTTATACTAGGACCTTACCCGTTGTGAATATATGAACACCATATGATCTACAGAGTGGTTAATGTAATTTAGCCTAATATCAGTACAAATAATTTAAGTATTTTGATGGAAGTACTGCTGTATTTGCGGATACTTGATCGTGGGAAAAGGGAAAGCAGTGATAGCAAAGCATGGTGCACAGTTAACTGATGATACATACTGCATTTTTGTTGCATTAAAGTAGGTGTTTGTGTAGACATCATTAAACCACTGGTTTAGAAAGTGGAGGGTGGTGAGTCTTAGGGTATGTTCGGAAATACAAACTGGGTGCGCACCGAGTTCATTTGGTTTTGTGGGCGTGTCGTCACCGAGTGCGTTGATTTACGAACGAGCAGTTAAAACCAGACAACACACCTCACTCAAAAATGGCGAGAATCACTGCCAAAGCCATATAAATCCTCTCTTAAGGGGGTCCCCCTGGAAAGTATTTTCAAATGGGGGTCCGCATGCATTTATTTGATAAATGTGCAGGTCCTTGACAGACATGGAAAAGTTGGGGGACCACAGTACAGTGCTTAGCCATAGCCTAGCTTCCTAGCTCACAACAGTTGTATTGCTTTTCATTGAACGGCAGCGCTCGAGACACAGCTGTGACGCAATCAAACCTTCCACACCGGCCAACCCCGTCTCCAGGGTAGGGTTGTTCAGTGCGTGCACAAAACACACCAGTGTGAATAAACGAACGAGGAGTACCAAATGCCCCAAATACACCAGGTATAAACGAACGACAACAGGGCAGTCCAGTGCGTTTAGGGTGTATTTCCGAACGCACCCTTAGTAACAACCCCCCCTATACGACAAGTCTTAGTAACAACCCCCCTCTATACGACCGTATAGGTCGTATAGATGTATGAATGAATGAATGAATGAATGAATGAATGAATGAATGAATGAATGAATGAATGAATGATTTTATTTTCGTGTCTGGCTGCCTTTCGCAGCCCATCCCACATGAAATTATTCAGACACATTATACATCATCATTTCCAGTGTCAACACGCTGACATCAAAATAAAAGAAATAAATAAAGTTAATTGTCATATACAAATTACATATACAAGGTTCATCTATTGTACATAGGCATTGCCTATGTACAAAGTACATATACAATACATCATATATTATCTAACATGTAAGAGAGAGAGACCGAGAGGGAGACAAAGAGACCGAGAAGGAGACAGAGAGACCAAGAGGCAGAAGAGACCTAGAAGGAGACGGAGAAAGGGGGGGAGAGAGAGAGAGAGAGAGAGAGAGAGAGAGAGAGAGAGAGAGAGAGAGAGAGAGAGAGAGAGAGAGAGAGAGAGAGAGAGAGAGAGAGCGGGAGAGCGGGAGACAGAGAATCAGCGGGAGACAACCAGAGGAAGCACTGGATAGAGGGTATATACCGGTAGTTTATAACTATACAAAAATTAATTTAGTGTCACTTCTCCAGGGGCAGGTACCCGAGCATCTCCAACGCTATGCATATATTGTACGTTTCCTTCTATTCCATGCTTTGTGAATAAAGTTTGATATGGCAAAAGTATGGTTTTGAAATAGATGTTTTACTAGAGCACCGTCCAGTTGTAGATCTGCATTAACTTTTTCAAAAAGTACTTTTATTAAGTCATGATAAAGGGGACAATACAATAGAAAGTGGATTTCATCTTCTACTACATCGAGTTCACAATGTTTACATAATCTTTGGTCTAATTCTATTCCGGAATACCTTCCAGTTTCAACTTGTAGTGGTAGTATTCCTGAACGGAACTGAGCACAAAGCGATCGCTGGCTCTTAGATAGATCATACGTAACATATTTTTCGCATTCATATTCTATAAGATATTTGTACTTATCTGTGAAATCAAGTTTGTTACAACCAAAATGGAATTGATTTACACTTCGTTTTCTACCTGGTTTCCTAAATTCCATAACCTCTGTCTTTTTAGGATTAATAGAAAGACGCCATCTTTTACACCATCCATCAGCACATGTCAACATTTCCTGTAGATCTTTTTCATTTTCTGCCATCAGAATTAAATCATCCGCGTAAAGCAAAACGCTAACTTTAGTTTCTCCACATGTTATCCCCCCTCCCAGCTGTTTTATTTCTTTTGCAAGATCATTTATAAAAAATAGCGAATAGAGTTGGGGAGAGCGAATCTCCTTGCTTCACTCCTGATGGAGTGGGAAACCATGAGGTTTCCAAAATATTATGGTGTTCCAAGAATGCCATTAGCCTACGATTTAAAAGAGATGAGTATAATTTATACACTGTACTAAGTAAACTAATACCCCTGTAATTTAATGGCACCCTTGGATCATCTTTTGATGTATATCGACCGTCATGTATCAGGGCTAAGGGGTCCTGATGTGTACAGTAGCCTACTTTTATATCAATTATATACCACCGCGCGTAGCGAGGGCAGAAAAATCTGTCAACCGAAGTGAGTAGCAGTGAACTCGGCTGTAGCTTATAGGAGCGGTGGTGGGACATTGTTTTTGTTTCCTTGTCACACGTGCGGGTAAAAAGTGACGGCGAAAACAAACTAATATCTTCCAGTTCGAACACATGTTCAGTTCAACAGTTCCTAAGAAGACTATAGCCTGGATCACTATATAAAGTGGGTGTCTGTCGCTCCTTTCACATAGCGTAAATCCAAGTGCCTCCGTCCTGCTGCTCCAACATCGTGTCGAGTAAAGTGTATCAGAAGTATATTCTGTGTCGATAAAACGGGCGAATTAACGTTCCAGCCCGCAGCCTGAGCCAACATAATATGGACAGCAGGCTGTGTTAAATCAGAACTGTAAATACATAGATGCAACGATACGCCCCAAAGTTTAGCGAAAGCTGTTGCAGGTTGGATAAGATGGAGGAAATGAGTAATGAGGGTGGCCCGTGTGCACTGCGCATGCCACAGTATAGCCAGCGCAAAATTGTATGGGTCACCATTTGTTCCGGTGCTGGTGTAGCAGTGGAAATAGGGCAGTGGGGGAACAGTGATAATGGTGGCCTGTGATTTGTGTAACGCTAGGGGGCCCGTCGGACTTTCCCATATAAACTTAAGGGGGAAATTTACACGCACAAATAAATTCATTATTAATCAAGGACGTGTTAATTTGAAATAAGGGCTTTGTCAGTCTCTTCCTAATGTTATGTTCAATGAGTGTGTGAAAACTTAGAATGATATGTAGTCAGTGAGGACTTATGCAGACATTTGCTTAGTTATAGTATTGATAAAACAAAACGTTACCTTATTAAACTAACGGCCTAAGTCATTTTTTCAAGGTTTTCAGGAGACACAAAAAACTGTCCCAAATGAAGAATACTTTAGATATCTTAATTATTTCAATTGCAAAAAATATTTAAAAATATGACTATTAACATGCAAATAAAGGTGTATGTCAATCATGTAACATCTAACCATAAAATGACTTAGGCCAATATCTGAACATGACAGTTTTAACTTAGGCAATTATAAACCTTATTTAGGCCAAATTACTTATTACTTACTTGACTTAGGCAAATTGTTTTCATTACATTTATTTTTAATAGATCATGGTTTGGGGTCACCCACAGATAGTTTAAAATAATATCAGAGCACAAATTCATTCAAGACACCTAGAGGATATTTGGCCATGGATGGCTTTTTATTTCAATGGAAAATGTATAGCTGAAATCAATCTTAGCTTAGAACAATCAACAAAAAGCACAAAGAAAGATAAATCAGTTTCTGATGAGGCACGTGAACATGTGACTTTCCTAACTTCTTCCAAAAAAAAAACAGCTCTCCTAGGTAGGTTTCAATTTAGCTTTCTCATTTTAATAACTAAAACAAATACTTAAAATGTGAAAGGGAACTTCAAATGTCCAACTGTGTGGTCTAAAATAACTACTTCCATTTAAAAAGGGAACTTCTTCAAAAGTGCAACTTAAATTATTGTTGACGTAAAATAAACAATAATGAGGAGGTTAATTTCGCTCCAGCTTTTCAATCAGCCAGTGTGGCCTTGTTCTCTCAGGGACACCAACTGTAGATGCGAATAGTGACTTGCACACTCTGCGACTGGTTCCATCCTCAAGTTTGAGTATGTAGGAGAATGTGGTATTGCGCCTGGAACCCGGAATAACTTTCCTTTGCTTACTAGCAATCTTTGTGGCCAAAGTGGTGATGTATATACGTTGTTCATCCCAGGTGTCACCATCTGGAATACATTCTGTCGCTGCTCTTCAGTTATTGATTGGCTGTCTCAAGTTTTGACTTGTTGACAGAACTTTGAATTGCAGGGAGGTCCATAACCTTTGCGGCTACTTCCTTGCCTTTATTGGATTTGTATGGAAGTCCTTGGAGCAGTTTCTTCTTGGCCTGATCTTGCTTCCATGTTTGTGGGTTGTGTGTGAGTTTTATTCCTTTTCCTTACATCTTCATACTCGTCCTCTAGCTGTTGTGGAGTTTGCACATCCTCAACCTCTGGATGCAGTAGGTTAGTTTCTGCATCCTCATCCTCCTGATGTTGACAGCCACAGTAGCTAGGCTGCCTTTATGGGCAGAGGATTCATCCACCTGTGGTGTATAAGTTGGATCTCTCACTAGATCATCCTCATCTTCTGTGTCTGGGTGTTCTTCTGTCTCTGTCTGGTTTAGATCTTCAACGGCAATGTCTGTCTTGTCCTCTGTGTCTGTATGGGTTAGATCCTCAGCAGTATTGTCTCTCTGTCTGAAATCTCCAACAGTATTCTCATCAAGTGAAACTCCTAACAAAAAGGATAATCATTCCTATAAATGTCATCGTTTTAGACATAAAGGGTGAGATTTTCGTTACATGCTAAACCCCTTATGCCATATCCCTTATTTCATTTTCACTATTTTGAAAAACTTTTTTGGACTATTCCAACATGTCAATCTATTAACACGTTGTGAGCTAGTAGACTGGCCATTTGAACTACTGAGAAATGTTTTTTTTTTTAATAGTTTAAAAGGGCAAAGAAGTTAAGGGATAAGGTTTAATATTATTTGGAGATTATTATTTAAAGAGAATAAATATTGTCCACCAATATAGCCCATTTACCATTGAAATGAGTAACTACAGATGTGACATTTGAACTCTGGAAGTTTTCATGATCTATTCCTGTATCAATCTGTATTGCATGTGCCCTCCTTTCTCCGAACAGTGTTCTGACAACTCACTATAATTTATTGACTTTTCAATGGCAATATTTGTGAAATTCTCAAATGGCACATCTGTAGTAACAAGCTACTGTAACTAATGTCTAGCCTAATTCATTCTGTACAACCCACTGGTAAGCAGTGTTGGGCAGTAACACATTTTAGATTACATATTACTGTAATATTATTACTTTTGCTCCAAAAAGTAAAGTAACGAGATTACTCTGCAAAAATGGGTAATAAGTAATGCATTACTTTGCTTTTATTGATTTTTTTTTATCTGAGAAAGACATTTACAATGTCGGATTTTGTTGGCTTTGTTTTCAGGTGCAGTTTGTGGGATTGGA
>CM076983.1:24521728-24636728 GCA_039105355.1 Benthosema pterotum | reverse complement strand
GTGTGTGTGTGTGAGAGACTACACTATGCTGCGAATATACTGTCCAAAGTCTCAAAAGACACCAAGATGTGGACTTGAATATACAACGTACATGTCCCCTCATTTCTAAAACAAAGCTACTATCTGAAATGCTTGTCTCTGTGAGCGGTGTTGATTTTGGCGGGAAATATTGATTTTGGTCTTAGTTGTATGATATCTTCTGTATAGGTTTCCCTAAGTTTTAGTCACCTGGGATGGTTGTGTTAGTCTAGTTTTTGTCAACTAAATATGCCATGAGATCAATATATAGAATGAACGGGGGTGTGACCCTATATGGAGGTGTGGCTAATGAACGGGAGATGCAGGCTTGCATAGTAAATGTTGTCTACCATTTGAGACGTTCATTTAGTTAAGATGTTGTTAGATAGAACTGAAACAAGTGTAACAACTTCTATTGATTTTCACAAAATAATATAATTGATAAATTGTGAATAATTCACAAAAAATCCATAGATTTATTTTTAGTTATTTAGTTTTCATTTTGTTTTTATTTCGTTTTTGTCAGTGAAAAAAGGTACCTGATATGCATTTTATGTTAAAGCAATAGTTGACGAAATCAACACTGGGATACCTATTGTTCTCATTATTTCTAAAATTAAAATGCTTGTAATGTGTAATGCTCGTGTCTGAGCTACAATAAAGATGGGGATGATCTCCTTCTAATGTTCAAATACCTTTCACACTGATTGGCACAGTAAATCTAACTATGGTGAATTCAAGAACTTGAATTGTCCTATTTGGAGAAGCAGAATACAATGTAGGGCATTATTTATCATTGTCTATCATTGTCGAAATGCCTGTACAAAGTTTCACTGTGATCTGACGATGTGTTCAAAGCGGGCCAAATTTGGAAAACAATCCTAAAGCCAATCAGGATGGAATATGAAACATCTGACAGATCTGGCGATGTCTGTTGATTTGTGTGATGCTTGGGTTTTTAAAGGAAAATGTTTTGTAAAAAACAAACTTGTGCTATATAACAGGACAAACTGATAATTTGTAGAGGTTCTTCTATGTCCTCCAGGGAGTGTGTGTAAACAGTATCATGCCGATCGGTCCGGCGGTGCCCAGGATTAGCTGGATGGACGTCAGAAGGAAGGACGGACGACAGACGTGGGGCCTGCAGGGTTACCTCATTTAAGAACTGCTTTGGAACAGCTGCATTTAAAATCCATTACCACAGAAGCCACTTTTGTAAATGGATCATAAGGACAACACAAAATGTTAAAATATTTCATTAATGTGTTATTAGAGCCACCACACACACACACACACACACACACACACACACACACACACACACACACACACACACACACACACACACACACACACACACACACACACACACACACCGTTTCATTCTCCAGCCAAATGATTTTATCCAGTTGATGAATGAGAGTCCCTCTTCGGCGGATTAGAAAATTGTTTTTTTAAACAGCTCTATCAGTGTAAATGCCCCGTGATCTGCAGCCCGCTGTCCAAACAAATGCAATGCATCATTAACCTGATTTATTGCGTTAAAACTCAGAACAAAAGGGTTTGCTGATTTTGACTTATTATCACGGACGATTATTAGAATTGATCACAAACCAGCTAGAGGTGGAATGAAACGAATAATCATGATTTCCTCCCTGTAAAACAAAGGTTGAAAAGTAATAATATTTGAACGGGCACACCCACCGTTCTGACTAGCACCTGGAGCTGTTGTGTGCTTGTAGATCGACCATTGTGTTATAAAAAAAACCACATTTAGAAGTAGTTCACGAATGTGCAGGTACCCTGTATACATACACATCCGTAAACAAACCGACATACAGTATAAGTCTTATACTGTATGTCGGTTTCTTCACAGATGACTTAGAAAACAATAGGGGACACTCAAATTAGTTCAACTCAATTCAAATAAGCGTTATTGGCATTAGAAAAATGTTTAAATTACCAAAGCAATTGTCACAAAAATAAAACTCTGACTCTCGACTTGTATAAATGTTTGGCCCGCTGGGTATTTGAGTTTGACATCCCTGGTATAAATCTTTGTTTAAAAATAAAAAATTAGTAGCAGTGCTTTCAGTCTCTTTGGGACAAAGGGGACGTTCACAGGCTACTAGGACAGATATTGCTGCCTATGAAATGAACTTGTCTTCTTTAAATGGAAGTTTGGCCCACAGACTTTGGGTGCAATTCTCAATCGCCTTGGTGTAGCCAGGTATGGTGTAAGTCATCTCATTGGTTGCATGGCAGCAAATCAGGTGTGGGTCCGTGCTCATTGGCTGCATGGCAGCAAATCAGGTCTGCGGCCTTGGGCTAGGCCAAAAGCCTATACCACCAGGCCTGGGCCTGGGCCTACCAAATAATTATTCATAATAATTAAAACCAGTCATCAAGAGCTTCAACTCATGATGAACAAAGCCGGGGAGTATAGTAACATTTTTAATTGGGGGGTCAGGTGATTTCTGAACCTTTTGAATTGCAGATTTTAATTATTCTGCGTAATTATTTGGTAAGCCCAGGCCCAGGCCTGGTGGTATAGGCTTTCGGCCTACTACAGAGGCCCCAGAGCTGATTTGCTGCCATGCAGCCAATGAGGAGACTTACACCATACCTGCTACACCTCAGCGATTGAGAATTGCACCCTTTGTCTGTGCATGCGTGCACCCCCACATGTTTGTGTGTGCACACACGACTGTGCTAAATGTATACCTATGAGGGTGAATTGTCATCCTCAAGTATAGACATTGTGGGGCCATTCCCTGGTAGTAAACGCTATACTGTATATGACATTCTTGTAAATGCATTAGTTTCCGTAGGTGTGATATGCATTTCAAAAGGAAATGTGTCACATTGCATTCCCGGGAAAAGGCGGAAACTTTCGTAACAATGCGTTGGCGGCGCTGGGATGATATACAGTACACATATACAGTATGGAGCTTATGTAGCTCAGCGTGCACCGAGGCGTATAAGTCAGGCTTCGGGGGTAGAAATGGCACAAAAAAGATGGTAAAAAGAGGCATTTATAAAAGTGTGCGTGCGTGAGAGAGAAAGAGAGAGACAGAATGTGTGTAGTGGAGTGTGCACTCGTTTAAACGACAGTGAAACATAGTGGTGCCTTGTTGAGTATATCTTACAGTGGCGTACACAGATAGCCACTAGGTGGTGCTCGAACACCTGCCTTTTGCCCACATGTGGTCTATGTTGACATCGATCAATTCATGATTAAAATCTAGCATCATGCATGCCCCAAATCTATAAATCTCACGTTATTAAGGCAGCCAGCAGTTGAAGTTCAATGCGCCACAAAAGATGCATTTTTTCCACTTGGGCACCCATGCCCCTCTACATCTCTGTGCATGCCATCCCACCCTATAGCATAATGAGCAGTGTTGAGTTTGACACATAAGGTTTGCATATTTATATTTCCAATTCAAATTTGTTTTGGTCAGCTGGAATGTGTCAGTGTTAGCCTAATTTTGTGGGCAAAAATGTATTATGGCGGGCCTTAGCTTTATGGCCGTTTTTACACTTGCATACTGAAAAGAGACTATTACAAGCACCTCTGTCAGCCTATGCTATTTGCAGAGCACAAAACCTGTCCACAACCACATACAATTACTTATATTTTAGTTATACTGAATGTATTTCTTCAGTATAGTCCCCCCTAACATGTTGTGGAATATCCATATTTGGCAGGGTTGGCCGGGCATCTACAGCACATTTCATTCAGTTTGTGTCTTCGGTCCTTAGCTCTAGATGCTCAGCCATACGTAAAAGCATTTTGCATGATAATAGGAGTTCATGAAATGTTGCTGTTATAGCTTTCCTGTGTGTTCACTCTTTATATTCTACAGTACACCAACAATTAATATCTCTGTGATCAATCTAATACAGTAGGTACCTGTAGTGTACCCAGTATGTACACGGGGGAAATGGCAGCCATTAGAACCAGACATGTCCCCTTTGAACCTCTGACCTTATAACACGCCGTCTTCAGGTAGTCTTTTTGTCCTCCCGGTCAAATCAAGCGGAGCCTAATGGAGCCTGCACAGTACAGTACGTGTTCAACACTCCTGAGCCTTAAGGGGAGGCTGTTCGTTCAGGGTCCTCTCTCCCGGGACCGCTGAAAGTGTCTGGGAGAATACGAGCTTGTTCTTAAGTCATCGGTGACATAAACTGGCCTGACAGCTCCACTGTGCAAATTGCCAGGCAGGGAAAGACACCGTCAGCCCAGCTGTGGGTTATTGCCGTTAGTACATCTCCCCACTTATAATTATGTCAAGCTGTCATGATGCCTGAATTTTTTGGACTTGCAGGAAATGGCTGATCTGAAAGCTCACGACACGGAAATGCCCTGTCTTTTAGTCCTGCATGGTCTCTCTCCGAAATCCTGTTCCAAATTTGAGCCATGGTTCTCAGCTCAGCAGGTGGATTGTGCAAGCCCAGTAGGGGATGAGTTTGAGATATCTCAGGGTCTTGTTCACGAGTGAGGGGAGTGCGCAGATCAGTTGGAGAATCGGGGCAGCATTGTGGCGGAAATAGTGTTGAGCCAGAAGGCAAAGCTCTCTGTCTAGTGTCTTCGTTCCTATTCTCACCTATATGGCCACGAAGCGTGGGTCACAACCCAAAGAATAAGGTTGCGAATACAACCGTTTGGTCCATCGTGGGGCTGGCATTTTTCTCCCTTTAAGGGAGAAAGAGCCTTGCAGATGGCTGCTACTTTTCCTGTTTTTTGACTACTATCCTGGATAGTAATAGCTTTGGACAATACCTAAAGTCACATAAACCGTTTCCCCTAAGTTTCAGCACTCAAAGCCTGTTCTAAATATGTTTAAAAAGATGGGGGTACTGTTTCCCAGGAAAATGACATCACACACATGTGAATGGTCCTTGATTACAAGCATCAGAATGTGACTTTAAGTGCAAGGGATACTGGGGAATGTAGGACTCAATCTAAAAAACGCAGTACTGGCAGTGACCACCAGTCAAAGTTACCTAGTACACCTTTAAAACAATATGTAGTGTTTTGTGCAAATACTTAATACTCAAGCACACATTTGAATGCAGGACTATTAGCATAGTGTTCTCTGCATTGTGTGCATTGCTACAGTAGTAGCTTTACTTTACTGTCATTTATAAAATAATGCCCCCACCCAGCTCCTTAGGCAAACTCTCAGTCTGCAATCGGGCGATGCAAACAACCAAAATTAAATGAGCTCCCAAATGCCAGGTTCGTATTAGATGCTTTGAAAAGGGTTTGTGTCCTTGACTCCAATTAAAAAAAGAAAAGAAAAGGCAAAACAGCCTGGATGCAGATCCAACACAAGCTGCTTTTGGGTGTCAGAAAACTGGCTGTTATCCAGGGAGAAGATTTTTTTTCCATCTCTCTCTCTCTCTCTCTCTCTCTCTCTCTCTCTCTCTCTCTCTCTCTCTCTCTCTCTCTCTCTGTTGTGATTGGACTCTCTTGGCCTCTAGCTTCCATATTTTACACAGATGGACAAAGCTTTTTGGCCAAGCTGTGATTGTGCTGCGCGACAACCTGAGGACTCCGAACGTCCTTGTGTGTCTCCAGCAGGAACCTGATGAATACAGGCCAATCGATGCCAGTCCCTGTTGAATGGGGAGCTCATCATGACTGTACTGTAGCAATGTGATTCATCAGTCTGGGCTCCATTCCGTGCTTTGCTTGTATGTGCATATACAGGAACCACTTGCCAGCGGCGTTGGCTGTGAAGATAATAGGAACTTTAAGCCATACAACGGTGATGTCTCTAATACGGCAACGGCAACCTTGATGGATAAACCTGCTTGCCGTAGCAGACGTTCCTACCACGGCAGAACCTACACTTGTTCACAACGGCTGTTTGACACATGCTGCATAGATGCGTCACCATGGTAACCCGTTGCCGTTGAGGATGGCTGTTTGCTTAATGATTTTGACTACAGCGATCGCGTCATAGCAGCCGTACTTCCAGTAAGGCGTGCTATTCTGAAAATGCGGCAGCTTAAAGTGCCTAATGTCATTGCGGGATGCACATTGTGTTTCTTATATAGTCCTGCACAGCTCCTATTTGGGTTTCTTTTTGGGGGTAAATTAATAATCTACGACGTACTTGATCATACTACATCCATCCATCTTCATCCGCTTATCCGAGGTCGGTTCGCGGGGGCAAAAGCTCCACCAAAGAGCTCCAGACTTCCCTGTCCCAAGCAACATCATCAACCTCCTCCTCCTCCATCCCTATCCAGACTATCCAAGGCGAGGGAGTCGATGTACTCCCTCCAACTGGTCATTGGTCTGTCCCAGGGTCCCATAATAGCATCTAAAGTAGATCTACAAGTTCGAAATGTGTTGCTTGGTGACACAAAGAGGTAATGGTTTTGGACATAGTGTATGAGGCCATACACAACCTAATTAATTCACAACATGCTTCTTTCTTAAGACGCTCAAAAAAAAGCAAACAAAAAGATAAACAGCTTGTTGACAGTTGATTTGTAATTAGATGCATTTCCTGAATACTTTAATCATGAATACTATTAGCATCTGTTTGTTCATTTGCTTTTTTTTGTTTTTCAAACCAAACTCCTCTTACTTTTCCACGCAGTCCACCAAACTGAGAACGTGTCCTCTGGGCCTCACATTTTGTTACGGCCCCTCTTCCGATGACCTTCAGAGGTTTTTCATTTCATTTCTTCCTGCCATCGCGAGCGTCTGGCGTATAAAACTCTGCTTTGCCGTAATTATAACTGCGCAAACACCAGGATTCGCAAGAGACGCTTTGAGGGAGGCTCTGAAAGAGGTTGGTGTCCTTGACTCCTGGATTCAAATCCTACTCCGAGCATAAAGCCTGACGACCCATAAAAGTCCCATAAAAATGAAACGTGTAACATCATAGAGTCGTGGTGGTGCATGATTTCTCTGGGGCTAATTTGGCCCTGGATGTGGAGGTTTTCAGTGGTTAGACAACTGCCTCAGAGCAGAGGTTAATGAAACCCATTCCTGGTGCATGGATCAATCATTCCCAAACCTTTTCAGGCCACGATCCTCTGAAATTATTCCATTTGAATTGAGGACCACCACACAAACACGCTGTGCACACACACGCGCGCGCGCGCGCACACACACACACACACACACACACACACACACACACACACACGTAGGCAGTTTTTTTTTTTTTTGCTTATTGTTTATTAAACATCTGCTGCATTACTGTAATTAACTCCTTAATTCACAAGAAGCCAACACAATAATGGATTGCATTTTATAGCGCTTTTCCAAGTGCTCAAAGCGCTTTACAATGGTCCATTCATTCATACATTGGGAAGTAGAGCGGCGAACAGTCGAAGCCAGTGTCCCCACTTCCCACATTCACACACCAATGGTGGCCAGCTCACACCGACCAACTCATTGGAGGCAACTTGGGGTTCAGTGTCTTGCCCAAGGACACTTCGACACGTAGACAGGAGGAGCCGGGATTCCAACCGCCAACCCACGGGTCGTTGGACGACCTGCTCTACCTCTGTAGAATCATTGTTATTTTGACCAGTGTTTTTTGCCTGACCCATGCGACCAACATCAATGCAACATAGTTTTGTAGAGTTTTGTAGTTTTGCAGAGTTTTGTACAAAACCTTTGGGCCTGAGAGGCTACATTTCATCAAATGGTGATCCGTGGCTGAAATGCCGAATAAATAGATTTCGACATGAAAAGGGTGGGAAACCGCTGCATCGGATCATTGGTTCTAAAGGTCTTTTTTTATGTTTCAGGTAAGGCCTACGCCCCAGAGTTCTACTACGACACCTACAGCCCCCTGTGGCAGAACAGGCCGCGGGTCTACGGCTTCAAGCTGCAGTGGACCCAGATGAACCCCGCCGCTGTCGACCGCATCGTGGCCTACAGGCTGGGCATCAGACAGGTAGGACGCCTCATTTGTTGAAAATAGCAGATCCATGAGCTCACAATGCGGTCGCAGCGTTTTCAATGTAGCACTGAGTGGCAGCCAACTGGGAATAGCCAAATGATGCCGGTAGTGTTTTATTTGGCAACCCCGTACCCTAACCAAACCATTTAGTCCGTGGGACGCCAGGAAAAATACCGCCATCAAAAGGGACAAGACATATGTGGTATCATTACGTTCGTCTGACATCCAGGAATGCAAAAATGTGTGATAGCAGTTTCAGAAGAGTAGCTGAATACAGTTTTTTGGCATTTATATCTGATAAAATGTTGTAATAACTTCATAACTTGAAATGCATTGATTTTACGCCCCATAAATGTATTGAACGTTAATATAAAGTTGAGCATTACGAACAATTTGGTACCAACTACATGTCTGTATCTCCTACGGTTCTCGAGATACAGTATATAGGTACATTCACAGATGGAGGAGAGCAAGACATTTGTAACATTGATTTTTAAGTCAATCAAATGGTGATACAGGCATGAGAATTGGTACACACACTCTTCAAACCCCACTATTTCTAAAAGTACTGTGTGCCCTGCAAAATTCCAAGATGGCACCCCCCAAAATCCAAGATGTCCGTCCAAAAATGTGGTTTTTCCTTCATAACTCAAATTACAAAGATCTTAAGCCCCATAAATGTATTGAACGTTAATATAAAGTCGGGCATTACGGACATTTTGATACCAAGTACATGGCTGTATGTACTACAGTTCTTGAGTTACAACATATACGTAGTGATGTGGCACCATAAGTGTAACATTTTGGCATGTTTCACTCTTTAACTCAAAGATCCCTTTATCACCATTTATTCTATTTTCAGGAAATGGACCTACATGTATCTGCTATCATAAACCACTTCAAGTTTTTCAATTGATGAAACGGGTCGGGAGTTATTAAGCCAATTGTGAAGGGCTGTTTCAGTGCTAAAATTGCTGCGTACATTCTGCGAATATAAGCCACCCAGAAATGTCTGTCTGTGCATCTGTCCTTCACAATAAGTGTATATGTGAAGCGGACGCACCAAGTGTAGCATGTGTCATAGTATAATGGTATAATGTGTATAATGTGGGTAATATGTAATAGTGTCGTAGTGTAACGTGTAATACTGTAATAGGGCAATATGTGTAATAGGGTAATATGTGTAATAGTGTCATAGTGTAACATGGGTAATATGTGTAATAGTGTCATAGTGTAACATGTGTAATAGGGTAATAGGGTAATATGTGTAATAGTGTCGTAGTGTAACGTGTAATACTGTAATAGGTTAATATGTGTAATAGTGTCATAGTGTAACATGTGTAATAGGGTAATAGGGTAATATGTGTAATAGTGTCATAGTGTAACATGTGTAATAGGGTAATAAGTGTAATAGTGTGATATTTGTGCATTAGGCTAATAGTGTAATAGGAAATATGTGTAATAGTGTCATAGTGTAATATGTGTAATAGTGTAATAGTGCAATATATGTACATTAGGGTAATAGTGCAATATACGCAATCATGTAATAGTGTAATATATGCAATTGTGTAACAGCGTAATAGGGTAATATATGTAATAGTGTAATAGGGTAATATATGTAATGGTGTAATAGTGAAATATATGTGCATTAGGGTAATAGTGTAATATATTGAATAGTGGTCTAGTGTAATTGTCCTATTACACCATTACACATGATACACATACTTGCCTATTACACATGTCACAATATGACACTAGTACATATATTACGCTATTATGCTATACCAATATTACAGTAATATATTACACTATTACCATAATGCACAGACATTACACTATTAGCCCTATTACACTATTGCATATATTACACTATTACCCTATTACACATGTTACACTATGACACTATTACACATATTACCCTATTATGCTATTACACATGTTACACTATTATGCTATTACACATGTTACACTATGCCACTATTACACATATCAACCTATTACACTATTACACATGTTACACTATTACACACATTACCCTATTATGCTATTACAACATGTTACACTATGCCACTATTACACATGTTACACTATGACACTATTACACATATAAACATATTACACTATTACACATGTTACACTATGACACTATTACACATATTACCCTATTACACTATTACACATGTTACACTGTGGCACTTATTACATACATTACCCTATTACAGTATACCGCTATAGACTGCATATATTACACTATTAGCTCTATTACACTATTGCATATATTACACTATTACGCATTTTTGCACATTATACAATTATAGTATGACACATGGTACACTTGGTGCGTCCACTTCACATATACACTTATTGTGAAGGACAGATGCACAGACAGACATTTCTGGGTGGCTTATATTCGCAGAATGTACGCAGCAATTTTAGCACTGAAACAGCCCTTCACAATTGGCTTAATAACTCCCGACCCGTTTCATCAATTGAAAAACTTGAAGTGGTTTATGATAGCAGATACATGTAGGTCCATTTCCTGAAAATAGAATAAATGGTGATAAAGGGATCTTTGAGTTAAAGAGTGAAACATGCCAAAATGTTACACTTATGGTGCCACATCACTACGTATATGTTGTAACTCAAGAACCGTAGTACATACAGCCATGTACTTGGTATCAAAATGTCCGTAATGCCCGACTTTATATTAACGTTCAATACATTTATGGGGCTTAAGATCTTTGTAATTTGAGTTATGAAGGAAAAACCACATTTTTGGACGGACATCTTGGATTTTGGGGGGTGCCATCTTGGAATTTTGCAGGGCACACAGTACTTTTAGAAATAGTGGGGTTTGAAGAGTGTGTGTACCAATTCTCATGCCTGTATCACCATTTGATTGACTTAAAAATCAATGTTACAAATGTCTTGCTCTCCTCCATCTGTGAATGTACCTATATACTGTATCTCGAGAACCGTAGGAGATACAGACATGTAGTTGGTACCAAATCGTTCGTAATGCTCAACTTTATATTAACGTTCAATACATTTATGGGGCGTAAAATCAATGCATTTCAAGTTATGAAGTTATTACAACATTTTATCAGATATAAATGCCAAAAACTGTATTCAGCTACTCTTCTGAAACTGCTATCACACATTTTTGCATTCCTGGATGTCAGACGAACGTAATGATACCACATATTTCTTGTCCCTTTTGATGGCGGTAAATTGCCATTTTTTGCCTGGCGTCCCACGGAACCATTACCCTAACCATAACTGCAAGTACAGCACAATGCAGACTTGCCGCCTCTTCGCCAGCACCTGCCCCAGGGTGGCGGACCGGCATTGCGATGATTACATGCGTTCTTTCTGTGAGGAATTGTCAAAATGCATGAATCTGACAGCACTTGGAATATTGATAAAATCAATCAAATCAATAATATACCGGTAAAGCAGTTATAATACTGAACAAAGGTGGAAGTGATCTGAGTTTTAAGGACTCATTCCAAGCAGCAGGGACACTGACAGAGAAAGCTGCCTTCTGTCTGAGCGAAAGGAACCTTGAGCATCAGGAAGTCACTCAGGCGGGTCTGGTAGGGACTGGGTGTTCTGATTCAACACATAGAGCAAATATAAGGGGAGGGGGGGGGGGGGGGGGGGCATATACCTGAGATGGCTTTAAAACTAAACAGATGCCAGTGCTTATCACGCCTCTCCTGAGACAGAGAGGATAAGCCTGCGTTCTCATTGGCAGTCAGGGGCGTAACTAGCAATTCTGGGCCCCCTGCAAAGCTTTTTCACCCAGGAATTTCACCCATTTTCATTTTTTTCTGAGAGTGTACAAATGTAACCAAATGAACCCTAACGGGTTCATTTGGTTCCATTTGTACGCTCTCAGAAAAAAAAGAAGCGCCTAAAGAAATTAATCAACATGGTGAAAATACATCTTGATGATGTCATCAAGATGTTTCACCATGTTAGTGGTTTTCTTCAGACCTCCATTTCTAGGAATCACAGAATGGGGGGGGGGGGGGGTGTTGTCCACCCAGCACCTCTAAGGTATACTAATGACATATTAGAATGTTGACAATGGGTGGAATTACCCTTTAAAATGCTTCAATCTGGTGCACTTTGAGATCATTTTTTTTTTATAATAATCAATAAAAATAAAACCTTATTAATGCAAGCGTTTAGTGGCCCCACCTGGCTTTGGGCCCCCCTAAAATTGTCTAGCTTTTCCCCACCTATGGACGCCACTGTTGGCAGTGATACTCAACCTGTGGCCCATGCTGCTGAATGTAGTTTCAATGTTTTGAACAAGATTAATCGTAGGTGTGTTATTGTTTGTGCCAAGTGAAAACCTGTGTATTAACCACTTAATAATTCAATCACCTGAGATAAACGTGTTCTCTCACATTTTGTAAACAAAGCTTTGTTTGTAAATCCATCATTATATTCATTAGTTCATCATTATATTCTTGTTTTGTATTTGTTTTTACTGTTGTTGAATTTGTTGTTAAGCGCTTTGCGACTCTGTTCTTGAAATGTGCTCTATAAATAAGGATTGAGGATTGGCATTATATGTGGAAATATGGCGTTTCTGTTTCTTACTAGTCGTCTAGTCTGTTACAACATAAGATGTAACTTTATTTTAGCTTGCAGTCTTTGGACTTTTGGAAATTTTGCTGAGTGGCCCCAGAGCCATTTTAAATTGAGCATAGAGTGTACAGTGCAAGGTACCAGAATGGTAGAATGGCACACAATGTCATGGTGCTTTACATTGATGTAGTAGCTGTCTGTCTGTTGCTCTGTTCATACAGTCCATATATATATATACAGTATATATACCCGGGGGCTACCCAAACTATGCTGACATTGGGGACTTTTGTGGAGAGAAATGCTGCTTGTTTGAACTTTCGAACACTGCACACATAATAGTCTCTGTCGGGGACCAAAACCTCATATGTCCAAAGTAGGGATGTCACAAACCACTTTTTTTCAATTTCGTTCCGATACCGGTGCCAAATACCAATAACAGAAACATATATAATAATAATGGATATAAAAAAAGGATCTTATACAGTATGAATCCACCAACCAGTAACACCAAATTACGTGGGCAACTCCGAAGCAAATCCCACATGCCTCAACATTGTATTTAACTGTCGTAGTGTCAAACCTTTACCTCTGTGTCTGATACTGGTATATTCACCAATAACGAATGGTCCAATAATAACAAATAAGGGCCGATACTGCCACTCTTCTGATACAGTATTTCTGGTACCGATATGAACCGATATGACAAAAAGGGTTGATCCGATACCTTTTCCGATACCGATACAGTATCAGAACATCGCTGGTCCAAAACTTTACTCAAGTATCTTATACACTACATCTTTTCAATTTGAAGAGCGCTGTCCAGTGAGCAGCGATCCATTCGTTGCCGCGACCTCTATTTTTGTGTCTGTGTACTTTTTTGTTGTTGTTTTCCATCCCACCCTTCCCCCATTTGGGGGTCTTTTGTTTTATTCCTGTGCTGGTGCCACCGGGTGCAGGTCGGTGCAGGGAATGAATCTGACTCCCAAACAATCTGTTGGGAGCACCCAGCTGAGCCAAGCCAGGTCCCCCCACTTTTTTAATCTCTTATTTTCTTTGCTTTCAGGGAGTTCATTTCTGTTCCCAGTCAGTGGACGAGAACAGGCACAGCTATAGCTCCTGTTTTTGAACCTGTTACTTTAAATGTTGACAACAAACAACCACCGCAGTCTCTGTTATTCGTTTCTACTCTACGTCTGTCTGTGTCTGTCCGTCTGTCCGTCCATCTGTGTCCAGTGGGAATCGGATTTTGTACAGTAAGCTTCTTGAGTGATAGTAATTATCCTATAATCACACCTTTCTGTTGCCCAGAAAAAAACAAAACAAAAAACAATAATCATTTAAAAAGTGAAATAAAACAGCATCTGTCCCCCATTCGTCTCAGTGAATTAATAAGCCACTATGGCTTACTAAGACAGATCCCTGCCCCCTCCCCCCTGTAATTAATATAATTCTATATTTGTTTCATGCGACTCTCCTCGAGGAATTGAGTTTTTTTGGCGAAATGCTCTTTTCTTCTGTTCTTGTTTACTTCTTCTTTTCTGTCTTCTATTTCCGTCGGTGTGTGTACAGTAATAAATTATGTTGCGTCGCCTGCAATTCATCCTCAGTGAGAACAACCCGTTGGAGCGCGCCGTGCCGTACCGTGCCGTGCCAGGCCCCGGCTGCCTGGACGCATCCTGCCAGTGAATCTCTGCTATGGCAGCTACTTCATCTAGCGTTCCACCATTTCAAAGCCTGCACCGTTCTTTTTTTTCGGCCTGCCGTTTCACAGATTAATACTGCAGCGGCTTCGAAAAGTGGTCCCTGTGGTAATTTCAGCAATCGCATTAACGTTATAATCCACCCAGACACCCCACCCCACCAACACACTTTGTTGTTTCTGTTGTTGTTGTTTACAAACGGGAGAACATTTCCACCTGTTGTATTTTAGTAAAGAGTCCTGCATTGTCTTCGCTTTGGTGACATAAACACTTCCAATTGACTGGACTAGTGTCAACCTCTTTAAAAACTCAAGTCTCAAGTGCGTGTGCATGTTGGGGGAGGGTCATGATTATAATAATTATGATGATGAGTTTGTGGACCCCCTGGCTATGCACCTTCTGGGATTCCTTGACATTAAACTGTTGGAGAAGTTGTAGATGGAGGAACTGTAGATTCTTTAGGAGGGAGAATTTTCTGTACCTTCGTATGCTTTACTATACTCCTTGATCCACTGAATCTCTACATGCTTTTTACCATTCCCTTTGTTTGAACAATGGTGAGACCCCCCCCCCCCCCCCCCTCCGAGGTGGAGATAGAGCATGAATGAGAGATGAATGAGGGAGATAGGGAGAGTAAGCTAGGGGCCAGCGTAATGAACGGAGGAGAGGGAGAAGACATGAGAGAGGTATCAGAGAGAGATTTCAGAAGGAAAAGGAGATGGGGAGAGGCTATAATTGAGCACCGGGGATGAAAAAAGATTGAGACTTATAGGTGGAATTATAGAAAAAGAGAGAGAGGAGGAGTGGGAGGACGGGATTCAATCGTAAATACTGTAAATACGTTTGGAGCTCTATCCGTGGACGGGCTGAGAAACAGACAGCGCTGCGGTAATGAAAGCACGCACACAGGCACATGTACGCCCGCACGACGCGCGCACAGACATCTCTCCATCTATTTTTAGAGCCGGCACCAAGCGGCTCGTCCATAACCGCTCCCCGCCAACCGTGGGGAGAATCATTATGGTTTCTCCCTCGCGGGCCTCCGAATGAATGAGTGCCGAGACAACTAGACAACGACTCACAGACGACTGCATCCTCCACAGCCACCCCAACGCTATGCAGGGGCGGATCTAGGCATGGACATGGGTGGGGGGGCATGCCCATAGGGGGGCATTGCCCCATGCCCATTTAAATGCCCAGTCTGCCCCACCATGATGGCATGCAAAACAACCCTCGATATTTCAAATAATAGTGCTAATATTTAAAATTATATGAAACACTACTACTGCTACTAACTACAGTTGTGGCACCACTAAACCCACATCATTTTATCATTGAAAACAGAAAACTCTCTGAGTCAGACCTTTAGTTTTATGCATGCTGCTTTTCTGTTGCAACTTCAACAACAACTGAAGTTGTTATTTATGCTTTACTTGCCAAATCCCTGTAAGTCCTGTAACCCAAAATGGTATGGGTTATCGCCCGTGGCGCGAAGCTGCCACCATAGCATGTTCACCTGCCCCCGCCAATTGGGAAATGTTACATCCTCCCCTGGCGCTATGCTGTCTATAGAGAGGATATGTTGAAGTCACAGCACATCCCAACTTAAAAGGGTCTGGGGCTGCCTTTCATGGGGCTGGCTCTGTACAACATACAGGATGAGGGAGACGTTCCATATGGAACTAGACCGCTAGAGATTAACACTAGCTTCCCCATGTTTTATTTACAACTTCACAAGTACACCGGAGGCTTGTTGTGTTGTTGTGATATTCAAATGCTATTAGCGTACCACAGTTAGGTTTTCAAACTTTTTTCATATTTATTCCACATTGGAGCCACGGACCACCGTTTGATGACATCTTAGCCCCACAGACCAAAAACTAAGGATTTATTTTGCTTTTGTCCACAATTCCAGGCTGGATTTCAAGAAACAAAACAGTCAAACATACAGATCAAAATGACCATTAATCTTCTACATTCTCTAGTTGTATAGACTTCAGATGCTGACTATTTGAGTGTAAACATGAAATCAAATAGACCCGCAAGGATTCATTTGGTTTCATGTTTACGCTTTCAAAGTGTTTATGAACAGGACATAATATTTCAATATTAATTTTCCATATTAATATGAAATTATGAAAATATTAATATTGAAACATAATGAAATTATATTGCTCACGTCACTGTTAATGTAACATGAGTTCTTGGACAGACTAGCAATAAATACCCCATCTGTACAATTTGTAAACCATGAGATAGAAAACACAACAACTTCTTAATAAAAATAATCAATTTATTAAATGTAAAATAAATTGGTATAAAACATTCTAACATGGACGGCAGGATTAAATGTTGATCATAGCAAGGTCGTGTGTATTGTCAGGTAATGGTGCAGACAAAGAAAAGAGACACTTGAAAATAAAAGCAATAAATGGTTTGAGAAACAGCAGATCTACAACTTCTCTACTCTGCCTGCTAACATGGGGGTTGCCATTTTCCACATGTAACGTGATATGCTTGCCTGTGTGTAGGAGGAGGAGACAGCCATGTGGTGGCAGCCATTAGCAGGCCTGTGGTGATAGCCAGGAGTAGTTGTAGTAGCTGGCGGCGGCCATCTTGGGAAGGAGAGTGGACAGTGAGAGGTGCAGGCCTCCAGGTCAGTGTCAGCTCTGCGTCCTTGGTGACGCCGGCTTGGATTGGAGTTGGCTCCTTGAAGGATGTCGTGTAGGCGATGGGTGTCTTGTCTTCGCTGTGGCGTTGAGAGGAGCACCGTCTCTGAGGGTTGGCTGGTTGAGGCGTTGAGGTCTGCTCAGAAGTTCTTTGGTGTGGGGACATGCAGTCAAACCCGGACTGATGAGCGATGAGGAGACTCAGTGTCTTATCCTCAAACAAAGTCAGTAGTGCTCTATGTGGGGGACATTAAGTCTAACCCCACAGTCCGACCAAACAGAACAGAGGGCGAAGCGGGGACATCTAGTCAAACCCGATTCAGAAGAGCAGAGGGAGAGGACAGAAACAGGACGTCTTGCCTGTTCCTCCACCAAAACCAAGAGAGAGAGCTCTGGCCTGTTCACTGTCCTCACTCAGTGGGGGGGAGTTTAACTCCTCCCTTCCAGTTCACTGGCCATTTCCATGCATGGGTCCATGTGTGTAGGGGGGTTCGGCAGCCCCTCCTTTTACCCCCTGCTACATCTCTACATTTCTCTAACTTCCCTTAGTGACTAATTGCAAAACATCTGATCATGGATTTGCAAACAAATCGATTCTGGGAACGTTTAGATACTAAACACCATATATTAGCCATGCAGAGATCAGGCAAATATTAGAAGAAGAAATTATTTACAAATCAAATCAACATGCTATGCAGTTTATAGTTAAGGTTCATAAGATAGCATACAAATATATATATACTGTATTTGTGGTCCAGACATGTAAAATGTGCACAGTTTCATCTGTGTGGTATTGTTCATGAGGTAGGGGCACAGAAAGTGAATACTGAAGTGTCCTTTTTCTTGAGTTCCTATCCTGCATTCCAAAGGGTCATAAAACTTGATCCAGCACCCTCCATCCTTCTCTGGGGGAGGGCATTGTCTTGTCTTACATTGATTTGTAATGTTTCTGTGTTATCCATGTCCGTGTTCAGGCCTCACGCTACATATCCCCCCTTGGCCTCAAGGTCGTGAAGAAACGAAACGTTGAGTCTATGATCCTTGAGGGCACAAAGTAGAAAGTGAGAGCAGGGACATGGCACACACAGCATAAACATCACATGTAAGAATGGCAACTCCCTTTCCTTCTAAACTGTTTCTGGGAAATTTCGAACAACCATAAAACATGTTTAAACAAGAAAGAAAAAGGGAATAAACCACAGAGCACAAAAGGAAAGGAACCCTTAAAATGCACTTAAACTGCTGCAAGTTGATTATATTTGCTGTCCTCAATATGATGGAAACACATATATATATAATAATAATATATGATGACCTAATATGTACAAACTCAACAACACAAGGAAAACAAAAATAGGAAAATAACATTTTAGGAAAAGACAGATGCTTTAAAATTGTCAAGATTGTTT
The DNA here is from genome assembly GCA_039105355.1 of Benthosema pterotum. NCBI lineage: Eukaryota > Metazoa > Chordata > Actinopteri > Myctophiformes > Myctophidae > Benthosema > Benthosema pterotum. The sequence continues at coordinate 24,618,390 of CM076983.1, read as the reverse complement.
TAAAACTCATAGTTATCAGCAAATTAGGATGATGGCATATTAGCACAGGGGAAGCAAGAAAAATAATATGCTTATAAATATCTACACACATGTACAATATATACATAATGCTACAAGAGATGTCAAACCTTTTTTTAACATCTTGAGTGTTTTAAAAGACACCTGGTTAGTTATCAAGATATAATTTGAAGGATTAACACCATTTGTTTGAGTCTAGGTAAAAAGAAAATGTTACAGATTTTGGAATAGACTTTAACCATATAATATGTATCATCAGTATCTCCCCTTGTCCACTGCATCATGGCAGTGGACAAGGCACATATTTATATTGTCCTGAGATTTGGCTGTCACAAACATGAAACAAAACAGATACAAAGCCGTTTCTTTGTTTGGTGTTAAATAAACTAGTCAGTTGTCAAAACATGAGTGGAAAGCTTACATATTTGGTTGAGTCTGGCTACAATAATAATAATAAAAAAAAAATGTAGGCATGAGAGTAGACTTTTGCATGGAGCAAAAGGCATCATTTCTATATACAGTAGTTGTTCTGATTTTTGTAGGCATGATAATAGACTTCTGTACATGTAGCAGAAGGCATCTATATACTTCTATATACAGGCTGAAGGAAATCATCATTTCTATATTGTTGTACTGGCAGATATTGATTACTCGGGCTACAATAAAGTATTTGTTATAGCAAACATCTCCCCTTGTCAACTGAAATGGTGACCGTTTACTGCAACATGTTTGAGTGTAGCTACAACAACATATTTGCCGCAGACATAATTTGGGTAGAACTATCATGCTGTTAATTCACAAAATGGTAATTAAGATGATCAAGGCATGCAGATCATGTTAATTATCCTATAGGGACTACATTTGACGGTTGATACTATTATTTTAGGTTTGGACAAAACAAAACAAACACAACAACAACCAGTGTATAAGGTGTATAAATCCGTACTCCCCCCTTTGGATTTTTCAATCGACCCACCAGCCACCACAGGGGGTTGAATCTGAAGAATCCACACAAGAGGATGCCACTGTGTTGTTGATTCAGTCATGCATCGATGCCCGCCAGTCATTATCACTCGGCCCTGACTTCTGTCTCGCTGCATAGAGCCGTGCTTTTCTTTGCCGGCGTGATTCCCTAACTTCGTGACTGACTTCTGGGCTCTTATGGCTTCCTTGGGAGCTGAACGATAAGAGCGGGTCATCACGGTCTCTAGCAAATGCTTCCCGTGCCAGACTCCGTAGCTCCCGTATGCTTTTAGGGCATGTTGCCATGTTACTACTGAGTCTGACATCGAGAGGGAAACGCCTGGTGACAGATGGCAATAGGTTGTTAACAAACAGCTGTTTGAACATGACATCCTCCTCCATGTTTGGAATATTCTTATAGCCGAAAAACGCTTTCATTAGACGTCTATAGAACACGTCAACACCTTCACCATAGAGCTGTTTAACGCCCATGGCCGAGACGAGACCAGGTTGAACACCACAGTCGTCACTGAACTCATCAATAATGACCTGTCGAACCGAACCCCAATCTTGCAGAACTTGTGCCGGCTGTCGTGTGAGACAGGAAAACACCTCACGGTTTGAGGTTAGATGAATAAGTCTGACTTTTGTTTCTACAGTGACAGGCTCATGAGAGCGTAGACAGTTCTCTATACTATCTAGATAAGCATGAGTGTCTGCACTGCCCGAAACTGGTGGGTTAAAACGGTCAATGTGTTCTGCAATTGTCATTAGATTGTCATCGCCCAGCGTTTTAGCAAGGAACCTTTGGGGTTCATGCGTCATTTTGTGTGAGTCAAACTCAAACTGACTGGGTGCTGAAGGTGGGCTAAAACATGGTGGGACTGGTCGTGTGCACGCAGCTATGTCTGCTCGTGCTACCACTCTATCAATTGGCAGGGTCAAAGCCTGATCACTTGGGTGTACATGCAGTTGCTTTGGTTCTAAAGAATCAGTGGCAGGGATGTAGGTTTTTGGAAAGGAAACATGGTCCAGCAACCCTTGATGACCACCCAATTCCATTTCCTCAAACTCGTGCTTGGTTAATTTACCCTGCAGTGTTGTGATAAGGTTGTCTCTAATAGTTATAGTGTGTTGTAACTGATTGACTTCTACACTCAGTCTGTCAACATGAGAATTCATTGCCGAGATTGCTTTGGCCTGGTCAGCTAGTTCAGCCTGGATTAGGCTGGACCCACAGCAAAGTTCACCAGTGCATGCTGGTGGTTGACCTCTGACCTCTGCTAGAAGGTTCTGAAAGCATTTCAGTAGAGTGTCATCCATGCTGGTAAATTTATGCTTTTCCAGGGATGCAACCCTGTCTTGCAACTGGATTATGGAGCCCTGAAGCTTACAGAATTCAGTCAGGTCACCCCATGGTTGTTTTACTCCAGCCTCCTGCTTCAAAACACCCCCCTGTAACCTGCCAGGGTCATCTTTAACTGTCGGCAATGGGACAAACTGTGGGCACACATCCATATCACAACCAACATTCCAAGAACTCTGCAGTTCTGGGTCAAAACGTTCTAGCCAAGCCTTTGCAGAATGTGTTATGGCATAGGCCATATTAAACAGGAATTTCCTGATCCCTGCGACATCGATGAGAACCAAACATGAGGAAACCACTAATAACACCAAAAGCTGATTGAGTAAATCCAGGTAGCTGAGTGCCTTCTCAGACATATTGGCAGTGTCGCTAAAATCTCCTTATTTTAGAAAAGTTTTCTAAAAACAGATCTCTAAAATCTGCAAAGTTGTAAAATGGGCTGCCAAAGGGTTGTCAATTAATCTTGTTCCAAAAATGTAATTTATCTCACAGGGCGGATCAAACACCTATAATGTACCACTTGTTAACAAACTTGTGACTTTTGGCAGTCAGCCCAAGTTTCAAAAATTGACACTAATTCTAAAATAGGTTGCCGAACAATTAAAATCTAAATTTAGACCATACTTTAATTTACTTGAATGCATGCATTAGCTGGCAGGGTTAACAAGAGGTACATTTGCCACTGAAGTGAAATTCGAATTTGGAAATGCAAGGTGGGCAGTTCGTTTTACTTTTGCAGGCTACACAGTGAGCCCTAGGCTGGCTGTGTAAGAAGGAAGAACTGGCACACCAGAGCGGCAGGCCAACTAATGCTCAGACCCCCCTTGACATTCACTTAGATGCAGGGTGATGAAAGAGGTGAAGGGGTGGGGGTCGTTCTACAACCCAGAAATGAGAATGGGACTGGCATTAGCCGGCTATTGATAAGCCCTTTGCCTGTTTCCTGGTCTGGAGCCAAGATTGCACTACTCAACCTCTTTTGGAATGATAGATGATGACTGACACGGTTGACAGTTGCCAGTCAACACACACTTCTAACTTGTGTAAAGTGAATGTATTCGTGACAACAGTGTATGGAACGATAACTAGGTGTTACAGTATGGACAAAAAGTTGCTAAAAAGCAATGCCAGACTACTGGTATGGATTCAACAAATGTTGATCTGGCTTATGTGTCTGCTGACACACAAGAGGCAGGCCCAAACCCCCCTTTCTGCCCTGATGTGGGTGATAAGGAAGGAGTGGGAGGTCAGGACTGGTGTGGCTCAACTCTTCATGGAGCCAGATTGAGCCAACACTGCTAAGGCTGTGGTTCAAAACCCCCCTTTTCTCAAATGATTGATAAAGGGTGTTGCGTGTATGTTGCATGCAGCAACAAAGACAAAATGGAGACCGTTTGTCTGCGCTCTCTGGCAGAATCTAAAATGGTTCCTGTGTCAATTTCACACACAACTGCCTTTCCTACCCTACCAAGGTCAGATCATTAACTTGTTAAACATTTGGCCAGGCCAAGGTAACTTCCAACCAGCAATGATGTCATACATGTACTCACAAATAAAATAAAGATAAAATAATACTATGTTACAAAATACTGCCACTGTAAAACATAAAGGGCTTACATCTATCTATAAACCAGGGTTTTCACAGTTTTACTTGTATTCACCAACAGATTTGCAGTGATGTCTATTGGTGTAGGTATACTTCATTAGTCATAGACCAATAGCTAATATACTCTAGAGGAAGTGGGATAAAACTCACATTTGTGGGAGAGGGGCACACATGCACTAATGTCAGATCAACTTAATTCAGCACAGATATGGATCTAATGTGTCAATTTAAGGATCTTTGACAATTCTAGTCATGATGAAACTCACACCCTTCAGATTATGAGACGGATGTTATCCTAGGTAGCTCTCATATCTAGCAGCTAAATAATTCTCAACAGTTACTACACCATGCCTCTTCGGGAGAATGAGTTTATATTATTGTTATTATTATTATTATAGTGCTTGCTTTAAAAACGACCGATTTTATTCCGGTTTTACTGGTATTTTAGATTTCACTCTTCTACCACTAACCAGATATTGATCAACTTAAATCACTGGGAAAAAAGTAATAAAATAACAGCCGTATTAGGCCTATATTATTAGTGTCATCATGGTCGTTATTATTACTATTATTACCCGTATGATTATTACCCGTATATTAGGAGGAAAAAAAAACTTTTATATATGATTTCAATATCTCATTGTTTACAGTATGTACAGCTGGAATAAGAGTCTGCCCCACGTTGGGCGCCAATTATGTAGTGTTTATGAACAGGACATAATATTTCAATATTAATTTTCCATATTTATATGAAATTATGAAAATATTAATATTGAAACATAATGAAATTATATTGCTCACGTCACTGTTAATGTAACATGAGTTCTTGGACAGACTAGCAATAAATACCCCATCTGTACAATTTGTAAACCATGAGATAGAAAACACAACAACTTCTTAATAAAAATAATCAATTTATTAAATGTAAAATAAATTGGTATAAAACATTCTAACATGGACGGCAGGATTAAATGTTGATCATAGCAAGGTCGTGTGTATTGTCAGGTAATGGTGCAGACAAAGAAAAGAGACACTTGAAAATAAAAGCAATAAATGGTTTGAGAAACAGCAGATCTACAACTTCTCTACTCTGCCTGCTAACATGGGGGTTGCCATTTTCCACATGTAACGTGATATGCTTGCCTGTGTGTAGGAGGAGGAGACAGCCATGTGGTGGCAGCCATTAGCAGGCCTGTGGTGATAGCCAGGAGTAGTTGTAGTAGCTGGCGGCGGCCATCTTGGGAAGGAGAGTGGACAGTGAGAGGTGCAGGCCTCCAGGTCAGTGTCAGCTCTGCGTCCTTGGTGACGCCGGCTTGGATTGGAGTTGGCTCCTTGAAGGATGTCGTGTAGGCGATGGGTGTCTTGTCTTCGCTGTGGCGTTGAGAGGAGCACCGTCTCTGAGGGTTGGCTGGTTGAGGCGTTGAGGTCTGCTCAGAAGTTCTTTGGTGTGGGGACATGCAGTCAAACCCGGACTGATGAGCGATGAGGAGACTCAGTGTCTTATCCTCAAACAAAGTCAGTAGTGCTCTATGTGGGGGACATTAAGTCTAACCCCACAGTCCGACCAAACAGAACAGAGGGCGAAGCGGGGACATCTAGTCAAACCCGATTCAGAAGAGCAGAGGGAGAGGACAGAAACAGGACGTCTTGCCTGTTCCTCCGCCAAAACCAAGAGAGAGAGCTCTGGCCTGTTCACTGTCCTCACTCAGTGGGGGGGAGTTTAACTCCTCCCTTCCAGTTCACTGGCCATTTCCATGCATGGGTCCATGTGTGTAGGGGGGTTCGGCAGCCCCTCCTTTTACCCCCTGCTACATCTCTACATTTCTCTAACTTCCCTTAGTGACTAATTGCAAAACATCTGATCATGGATTTGCAAACAAATCGATTCTGGGAACGTTTAGATACTAAACACCATATATTAGCCATGCAGAGATCAGGCAAATATTAGAAGAAGAAATTATTTACAAATCAAATCAACATGCTATGCAGTTTATAGTTAAGGTTCATAAGATAGCATACAAATATATATATACTGTATTTGTGGTCCAGACATGTAAAATGTGCACAGTTTCATCTGTGTGGTATTGTTCATGAGGTAGGGGCACAGAAAGTGAATACTGAAGTGTCCTTTTTCTTGAGTTCCTATCCTGCATTCCAAAGGGTCATAAAACTTGATCCAGCACCCTCCATCCTTCTCTGGGGGAGGGCATTGTCTTGTCTTACATTGATTTGTAATGTTTCTGTGTTATCCATGTCCGTGTTCAGGCCTCACGCTTACGCTTTCAAAGAGTTACATCTGGTTAACCAACTTTCCATTTAGCTGGGGACCTGGAATCCTCTCAGGGGCCACTGGTGGTCCCCGGACCACCTGTTGAAAACCCCTGGCCTACTGTGTTAGCTAACCAACTGTGCCTAATGTTAGTCAGTGGGACGGAACCGGAAGGGAGCGGTTTGTTGCCGCAGTTGTTTCGATTTTGATCGATTTTGTTTTTTGGGTGCACCAATGCACCTTCTTTCAATTTTAAGGAGCATTTTAAGAAATTAAGGAGCACTCTGGAGCTCTGTGCACCATGCCATAGATGAGTAAAGAGGAGACCAGTACAGTAGTCCAGACAGCATTCCCAATCTTTCTGTCTGTCACTTCTACTGTGATGGCGCAGCTGTTCCCCTGCAGACAAACACTTGTTGGGCTCATGACAAGGCGGCGCTAGCATGTGTGTTTGTGTATGTGTATGTGTGTGTGTGGTTTCATAATGAACCAATAGAATTATTTTTGTATTCCAGTACTTTTATTTGTAGCAGAATATTTCAACATGGTGGTATTTCTACTTGAGTACAGATATGTGAGTTCATGTTCCAGCACTGTTCTATCTGTGAGGTAACAACACCCTGATGGATGTTACCCTCCTTCCATCCCCCGCCTTTTGTACTAACAGAAAAAGTACAGTACACACCACTTCTTTTCTTCTTCCTCCTCCTCCTACTCCTCTTCCTCTTTGCTTTTCTTCTTCCCGCCATTGATGTGTCACTCACGGTGCGTGCGAGTGTGGGGGTGCGTGCAAGTGTGCACGTGCGCCGTCAGAACGGAGGCAGATCAATGGGAAGGCAGACTAATTACATGCAGGCAATCTGGATCAGGATTCTGTCACTTTGATTATTCCCCTTCACACACACACACACACACACACACACACACACACACACACACACACACACACACACACACACACACACACACACACACACACACACACACACTTTCTCTTTGAGCGGCACCGCTGGTTTTCAAAGTTTGCCATAAAACCCTCCGTCATGAACTGTTGCTGCAATCAAGTGAAATTGAATGTGATATGACTGAGTCTCTGTAGGGAGAGGGAAAAAAGGTAATGAGATGTAAACACAAACCTTAATTGAGTGCAGAGAGCAGCATGGTGTCAGTAGCACTGCCATTAAACAGTGGTGAGTTCTTTTTTTTTAGTTAAACATTGCAATAGACATACTCTGTTGCAAGTAAATGTGCAGAATTCAACATGTTCTTGAGTAAACGTACAAAAGTATTGGTATCAAAATGTGGTTGTACAAAAAGCAAGCGTTGGTCCTCCCAAAGCCCAAACTGAGACTAGGGCTTTTATACCCCAGGAGCTCACTGGAGACAGGAAAGAAGTCCAACTTTTATGGTCAGCACACTTTATAGTAGGGATTATCCAAAAAGAAGAAAAACATTTGAGTACTCCAGTGCAAATGTAATAAGCGCGATCCAAAACCATGACCAGGTTCTTGAAACAAATGATATGCATATTATCATCGGCCAGGTGAGCCCTCTTTTCTGAGGTGTTACAGCAGACAGGGCCTAGTTGCAAAAAGTGGAAGTGCATGGTCATTAATGGAAGGGAAAGGACGTTCAGTCCAGTTAGCATGTGTACGTCAAATATTGGTGTCCAAATGGTCCAAATTGGTGTCTAAAAGTACAATGTTACATTGGTATCCAAATGTGTAAGGTCAATGTTAGATTGGTTCCAAAATGTGTAAGTACAATGGTGCCCTAATGTCTGAGTGCCTACATGGGTGCTTCAAAATGCCACTGAGGAACTAACTATTCAGACTTCTATTTACTTCAATAGAAGTTTGGAGGATTGGGGGACTTTATGTGGCGGTTCAGAGTATGAGGTCAGACTCCCATTGGCTTAGGCAGCGTTTCAGAGTATGAGGTCAGAATCCTATTGGTTTAGGCAGCGTTTCAGAGTGTGGGGTCAGACTCCCATTGGCTTAGGCAGCGTTTCAGAGTATGAGGTCAGAATCCCATTGGTTTAGGCAGTGTTTCAGAGTATGGGGTCAGACTCCCATTGGCTTAGGCAGCGTTTCAGAGTATGAGGTCAGACTCCCATTGGTTTAGGCAGTGTTTCAGAGTATGGGGTCAGACTCCCATTGGTTTAGGCAGTGTTTCAGAGTATGGGGTCAGACTCCCATTGGTTTAGGCAGTGTTTCAGAGTATGGGGTCAGACTCCCATTGGTTTAGGCAGTGTTTCAGAGTATGGGGTCAGACTCCCATTGGTTTAGGCAGTGTTTCAGAGTATGGGGTCAGACTCCCATTGGTTTAAGCAGCGTTTCAGAGATGAGGATATTGGCTCAACACAGTCCAAAGTGAACATTTGTAGGAGACACCGTGTCCGCCAGTGCGTCACATGACCAGCTCAGCCAATAGCCATTGATCAGGCCCCTAGAGAGAGAAAGAGAGAGAGAGAGAGAGAGAGAGAGAGAGAGAGAGAGAGAGAGAGAGAGAGAGAGAGAGAGAGTGAATATCATTAGCCCATATGAGCAATAATTTGCTCGTATGTATATAATATAATGGACATGGCAACAATTACATCAACAAAACTACTAAATAAATGAATAAATAAATAATATTAATAATACCAACAACAATCGCCCTGCCTTAATACAACAAAATCACCCTTTGGCCCACGCGCATGCACGCGTGCACACACACACACACACACACACACACACACACACACATGCATCACATGCAGATTTTTTCTCCTCCTTCTACAGATCCCATACTTGTAATTCTTTCCAATTAACCTGCCTTGAAATGCCTTTTGTTGTCCCAGAGAGAGTAGGACGGGGGATTTAAAAGGATCGGCAGAGACAAGCAAATCATGTGCAATTATCTATAGTGTCGGGTAGGAAGGCGTCTCCATTTATCCCAGCCAACTGCTGCAGCTGTAATGGCAACAATTGTGCCTTAATTGTGGAGCGTCCGCATTTTCCAGGTAATGACTTAATTGGCACTGTCCTCGCACCTATACTCTATGGACCACTTTTAATGCTGTGCCACCTTCCCTTTTTCACTCTCCTACACATTCTCTCTCTCTCTCTCTCTCTCTCTCTCTCTCTCTCTCTCTCTCTCTCTCTCTCTCTCTCTCTTTCAAGAATACCCAAAATTATAATTATATGACAAGTACAATAGCGCATTTGTGGATTCAGTTCTTTTAAAAAAAGGTTGCTTTGTATCACAAGACAATTAAAAAAGCAGTTTTATGCTTAGACCTTGTTCCTCCTCATAACCTATATACTGTATATACACTCAACAAAAATATAAACGCAACACTTTTGTTTTTGCTCCCATTTTTCAGGGGATGGACTTAATGACCTAAAATTCATTCCAGATATACAATATAACCATTTCTCTCAAACACTGTTCACAAATCTGCCTAAATGTGCGATATTTAGCACTTCTGCTTTGTTAAGATAATCCATCCCACCTCACAGGTGTGCCACGTCAAGATGCAGATGTGACATCCTGGTTAGTGCAGAGGTGTACCTTAGACTGTCCACAATAAATGGCCACCCTGAAATGTGCAACTTTCTTTTGCCTTATTGGGTGTATGGGCCTCCGAACCAGTCAGTATCTGGTGTAACCACCATTTGCGTCATGCAGTGCAACACATCTTCTTCCCATAGAGTTTATCAGATTGTCATTTGTGGCCTGTGGAATGTTGGTCCACTCCTCTTCAATGGCTATGTGAAGTTGCTGGATATTAGTGGGAACTGGTACACACTGTAAAAATGGGAATAACACATTATTACCACATTATTACCATTTCGACAGCGCATACCAGTTGGAATGGAGTCATTTGGCCTACTATAATTGAATTGGAGACGTAGTCGTTGATGTTTTGTGCAGTGGTAGCTTTTGAAGTGCAAATGCTATTATAAAAATCAAGAACATTTCAGTCAATAAGCTACAGGGGGAAACGTTCCATTAAATTGTTTGCAAAGACAACAAATTCAATGTAGGTGTTAGTCCAGGTCTTGTTATTTTTTACCTTATTTTTCACCCAGCACCAATTGCCCAATCCTAGTTGCTAGTCTCCCTATGCCAACCTGGGGAGTGACTTGATCTGAACTCCTGAAAGCTACCTTCAGTGTTTCCCAATATGGAAGCAAATTTGTATACCCTATACAAAAATGATACTGATACTAAAAAGATATAGCCTTGTGGCTCTTCTGCAGGGGTCACTTTACCTATTTTACCTATTAAAGGTATAGTAAGCGATGTTTTGGTGGTGACCATATAAGGAGTTCTTCCCTGTCCCCAGTGAGCCCCTAGTTTCATTTCGGACTTTGGGAGAAAAACCTTTCGTCCAATCGGGATGAGAGGGGCCTTCCTCCAATCAGGATTGAGTGGGGGTGGGCCATAGTGTATGTGCTGTTGGCCTTTTGCACTTCCCCAGTGTGTGCATGTGCACATCTTGTCGCCATGGGGGACCGGAGGGTTTTCCAAAGTCACTGAATGTTTCCTTAATTGATGAAGCACTTATAAAATTGTATTATGAGTGTCATGAGCTTCTAGATCTGCTATTTTTTCAACAAATGATGGTTAAAAGCTATAAGGTGACACAAATGTGTCTTAAAGGGGAATTCCACCCATTTTCAACATTTTTTCTGAGAGTGTACAAATGCAACCAAATGGTTCATTTGGTTCCATTTGTACGCTCTCAGAAAAAACATTAACATGGTGAAAATACATCTTGATGATGTCATCAAGATGTGTTTCAACATGTTAATGATTTTCTTCAGACCTCCATTTCTGGAAAACACAGAATGGGGAGACATTGTATCATGTCCACCCAGCACCTCTAAGGTTTATTAATGACATATTAGAATGTTGAAAATGGGTTGAATTTCCCTTTAAAGGGGTTTAAAAAAACATCCGTCTGTTCTTTTCCCGACATGTCAGACGGGCCAGCAGCGCTGGTGGGAGCAGGAGATCCCGGTGGAGGGGACCATCGACAAGGGAGAGCTCATCACACACAACCTGACGGAGCTCATCAAGCCTGAGTCCTACGAGGTGCGCCTCACGCCCATCACACGCTTCGGAGAGGGAGACTCCACCATCCGCATCGTCACCTACAGCGGTGAGTGTATACATGCCATCTATCTATCCATCTTCAACTCCATCTTCAACCGCTAATCTGTGGCCGCTTGGCAGGGCAACAGTTCCAGGGACTTCCCCCTCCAGAGCCAGGATTAACAATGGAACTTAGCTCACAGGGGCCCACAGCTCGCACAGGGCCCTCTGCGAGAATGTGTATCACGTCTTTACAGGATAGAAGCTAGTCTACCTCAAGAGATCAGTCATTTCGGACCACCATAAGAGATGGAGTTACTCTGTTTTTCTTTTTTTAATACCTCTGATTGGTTCTTAGGAGAGTCCATGGCTTTTCTGGGCTGATGATCTGGTGCACCATACAGTTTGTTGTGTGACTGTGCTGGCATGGCGCCGGTGTGAGGCTTAACCTCATTTTAAAAGTTTTAACAGTTGATTTTGAAGCTCATCTGTGTTGAGCGTGAACAATAATCTGCAAGACTGAGTTCCAGACGAAGCTGTCATGTTAATAACCGTACTAATAACCATAAAGTAATAGTCCTTAAATTGTAATTTGTAAAATGATGGTCACGCCGACATTGACAGTGTAGTCTTCTTACATGGTAGTTTAGCACTGAAGTTGAAAGGATGTTGCCCAGCACAGTGCCTGGCTGTGGTTTGTGCATCAGCGGGCAGCAGCCACCTTTTGATTTAGCAAATTGCCAGAGCCCTGAAAGGGGTTAATCCTCCACTGTCAGAGCCACATCAGTAAAGACATCAGTTTTCAATGCATGCCATGAACAGTACTAGTTTTGTAACCTGCATGCTTTACCAAGGAATAAGTATAACATGCTGTAGGCATTAGTACATACTGTCACTTTATGAGGCATGTGCAACAGACCCATAATCAGTAACAGTGAGTGCTGGAAGCTGCCACCCACCCAGCTCCCGATTACACACAAAAGTGATGTGAACAGCTGGGCAGAGGGGCAGGTCAGTGGCAGGAGGGATATAATGTCCGGCCGGGAGCCGAGGGGCTATTTAAGCAAGGAGTGGGCCAAATCCCCGGAGGGCTAATGGCTGTTAATGCCCATGTATTTCAGGCTGGAGGACTATAGGGACTGCCAGTGCCATTATGGGTAATCAGAGACTTGAATGTGGAGTGATGCTAAGCATACACCACAGCTTGGCAACACGTGCATTGCCCAAATTATACACATTTTTTTTTACTTTGGTAATGGTAACGTTTTGGCTGGATTTCAGATACTCCTCATACATACAAGTACACAAACCTATTCGGTACATACATACATACATACATACATACTCTACATATACATACTGTACATGCATACATATAGTATGCACATACATCTCCCATTGGCACGCTGAAAGGCCTGTTTTAAAGGACTCCAGGGATTTGCATTTTTTGAGGGAGGGAGTCAGGGTTAGGGTTACCTGCACCTCTGCCACTTGAGTGACAGTGGTGTAGAAGGAGAATTTACCCATGTTTGTTTTGAAAGTGGGTGGTACCAGATTGTTGTTCTCGCTTCCTTGTGTATTGTGGCTGTGGGAGTCACTAACTTCTTTGCCATAGTTTGGCAGGTATGCGGATATAGAGGTCATACCCTCGTCATGCCCCAAACCGAGGAGTAGTCAAATTAGATTGTTTTGGAAGGTCTGGAGCTTTGTCTTAACAAAGTTAACAGGCGCAAGCATAGTCAAAGTAGGGCTGGATTGAGCTCTTTTGTCAACAAACGAGGAAATTCTGCCCAGAAATCCAGTTCTTTGTTGGACTTTTTTGACTAGCTTCGTTGCAATTTAGAGCGACTAGGTGAACATCGCAGAAGACACGACAGCTCATCAAGTAACGCTCGGCGGGTACCGTAGGCTACCGAGACAGCCATGACAGTTTACCTGTTAATTAACAGGAGAGGCCTTGCTCATTAGTGGAGAGAGGTACCGCTATGACACCATCACTGCAGGGGTGATGAACTGTGTGTGCCTGCCTGCCTGCGTGCGTGCGTGTGTGCTGCCTGAGCACAATTTGTGCTGTGCAAGTACACCCTGACTCTAGTGTCATTTTGTTTCTCGTTTGTCCGTTGTAACGAATAAATCATTAAGTATGACCTATAATTACGAGTCCAAAGTGGTCTAAATGGTATCATAGACAGCTTTGTGTTCTGTGAACCCTCCTGCTGTGCAGTGGTTTTTGCCTTGACTTTCTCAAATGATTTGAATTTATGTGAATTAGGGACGATATATTGCTCTGTAAGTATGGCGGGGGTTGGGGGGGGGTACATGCGCCGTGTGTCAAAAAGTCACACTTGGGGGGGGGGGGGGGGGGGGGGGGGGGGGGAGCACCACCTTTTGTGGTGCTTCTGTTCTCAACCAGCAGATTTGCAATGTTGGGTCACTTTTCTTGGTGCCTCAGACCATTACAAATGGTCTTTGAATCCACTAGTCTTTGAACAGTGACCCCAGAAGGGGGCCGTGTAAACACACTTGAATACAGAATCAAAAAGGCTGTATTTGTCCCCGACAGGATAAGCAATGTTGGAGCACATTTACTTACAGTATACTTCCCCTGCATTTTATGGGGCAAATACTTGATTATTATTACAACGACTTTGGCCCACGATCGGCCGCTTGAAAATCACCAATCTACAAGCTCCCAATAGGTATGAAGCTTGTAGATCCATTTAAGGTGTGTATATGCAGTTAATGGCAGTTCAAACCTCTTAGTATTGGCATCATGTTAGTTTCTGGACATCACTACATGTATTTTCCCGCTCTATTGTGCTGTATCCAGGCTCAGGGAAGTTCCACTAAGATTTGAGGCTAAATAAGTCATGTAACAACACACAGTGCTAATTAAAATAATGCCCCAGCAGGCTGGTCATTGGTTTAAAAACACAAAAAGTAAAAAAGATGGAGATAGAGTTAGATATCTTTTTTTTTTATATATAATTTTTTATCCCACGATTTTGTAACCCATTTTTTCACCCAGTGCCAATTCCTATTGTGATCCTGGGCTCTACACACCCTCCACCAACCTGGGGAGGCAGCGGACTGGCCTCATGCTTCCTTCAATGCATGAGGAGTCCAAGCTGCCTTCTTTTTACCTGACAGGGGGGAGTTTCCCTGGTTGGACGTAGCGCGTGGAAGGAACACGTTATTCCAACCAGTTCCTGTCCCCTCCATCAGGCGCCCCGGCTGGCCAGGGGGAGGCAGTTTAGAGTCCAGGATCACAGCATGTTTTTGTGAGGGTATCTACCCTAGGGGACACGGGGAGAACATGCAAACTCCACACAGAAAGGCCCTTTCGCCAACCCCACCTCGGGTATGGGCACTGATGACGCGGAGGAGCAGACACGCTGCCAGCACCCACAGCAGCGCCCCTAGCGGGAATCGAACCCAGGACCTTCTAGCTGTGAGGCGACAGCACTAACCACTGTTCCACCGTGCCCCCTTAGAGTTAGATATCTAACTAGAAAAAGTGCCCTTCAGGGCACAGGTCTCCACCAGGTCAGGTTGTGGCCTCCTGGAGTCGCTATAATAGGCCAATGTGAAAAGAATGGCATTTTCTTCTTATAACGTTGATGGCAATTGGATGATATTTGATGAATTTTGTTCCAATAATGTGTATTGAAATAGCCCGCTTGGTAGCGCTATAACAGGTCATTGTGAAAAAGGTGGGACATATTTCTCAGCCTAGTAGGAAAGTGTGTGAAAGATTCCAGGTACATTGCATGCTGCATTCCTGATTTATTCATATCTTGTTAATATCTGGATGGGTTTTTACAAAAAATGGGGCTCCTGTTGGTGATAAAAGACAGACGTGAAAAATGTAGGTCAAAGGTGCAGGTCCCTGTCCTCTAGTGAATGTGCATGCAACGTTTCATACAAATCAGTACAGTTATAGGTACAAATGTGAAAAGCTCCCTCCTGGTGGCACTATAAGATGCCACTCTGGAAAATGCGGCGCAGAGGTTCATTGTTGGCATCCACAGAGTGTGTGTGTGTGTGTGTGTGTGTGTGTGTGTGTGTGT
This sequence comes from Benthosema pterotum, assembly GCA_039105355.1. NCBI lineage: Eukaryota > Metazoa > Chordata > Actinopteri > Myctophiformes > Myctophidae > Benthosema > Benthosema pterotum. The sequence goes on along the minus strand of CM076983.1, from coordinate 24,603,013 downwards.
GTGTGTGTGTGTGTGTGTGTGTGTGTGTGTGTGTGTGTGTGTGTGTGTGTGTGTGTGTGTGTGTGTGTGTGTGTGAAGTTTGGTGTCGATCGGGCCAACGGTGCCAGAGATTAGGACACACGCATGGACGGAGTGCAACACATACTCTCCTGGTGGAGAGAATCTAGGCTTACGTCCATGTCAATATATTTCCCAGTCCCACAGTCACCAGTGCATGCAGGGATGACAGCACCTGCAAAGTGTCATTGGAGATTTATTCGCAACCAAATCAAAATCATTATTTCCCTGATGTCAGCAGTCATATAATAATGACAACGGGCACAGATAGAGATGTGAGCATGCATGGTATGTATGAGGAGGGAAGCATTAAAGTGAATTCATTAAACATAATTTGATTTTGAAATCATGCACATGAAAGTACGGAGGGCCTCACGACTTCCCTGTTGCATTCAGGCGGAAATTACTTTTGGGCTTGGGCTACGTATGATCAAAAATGTTCTCTTGACTGTGTTACGTAATTGTGAGCTGTAAAAAGTGTTTGGCAGGTCACTGTCAGTTGAACGGATTCAGGAGTTTAGTTAATTCATCCATGCATTGTGAAGTGAATACAAAGTTTATCTTTCTGCTGAAACTACGTTGGCGTAGTTTCTGTGACAATCTGGGAGACAGATCGAGGAGTCATGCTGTCAACTTGGATGCAAAGTACGGTACACTGTCACTATCACTCCCCGCAGTGTTGGCACAAAGATAGGGATGAATTATTCCACTATCATGACGATTATTATTCCTACTATTTATGCATTTTAAACCTGTGAAATGGGATATTCTTCACAAGGACTACTTTTACTTAGATGCTGTACTGAAGTATTGATGCCAATATGCTTGTACGCTTTTTAATGCAGGACTTTTGCTCAAGTTAACCACGTTTGTGAGTCGTTCTTTCATCGGGCATGAAGCTTCCAGTAGCAGCAGAGCGGCGAAATGACTTACCTCACTATGTGTGTTTACAGAGACAAACCGATATGTGACTGGGGTTGTGTTTTTCTATCTTGACTCGCTCCGACTGCTCGTACCGCGGCTGTAAATTATTCAGCTCATCTGGGATTAGAGAAAGTGAGAGATGCAAGTTGTGTTTTCTCGTATTTTTTGTGACATTTTGTCATATTGGCTGCGCTTCACACAGCCTGTTGAGTTGCAAATCGACCGGATTGGAATGCAGATACCATATCGCCGTGCACATGTCATTCCCAGTATCCACAGCCATCTACTGATTCCCAAACATTGGGTCAGGACCTGCGTTGGGGTTCCTGAACTTTTTTTACGTGTCGGAATAAGTAAACATCACCTTTTATTTGATTCAATTCAATTCGATTTAGTTCTACATGAAGAAAGAAAAAAGTTAAAACTTTTGTGAATTAAAGTAAATGAATCACATCATTTCCATAAAATAGCAAACCCACAAGCATCGAACATGTCGCTTTGCACCACACTGCGGGCTCATAAATCTGCTATTTTCACTATAGCCTGGGTCTCGGCCAAAGTCTTAATTTATTTATTGGGTGGGACTGGACTAGCTGAAAAGTTTGGGAACCACTGATCTACTATGCTGGGGAACCTGGCGATGCTTATTGGCATACACATACTGTATACTGTAGTGTACAGTATATCAGGGGTTTTCAACAGGTGGCCCGGGGAACACCAGTGGTCCTTGAGAGGATTCCAGGTGGTCCCCAGCTAAGTTGTTTAACCAGATGTAACTCTTGAGAGTGTAAAAAGGATTACGTTAAAGTAGAGTGTAAAAATTTTTACGTTAAAATATTCATCATGTGAATTAGTCCTAATCTACATAACTAGAAGATTAATGGTCATGGACAGAAGCAAAATAAATCTATAGTTTTGGGGGCTGTGGGGCTAAAATGTCATCAAATGGTGGTCCGTGGCTCAAATGCTGAATAAATGGTGGACCCTGAGATGAGAAAGGTTGAAAACCCCTGCAGTATATGACTGTTCCTAATTCTACAGCATACTGTTGTACATGCATTATGCAAGCCACAGCATCCAAGGGTGTCAACTTTTATATAGTTTGTTATATTTTGAACCTGTTTAAAATAGTGCTATCCTACTACATATGGTGCGCCTTTTCTCAAACATTTGCCTGCAGCTTTGTTTCGTCACTACTGCTGCATCATTGTTGCCTACACTGTACCTAAATACGACCTACCTAGAAGACTATTACTTGCTGCGTTGAATGTCGCAAAGTTTGTTTCAGACAGGAACAGAATTTAATTAGTATGTTTTGGGCTGACACCAGACTCATGACTGATATAAATGGTTGTGACCAATGCGCTTGACTCATGAATGAGCAAAAGCGGTTTTGACCAATGGGCTTGACTCATGAATGAGCAAAAGCGGTTTTGACCAATGGGCTTGACTCATGAATGAGCAAAAATGGTTTTGACCAATGGGCTTGACCCACAAGCTTGTACACAGCAGCACGGATGTGACACTCATCATACTCCCACCCCTGTCATAGACTTTTTTTTCCCAAAATGTTTTATGCAAAGACAATTACGGTGCGGACAAAGCCAAATCGGGTCATGACAAATCACGACAACAAACATAATATTACCATACAATATCTAGCAAGAAGAAAATACAGTAGAATACAACACTTTTTGTTTTGTTCTTTTCTTGTATGTATATGCACAGTAGTACAGTATCTTTGAATGTATTTGATGGTCCCAAAACATTGTGTGTGTGATTTGTCACGACCTGAGTTGGTTTTGTCTGTGGTGTAACCGCCTTTATATAAATCACTTTCTAACAATCTATGAGGAAAATGGATGCTCAGCTTTATTATTTTTAACTCTATGCTACCTACTGTATATACAGTATAACTAAAATTCATTGAGCATGTAGGCCAACTGTTCGATGCCTTTGGTATCAAGCTTAATGTGACACCACACACATGACTGCGGCCTACGTGTCTAATTTGTCTATACCTACCTATGTAGCTACCTACCTATAGCTTCTACCCTGGTAACAATGGGGATGGAAGCAGGCACATCAGGACTGCATGGGGAGCAAAGGGAACAATGTACAGTATGTTGAGAGAGCCAGCCACACACTGGGCTAATTACCACTCCAGGGCTACTTGCTCAGTTCTCTCATCCAGCAGACTGTCAACCTGACAGAGAGCTTTTTCTTTTTTTCTTTTTTACTTTAGTAAAATGTCTCTTTTGGATGGAACACTCATAGGCCAATATGTCTGAAAACTGTTACTTGTCAGGGCTGAAATTCAGCAATTCAGCAAAAGTAACATAACTGTAGGACGAAGCGTCTGCTGCTTTTGATAGTTTTGTGTGTGTGTACACACACACACACACACACACACACACACACACACACACACACACACACACACACACACACGCACACACACACACACACACACACACACACACACATTAGAACATTCAGATGAGGGTTTCTGCCCGACAACAATACCACAATACAATACCACAAATTGTTCTCCCCGGGTTGCCAGAGGGAGTGCAGAGACCAGAATTACATTACATAATTGACACAGGGGGTAAACATGGGTTACAACAGGCGTAGACAGCCTTTTCGTGATAAAGTGCTGTGTTTTAATTTCCTTGATAGTTGGTGTGCCATATCAACCTTATGTTTAATTATGAAACACATTGAAATTATATATTTCCATCCAAATTTGATTGTTTATGCACACACCAACTTTTAGATATATAACATTCATTGTATGGTGGTGATGATGGTGATGATTATTATTACCACTGTTTCGACAGTCAGAGTTCAATGAATGTGAGTATAAATGAATGTAGAATTATGGGCAAGATGTAATTTGCATATAGATACTGAGTGGACGTCATTTAACTGTGCAAAGTTGCAATCATCTCTCTCACACTTGTGCCAGAGATCACCATCTGAAGTGCCAATGCTGGGACCCGTGCCTAAGGTTGCCTACCCCTTGGTTAGAAAACCATGGGATTAAAACCCTCCAAAAATAAAGAAAGATGTACAAAAAGGATGTACAAAAGACTTAATATGTAAAAATATAATTTGAGCCTTTGCCTGGGGAATGTGGGAGGTATAAGCATTCAATTATCAACGGAATCATCCCAAAAAATGGCCTGTATTTGAATAAAAAGTACAAATTTCCCTCTGAGATCTTACAATGATGTATCCCAAAATATCCTACAAAAAAGTAAAAGCACGTCAACACAACTAAAAAGTGCTTCCAGGCCACCATGTGTAGTCTGCACAGTGCAAAAACGCCCCCTGCGGCAACGTACGGCAAGCTGCTGGAGTTTCCAAAAAAAACAACAACATTTTGTGCAATTAAAAGCATATATGCATCGGGAAACAAAAACACTTTCCATCACTTGACAGAGGCCTGCACGTCCCCAGGACAGCGCTTCCTTCATCTCTAACCCATGAGGCACGCAAAAGAAAAACAGTCCGCAGAGTCCCAGTATTATCTCCATTAACACTCTGCCTTTTCCCTCTCCCACCGCAGGCGGGATGGGGATGTGTGATGGGAGATGTGAGAATCGGGTCAGAGACAGGACAAGATATGGCTTCAAGCAGTTGTGAACTTTGCTAGATGCTTGTGGCTTGTATACTGTTTGTAGCTCCCTAGCTTCCAGTAGAAGAAATAACAATAATAATAAAATATGTCAAAAATAGTAACAGGATTCTTAAAGCATGCGCTGTACGACTATCCTCTTCTACCCCAGGATTTGAACCTCGTGTGCAAGTGCTGAAACGTTAACAATGAGCTAATAGAGCCTGCCTTCTTTTGTCCCTGGGGGATAAATTGAATATTGACCTTTCAAAATCCCTGTCAGATCCTGTGTTTGATTCATTCAAACACTTCCAACGTGTCTAAAGGGATGGCACCAAAATGATTTTTGCATTCCATTTGGGTCCTACAGTAGCCTGTATTCAATGTATTCAATTAATAAGCTCAATTCAGTATCAACACACATCATATGCACTGAGTGGAAGAATAAAATAGAATGCGATCACCAGCCTAAGGGATCAGGGCACATATTCCACAGTGAGCCACTGATGTAACAGACAAATATTGGTTACATATAAGTGGGCTTACATGGGACATTCCCAATGGGCCCTCCAGTGAGCCACCTCCAGGGTGGCTGATATAGTTATCATACAAACATATATAGTGCTGAGGCTAAAGGTAGCCAGCCAGTAGAGAGGCACCGATGCAGAAACCTCTTATCTCCATATTTTAGTTATTTATTCATCTTTAAATCTGTAAATGAACGTCTAACTTAATCATACTACAGCATCACACAAAAAGCTTAAAAAGTAGCAGATCTGCAAGCCCGGTGCAAGGCCACACATTTTCAGCTTGTAGATCTGCAACTCTTGCTAGTTTTAAACGGGGATCCTGTAACAAGTGCAAGTGGGGCGATGCGAGGTCTCCACCCGACGGGGACGATGTCGCAGAACAGCTTGAGAGCAAATGGAAATGAATGTTTGCACGATCCCAAAGTAATTTGCCATGATTGTGTCGCACCCGTAATTATGTTACATGGCGTAATTGTGATTCATCAAGGGGGCAATTTGTCTCAGCGTCCACAAACAGGCGTGGCGACGGGGTGGGGGTGGGGATGGGGGGGACGGAAGTCAGTGGACCGAGAGCTTCTTCTTTGTTAGGCGCTCGCCGGCGGTGGGTTGAAGATACACTCAATTTAAGTAAGAGTATATCTTAGTTATTGCCTGGTTGGGCAGAAACCTCTCATGTCCATATAGTTTAAATGGTATAGGCAACTTTAGCATGTACACAACTGTGTTTGTAAACAGATTAGTATCCAACTCCACCTCACCTCCACGCTATTGGCTCATTATGAAAATGCAGGAGACTGCTGCGCTGTGATTGGCTAAAACGCTGCCTCACCCCCTCCACAACCCCCCTCCCCCCACGCACTTGCACCACCTTGCCAAGGGCCAGACAGAATGTTTTTGTTGACAACAATAACATTCTGGGCCGTTTGCAGGGCAAAACAAGTGTCTGTAGAAGCGACGTAGAGGGGAAAAAGGCAACAAATGTAGATATACTGTAAGTATATATTTGGCTAAAAAAAGTTCCCTATAATACATTTAACTTTTATTTTTAATCCTATGTGACCGGGTGAGTGGTGCCGAGTGATGGGGGCAACATGAATTTCAGTCTCATTAGATGTCAGCTGGAACGAACGTTTCCGTGAATACGCCTCAGTGAGCAGCAGACTGCAGCAAGTCATGTTGCTCACAGCTAGTTGAGAGTGGTGTTTTGGTTGTAAAGCGTTGGGGAACGACAGTCCGTTATGAGAGCGACAAGGAAAAGGAGAGGAGGCAGGGACAGGGGCGGATCTAAGCATGGGCATGGAGGGGCAATGCTCCCCTAAATGCCCAGTCTGCCCCATCAAACACGATGGCATGCAAAACAACCCACGATATTTCAAATTAAAGTGCACGCTTATATTCAACTCACTACTACTACTACTACTACTACTACTACTACTACTACTACTACTACTACTACTACTACTACTACCACTGCTACTAACTAACTACAGTTGTGGCACCACTAAGCCAACAGCATTTCATCATTGAAAACAGAAAACTCTCTGAGTCAGACCTTTAGCTTTATGCATGCTGCATGTCTGTTGCAACTTCAGCAACAACTGATGTTAATATTGATGCTTACTTGACGAATAAAAGCAACTGAAAACTGGTATGGGTGCGCTTCGCCCGTGACGAGAAGCGACACGGGCGATGAAGCCGCACCCACACCATTTTCTCCTGCCCCCCCCCCCCCCCCCCCCCCCATTGGGAAATGTTACATCCGCCCCTGGAGTGCCTGTCTGTGTGTGTTTGGGCGTAGTCCCTCATGTCTGTCTAGTGCAGTCCTTGCGTAACGTTGACTCAACCTGCTGCTGTAGCAGTTTGTGTCTGATGTGATCACCATTGAGTGGTCACGGCTTAGGCCATAGTTATTAACTCTTACAATCCAGAATACGAGTTTGGTCGCTAGGGAAAACTGATGTGATTTTTGTGGTTTAACCTGGCTCAAATTTTATTGTTAATTTAGTAATTACTCCTATTAAACACTATTTTGTGTAGCATTTTTCAATAAAGATTATTGTAATAAGTTAGTGGTCCCTCTAGTCTGTGTTCATGGCCTGCAGTCAACAGCTAGGAAGCAAAAGCAATACTAAATATAAATCTAACAATGTTTTAAGCTGGGGAAAAAACTTATCAAATCATTAAATGGTCAGTTTTACGTAAAGGTTTGATAAAAAAAAAAAAAAGAGAGAACGGGACTTGGCTGTTTTGACTGCTGACCACTTGTCCCGGTCTATTTTTTATTCGTGGACGTCAGTGTATTTGGCTCTCGATGGTTATGAGTGAGTAGGTAAGCAAAACAACAACAAAAAGGAGTCCTTTCCCAGCATTGTGATGATGTAGCATAAATAGGAGCCGTCTGAAATCAGAGTTTGAGTGAGTTTACTCATCACAAGGCTGACAGGACGAGTCATCATCCTGACAGCCCACGCCCGGCCCAGAGACGGGGAGAGAGAGAGAGGAGGGGCGGCTGGCACTAGTAGACACAAAAGCGCTTATAGTGTCCCCAGCCGTGCGATGAGAGATGGGCGGTGTCACCCAGCTCCCACAGACACTCTCTCAAAGTCTGCCACGGTGACAAACTCTGCATCTGTTTGGACTCCACTCCCCCGATCCCTCCGAGAGTCCGAGATTCACGGTAATACAGGAGGTTTTACACCTCCCTAAGCCGCCCTGTCACTTTAAAAACAATGTTGCTGCTTCGCCCTTTTCTTTTTTGATAGTTTTTCATATATATATTTTTTGTTGACGGCTACCCCTCCTACACGATACATTTATTTTAACTCGAGGTCCGGACGGGATACCCCCAGGAAGCGTTGATTTCAACAAGTAAAACAACAACAACAAAATAATCTGCTTGTAGACTACACTTTTTCTCACTGCAGGAAGCGTCAAGTACCTTATAGCTGCAACCGCGACCAGTAAAGTAGTCATGACCAGGAAGAAGTCGCTGGTGGATTTAGCTGTCTCTCGATCGCTGATCAAAACGAACCCTTTGATGACTAAAACTAAGACTACTATGCATTGACAATTTTGTGAACTAATAAAAACTAGATCAGCACTCAGTAGAGTGCGAACTACTCATGACATCATGGATAAAGGTCTCTAACTTATGTCACCATTACGTCATCAATTAAACCAGCCAATTGGGCTAACCGCAGACCAACTCCACACCGATGCTCAACTTGCGTCCGCTATGCTCACGCAAGTAACTAGACTAAATGTCGGGGCTAGAAGAGACCCAGTGGAACTATACCAGTAAAAGACAATGTCATTGTTACGCTTTGAAAATCAGATCATCATATCTACAAACGTACTTTCAGCAGCCAACCAACTGTAAAATCTGCAAAATATGCAAACTAAAACCAAATCAAAATGTTTCGCCAAATTCAACAATTCTTCTGGGCAACTATAAGTCCATTGGACTCAATACCGGGTACTGCACTCATGGGAGTGCACACGTAATGGGTGTGTCAAATTTAAAGTCGGTGGAATGAACAGTGGACTACAGCCGTACAGACAGACAGACAGACACGTGGTGCATTCATAGATAGATGAAACTTGACGAATTGCAAAAGCGCTTGACATAATTAAATATTGTTACATTGGGCCCGGTCGCTGTAGCACACAACCTGTTTTCTGACGGGGGTCACCGGCCAGATAAATATCCATTTTAAGGTAGGGGTCCTTGACCTGAGCATGATGGAGAGTCACTGGTCTCTCTCACGATAAATGGCTTCTGGCTGCCGGGCGAACCACTTCGCCAAGAGGTCACGGTTAAGGTCACTCTGGTTTGGTTCCAGCCGGTGTGTCATGTGCCCTGAGTGTTCCCTCAGCGGCCTTCTCCTGTCCCCTCCTCCTCTCCTTTCCTCCTCTTCTCTTCTCCTCTCCACTGTACTCCCTTGTCATTTGAAGTTTAAACCACATCAGAGCTCACGCACGCACACATACGCCTGCACACACACACACACACACACAAACACACACAGACAGCATGCCCTCAGCCTCTTTTTCCTGCCTCAGTGAGTTGGGAGCGAGTACAAATTGGCGCGGCAAGGAAGTGAACTCTCAACGGGCATGTCTGTGCGTGTGTGTGTGTGTGCGTGCGTGCGTGCGTGCGTGCGTGTGTGTGTTCCACTCTTTTGCTGCTCTTGAATTGGACAAATGAGTTTTCACCCTGGTCAACTGGTCAACAAACTAAAATATACCATTCAGAAAATGTAAATAAAAGTATAGTATGTAAAATGTCAATCAATGTCCAATAGACTCGTGATCCCCGCGTTCTCTCCACTCTCTCCACCACAAAAGGAGACGTAAAAAAAACGACTCTAACCCGAGTCGCGACTTGCTTTCCGGTTGAGGCGACATTGACCCGCTTTGCGAGGCCACAGCTCTCTCCAGGCTTTCCCGGAAGAACACTCTTCCCTAGGATGTGATGGATGGGGAATCTTCCCACGTTTTTCGGTCTCACGAGGCCTTCAAACGCCGCCGATGTGCAGTACGGGCAGCGGCCAGCTAAATCGCCCTTGCTTTGTAAAGCGCAGCGGAGAGGAGAGGAGCGGAGTGGTCAGGGAAAGCTGCCAGGATGAAGTCAGCGTCTGTGTCCAGAATGGCCTCTGTGGAACCGCTGTGCTGTGCTTTTTTTTTTTTTTTTTTTGGCGGACAGTGAGCTCACTTTGAGTCTGGGTTCGTAAAAAAAAAACGCAGCGGAGCAAATTGAAAGCGGGGCGCTGGTGCGTGGCCGCGTTGTTGTGTCCTCCTCCTCCTCTTTGCTCAGCTGGGGAAAAGTAAGTCAGGGAGACGGGTTAAGGACAGGACGCGGAGAGGTGGAACTTTTCCAGAAGGCTGCATGGCGTTATATATTCCATACAGGCTCTGTTTGTCTGTGTGCTTTTTTTAATCTATAGAGCGATAACAATGCGCGACATTGTGAGGATGTGGTCGAATGCCACAGCGCTTTACCGAAGAGCAAGAATAACAAAATCCTTCGACAGCTACGACAACACCATGAACCTAAAACATATCACTGAAGGACGTGCGTCAAACAACAAATGGCCTTGTGTGATCCTAGAAACGATGTAGACAAAGAAGAGAGAAGAGAAAAGGAAGACATCATGCCGTCTTCATGCGTCGCTGGCCTGTCGCTGCAGCCTGTGATGGATGGCCTGTGCCTGGATGCGTCAGCGGGTCCAGAATAGAACAGACACGCTCCGGGAGATTTGACGACGGGTTTTGACGTGTGCACGCTGGGCGCCTCGGGTTCGGCCGCACCCGCTCGGTGACGTTTTCAGTGTTCCAGCCTTGACGAGTTACTTTGTTGTGTGGCTGGCATGGCAGACCGCAAAGAGCAGATCTATATATAACCTTAAAATTGTCCGCCCCGTCTTGACACCCACGCTGCGACTAAGTATAAACCGAGGCTTATAGTCTTCACATGGCCCTGGGGGGCGGGTTCACAAGGCTCTGGGGGCTGTTAAAAATCCACGTTTAATATGGGCTCGGTGTGGCTGTAAATCCTACGAGACACGCTTGTTTAACAGGGTTTAGCATGGTATCCTCCTTCCGCATAAACACGCGTCTTGCTTAAAAGACCAGGGCGGTGCAGCGTAGCGTTTCCATGTAAACAAATGAAATGTTTTATTGGAAGTCTCCTGGTCCACCAGGGTGCAGCATAGATAATTAGGCAGTGTGAATCCTGCAGTGTGCGTGGCCTGTTGTTGTTGCTGTTGTCATTTCAGTTTGGGCCTTGTGTCTGCGTATCTGTTTGTCTTCATTTTTGTTTGAGAGTGCGAGATAAACACAGATAGGAGGGAGTAGTACAATGCCTATTATGCCCTGCATTTGGGTTATTTGCACACGAAAAAACAGCATTTCATTGTTGTGAGATTGTACATCTTGCGATCTTTTGAACACCTAGACACGCACATGTCTAGTTGTAAACGAGTGTATGTCCCAGTAGTGCACCCTCTCATCTGCATAGAAACAAATAAAACATACACCTGTGTTACTCAACCATGGTTTAAAAGCAGTTGAAAAGGTGAGAGGGGAAAGGTTCAGGAGTACCATAGTGCTGTGAGAGAAACTCCTTCTAACGCTATATATATATACCGTGTGGAGCGGAGCTAGCGGCTCAGTGTGGCTCCATCAGGAAGGTTCAGAGAGACACCTTCCTGCAGATAGGGCAGTTGAGTCAGCCTGAGAGGAACCCGCAGGTGAAATAACAAACCGTAACAGCATTATCATAACCGTTGCTGTCGAGCAGAAACCTCTTATCTGTTTTTTTCTTTGTTTGTTTGTTTTTTTAGCAGCGTTGACCACTCCTATGCACAGCTTTGAGTGTCTGTACGAGCGCTGCTTTTGGCTAGGCAGCTCTGCAAGCCAGCGCCTTTGATGCTTCTTTTGATCTTCTGACGCGGAGCTGTCTGTCTTGGACATGTGAGGTTTCCCCACCCCCTGACAGGGACGATAGCCAAGGTCTTGAAAGGAGAAGTGCTCAAGGAGACGCAGCGAAAAGTAAAACAGCAGGAGGTGTGTGTGTATGAGAGAGAGAGAGAGAGAGAGGGATCTGGACGAGTCAAGATTGCTGTTGGAAAGCTCAGCATCCATGTCTCGGTGGGGCAGGCGGCCGCCGGCTATTGGTTGTCATGTATGAAGCAGTAGTTTTCACTTCAAGGGCCCACAGTTTGATATGCACAAGCTGACATCACACATGACTCCACAAGTAACATAGTGGCGGCATGGGATCGTTGTGTTTTTGTGTGCAGCTAGGGCTCTCAGCTTTAGGAAGAGTTAAAATAGAGACAAGAGATTGCCATGAAGTCTCAAGGTCAAACAAACACAACATACATGGTCTTTGAGAAGGCTCCACGACAGTGTCTCCAGTCCAGTCATAATAGTTAGGCACAAAATCAAGTACACAATCGTTCAGGCTAGCGTGTCTAATATGCACTCCAAACTGGTGGGGAAATGGGGGAAAGTGTTGAGTATCACTGAGCTATCAGCTACACTACAGTATCTCCTGCTATTATATTTGTTATTATTATAACACCGCTTGGTGACAAGAACAGATCTAAGTTTTTGTTTGGTTTTCTTTTAACTCAGAAGTTCAGTTATTCCAGCAAAGCGACAGACGGCATCAAACGGAGGATAATTTGAGCTTCGTCGTCTTCGCCGTCGCTGCCGGGGGCAGAAAACTCTCGTGTTTATTCGTCAATGAACGCATTACTACTGATCATACTATGGTGTCACATAAAATGATTTGGAGTATCTTTAGATCTGAATCTGGATCCTAGTAACAGTTTTGAGGTTTTCCACCCAACTGAGAAGATTATATGTACCCAAATTGGGAATGTAGTAGCCTACTGCTTTGTTGTTGCTCTCTCTCTCTCTCTCTCTCTCTCTCTCTCTCTCTCTCTCTCTCTCTCTCTCTCTCTCTCTCTCTCTCTCTCTCATCCTTCTTCAAAACATTGTGAAATATATGATCTGACAAAAAACACCAGTATGAACAAACAACAACAAACGCCCCAGTCTTGTGCCATAGCTCCTCATTCCCGCACCACACCACACAGTTCTCCCCCTTACGAACAAGATTTCCCTTTTGCCCGCAAACGATTTGTTATTACTGGATTTAATTGAAGGAGATTGAAATCAATACCCCACCCCCCCCCCCCACCCCTGTAAACGGGCGGACCACGGGACGATTCATAAATCAAGCGGGGGGCGGCGGTCGGTTTAACATACCGTACGTTTTGCGGTTAAAGGATGACGTTTGGCCTGCCGGGCGGACGGGAATCGATCATCATCATGCACGTTGCCATGCATCTTGTTGGCAGCTCAAATTGTATTTACTCTGCCACAGTGAAGTGCCGCGCTAATCGGCTCCCTCGCGTTCAAACAAACTGCGGGTTTCTGTGCACACCGTGACCTTTCCCTGCAGTTTGGCTGCCGCCGCCGCCGCCGACGGCTTATTGGCTGCTGTCTCCTTTTAAATAGTCAATGAAGAGAGCACTGAACCTGGAACGTCTGTGCACGGAATGCAGGATGAGGACACACACACACACACACACACACACACACACACACACACACTCTCCCTGGTGTTATGGACTCTTATTGGCATTTAATCATGAAATTGGATTTTTATTTTATTTATTTATTTTCTTTAGATCCCTCTGCGGTAACTAGCTGTGTATGACTTTGTGGATTATGTTCATGTTTGGACCCTGGGTGGAGGTGTCCACCATGACTCTACCTTTGATATCCCCCTCTGGCCTTTCATTGTACCATGACAGATGGGAGTTGAGGGACAATACTGCAGTAAAGCCAATATACAGTACTTTAAAAGGATCCCTGGCTAATAAAACAATATACTTGCCTTTTATAACTAAAATATGCAGATAAAAACACATTCAATAGTTTATTTCTTTCATAAGTAGAAAATCTTTCACTCAACAGGAACTGCTCCTGTCACAGGATGATGAGGTCACATGTGCATTATATATATATATATATATATATATATATATATATATATATATATATATATATATATATATATATATATATATATATATATATATATATATATATATATATATATATATATATATATATATATATTCCATAGAGCTAGATCACACAAGGGCATGTGACCTCATCATCCTGCGACAGGAGCAGTTCCTGTTGAGTGAAATATTCACTATTTATGAAAGAAATAAGATGCCAATGGTGTTTTTATTTGTTTAGTATAGTTATATAGGGAAAGTATAATGTTTTAGCCGATGTTTGTCTTATTAGTCAGGGATCCTTTTAAAGGGGAATTACACCCATGTTCAACATTTTTTCTGAGAGCGTACAAATGCAACCAAATGAATCCGTTAAATGAACCCTATCGGGTTCATTTGGTTCCATTTGTACGCTCTCAGAAAAAAGAAGCGTCTAAAGAAATCCATTAACATGGTGAAAATACATCTTGATGATGTCATCAAGATGTTTCACCATGTTAGTGGTTTTCTTCAGACCTCCATTTCTTGGGAACACAGAATGGGGGAACTTTTTTATCATGTCCACCCAACACCTCTAGGGTATACTAATGACATATTAGAATGTTGAAAATGGGTGAAGTTCCCCTTTAAAGTATTACCTGAGTAAATGTACATATACATGTTTGTGCCTCGACAGCAACGCTACTTCATAAACCCTCCGTGACTGTACTGTACTGTACTGTAGAACTCAGGCCTGCTACGATGAGTTATGAGGCTTCTAAATGGAAATGAAAAACAGACTCTAAATGGAAGTCACCTTGAGCTAGGGACGTCAGCAAGGACAATAAATGGCAATAATGATAAGCAGTTGTGTGCAGTAAGCTTATTAATGCGAGGCCCTGGCTGCCCCCTCCTCTAATCCTCCTCCTCTTTTTTACTCCTCTCACAGAGAGAGAGAGAGAGAGCGAGAGAGAGAGAGAGAGAGAGAGAGAGAGAGAGAGAGAGAGAGAGAGATAGAAATAGAGAGCTCAGTGTGACTCTGGGCTTTCAAAATAAATGAAAGGAAAAGGTTAAATAATAAATTTAAGAAATTGCATGAATGAAAAATTCTACAGATCAAAAGTTAAGTTATGAATAGAATAGCCATTATACAAGCTTACAATCCAGTGAGAAGCGACGTTGTGTGCTTGGAGATCTGCTTTTTTCATCAGCTTGAATGCTGTCTAATCTGTTTAGCAATAAGCAATAAGCCATAAGCAATAATAACAGTTACCTTAGGTTACCAGCTATTTCAGAATGGCTAAGAGAGTGAGACACGGCGCAAACAGAGTATCTCCAACCCTCTCAGACATTATAAAATACCCGGTTATTATGAAGCAATAATAACCTAAAAAAAAAAAAAAAAAAAAAATCCTGATGGAGCGCATGAGGGCGGTGCTTAGAGGCCCATCAGGGCAGGGTTTGTAAGCTAATCAAGTGCTCCCTCTCCCCAGTTCAGCTACAGAGCTGCGGGGTTTTATTATTTATTTTATTTTTTTCTGTAACTTTACACCCCTGAAGGGCATCAAAAGTCGCAGATTACACAAGCTTGAAATGCACCCATTGACTACACTACAGTGTCTGAACTGTCCACAGCCCACCAGTGAGACACTGAGTGATCATTTGGGAATGGTGCAAGCTTATAATGAGCATCAGTGAGGGCCAATTATGTGAAGATTTGATATGAAGGTTAAGAATGGGGGAAGTGGTCCTTTTTGAAGTAAAACACAAAGTATGAAATAAAATATGAACGGGTGCGTGGGCAAACTTAGTTCTTGTAGTCAAAAAGAGTTCCAGGCGGTGGTTGAAATTAAAATGTTTGAGGACAGCTGCTCAGTCCAAACAAAGTGCGGTCTGGGGAACTCATCAAAATGTTTTTTTTCTGCCATGGGAAAAGAGTCCTAATGCAATGCAACTATGTACCTGTAGTTGGGTTGCTAGTGCAGTGCCCACTAGACTTGTGTGTGTGTGTGTGTGTGTGTGTGTGTGTGTGTGTGTGTGTGTGTGTGTGTGTGTGTGTGTGTGTGTGTGTGTGTGTGTGTGTGTGTGTGTGTGTGTGTGTGTGTGTGTGTGTGTGAGTGTGTGCGCATGTGTGTGTGTGTGTGTGTGTGCGCATGTGTATGTGTGTGTGTGTGTGCGCATGTGTGCGTGCGCATGTGTGCGTGTGTGCTGTGTGCAGTCATGTGTCCTGAGTGTGCATGCAGGATTGTGCCTGCCTGTGTGTATTCACTACCATTAGTGTTTTATTTCATCAAGATAATGACAGAACAGTGCAGTTTTTTTCACTAATTACTGCTCCTCTCTCTTTCTCTTTCAGCTCCCATCAACCCCCATCTGAGTAAGTACTATCTATGTATTTTTATTCATGCATACGACTAGGTAATATGCTGTTGCATTCATTCATTCATTCATTCATTCATTCATTCATTCATTCATTCAGTCATTCATTCATTCATACCTGCATTTTGGTCAAAGTTGATCCCATGCCAAAGCGACAGCAACCCTTACAGTAGATCCTAGTATATGAAGCCAATCTTCCCTGGCAATCCATATGTTCATCTGCCCCCCCTCCATGCCAAAGCGGCAGCGCTCACCCAGGTGGTTGTGTGTGCACCAACCTCGCCCTTTTGGGTGCTTCTCGCCCTCAGGGTGTCTTAATGGTATTTGTTGTACAAGAAAGTACAGTATATACTTTGTCCTCCAATATGCAGGCATTGTGCAGCACTGGCAGTTGTGCTTTGCTTTGGGATGTGTGTGCTGGGTGTTGCATCCACATTCCCACTGCAGTTCTTTGACGCAATTAAGTATGCGCGCGTGCCGTACCGGTGCAACACGACAAGCTCATGTGTTTTAATGTTCGTTCCCATGTCTGACGTTTACGAGATAAGCTCCGTGGTTGACACCAATGCACACGTGAAACACAGAGCGTCTGTGTTATTCCCGCCTCACGGGTGCACGCACGATTCTTCCGCTGGTTTAGGCAAGCACGGTTTTGCACCATCGATTCCATTGTCTTTTTTTGTTTTTATCCCCCATGCACAACAACAACATAATAGCAAATAATACAAACCAATAACCAACAGTCGTAATCACCAACATCATTAAACCAAAACCCCTGAAGGTATATGCAACACTGTTTCGCCTGTCTATCCTCCAAATCCCTCTGTCTCTCTCTGGTGGGCGTAAACATTTAGCTGAGCTGGAGATGGCGTACCACGAGGACCATCACCAAACATCCAGAGGGATCCTCAGGGGTCTGTAACTGTGAGACTGTTCGTGTGGAACCAAATTAAACAGCTCTATTGTGTGGTGCGGTCTCCTTATAACCATGCAGTTGTGATATTTATTTTTTATTTTGCTTTAAAGGAGGATTCCCCCTCATGGCTTTCTTGCCTTTATTTGCAGTTGATCTATTTACAAAAAAAGTGGTCCACTTATTATTTTGTGGAAAAAAACTCCCCATTCTAGGCTTAGAATGGGGCTATGTGATGTTGTTCAACTTCACTTATTTCTATCGCTCCAAAATACAAGGTTTTGCTATATATTCTCTCTCTGCCATGTCAATAGTGTGTTTTGCACTTACATTTCCACTTTCACGTTTGGTTCAGCAGTGGATCAGCTGTCTCAAATGGTGGTAGCATGGCACAGTGTGTATGGCTGAACCGCTGCTGAACCAAAAGTGAAAATGTGAGTGTCAACACTACTGACATGGTGGAGAGACAACATTTGTTTTTTCCACAAAATAACAACCGGATCACTTTTTTTTTGAAACAAACCAACTGTAAATAAATGTAAGAAAGCCTGTCTGTCTGTCTGTCTGTCTGTCTGTCTGTCTGTCTGTCTGTCTGTCTGTCTGTCTGTCTGTCTGTCTCTGTCTTGCTTACCCGCCCCCCGTATCATCTCTCCACCTATCCTTCATCGTCTCTCTCACCTCACCCCTGTCTCCGTGTCTATATTACTTTCTCATTGTGTCAGTCTCTCTGTATGTCCCTGTCTCTCTTTCTCTGCTCCTACTAGCTGTCATGTAGTCCACACTCCTCTCCGTCTCTCTCTCTCTTTCTCCCTCCACCCGCCTGCCCACCTCAGTACCGTCCTCTCCATCTCTTCCTGGTTCTCTCCATTATACCTGCGTGCGATGGAGGAGTGGTGGATTCAAGGTCACCACCACCACCGCTCTCCCTCTCTCCCTCTCTCCCTCTCTCTCTCTCTCTCTCTCTCTCTCTCTCTCTCTCTCTCTCTCTCTCTCTCTCTCTCTCTTCCAAAGCGCTCGCAGCTACCGTTTAATAAATCAATGAATATTTATCACGCCGCGCCGTTTGCCTGGCGCACATCCTCCTGAATCCAAAAGCTGCTGATTTTGATGATTTGTTTATTTTGTATTGTGTTGCTGTTCTTCTAATCTACAAGCGTTGCCAGTGTGCTTACAGTTCTACACTCCTGGCATCCTTGCATTATTGGCTTCAAATCACTCACAGTGGTTTTTATATCAAGGTCCATTAAGAATTTGGCATTTGAGCCACAGATTGCTGCTTTAAATGAGATTTAGAGCTCTATTTTCATCCATGTTAAACCCCCAATGCCTATACTAATTTACCTTTTTCACAATTTTGAAAAAAGAAAAAAAAATCTGTATGCAATACTTTAAATAGCCAATCAAAAGCTCACAATGTCTCAATCGGCTAGTTTGCTGCTGTCACCTATCAACACGTTTCAATATACCTTTCCATAAGCCCTGCCTTCTCCTCAGTGCCCAACCCATTCATTCCCATGTAAATATCATGGGCATTAAACATTAAATATTGGTTAATTTTGGGAACCAGACCTTCAAAATCTCTTCCAAATCCATCATCAAGGCCTGCCGTATGCAGGGAAAAATACCTTTTTGAAATTTTTAAAACTATGATTTAGGAAAACTGTTGGTGGAAAGCTTTGTCGATCACACGTTATGCTTAGGTATGATTGGACCATAGCAGTTTGGGGAGGGGCTTATGGAAAGGTCTATTTATACCAGTAAAATGCCTGAGGGCGAGAGATAGCGACTGCTGGGCGAGTGCTGGCACTTTGACTCAACATGTGGAATGAATTCTGTAGCTACTGGCCAAAGTGGCCATAAAAGGAGCATGACTCTGGAGTGTACAGGGTTTGATGAAGGGCCTATGTAGGGCCTATGTCTTAACTTCCAGGCCTGTCAAGACCTGTAGTTTTCACCAGATACCGGCCAAAGCTGCACTAATGACTTTTGTGTCAGGCCCATCTAGAGTTTAAATGGTCAGCTCCGTCTATGGAGATCTAAGGGTTTGAGGACAAAACTCTGATGTGTCAAACTAGAGGGTTTTCATGACTCAAATTGCAAGCATTAGTTTTGCACAAAAAACACTCCCTGGGCTAAATTCATAGCCTCAGCCACTTGCCCAAATATGCCCAAATGCATGCGCTGACCTCATCATATTTGTGATGACGACTGTGCTGTGGGCATTTTTACAAAGCGAATGCTTGCAATGTATTCAGAATCATGAAAAACCCCTAGTTTGACACATCAGATGTCACTTTAATCATGATGACATTTTGAGAGCTTTGCCTTATATACTCTGGAGGTTGTTAAAGGTGACCCACCATCACAATGTTTCCCAACGGAGTTGATTTGGAACAATTTGATTGATAGGGGACAGTATTATACACGTTTTATGAACACATTTCTTAAAAAAAAAAAAAGCTGTTGGTACACTGGTAAGCATTTTTTTTTGTTGTTGTTGTCACTAATTTTCCCTTATTAAGATGCGGATTGAAGTGTTCTGGCACTGTGTAGCCTCTTCTATGGTTTAAACTGTATCCATAGCTATATGTACCTACAGTGAGTCCGTGCGTATGTGCATGCGTGCATGTGCGCGCGTGTGTCTGTGTGTGTGTGCGTGCGTGCGTGCGTGTGTGTGTGTGTGTGTGTGCGTGCGTGCATGCGTGCGTGTACTGTGTAATCAATCTCCTTCAGCGTATGTCCCTCGTCACACATGACCTACACCATCACCTCATGCAAGGCAAATGCATTGTTTTGGCCTCAATGTAAACATGGTTGCATTTTATACTATCCACTGGAGCTGTGTGTGTGTGTGTGTGTGTGTGTGTGTGTGTGTGTGTGTGTGTGTGTGTGTGTGTGTGTGTGTGTGTGTGTGTGTGTGTGTGTGTGTGTGTGTGTGTGTGTGTGTGCGCGTGCATGCGTGAGTGCGCCTTATGTGTGCCAAGGCCATACCCATGCATGCATGTGTGCGTGTATCTCTAGACAAGAATGTGTGTGAGTGGGTCTGTGTGCAGAAAGTGTGTGCGCGTACATGTGCATGCACGCATGCAAATATAGGCATCACATCTGCCCACACGAGAACATCACTTGTGGCAGCTTGTTGTACCATCCATCCTGTTTCACTGTCACTGTCATTCTGTAGTGTAACATTGCACGCACCCCCCCCCCCCCCACACACACACACACACACACACACACACACACACACACACACACACACACACACACACACACACACACACACACACACACACACACACACACACACACACACACAGTGTCTGAACCCAAGCATATGTATGATATGTGCATCTCTCCATCGCCCCGAGAGATGATGTGTTCAGTGGCACAACGCAGGGTCACGTCCTTTTTATAGAAAATGTAGCACACTGCAATGTGCAGCGTAATGAGGAATGTGCCCCCGAGAGCCGTCCATAATAGAACATAACATATTAATATCCATCAAAGAATGGCTTCACCACGGTCACAACGAGCCACATAACTCACTTTAATATGCAACATGATAACTAAACTTTTATTTGTTTGTTAACCTTAGAACACCAAACCTGTGTGATGTATTTTCACCTGGGCCATTGTATTTATGTAATATCCATACTGTTCATCAAAACAAAACCTTCTAGATCTTGGCAAAGGGAAGGGTCCCACACGGTTCAGTTGTTGTTGCTGTCAACAAATCATGAAAACAAAAACATTCATCAGGCTCAGGATAGGCGGTGCTAATGTGAGAGGGGGTTGTGTGGGGTGAGGCAGCATTTTAGCCATTCACAGCACAGCAGTCTCCAGCGGATTCATAATAGGCCAATAGAGCGGAGGTGAGGTGGAGTTAGATTAGACAACAGACAAATCTGTTTAAAAACACCATGTTTGTACACACTAAAGTTGCCTCTATTACCTTTAATGTAGAACACAGATCCACTTCTTCTGCTATGGCATTTCCGGGCAGTTCCTGCACCGATCCACTTGGATGCATTTCATTTCAAGGCAAACAGTGCATTTTAGAGAGACGCTAGAGGTGAGAATACGAGTCTAGAAAGCTTTGTTTTGGTGTGTAATTGTGTCGTTTTCTACATTTACTGTGTACAAAACAGCAATGTTGCGGCAGTAGGAAAGTCACTACAGAGATAAGCGCCTGACAGGGCGCCAGAGACTCGCTGTAGGCACCGGACCAGGGCTAGTTCATTGACGTGAGAAAAGTTAGAGAATCAGGGCTGGATCTAGAGGGGGCAGGGGTGGGCAGAGCCCACCCAAACGTACATCCTGCCCACCCAATGAAAGGTAATATCAGTGGTTTTCAATCAGTGGTCTGGGGACCACCAGTGCTCCTTGAGGGAGTTCCAGGTGGTCCCCAGCTAAATGGTGGAAAGTTGGTTAACCAGATGTAACTCTTTGAAAGCGTAAAAATCCTTGCCGGTCCATTTGGGTCAGGCCCATCTAGAGTTAAAATATTCATCAACTGAATTAGCCCAAGTCTAAACAACTAGAGAATGTAGAAGATGAATGGTCATTTTGATCTATTTTGATCTTTGGCTGTTTTTTTGGACAAAAGCAAAAGAAATCTTTAGTTTTGGGTCTGTGGGGCTAAAATGTCATCAAATGGTGGTCCGTGGCTCAAATGCCGAGTAAATAGTGGGCCCTGGTGTCAAAAGGGTTGAAAACCACTGCTTCAAATGAAAAACTGCCCACACTGCCATTCTTCCAGCCCACCCTAGTGGGGCTGGCTAAATCCGGCCATGTAGAGAACCGCTGCTTCCGTTGTGTATGGATGTGAAACACATAGTATGGTGTGTTGCGTTGTGCATCCTCAGGGGAGTTTCAGTGCAGCTTCGAGGAGGAGCCCATCTGCATGTTCACCCAGGACAAGAACGACGAGTTTGATTGGACGAGACACAGCGCCGCCACCCGTGACACCAAGTACACGCCCAACACGGGACCCAGTGGAGACCGCAGCGGGTCCAAGCAAGGTGAGGACGGGCGCCGCTGTTGGTTGGTTGGTTGGTTGGTTGGGTTGAATTGAACTGGAATTTGAATGTAAATAGATAGAATTCGAATTGTACAGATTGTCTCTGTCCCGTCAGAAATGAACAAAACGGTTCTTTCTTAGGATTAAAACAAACAAAAAAAAAAAAAATAGCAAAAGCATGATCATCAAGCTCAAAATGCAGTGTGATGTGACACATTTATGCTACCGTCGTGAACTACGATGTAGTTAGAACAATCGAGCTGGGCATTCATTCAGAAAACAACACAATGACGTAAACAATATGGACACAAGAGGTTTATGCCCGACACTAACGATATGTGCTGTACAAAATGTTCATCTCCCCACCGCAAGGGTTTCTGTTGCTGTTTCATCAGCATGTTTTGTGATGTTTTAAAATGGGTCCTATTCCAGGTGTTCTTCAGACCTCATCAACCCCTAACAGCCACCTGACGTCAGCCGTGCTCGTACCGTGCCGTGCTGGGCTGTAGGGTCTGCCACGATGCCTAGAATCTCACCAAGAGCAGTCTGCTTCAGCCTCTATATCATTTCCATGGCGATACGGCCGCCGACTCTCCTCCACTGCCGTTACCATGGGTACCTGAGGCAGAGACGTGTGCTGTTCTAGTGCAGCTCATTACAGCGCGGCTGTACACGCACCGCTGGTGCTCAATATTTAACCACTTCAACCCTCTCCTCTTAGAGATGGGGTCTTCAAGATATAGAAGATATAACAGGAAAAAAATCAGAACAAGGATCCTTGCTGCAAAAAATCAGATCAAGGATGCTATAGCTGCAAGACTCCCCCTGGAATACCTTTAAAAAAAAAACCTTATAATCTTCGCTGCAAGTTATAGCGTCATTTATAGTTTGGCAAAGAACGCCCTCTAGCACAATCACAGAAAACAACAGATGATGTACTGTAGAAGATCTACTTTACGTCCATGGCAGTCAATTTGTTCAGAGAAAGTTATGTCATATTATCAGATATGTGTCATATTATTAGAGGTGTGGTCATGGGTGGGTTGCTTTCCCCTAAATTGCGATTTTAGCCACACACATTTGGGAAGCCGCAACGATGTGTCACTATTTCTTGGGCTTTGAGCAAAAAAACGTATAACGCATAACGGGCAACGGATAAGAGATCTCTTATAAGCTATGGCATGTGGATTTGTTTCAATATTTTAATGGCCAAACCACATGTGCATAATGCAACAAGTAGCGGATGTGTTTTAGGGATTTAGACAAAAAACAAAAGACCCGTTCTTCAATGATGAATCCCCAAATACTGTATATAATGGTATAATAGCCTTTACGACGTTGTATGTATTTCCATGTTGTGGCATTGATACTTCAGTAAAAAATGGGTTGCTCGTCAACTGGAAACCTCATTATTGCCAAAATTTTCATTTTTAGTATTTGCATTCAAACATGGCAAAAGAATCAGGTCTATAAGCGTCTAAGTTCTATAAGCTCAACATTTCACCACGCTTCAGGCTTGTGGAAACTGCTTACATATGTATATGTCTGATGCTTGTTGTGTCAAGCTGTAGTACATGATCCAAGTAGTGTGCTCATTTAGAAAACATGAATAAAAGCGTTGAAATGTGGAGATAAGAGGTCTCTGCCCGACAGAGGCGATGTGTGAGGGGCGTGGGAGGTGACAGTCTGTCTGGTTACTGCCTGGTTAAGCAGCTGACTCAGTTAAATAATACATTGGCTCTAATCACTCTAATGGTCTCCCCCCGCCGCCGCCACCCCCCACAAAAAACCCAGGATTTCATTAGCGACCTGACTTTTCCTCTTCAGCATTCTAATGATCTGATATCCAATTCAGACCTAGGATGAAGATATAGTCCAATTGATTATTCCGACTGCAGGGAAGGCAGGGGCGGATCTAGGCATGGGCATGGCGGGGGGGGGGGGGGGGGGTTGGGGGACTTCCCCATGCAACACAACCCAAAACAACAAATTAAAGTGCTTCTATTTAAAATGATTTGAAGCACTACTACTGCTACTAACTAACTACAGTTGTGGCACCACTAAACCAACAGCATTTCATTTTCAAACAGAAAACTCTCTGAATCAGACCTGTAGCTTTATGCATGCTGCGTGTCTGTTTCATGAAGCAACCCCCATACCATTTTCCCCTGCCCCCCCAATTGGGAAATGTTACATCCGCCCCTGCGGGAAGGGAAGGAGAGGAGGGAGCTATAGTGCACAGGGCACTGCAGGCACAATCGGGGGCGTTTGTCTTGCCTCTGTCACCGATGCTGTCAAGTGCACATGCACGTTGGGATTGTGACCATATAGGCTTATGTCCATCCATGGTGCACTGGAGACATTTCTCCTTTCAATAAATGATGATGATTCCTAAGGGAAGGTTGCCGATACTTAATATCTGACCTGAATGGAGCTGATGGAAGGCAGGAATCAATCGTCGTCCCCTTCCTGTTACTGAGTGTGGTGGGGATTTATTGTAATCCATTATTTATGCTTTAGTAATTCATCATTTCCTGCTCCGATAAATTGATGAACTTGAACAGGGCAAATGGCATCGACCTGCGGGCTTCCTTCCTGCTGCCGCCACCTATTGTGTTGCTCAGAATAACACATGCTTCCAAAACGACCCCGGAAAGAGATATAGGAATATGCGAAATAAATAGAAGTAGTAATAGCAACACTAGCTAGCATAATGACCGCAGAATAATAATTTAACAAATAATTAAAGGGGAATTCCACCCATTTTCAACATTTTTTTCTGAGGGTGTACAAATGCAACCAAATGAACCCTAACGGGTTCATTTGGTTCCATTTGTACTCTGTCAGAAAAAAGAAGCGTCTAAAGAAATCCATTAACATGGTGAAAATACATCTTGATGATGTTATCAAGATCTTTCACCATGTTAGTGGTTTTCTTCAGACCTCCATTTCTTGGGAACACAGAATGGGGGAACTTTTTTTATCATGTCCACCCAGCTCCTCTAGGGTATACTAATGACATATTAGAATGTTGAAAATGGGTGGACTTCCCCTTTAATGATTATTTATTAAGTTATTATCTGTGTTTGGAGTGCAGCTGCCGTTCCTCCCCTGTGGCAGTGTAGGGTGACCAGATGTCTCTCTTTGCGTCGAACACAATGTGGGTCACTTTTAGGTGTCCCACATTGTGACCAACAGTTCAGTGTTCAAATGAGCTAATATGTGGCTTTTTGTTGTATCTTTTCCTGCTATAAATGTGATTTTAAGTTAGTAAGTGGGGGTGCCGTGATTTTTGTATTTTTTCCAATTTTGTACATGTTTAAGAGGTGACAGTATGTGTTTTTTATGTGCAATGATGTCTTCCCTTTGTATTTAGGGTTTCTTCCTGGGGCTGAACCTTTCCAGGCAAACGTGCCAATGAAAAAAACTCCATTACAGTGACATCACATTTTCAGCCACTCCCCTAACTCCTCCCCCTTTATCATGCAACTAAAGCAGTGGGTGTGGCTTCAGTTCAGGTGGATCTCCACCCATCACCACCCACCAGGCAAACCAGGCATACTTAATGAACTGGTAGGGTGGAATGATAAAAATGACAGTTTAACAAACACTGTACACTTTTTTTGAAAATAAATCTTACTCTTCATATAACAATAATACCTGATGATCATGTTTTAGGGTAGAAAAAAATCATGGCACTCCATCTTTAAAATAACCCAGTTCAGCCTGCAGATCAACTATTTTTGATATATCTGAATTGAACTCCTGAATTACTTTTTGAATATAGCATCAAGATCTTAATAATTTGATAACCGTTTTGCCCCTTAATGTTTCCCCACGTTGTCCCACGAATGCAGTATACTTCTGTCCCTAAAATAAACAGTTTGAACTTGGTAACGCTACGGCAGAGCCATGTTTCAAGCCGTTGCCAGATTATGCACTATGTGCTGCTTCCAGATCAACTGTGTCATACAGAAATGAAAAGAGAGTAAAAAAAGTTAGATATGCGGGTGTGTTTGAATGGGTGAATGCACAGTCGTTCTACAGGTAAGTGCTTTGGATAACAGCGCATATAAACCAAAAGCCATTCACCATTCTCTTTTTGTGAGATGGGACGTTCTGAATCCACGCGGCAGATTGGTGGAGAGCAATCAAGCATAATCAAGGCTGTTGTTTGTGTTGTTCTCCTGTGATTTTCAGCAACAAATCATTTGCTGTCATGCAGAAACCACGTACTGCATCTCCATATTATAAGTATTCCCTACGTCACCATACAAGGGCACCACACAAAAGAGGTGAAGATAGCCGATGAATAGCTCACATAGCTCACAACGCATCACTGTTCAAGTTCATGAAACTATTTACAATTTTATTTTTTTTAGTTTTAAAAATAATACTAAAAAGGGAAAGGTTTTGGACATTGGAGATTTTTACCGTCAGTGTCCCACTTTTTTATGTAGAAGATCGGCTGTCAGGAAGCGTTGTTTTCAAAGCATTTTTCATCCACCTTTTTGTTGTGTTTAATGTTCGAGCCTGACTGACTCGCAGATTGCAAATTAAGGAAGAGGCTCGGAACGGAAAAACGGCCTGTCAGGATTGTATAAAGACAACGCAGAAATAACATCCCTAGGTGCTAGTGTTAAACCAAAGATACTACATTTTTAAATATACGCCGGCACAGATGGAGCCTCTATAGAAGCCAGTACAACATGCACGTTTGACAAGGTCTTCTATAAGTAGCCGCTGATCTTGTTAACGTCCGATGTTTACTTGGCGCCAGATCCGTGTTTGATGCGACAGAGACAGGTTTTTAACTGAGATGATTTTTCTCGTGATTTTTGTTGTTGGTGGTTGATGGTCAAGATGTCTTATTGTGTGTGTGTGTGTGTGTGTGTGCGTGTGCGTGTGCGTGTGTCCTTGCAGGGTTTTACATGTACATCGAGACGTCCCGGCCGCGGAAGGAGGGCGACCAGGCTCGCCTGGTGAGTCCGTTCTTCAACGTGGCTCCCAAGAACCCGTACGGCATCACCAACCCGCCTGCCTACTGCCTCGGATTCTACTTCCACATGTATGGGAAACACATTGGTGAGTTTAAAACCTCTACATTTGAAAACGGCCAATCTATCCGGTCACTCACAAACTGTTCACTGGCGACTTGTAGTGTACGTCATGTGTGCAGAATGCTGTGGTGGATTAAGATCTACTAACTGCTGTTTATCCCTGTTGATAGCTTGTATATCTGTTCTATTTTCACATCATGCAACAACAAGCTTAATTGCAATAAATAATGAGGCGTGTTTTGGCAGAGTAACATTACATATTACCCTCTTTGGCTGGGGTAAAATTTGTACAGAACATTTGCTGGAAAAGGTAATAATATTACAGTAATATGTAATATGTAATTTGTTACTCTGTATATTCTCTGTATGTGTAGTGTAATCCTCTGCGGTTAATTTTAGAAATAATTTTAGCTTTTGGCATAGTTTTACTGAGGTCACTTGACATTTAGGAATAAGGTTAGATTTAGGCGTAGTTCTACGTTGGTTAAGTCTAGGAATAAGGTTAAGGTCATGCACAGCTTCACTGAGTTTAAGCTGTAGGAATAAAGGTTTGGTTTAGGCTCTGTTTTAATGAGGTTTCGTCGAAGATAACGAACCCATTTTTAACTAATTAATGAATGCATGAGAGCGGTTTGCTGTAAGAATAAATGGCATCACCACCTGCATTATCAGAAACCTCATTTCCGTACCCGACAAAAGCAAACAAGTCTGTTCCCGTTTGAAATTACAGAGGGAGCCTAAAATCGACTGCATTGTGCTATCGTGTCATATCTAACCGTAACGTCTCTAATAAAGAATCCGTCAAGGCGTTCAAAGGAAGGTGTCAGCCTGAGCGACGGCGTGTGACACTGAAATGTTAAAATGAGGGAGTCATTTAGAGATAAGGACTGTCATAGCATCACGTTTGTTCGTCCGTGACCTGTATATTCCGCCGCACATTTTCTCGGCGAGTTACTCTTGGAAGAAGAAGAAGAAGCTGTCAACGAGAGAGTCCGCTGGTCATTTGGGAGGAAAAAGGAAGAAGACTTGATCTTATTCTTTAAAGCAGTGGGGGGAAAAACTCTGATTCCCTGTAGCTAAGAGTACACCAGCACGCTGACAGATATTTTGGAACTAAGCTCATCTTCTTTCCACCCTCTCGGGCTTCCTGTCTGGGGAAAAAAAGAGAAACGTCTTTCTCAGAACAAGTTTGACCAAAAAAACTTTTGAAGACGAAGTCTTCACAGCTCTCTTCTCCATGTATGTGCCTGTGGAAAAAAGCAGAGTCTCAGCAGAATGTCGTTAGCCTGGCTGAATTTTCATTCCGTTTCACTTCATTATTCAGACTGAAATCTCTTCCCATGGCGGCAGTTTCTGGGATGGGCATTGTGGGTCGGTTCACACCAACCAATCAAATATAATAGCAAAGCTACTATTTGGATTATTTTACTGTACTTGTTATGTCGTTGTCCCTGGGGCTAACCCAGTTTTTAGAGAAAACAAACAAGGTCAATGAGTGCTACTGGCATCTAAAAAGGAAACATGGTAAAATACTGTATGTTGCTTACAGTACGTTTAGTGTGCAAGTTGCCTCAAATTGGCTTGTTTACAATAAATACACTATTGTAGTTTCTGAAATAACATTACATGTTATTTACATGTAATATTCTGAACTTGACTGCTTCAAAAGTTTGTGTCCCTGAGAGAATTAGACTTTCAGGTTCTTGAGGATGAATATGTTTGCAGACGTAACTCCAATGCTGTATCGGCTGAGCAGAAATGGACATTGTAAAAGATATCCTAAAATATCTTATTAGATTATGGACCCTTTTAAAATTTTAATGGGCTGAATTACAGACTCTCCCTGCAGGAGTGGAAGAAATGGACATGGGAGACTGTGTCCAACCCAGGACACTTAGCCACTGGCATTAATGCTATACTTATGTGTTTGTGACTATAATTATGAGTGCTACAATAAGGTTCCTCGGTGTAGTACAACATGAGGAATTGACATTCGGTCCCAAATGAAATTCAACAACACAACATTTGGCAGACGATATAATTGCATCAAAAGATGGATTAAAAATGGAATCAATAATTTCCATATTCTGCCTACCCTACGTGTTTGGCTACCAGGTAGACCTACCGCAGGTGGTAAAAGGGTTAAAATTTAAATTAGTAAGACTTGTGGAGTGAGTAGTGGATTAGTATGAGGTTCGTGATTAGATTTGGGTTCAGGATAATCGGGCCTTTAGAGGTTACGTTTGGGGGTTTATATTAGGGTGTGCTCCTCTTGCTATAATGCGGGCATAATGTTAATGCGACTTTAATGGAACTTGTTTTGGTCAATTCTGCACTCGACTGCCAACAACTCTGCAGCCGCATCGCCACCCATCTTGTGGTCGTCTCTTCGCATCACAGTGTCACGCCTTTTACCTTCCAACGTACCACATTTCCACAAAGGACACAGGCGTAACATCACAGCGTGTGCTATTTGTGGGAGCGAGAGAGACAGGGTGAGAGAGAGGGAGGGAGAGAGAGAGGGGGAGAGAGGAAACCCATTCATCACTCCACAGGTATAGGAACAAGCCCCGCCACCGTGGGACTGGCATTAACTATAAGGGGGTCCCGGGTGTCAGGGTTTTGTTAAGAGGATGTTAAACACTGGCGTTTTCCTTGGGGACCCAAGTTCCATTCATATGAGGAAATCACTCAAGTGGGATCTACAATCATCACCTGGCGTGATCTGCCTGCCTCTAACAGAGAAAGAGTGAAAGGCTTGGAACAAACAGTGCATTCAAAATGTGGTCTAAAATAACGAATACACGTTGAAAAAAGGGCAACAGCGTTCGAGTCTGTCTGTCTGTCTGTCTGTCTGTCTGTCTGCCTGGCCTGCCTTTTAACAGCGCTGTCACTCAGTCTGTAACTCAAGACACCCACGGTGCCTGTGTTTAGGCGCTAGGGACACACCTCTGTCTGCTTTTTGCGATGCGGTTAGGAAGCAGAACATGCGTGTGTATGTGTGTGTGTGTGTGTGTGTGTGTGTGTGTGTGTGTGTGCATACATGTGAACGGAGGGGAGCCAGATTGGATCTCTCGTACAGAAACAGCAGGCCCATACAGCCGTGGCTATCTCTCAGTGTCAGCCACTTCTCCTACCATTAACTACGCTAGAGGACTAGAGAGAGAGAGATTGACAGAGAGAAGATCGATGCCGGTAGATCTGCGGTATAGTGTTTTTTAATGTAGTGGTTAGAAAGTGGTGCTTTGTCGCACCCTGGGAATTCATTCATTGATTCATTTACTGAAAAGTGTGTCTGTTAGTTTTTATACTGTATGTACTTGGTTTTGTGCACAACATTCATAGTTGTTCTACTTCTAAATTTTGATTTAGTTTAGTTGTATCTTTTGAATAAAAGTTATATTTCAGTCACCTTAAATGTTTTTCTTTTAGTCTAGTTTCAGAAAAAAAAAATCTTTGGCATCGCTGAAATGTACCTGCATGCGGAATTTACCTAATCTACAAGGTCACACTTCAACACATGGCAGAATGACACGTTGTGAGCTTGTAGATCTGCTATTTTTCAAAGCGCAACATAGCCACAGGCCATGGCCTACTTGTGCGCACATAAGTTTGCACTCTACCGAGTGCTGATCTAGTTTTGCTATGAAAGCAGTGGTTGGTGATCGTAAAAAAGGCAACTGAGCTTTAATAATGCATTTTCACCTTTTAATGCACACAGTTTCATCTTTGCATTTATCTGGGACATCCTCATAAACCAGTGCCCAGTCCAGCGGCTCCGGCCCTCAACTTGCACTAATGCTTAAAAGGAACCCTGCCTAATGAGACAAATATGGATAATACGTTATACTTGCCATCTATAACTAGAATTGAACATTTAAAAGAGAACTGTAAAACAGACCATAGGAGGAGAAAACATGTAGTAGTTTGATCTATTGCATTAGTTCTACTGCGGAGCGAATCTTCTGTGACGTCATCAGTAGGACAGGTCATGTGACAGGCACAATAAAATAGTGGCCCCCATGGGATAAAAATATGGACTATTTATAGTTTTAAGTTTTAGAGGGCAAGTATAATGTATTATCCATATTTGTCCCATTATGCAGGGTTTCTTTTAAATAATTTTGACCCGCTGTGGATTTGAGTTTGACATCCCTGCTATAGCTGAACCCAGATAGAGCTCTGGGGTGGATAGTGAGCCATATGGGATGGGATGTGTGAACGTATATATAAGAAGCAGAAAAAGAAGGAGCAGGGCGGATGTAACATTTCCCAATTGGGGCAGGAGAAAATGGTAGGGGGGCAACATCATTGCCCGTGACGCTTCACACCACGGGCGATGAAGTCACGCCCATACCATTTTCAGTTACAGAACTTTTATTAGGCAAGTAAACCATCAATAATAACATCAGTAGTTGTTGAAGTTGCAACACACACGCAGCATGCATAAAACTAAAGGTCTGACTCAGAGTTTTCTGTTTTCAATGCTGTTGGTTTAGTGATGAGACAACTGTAGCTAGTTAGTAGCAGTAGTAGAGTTTCAAATCATTTTAAATATAAACACTTTAATTTGAAATATATTGGGTTGTTTTGCATGCCATCATGTTTGGTGGGGCAGTCAGGGCATTTAGGGGGGCGTTGCCCCCCCTTGTCCATGCCTAGACCCGCCCCTGAGAAGGAGCGGGAGGTTGAGGTGAGGGATGTTCGGATAGGAAAGCTGTGGATTTGTGGTGGTGTTGGGGGGCTCTGCCCCGGGGCCGAGGGGGGGAAGACGAGCAGCTCCTCTAGCCTCCCTGCCGAGGTTGAGCGGGCCGTGACATTTCCAATTTGCACAGATTGATCGCCAGCCGCCCTCCCTCCCTCCCCCCAACCCTCTCCCTTCCTCCTTCACCCCCCCATCGGCCTGTGGTGGAGCCCAGGCCCCGGAGATGTTGGCATGTTATGATGAATGGGCTAAATGTCAAGGGCTTGAAGCCCGGCTCACATCCACAAGAGGCCCCGATGCCTCATTTAGCATCGGCACCTCTCCTGGTCCGCGAGGAATTCAACTCCTCTTCTTGTCAGTTAAAGGAATGTTGGGTTTGTGTTGAGATTTCGGGGAGCGTTTGATATCAAAGGAATACGCCTCGCGAGGCTCTGCGGTTTGCAGTGGGTTTTACGGAGTGGCTGAGAGGCGTATAGCGAGGCACCACACGGGAGAGGAGTGCAGATCTTTGCTGTTCTGAGATCATGGTAAAGCAATACAAGCACTGCAAACAAAGCATTGCTTCATGAACAAGTTCAATACACAAATAACATCCATGGATTATTGGTATGGAATGTTATGGTCAGTGTTGGGTATCGTTACTTTATAAACTAACGACGTTAGGTTATTGGACTACTGCCCCCTAAAACTAATCTCGTTAAGTTACAAGTTACTTTCTATAAAAAGTAACGTAATAGATTATTTTCCGTTATTTTCCGTTCCTGAACACAATTAAAATACTCCTTTTCTCTTTGTTTTTAATGTATGCACAATTTAGTTGCATTGTCAGGGCTTGACACTAACACTTGCCCACTTGCCCGGGGCAAGTAAAAAAAATGGTGGGGCAAGTGAAGACTGCTACCTGGTTGCCCGATCGGGCAAGTGTGCAACTTAGTGCACTATAACACAACACAAGATAAATTTGTCTTGAAGGTGGTCATTGCAACCTGGGCTAATTAAGATGATGAATTTTAACTCTTGAGAGCGTGAAAATGAAACCAAATGGACCCGCAAGGGTCCATTTGGTTTCATCTTTACGTTCTCAAGAGTTACATCTGGTTAACCAACTTAACTGGGGACCACCTGGAACCCTCTCAGGGACCTCGTGTTGAAAACCCCTGGTTTAAAGCACCCAAGTAGGAAGTAAACTTAAATGCAAAATTTACAATATATTTTTGGGGGGCAAGTGACCATGACCTGAGGGCAAGTAAAACCTGACTTGCACTTGCCCGATGGGCAAGTGCCTCGGAGACCTTAGTGTCAACCCCTGATTGTATTACCAGTGCATGATTCGCACTCCATGTTGCACATTGAACCACCACCACCGACAACAACTGTACTCAGTGACACCATGTCACCCATCACCCACTATGAACTAGGTTGCTACAAAGTAGGCTATGTCACATCCACAGTAGGCCTACAGACAATATTATGCTGTACGCGGTACAACCAGTCAGATAGCATGATGATGCCCTCTCCATGCTGCGCGGCGGCAACAACAACTCTCAACTGACCATCGTAACCCAGCCTATGAACTAGACAGTAGTCTATATAAGACAAGGCACGGCGGCCAAACAATGAATTAAACATTACTCACCTAATAACGCAGCCAGAGTTTATAGCCGATTCCCAATCGAGAGTGCGCGTGTTAATCCAAAAGTTAATCCAAAAGTGTACGGCGTCATTGTTTACAAGACTTTTAGCAAGTCGCGCCTAGAGCAGCTGCTTCACTACGCAAGCAGCCAGCCGACTTCCTCTTTCTTCCTTTTCAAAATAAAAGATTCATACTAGAGTATAACTAGACACCAGCTAGACAGTAGGTTTACTATTATTTCTTAGGCGGATTTACAGGATGTGCAGACAGAAAATGTAAACTACGCACATCACTCACAGAAGGATGAAGCCACAACGTGCAGTCGGCTTATTCTACCCTAACAGAAGGAGGAATATAGGCTACAACACCGGGCAATCTCAAGAAAATGAATTGCGACGAACTATAGTAACGAGTTACTTTTTTGGAAATGTAACTAAGTAACTAACTACTAAATTGCAAAAATAACTCTTTAGGTTACTCCGTTACTAATAAAACTAATCTGATTACGTAACGGCGTTATCAATAACGCCGTTATCCCCATCACTGGTTATGGTGAATATTGTAATCAATGTTGGCAGAGTGCTATTGATATATGTGGTCCAAATGGGTGTTTTATAGGGAAATGGGAAGGTTGCAAGTTTGATCCCAGGCTCCTCCTGGGATAGAGTTGAAGTGTCCTTGAGCAAGACAATGAAATGAACCTCTAACTGCCCCTGATGAGGATGGTCCCTTGCAAGGTTCCCTCTGCCTCCTGTGTGTGTGCATGTGTACGAGAGAGAGAGAGAGAGAGAGAGAGAGAGAGAGAGAGAGAGAGAGAGAGAATGTGATGCACATTGTAAAGCACTATATCTAAATGCACCACTTTATTGAGTATTTTACAACGGCACTCAGCCAATTGTAATCAGGGACTGGAAGTATCTGTTTTAAAACCGGTGATTAGCGAATGTTACACTTAAGCGGTCCATTACAGCTCCTCGTTAAGTCTTCCTGATTAGGTTTATTACTTTGGACCTTCCCCGGCCGTGGATTATTTATTATTATTATTATTTTTCTTAATAAATCTTAATTATAATCAAGATGTAAACCGTACTGGTGTGGAACAGTGGGTCAAGCATGAATGCATTCCATGTGTTTAGTCTAAAGCTAAGTCAGGGTCTTGTTGAGGAGGTTCCACATGGACCTTTACATGTCTGTAACACTGAGACAAAGAGAGCTGCTTAAGAATACTGTCACATGCAGAATAAATCAGTGATGCAGCGAATATTTGGCTTAAATTGGCCAAAAATGCCTTTTCTGAGCATTGGGTATTTGGCCAAAAATGGCAGAAAGTATATCACCGAACAGTGTATGCAATGAGTGCATTCAAAGGTGCTGAATAAATGTTTTCCAGACCCATAATAGTCATTATTATTTAAGTTAGATTTTGCAATACTCCTGTCTTTTGCCATAAATGGGTAGCTTTAATTTGCAGCCAGGCCAGCAATGGTAAGAATAAAAGATATTTAACATTAATCATATTCAGTGACACAGTATGGGGTTTTCGGCCAACTGTTTCCTATATTCTGCATTTCTTTTGTGCCAAGAATTTCCCTTTCCTTTCCATTTCCCTTTCAGTGAATACTGTTGGTTAGACTATGCAATAACTTAAAGGTAATAAGGCAACTTTAGTGTGTACAAACACTGTGTTTGTAAACAGATTTGTTTAAAACCAGAATCTAACTCCACCTCACCTCCAGCCTATTTGCTCATTATGAAACTGCTGGAGACTGCTGTGATTGGCTAAAACGCTGCCTCACCCCCCCCCCCCCCCACATTGATTTGTTGACAACAATCAATGTAGAGGGGCAAAGGGCAAAAAATATAGCTATATATCTATTTTGATTTTTGTCCAAAAAAGTTGCCTTTTAGCAAGGCGAGATTGTTCCATGTCGCTTCATTCATTCCTACTATATGCTGCAGAAAGACAGATGTCAGGGTACAGGTCGAACATTCAAGGTCCATCTCTGCGGTCAGCAGAGGTATAAGTAAGGAACCTCCACTGGCACCAGGCGGATGGCAAAATAGTGCCGCCAACTTGATTTTTGATGCATCTTGGGCTCAGCAAGGTGCCTCATTATCAGCTTCTGTACCGACGGATCTCTATGAGAGTGTACACACACGTGCGAGAGAGAGTGAGGGAACGAACTTGCATGTTTCAACCCCCTCTAACCCCTCCACCCCCCACCCCATCAGTGTGGCACACACACTCATGACAGCACAATCTCCAGCGAAGGATGAGCACTGGAACGGAACATGACCCACGGTTTCATCTCCCTCCCCATCGTCGGAGTGTTTAGCGCGCGGGAGGGGGGATAAAAAAAAAACTTGCTGAGCCGGCGGACTGCCTCGACGACGCCATCCCTCCACCGTTCGAACAAAATTGCATTTTTGGATCGGTTGTGTCAGTGTCACCGCAACCTCAGCAAAGTCATATAGTGCTTATAAACACCCCGAAAAGCGCCTTTCTTTCTTTTTCATTTTTTTCGTCCCCACAACACGCAGCGGTGACATTTGTGGGGAGAGAAATCAAGCGGATAGAAACGAGCGGATACAGAAAAAGAAACGGCGGAATATTGCAACGTGGGATACCTTTGTGATTGTACAATACCTCAGGGGAGGGGGGTAGGTAGGTGGGTGGGTGGGTGGAGGACTTCAAGAGGACAACTCCACTGCCAGGCGCTCCTAACAGACTGGCTTTGTGTGGTTGCCGCGGTGCCGCGGGACTTAATCCTGTAAACAAATGTGACACGGGCTCCAAAGGCAAACTTTGAAGTGTGCTCGGCTAATTAAGTGTGACCTTGTCGCAGGTAGGCTTGGTGACAGAAGAGTCCCTTTGAGCCCGTGCCACCGCTCTCATCAGAGCGGAGGGAGGGGGCGGAGGGGGCTTTATCTAGCTGATGGAGGGCGCTCAGCAGAGGGGCAACAAACCTGGCATGCGGCTGCACCTCGCCGCCACGGGGAGCGCTCCCCGGAGGGAGCGCAAACTCCTGCAGCCGTGGATTCTTCTTTTAGACTTCAGAGCCACACACAGCTGTATATAGGAACCGTGTTTTTCGACCTACAGTGTCTTCATTGGGGTCGATGCAGGAGGTTGAAGCATGTTGGTTTAATAAAGTATCTTTCTCATTTTTTAACTGAATGCCCAGATTGCTTCCTCTTTTTTTCATATATGGACATCTAGGTGATCAGTGCCCGTCGGGGAGATGATCCGACGTGATGTCAAAACTGGTCAGCTCAATATATGGAGATCTATAGGGGCAATCTAGATTTGTCCCTGTCCGGAGCCTGGCTAGAGGCTTTGGTGCTGGTGTTCCGGACAACCGTCGATCCGTGGGAGGTGTGTGTCAAAATTGAAGTTGGTACACGGCGTGGATTACAGACGTACGGTACCTAGTGGCACGGTGAAAATGGATAATTTATCGCAATCCAGGAGCACCATTTTATTGTGTTCCACCTCTACGTATTGAGCACCTGAATGTTGGCCTACAAAGCAACCTCCAGGCACCCAGATGTCATCTGGGGGAACCCTCCACACGTCCCACAGTCTTCACTGTGCATTTTTGTGTGAGCTTGCAGATCATTTCAATGCCACACGGGGAAATGATGTTGTTCTGAATGTTGGAAATGCAAATAATGTGAAAACAGAACCTGCATTGAAATGTGGCATTCCCAAAAGCACTTTCTCAAGGCGCACCGCGTGGAGCATAGCATGGCGCCTGCTGATGACACAGAATGAGTTGTGAAGTCTTACCTCGCAATTTCCGCATCCTCCTCGCAGCAAAATGATGTAATTCAAGTTAAAAACTCTGCAACATTGACCTTTACTTAATAAAGCAATTTGATTAAAACTCTGCAAAGCTGTCCTTTTATTTAATAAAGCAATTAGAAAATAATAGCCCCAACAATGATTATGCCTTTTAAGCACATTGAAAAGTGTGTGAGCATGCAAATTATAGCTGTAGACAATTTAGGCTTGGTTCAGTGAAACAAGGAAAAAACAAGGCTAGAATGAGACACTGAATGTCATTTCTGCTGGACAGAAACCTCCTATCTCCATACTATGAAACTTTTTGCATTTATTTTTAATGTTTGTAAACTGACACACCATAAAAGTAGGAAATCCACAAGCCCGAAAACTGGGCACTAAGACTAGGGATGAAGCTTGTTAATTTGTGTTGATAACAATCACTATCGAGCAGGCTTATGAAGCAGCGTTCTTATCAAGCACGCTATCGAGCATTTTATGTTTTGTAGAAGCAGGAGACAATAAATTCTGAACAGAACCAGTATATTTTAGTATATTGTAAGGCCGTCTAATACAACACTTTTTTCAATTCAAGTAAAAAGAAATAAATAACTGTTTACTGTTTAAGTTGTGTACCATCACTTTAAGTGTTATTTTGTTTCCCCAGGCAGCGCTGGTTTGCTGGTATTAATACACTTATCATATTTTATCAGGTGTCAGTTATCGAGCTTCACCCCTAACTAAGATCAACACATTTTGAGCTTATAGATCAACTCACTCTCACTCGCCTTTCCTGGCGTCCGCACTCCAGGAATACGGAAGCTCCGTTCTCAACACTGAGACGTGTAAGCCAACAAATGGAAACTTAAGATTCAGATTGTGATGCTCCATTTACTTTTGCTGGGGACCACCGTGTCCCCATTCGCACTTTGAGATCCCATGCCACAAGGGAGGCCGTCCTCTCCTT
This sequence comes from Benthosema pterotum, assembly GCA_039105355.1. Taxonomy (NCBI): domain Eukaryota; kingdom Metazoa; phylum Chordata; class Actinopteri; order Myctophiformes; family Myctophidae; genus Benthosema; species Benthosema pterotum. Next base: position 24,564,897 of record CM076983.1, on the reverse strand, counting down.
CTGTCGCCGTCCACATTCCCTTTACACCTGAAATAAATGCTGTGAATGCTTTCTTTCTTTCTTTTGCCAAAACAGGATCAAAGCCTTTCTGTTTCCCTGTCCTGTTTTTCAAAACGATTCAACACAACTCTCCTGTGCTACGAGGCAATATGTTCCGCTGGGTAACCTACTTATGCGTTTCAACCTAACGCTATACGGTCTCATCTTTATAGTAACAAAAAAAAAATAAAACATGCTATTTCAGAAATAGTTTCTCTTTGAATTGAATGTCATTTCATTTAATCTGGGCTAATTCCGTATATGCATCGCTAGGAGAAGGTTTGATACTGGTTATTATAGGCTACTGCTGACATTTTATTTTTTTATGAATGAATAGGATTATATACTGCAGAATGTAAGGTGTTTATCAAGAAAAGCCGTTGGTTTTCAATGTCCTGCAGACTCCAGGAGGTCCTCACAGACTCCAGGGGGTCCTCCCGGGGTGCCAAGGTGTCGAATTGGAATTGAGAATAGAGTGGGGAAATAAATAAACCAATACATAGTTGCTGTCTGAGTTTTAGCTCCCCCTTCACGTGAAGCAACGTCATACTTGACAGCATCACATCAATGCATCATCAAATGTAGCACATCCACAATGTTTTGCTATTGTGGAATGCAGTTTTTGAAGTACATGTACTGTAGGCCTGAAGTTTAATTTATAACATTGTTGTGCCACTTTCTACTGTATTGGAGGGGTGAAATCCATTTGTGACCGCGATGGTTTTATAACTGTCACACCCGTTTTTGCATAACAGTCGAAACTGTTCTGCACAACAGTCGAGGATTAAGATTAGGTTTAGAGATAGGTTTTATTGAGGTTATGTTTAGGGTTAGGGGTTAAGGTTAGGGTTAACAGGTTTTACTGAGGTTATGTGTGGGGTTATGGGTTAAGGTTAGGCTTAGGCAGTCCGCTGTTATGCAAAACGGTTGCGACTGTTATGCTAAACGGTCAACTGTTATGCAAAAAAGTCACGACTGGTATAAAACCGCCAAGACGGCCGTCACGGTCGCCAAGGGATTTCGCTGTCTCTCACGTTCAGCCTGGTTTTAGTTATTTTACATTTTTTGGGGGGGAAAATGGCAGGATAAATAGCACATCTACAAGGTTGTACTCTTTAAAGGAAAATAATCCATTTCACGATGGATGGTAGGGAGGCAGCAACAGCCAGAGATTATGGGCTAGCTAGGACCCGACCTATGACTTCTGTACATGAGTTCATTGCACTGTATTATTATGTGCATAATGAGATGAATGAATACCAAACTTTTCTTGGTCTATTTTCCATGTGAAAGAGAGGAATTCAGAATGTTCTGCTAGGCAATGTTTCACAGTGACCTCCCTGGTGAAGCGTGCTTCTGCTTCTGTAATGTAATACTCACTGTTGATGCTCTGAGCTGAAATACTTAGACCATAAGGGTTTGGATGGAACGTATCGAAATGAATTTCAAACAGCTTTGAAAACAGACAAACTTGAGAGATACTGTAGGGGTTTGATACATTAACATGCAGTACTTATTCTGCCTGCATGACTTGCTACTGTAACCACACGCACGCACGCACACGAAGACAAAAAATCACAATGTGATTGGCTTCTTCTCCCAATGCATGCACCGGTATGATCCATATGCCTGAAATTCATCCAGTGAAAATGGTTCTGTAGCCAAATTAAAATGAGCTATTTTTTAATCACATTATTGTTTATGCAATTAATCTCTCTCTCTCTCTCTCTCTCTCTCTCTCTCTCTCTCTCTCTCTCTCTCTCTCTCTCTCTCTCTCTCTCTCTCTCTCTCTCTCTCTCTCTCTCTCTCTCTCTGGTGAATTGATGCCGTGCTGCAAGCTGCTTTATTTTGAAGGTTTTAAATAAAAAGGAAAAGAAAGGAGGGGAATGTTTCTTCCCCCCCACAACGCACTTTTCAGGGGGTCCCTGGCACAACACATTTTCAGATATGGGATCCGCCCACAGCCAAATACATATCATTACCTATGTCACCGAAGCAAACGCAAATTAGGCGATCGGTGTGTGGTGTTCAGTGTTTGTGATTGTCTGGTGGCGGTTGATTCCTCGGGGTGATAATGATAATGTGAGTAATAGACCACCTTTATAACTAATGGCATGAGTACTAGCCTGCTCCGCTCACGCATGAGTGGGCCATGGCCTACTTGTGCGCAACACACAAATTTGCACTCTACCGAGTGCTGTTCTGGTTTGACATGAAAAAGTTGGCGAACCACTGCCCTAGTGTTTCATTCAGTGGTCCACTGGTCCTTGTGAGGGTTCCAGGTGGTCCCCAGCTAAGCTGGTTAACCAGATCAAAAGTTGGTTAACTAGATGTAACTCTTGAGAGTGTACAGAGTTACGCTCTCTGCTCATGAGTTAAACTATTCATCATCTGAATTCGCCCAAGTCTACACAGCTAGAAGATTAATGGTCATTTTGATCTCTACGCTTGACTGTTTTCTTTCTCAAATCCAGCCTGGTGTAGTGGACAAAATCATCAAGTCTTGAGTTTTGGCGGTCTGTGGGGCTAAAATGTCATCAAATGCTGAATAAAAATAGTGCTCACTGGTATCAAAAAGGTTGGAAACCCCTGGTTTAAATAAAGTATGGAGATTCTTGGTTTCTTTGTGTTTCTAACATGGAATCCTCTCTCTCCGTCTTCCCCTGCTACAGGGACGCTCAACGCCCTGCTGAAGCAGAAGGGCCAGACAGCATCGGAGGGTCCTGTGTGGTCGCTGACTGGTAACCAGGGTGACCGCTGGAGGCAGGCCAAAGTCAGCATCCACCCCACAGCATCCTTCCAGGTGAGACGGAAGTACCTCCGATAGACTCACCTCATCAATCACTGCACACAGCGCAGGCAGCAGCAGCAGATGTGTGTGTGTGTGTGTGTGTGTGTGTGTGTGTGTGTGTGTGTGTGTGTGTGTGTGTGTGTGTGTGTGTGTGTGTGTGTGTGTGTGTGTGTGTGTGTGTGTGTGTGTGTGTGTGTGTGTGTGTGTGTGTGTGTGTGTGTGTGTGTGTGTGTCGATACCACCTCCACCCCTCCTGAACACAAACACGTGCGCACACACGCACGCATACACACACACATGTTTTGTCTCTGTCGGGTGGAAACGTCCATAATGCATGTACAAAACTGTTACTTTTTTACCATTCAAATTCAAAAACATCAGGAGCAAAAAACTAAAAGAGTTTAAAGGGGATCCACCATGAATTTAAAGTCAAATGTATCATATAAATGTTGTCTTTTAATGCATTTTTATGCCCTCTGTAGCATAAACAACCACTCAAATAATTATTTTTTCCTATTTTTCCACATCTCTCATTGTGCTATTTGGCAGCAGTGTCAGAAATGTCCACAAAAATACCCCACCCTGCCCACCTCATTGTTATTCCCTGTCTCATTAGAATATGCATGATCTGCCTGGTTTCAGTTGGTTTCATTGGGCTTCTCTGAGAGTGGGGTGTGGATTCCATGCATGCCAGTGACTCTACAAGGGTAGAGGCAAAGTTAAGGGGGTCACACAATAGTATTAAAATTAGTATTTTTAGTGACATCCCTAAATAGAGAGTGCCCCCTAAATCTGAGAGTGCCCATTCAGACACACAGAAAATCACAGATACTGTATCTCAATATATGTCTGACTGTTTAAAAAAACAACTTTAGGGGTGGAGGAAATTACACTGGGGATGGTAAAAAAAAAAAAAAAAACCCAGTGCCAATTCCAAATGTGATCCTGGGCTCTACACGCACTCCGAGAGGCAGCGGACTCGCCTCATGCTTCCTTTAATGCATGAGGAGTCCAAGCTGCCTACTGATATATGATATGATTTATTTGATCTCTCTCTGTCAGGTGGTCCTGGAAGGCATCCGGGGTCCCGGTATTGAAGGGGACATCGCCATCGATGACGTGACCCTTGAGGAAGGGGAGTGTCGAGACCTCCAGCCCAGTGAGTACACACCACCACCCCCCACCCCACCTCTCCTTCTGCTCTCCCCCTTCAAGGCAGCTTGTACAGTATCTGGTACTGCCTTTGGCAGCTGTCCACAGTGTCCAGCTGCCTCAGACAGTACTACAGTATGTGATTTTTGTTTGTTTTCTCCAATGCCGTCCACCTCCATGTTAGCAGCTTTAAAAAATAAATGAATGAATGAATAAGTGTAAAAATGGGAGCAAATTTTGCTTGCATTTGTTTACTCTCAGAGTTGTGGTCCTTTTGAGAACAACTACTGTGGAAGGCAGAGTTAGGATTTCCTTTTTTGTTTGTTTGTTTGTTTTTAGAATGCAAGTTAGACGATGCTTTATATTCATAAATAACCAGTGTGTTTAATCGTCAAGTGAGCGAAACTAGCCCTCGTCTAAAGTTCTTTGTCTTGAATAAATTTTGTTTTCTCTCGTTAATGTATTCCAAAAAAATGAGAACCCATTATAAAAGCAGCTAACCGCCCCATAAGAATTAAGTTAGGCGGGGGGAAAAAAGAGCTTACGATTCAACTGCACAATTCTCAGTGGAGTGGTAAACTCTGCAAATCCAGTAAACATATTCGAAAAAGCAATCTTCTGTTGGTGGGGGAAACCTCGTATGTCCAGAAATATATCAACAGCAGCAGATCTGCAAGCTTGAAACGTGTCAGTGTTATGTTGAACTCCTTTCGATACTGTTAGTGTGTGTAGTGGGATGAATTAGGGCATTCATTTATTTAAAATAAAAGAATAGAAAAATGGTTAAAATGTGGAGATAAGAGGGTTCTGCCCCGACAGCAAAGCTATGAAACAGGTATCGGCATAGCGTATCTCAAAATGGAACTCACAGAGTTCAAAATACTGACAATTCCCCACATATTTGGCTCACATCAGACAGACACTTTTACACGGTTTACAGGTAGGACTGTTCCTCACAGCTAGGATTCTGCGGCAGCTCTTCTGTGAGGCAGCTATAGGCTCTTTGCCCAAATGAAAGCATTGACATTATTTTACTGTGATGCTATGCGAATAATATGTGGAATTGTGAGTATTTTGTAGCCTGGGATCCAGACAGATTTTCTCCATTTGGCGGATTTTTTTCTTTTCTTTTTTTGTTTTCTTTTGTTTGTTTGTTTTCCTCACTCACCTCACTTTTCAGGCTGGAACTGATCCTATCCAAGGGGCAAAGCGAGCACAAAGGCGCCACAACAGCTGCTGATTGGTCTGTGTATGTGTGTGTGTGTGTGTGTGTGTGTGTGTGTGTGTGTGTGTGTGTGTGAGAGTGTGTGTGTGTGTGTGTGTGTGTGTGTGTGTGTGTGTGTGTGTGTGTGTGTGTGTGTGTGTGTGTGTGTGTGTGTGTGTGTGTGTGTGTGTGTGTGTGTGTGTGTGTGTGTGTGTGTGTGTGTGTGTGTGTGTGTGTGTGTGTGTGTGTGTGTGTGTCGACGACTGAAATAGTTCTCTTGTATATGGCCACTGAAAAGTGAGAGAAAAAAAATAAACATGTCGTGTTTTGTACCTTTTCATATCGTTCTGAAGCGATTCCCAAAAATGTATTTATTTGTTTGTTTATTTAGAGAACCCCTAGTTTGATGTGCATTAGACCATGGACGCCTTACTCTCACTGGGACTCCAATATACACTGTAAAATAATCAGTGTTTAAGAAAACGGCCATTGTACACATATCAACTCCACGGGCATAGTTGCTGCTGTCTGCTCTAAGCACATGGGAAACAAGCTGAAAGAAAGGGCACTCTTACAAATGTCCACTAGAAATATCTGCATTAAACCGGTGATAGAACAAGTCATGAACAACCTCAAGCAATCTAGAAAAGGTTTGGGCTCGCAGAAAAACGTTGTGAAGAAAGACCCTCATTTCATGCGGATGACACTCTTTCATTTTCCCCCTTTCCCGTCTTCAGATAGCAGATCCATGGCTCCGCCCACGTCGTGTGCCCATATATGGCTGCTGTGCGTCACCCTGGTGATGACCCTGCTGGAAGGCCAGAGGTGACCCTCCTGCGCGTCGTCGTCTCGGAGGCGAACCGTCGGACCCGACGTCTGTGAGCTAGCAACCCTCTGCATCCAATCACCAAAGAGTCACGCGTTCTGGAAGGCGGCGAGCGAAACGGACCCCCCCGAAACGGACCGCTAAGAGAGGGACCTGGGAAAAAAAATCTATAAAATAGAAGAAAAAACAAACAAAACACGAGAAGTAATAAAGAAAAAGACGCGCTAATGTTTTTTTTTTTTTTGTTTGTTTGTTTAATTTTTTTTTTCTAAAGGGACCTCTTTTTTCCAGACGGCAGTGGGAGGACGTTGGACATTGCTAAACGAGCACAAAGACAGGTTGGGTATAATAACATCGACAAACAAACAAAATAACCTGAACTTTGGTGAAACGGTTCCACCGGAGCATCGGGGGGAGGAGGAGGAGGACCATTTGTAAAGCACAATAACAATTTTGACAGATACGCACGTTTTCCCTCGGAAGGCGAGGAGGAGGAGGAGGAGGAGGGGACGATGGGGGTCAAGACACCGCCGGACTTTTCTTCTTTTGAAAACAGGAATACCTTACAAAAAAATCCCCTACGGAATCAGACCTTTCTCTATACCTTTTTTCAATCATCATCTTCTTGCTAGAGCCACATTCTTTTTTCCGTTTGCCACTCAGCATCACGCCGCGACCACAAAGCGGCTCGATTCCGCTTGGTCGCCATGCTGTAGTAAAGAAACAAGAACCGAGCACTTTCATTTCCGTCCGCCCTGTGCCCCCATGTAGCTGCCTATTATGTATCTCTCTCTAACACTGTGCTCACGAAGTCCTAGTGGCTAACCCAAGGTTATGATAACAGAAACCAAGTAACAGCAGTCACGTGAGGGGTGGGGGTGGCGAGACGGAAGAGAAGACGGATGATAAAAAAAAAAGAAAGAGGCCGAGAACAGATCGACCGGGAGGGGGCTGGGGGGGGCGCTTGCGATACGACGACGTCATATCGATTGTTTCAGACTTTTGCCTCAGACGCGAAACGGTCGATTTTATACCCTTTTTCTTGTACGCCGCATTCGACGTTCTTCGAGGTCCGTGCTGTAAGTTACGGGGCTCACGATTTTTGTACGATGGCGTTGTATAGGCCACGGTAAAGTATAGCACAGGGCTTGAGTGGCTAATAAGACCCATCGATTCAGTTGATTATGATATGACTCTTTGATTTATTTTGTTTCTCCATTGATCAAAAAGGAATAGAAAAGAAATCTGGCATCTCTGTATTTCGATTAAGTTAGAACTTCTAAATGTGGGTTTTCATATACCGTAGGCTTGGTGAATTCCCCAGCCCTAGTGGAAAGGAGAAAATGTGACCCGTCCTGAGTGACCCGACTCCAACAGTCACAGAGATATATTCAGTATTTCTCGGTTAGTTACCCAGCCCTGTAGTGGAAAGGTTTTTCCCCACACACACACACACACAAGTCCTGCCTCAAACCATCCCGGACGGAGCGGCGGTTGGTCGGCCTGTTGGAACCTATAGAAGCCACTTTCTGCCATGAAACAAAGTGCCTTCAGAATACAATCCGAGTCGTGAGCCTGCAGGGTGTGTTTGTTGATTTAACATCAAATTTGCTCTGTCACCAATGGGCTATTTTCTACATGTTATTATTGCCCCCCCCTCCCTTCCCCACAAAGTGCTGATCGAGAAGGCGAGCTTGTTCAGAAGGAGGGGGGCAACACAGTCCGCACCACGCCTGGATGTCGCTCATGTGCAACAAAGCGTGGTTTAACCACTTAAAACCTATAGTGTCCCAATTCTGAGCTGGTTATGATAAAAAAAAATAGCCAATCTACAAGCTCGGTTGTGACACTTTCGCAAGCTTGAAGGTTGGCTGATTTGGTCCGAGAGCTTTGGGGACAGGAAACATTTTGTTTAATCCCATGGAGAGGGGAGGTGGTGGGCAGCAGCAGCAGACGATTCGGGGGTTAAGTGTCTTGCTCAGGGACGCGTGGACGCGGGCAGGACCGGGGAGTCGTCGTACCGTCGGCGACCTTCCTTCATGGCCTCAACCTACACAGCTCCGGTCGTACCATGTGGTGGTGGTGGTTGGGGGGGTACAGACCGGTTAACGGAGTATTAAGTGGTTAAATTATGAGGAGAGCCAACCAGGCAGTGTGGGGTATAGCCCCTCCCCCACGTCACATGGGATGGAACGAGGATAGCGAAATATGACGGCGACTGTAAAAGCAAAGACCCCGCCCCGGGGACTACAACTACTTCACTATTTTTCTTTTTCCCCTGAGAGACGGACAGTCCAGCGCCGCTGAGGTTTTTGGATGAAGAATGAACGTCTCGCTTTGCTCGCTCCTCTTAACGCGGTTCACATTTTTTTTTACCCCCGCAAAGGCAAAGGAGGCTTTTTAACACGCCGAGGAGGAACAATAATGAGAATAAGGGAAAAAAAGAGACAAAACGTGGCATTGTACAGGGAGGAGGCGAGGAGACGACGAAGGACTCCGACCGGGACTATACAGGAGCACGTCATTAAAACGTTCATCTTCCTCCACTCACCTCCGACATTTATATGCTACGCTATGAGAACAACAGAAAAAAGTAAAAACTGGAGAGAAAAAAAAAACAAAACAAAAAAACTAAAAACTAAAAAACTGATCCTTATAATAATAGTCATGATATTTTATTACTCAAGCGAGAATGTTTCTCTGCTTTTACACAAACTGTGAAGCTATAGACTGTGTGGACGATCTACCTGACAACCATAACCTTAACCAGCGGGGTTTTTTAAAAATCTATTGTTAAAAAAAGAGAAGAAAAAATATATACGAAGATAAAATGAGAAAATGAAAAATTCCGTACATTGTTGGTTATGAAAAAAAGGATGTTTTGAGGACTTGTCTTGTTTAATTTTTTTTTTTGTTTTGTTTTTCAGTTTTTTTTTTTTTTGTTGAAAATGACTTTTTAACTTGCTTTCTCTTATTGTCGTCTCCCTTTGCATCGCTGACGTATCAAAAACGATGGAAGCATTACCAAGCGAACGTGCACAGTAAAATCACCACCAAGGTTAATTTTACTCTACGAGAGTTGAGATTTGACCATGTTGAGTTAGCGCCCGAGAGGCTTTTAGATTTAACTCTTTAAGCGTTCAATTCAAACCCGGGTGGAGTCTAATTAACTAAAAAAGAATAAATAAATAAACTGGGGATTATACTGTGTATTTCTGGTAAATTGTATAACTTGTAAATGTAGAAGACGTTCTATTCAGAGGTTTATGGTAAACGTTTTATGTTGGAGTACGGGAAGCACAACATAAGGTCTCGACATAATAAAAAGAATTAATGCAGTATATATACGGCATCTGCACATATATGTGACCTACTCCCGCCACATCAAGCTTTGTACACATGGGGAAAAAAACGCTAAAACTGGCCACTTGTGTTAACATAATGATACGGTGATACCGATCCAAAGTCACTGGTTGAAAATACTAATATGTATTCCTGTCAAAGGATGTGGAGAAATGATGCCCTGTTTGGGGTACAAAAAATACCTTGATCGATGTTTCATTGTGCGTTTGTCACGCGCGTCACTCGAAAAACACCCGATCGATGGTTCTCACAGCACGGCACGTGAGCTTGTCCGTATTCCCGGTAATAGCGAGGGGAGCATAAATTCTGCATAATCAGCCTGGGCCGGTCGGAGTTGGTCTCATACATGGTGCGAGCATAACGCAGTGTACAATAGGTGGCCTACATTGTAAAGACGACGAACATAGCAAAGCAAAACAGAGCAGAATGATAGGCATTCAGGGCATCCTTTCATTGGGATCATTATCTACACAACGTTATGACCGCAGACATATTATATTATCTGCTCTCTGCTGTCTCATTCAAGGGGTCCCCCCTGCGTTTTGTTCCCTTTTCCGTCATTGCCAGGCAATGGCCAGATCAAGATGAATGTAATGTAAGTGAAAGGCGGGGGGGTGGGGGGTATAATGTTCGAGAAGGCTAATCTCTCTCTTAGCAGTGCGGAGGTGTAACGGCATAGCGCTTTCAGAATGGCTGTGTTTTCCGTGGTCGATAATCGAGAGCCTTTCAGGCACCCGGCCGGCGGGGGGGCACCTTCGGCACATCTGAAAAAGCTGCTCAATGATATAAAATATCCAAGTCTGTTAATTGGCCAACTTCCTCCTCATGGTATAGAAATAGATGAAGAGTAAAAAGTGCCAAAGTGCCCCCCCCACCCCCTGCATGCAGTACTTCTTATTTTCCTCGCCGTTGGATTTGAGTTCGCTGAGGCGTTTCCCCTCTGAGAGGAAACGGCCCTCGCGCTAAGAAGGGCTTTGTGTCACGTCGTGCCGTCTTTTTTTCCCCCCTTATTTTTCTCTCCCACGCCACTTTATCCCTTCCAGATAAGCGCTCAGTCTCGCAGAGCAGCATATATCATCACAGCTGGTGGCCCTAATTATCGCCATCGACACCCCCACTTTCTCTGTTTGGACTCAGCAGAGAGTCGGTGTGGGTTGCCAGGAGTGGGGAGTTGAATGAATGCGTCACGGTATACGCAGTCGGGCACCAGGCACCGAAAGCCAAGCGAAACAAAACAAAGCGGACCAAATGACTCGGGAGCTTATCGTCGCTGTCGGGCAGAAACCTCCATATTATTTAACTTTTTGTGTTTTTTTTTCCTGTGAATTATCACGTCAAAAGTGACCAAGTTTCGAGCGTGTGGATCTGCTACCTTTCAGCGTAAAGGTTTTGTGACGTTAACTTTCTTTTTTGTAGTTTCTTTTTTTCTTTTTTAGGTTCTCAATTATACCCAGAGAATTGGAAGGCTTTTGAGGTGCAATGAAAACATCAGTAAAAATGGTGGAAATGGTGACATCTGCTGGCAAATCCCATAATTGACATATATTGGATTTGCAGGCTGTGACATCACATTCAGCAGGAAAATCAGAGCACTTGTTTCAGCCAGACCTCAAAAAATTTACAGAATGTGAAAGGTTGGTATTTTTGGGTGCAGCTGAGCTCAGAAATCAACTTAAAAAAAACATATGTCACAATCCCTTTAAATCCTGAAAAAGTTTTTCTTGGTCATAATAGTGAGGCATCCACCCGACAGAGACGGTATCTTCTGATTTAACCACTTCCAACTCGAAGATGTTTACCTGTGTTCAGCTATTTCAGGCATTCGTTCCTTTTAAAACGCTGCAGCGCTTTCGTTGTCTCAGTCACACTGGATATCGAAATTGTTAATGAACACATTCGTCTTAAAAAGAATGGAACACCATGATGTGGAATGGTTTCCACCGCCGAGTGGATGGGAGAAAAAGACACCGGATTCCTTCGTGTTTGACTCTTGGAGAGAAGCAGTAATCGATGGCACGGGGACAGTCGGGGACAAAGGCGTACCGACCACCCTCCCACCCACCCAACCCTCTTTGGTACCTCGAATTCTTACGCTGCTGTGAGTCCTTGATGGCTTTGTCTTCTTTCTGTCCTCCCCTGCCCCCATCTCTCCCTCTCTCTATGTCTCTCTCTCTCTCTCTCTGTCGCCTGCTCTGATTATAAATCACAGTGTGGGTGGGAACAATATGTGGTACGCTCACAAAGACCTTGTTCCCACCTGCCAAGACTTTTTTTTGCCATCAGCACAGCTGAGTGTATGTGAAGGACAAAGAGGTAACAGTTTGAGAATCGCCACGCTGTCGACTTGATGCTGATCAGCACGGAGAGCACGCCGTCCAATCTCTCAGCGGTAACCTCACTCTTGAGAGTATATACACGAATGTAACCCCGAAACACGGTTACGTTTCCCCACCGCCGTGCTCTCGGAGTTCCGGAACAGAACGGCATCTTGGTGTGTACAGTGAAAAACGCAGCAAACCCACCACACCGCCAGGGCCGGGGCCGTCCCGGCGGATGTTGTACGCCGTATTTTATTTAACTCGTTACTGTGCCAACGAAGAGAAACCTGACCTGTCGCTCTCCTCTGTTTTGTGCTCTATATTTATATACAGTATGATCCGGCTTCTTTTTCACGGTATTCCTTTTTGGATTTATCACCCATTTATGTGCCATATCTGCAACTAATGATAAAAAATAAAGAAAAAGGAATATTTTAAGCTCTGTGTCAAAGAACTCATGATTTTTCTTGGGACTCGTGCCCTTATCGTAGAGAACAGAAGTTTTACCCACTGGTTTGCGTTTTTTCTCTATAGAGAAGACTTAAAGTCACAGGGGATGGGGATTGGTTACTGGTTACAGTCTGTTTATTTTTATCCCTTATTCTTTATCCTCATGATTTTGTTTTTTGACCCATTGCCAGTGAGGGTCATGCAGCCAAAACACTTCCTGGTTGGGTTGGAATGATCAGATCCTTCCTGTCGGCAGACTCCCATTCACTGTGAATGTATTGGTTTTGCATTTCTAGGAATAAAGTTCAGTTCTTTAAACCACACTTTTACATTTGATAGTACCATTTCCTAGTTCTTCATAGTTTGTATTGTTTGTGGTGTGCCGTTGACATGATCACATCCTGTCAAGACTGCTGACAGGTATGGGGCATGGTGGCACAGTGGTTAGTGCTGTTCTGGGTTCGATTCCTGCTAGGGACGCCGCTGTGGGGATGGCGAAAGGGCCTTTCTGTGTGGAGTTTGCATGTTATCCACGTGTCCACTTGTACAAAATCGTGGAATAAAAATAAAAAATAAGGAAGTCTGCTGACAGGAAGGATCTTATCATTCCAACCAAACCAGGAAGTGTTTTGGCTGCATGGCACTAATTGCCTAACGTGATCCTGGGCGGAGACATGCCACCAGACAGGTCACATCTCTAGCGGAAATCAAACCCAGGACCTTCTTGCTGTGGGCGACAGCACCTACCACTGTGCCTCTACCGCTTGTTTCTAACGACAATTTAACTCCCAGCAGCAGTAACATCGGCATGAGTTCATTCTTCATATCCATAATCTGTGGTCAGTGTTTGGAACACAGTTCTTATACAATATTAAAAAATAAAATGATTATGGGAATTCAGAATGGATGCAAGGAAGGCTTAAACTAGGTAGCATGTGCAAATTGCCCCAGACTTTGGTGGAATTTGTTGTGGTGCATGTACGCTCTTAACACCTCTGTTTGTTTCCAGAGTGCAAGCCTTTTCTCGAACGCTGCTCAAAGGTCCAGGAGGAGAGTGAGAGTGTTTTTAGTGATGCTGTGCAAATTGTTGCGCTCGCTCAGAGTCACAGATGCTTCTGAGACTTGATCGTGGTTGAAAAACAAGAAAGGAAAATGAGAGGGACATCCGAGGGAAATGGAGGAATAACAATGTTGTGCTAAGAGCCTTGGATGTCATCCAGAGGTCAGCTAGGAGCCTCCCTCCCCACTGGCTGATGTTAATAATGTAGCTATTCAACAGGTACAGTGGGTGGCTAGTTTGACAATGAGTTGTCCCCCCCTCTGTTAACCAACTTGAACCCCAGCATCATGCCTAATCTAGTCATGCGGGGCCAGACAAGTTAATTCAGGAAACACAATGTGTTAGATATGGATTTTTCCTTTGCAGCAACAAAACAAACAGGTAAATATGTCTTAAATGTAACTAATTAACACAGTTGTTGATGTTTTTTTTTTAAAGGTAGCAGATTACTCTAAATTGCAATCCAACTTGTCTTACCTTTTTACCCTAAAGATATTCTCGTTATATAACTTTTTGCTCTCAACACTAACCATACTTGACATGATACTGACAATGACACTGACATGATAATGACCATGATACTACAATGTTACTACCATGATACTGACTGTGATACTGACGTGATACAGACCATGATACTGACATGAGATTGCCCGATACTGATATTATACTGACATGAGATTGACCATGATACTGGCCATAATATTGACCATGATACTGAGTATTCTAACGTGATACAGACCATGACAACGGCTGTGATTTTGCCATGATAATGGCATATCACATGCATGCATGCACACATGCACGCACACACACCCTGCGTGACACTGGCTCTGGAACTCACTCCTGGAGGGAGGGCATGTGTGGGCTGGGGGTGTTGTTGTTGTTGTTGTTGTTGTTCAGGCTCATAGCCTGAGGGAACAGTGGGAGGAGGTTTTTATTGTTTTATGAGATGCAGACGTGACAGACATCAGTCCACTTTTATCCTGCCTCGGGGCTATCCTGAGGCTGTCCGCTAAATTGGTGTGTATGTGTGTGCGCGTGTACGTATGTACCGTACGTGCATGTGTACAAGCAAAAACACTGTTCAACCTGCAGTCGGGCAGAAACCACCTATGTCCATGTTTCAACTTGTTTGTCTTTTCATACATTTCTGCCCTACTTTGTCATAATGCAGTGTCACACAAAAGTAGCAAAGACAATAAGAGTACAAGCTCACAATATGCTACGAAATAAATGTAAAAATGGTTAATGTGATATTTCACTTAATCATGGCAACTCAAGCTGCGGGATATGCAGTGGCTGCCCCCGCAACAAACTTCACTACAGCTAGAGACCTATTGACACATATATTACCCACCAAAGTTACACGAATATTATATGTAAGGGATAACACCCGACGGACTGGTGATGTGCTTTGGAAACTGGTCACGTGACCAGGACGCTGGCTTCTGATTGGAGCATTCATTCAAGCCATGTAATACATGTGGATAATGGAGTAGTTTTATATATGTGTTATATATGTTTTACTTTTAAATTGGCTTTCTTTCTGGACTTGGCATACAAACAAATGTCCCATCTATCTGTGTTAAATAACATGAACTCATTCTCTGCTTTGGCTAATAGTTGGGTGTCGGCATCTGTGCAAGGGAAGGACACAATAGACATCCTGCAGCAGTCCAGCAGGATCGGTCTGAATTGGATTTCGAGATACAGTACAGCGCTTGAAAAGTAGTGCTTTCAATAGAAAAGGTAGGGGAAGTGATTTCACTTTTGTCAGATATCACCCAAAAAAAAAATTTTCTGGTAAAATGCTCTGTATTCCCTGCAGGTGGTGTGGCCTTCCCGTGGACCTCACAGCCACAGTGAGAACCTGTGACTTGTGAATGGAACACAGGTTCTTCATTTCATCCCCCCGTTTCCTCCACACATACAGGTTTTCCAGCCGACAGCGGGCAGGGTGCAGCCATGAGGGATTGAGGGATGGAAAGTATAGGGGAGTGCAAGTGTGTGAGTGGATCTGACTGTAAATACGGGGCTTCGGTCTGCTTCCGCCTGCGCATTTTTGTGCTGGCGTTAGACAGATACCTCGCATGGCACAGTGGGTGCTGAATATTTTTCATTTCTCTTTTCTGACACGTACATTATCATATAGATTTCAAAGAAACAGCCGCTGCCTCGTGCGTGGAGCGTGAGGCTGGGCATGATGTGTGGGGAGAGAGACAGCAGCAGCACACGCGTGCACACACACGTGCACACACATGTGTGCAGCACGCACACACATACTGGGTTGTATTGCTTCACTGCTCTCGTCCCCTATGTGGCGATACATTAAATTATTATTTAGTTCACAGGTTTCTTTTCACAAAGTGGGGGCCGATCAGAGCGGAAAATGACACACACGCACATATGCACATGCACAGACACACATGGACACAGTCACTGTCAGGCAGAAACAAATGCATCACTTCTATTGAACACCCTCACATCTGTGTGAGGGGATTTGAACCATTGGAAAGTGTTAAAACGTTCTGATTAAACCTTCACTGGATACTCAAACTGCATCTTTTGACCTATCCAAATCTAACTTATTTTTACTTATTACTTTTTATCTATCCGACTTTGTCATTCTAATAGACTATCAGACAGAACCAACTGGACAGTGAATGGTCTGCAGGTCAATAACCTCCTAACTCAACTTGATCTGGATTAAAGTGTAGGTAACCTGCAAAAAACTCTCAAAACTGTTGACACAGGTCCCTCAAAAATAGCCTAAGTATCCCAATGATATATTTAAAATGCCTGATGGGGCCGTACACATCTCACATTTGAGGTTTATAAAAATAAAATTACTACATCCACCACTTTGGGAAATGTAGTTCTGAATCTGTTGATGTCGCGGGTGTGTGACGACAATAGGAGACAGCAGAGAGATGTCTTTTCGTCTTGTTGCAATGCTAACTCCGATGGACACGCCCTTCTCCTCGTCAGCACGGTACCGCCCCAGCAACGCAGGTGTGCTTATTGAGTATAGACAGAATCAGCGTGGAGTCGAGACTATTTATAGCGCTCAGTTCTTGGAACAACTTTTCGGTCGTCTACAACTTTTGGAAAATGCCAAAGAGATGCGTAATCGGTGGGTGCAGCAATACAGCCAAAAAATGGGACACTTTCGCACGCATTAGACGTGCTGACTGGACCAAGGGGCTACCGGGGAAGTCCACTATATGTGGGGAACATTTTCTTCCATCCGATTACAACGGCTATGGTCAGTGGAAATCTGGCATGGCCTCAAAGCCACATTTGAAAAGGGATGCTGTACCTTCTCTGCACGCCGATTCTACTCAGCCGTCCGCAGCCTCACACAAACTATGATTTAATCTACCATTGATGTTGGCATGTAGTAAAAACACTTTCACAGCTCATTTGCTTCAATTTGATCATAATAGTCCACCGTCCCGTATTGAATTGGGCTATTGGTTCCAATAGTGGGGTCCGGGGAGTACCCCTGTACTCGAGGCAGTTTCAAGGGGTCCATGATGAACCACCGATGATGAACCAAATGGACCCGGTATGGTTCCATCTGTACGCGATCGTTATGGTTCCATCTGTACACTGATCGCGTACAGATGGAACCATAACGGGTCCATTTGGTTCATCAGTGACAGATCAGTAACAAATAACTTTTCGCTAACCATCGCTTTCAATTGGGGGTCCGTAGACTAATGTCAGTCGCTACCTAAATGTACAGTAGGCCTACGTGTACGGTTTATAATAATTTGCCCTGATGTAGACTCCGCCAGCCTGCCTGCCACACTCTGGGTTGGTCGTCTCTAGTAGTTTTACTAATGCAATATAGAATAATTACCAACGTCCCAAGTCGATTAATTTGCAAATTGACATAAAGTCGGTAGATATCATGTGTTTTGTTCTGGGTCTCAATCTTTCTCAAAGGCATCCACTTTGGCTAAAATTTAGATGGTCGGTGGGCTACAGTGATTTTCAACCAGTGGTTCGGGGAGCACCAGTGGTCCTTGAGAGTTCCAGGTGGTCCCCAGCTAAATGATGGAAAGCTGGTTAACCAGATGTAACTCTTTGAGAGCGTAAAAATGAAACCTTTAAAATATTCATCATGTGAATTAGCCCAAGTCTACACAACTAGATAGCGTAAAAGATTAATGGGCATTTTTATCTATATGTTTGACAGTTTTGTTTCCCAAACCCAGCCTGGTATTGAACAAAAGCAAAAGAAACATTTAGTTGGGGGTCTGTGGGGCTAAAATGTCATCAAATGGTGGTCCGCTGCCTCGTTCGGTTATTTACGAGCATGTTTACCAAGATTACTCTCTCCTTCACAAATACTCCTCCTGTTTTTAATGTTATTGTCATGGTTCTATACCAGCATAAAGCACAGTAGCTGCTGACGTAATGTCCATAATCCATCCACCGAGTTCCCTCGCATTCCAGCGGCAGAAAACAACTAAACGTTGGCTTGGTCGAGAACTCCAGTTTGTCCCCATTCAGGCAGCTCGAGCGCTCAGTTTCCAACTCCGCAATGTCGCAAGTCTTGTACTAGATGGCTCTGAGTCACTGGTCAGCTGGAGTGAAGGCACGCCCCTCGCGACTGCAGTGTATAGAACTATAGCCACATACGCTAGCTCTGTTTCAACATGGATATTGCAAAAACGGTCTGAGAGACTGTCTAAGTAAAAACAACGTGTGGTGGCCGAACTATCCCCGGTCACGATCATTAACAGAGTTATGTATGTACTCCCTTACGAGAGTGTTTAATATGGTAATTCCCACGGCCACTTTTCTATGCAAGTCTATGCAAGTCAATGGGAACCCGATGAGATCTTCTCCTAATGACGCGCCATATCAACTCGTAACTTTCCGGCGTGATTGGGCAGTGCTTCGGGGGTTCGGGGGGTTTCTTCTGATAGCCCCCAGAGCAAATACACACCAAGTATTGTTGTATTGGCAAATGTGTTTGTAATTATTACACAACTTGATTGGGAAAAGTAGTGCAAAACAGGTTACTTACACTTTAAGGTAAAGTGATGACAATATACAGTACAGCGGAAATACATATTCATGTTCAGTACGTGACAATGCTCAGGCGACCTAGTTAAATCATTGAATTGGTCTACGTCAGGCCAAATGCAGAGTTTTAAGTGCAGTGCATTCCCAATCACACTTTCATATTACAGCTGAATGCAGACGATAGATAGATAGATAGATAGATAGATAGATAGATAGATAGATAGATAGATAGATAGATAGATAGATAGATAGATAGATAGATAGATAGATAGATAGATAGATAGATAGATAGATAGATAGATAGATAGATATTGCGCCGCAATTTTGACTGGCCCTCAAATCAAAATGTTAGATTGGACCTTCCATTCCTGAGATAATGGCCAAACCTTCAGCTATTTGAGTATCCTATTCCTGCCCGCCAAACAGCATTTGCACACACTATGGCATTTTGAAAAGAACCAGTAGTTTTGTCATTGATGCTGATGGGAAAGGAACATTCATTTGGCTGCCTTCTACCGACATAATATCTTCATAATAATATCTTATTCTCTGTTTGCATGAAATGAATGGGATGTGCAATTAGTTCCAGTCATTTAAATTAATTTATTAATTAACAGGACTGGGTTGGTGTCTGCAGAATTATTCTGCCATCTATCTGATTATAAGTCTGCTCACGAGTAAGCAACATTGGTTTTCAATTTTCGGTTGATCATATGCTTTGCCCACACGGTGACTAATCTAATGGAATTCTGAATCGAATCAAATGTAAAAAAACTTCTAGGGATTGGGGTCCCAGAGAGGCAATTTAAACCCTTCAATTGACTCTCTACTGGGACTTGCAATCTAACAAGGACCACACTTTGATATGCATGATTACCAGGCCAAAGTGTCTGAAATGGAAAAAGTTCGAGAATCAATTATCTCGACCACATAACTAGTTTATAGTCTATCAGGATGTGACTCATGTGATACACTTTGATAATGTCAGGGTAGCAAACAGCTCCAACTTCTCAAGGGAAAATATCCTTAACTCATTCTGTATGTGAACTCTTTTAAGTGTTTTAAACATTAGCTAGCATTAGCTTTAGCTATTGGAATCATTAGGCTTTTGAAAAGTTGCAGATCTAAATCTTTGAATATTCTGCCATGAATAAATATGCAGCACGAACATTGTGTTTGGAGATTAATCAAATTACACACATTATGGTGAAGGACAGCCTTTGTAAGTGCTATTATACACTATATTTATGCAATACTCTTCTGATTAATTGCATGGCTACTGTATGTGTCACATCATCCTAAACAACCCTATAGAGCAGTTACTTCTCAAAGTGGAGTCTCTTTTCTACAAGAATGACATGGCTGGGGAGCAACAAATGTTTTGGAATGAAAAGCCATCGAAAATTAGGAGGCTGAGCATGACTCTCTTCACTTCAACCCCATCACTGTGTTCACATACTGTGAGGAATGACAAGCTTGGAGACCAAAGGTGACAGTCTTTGTCTCTGCGCTTTGGTCAACCTCAGCGGAAACCTCAGTCTCCCTGTTTCACTTGAGAGTCCCAAGCATACGTCCATCCGGGGCCTTTTGATGGGAAATCACAAAGCCGACACCTGTATAGACTACATTGTGGCATTAAAGGACAACTTTATTATTATTATTATTATTATTATTTATTTATTTTTCAACCAATGTTCATGTTTTAGGGGTGTTATTAGAGAAAGTAAAAGATTGGTGTTAATTGCTTTCTTTAGTTTTGGGGGATTTTAGCTATGGGAGGGGGCATTCAAACATGACCCTAAGTACATATTTGTTTATTTATCTGTTTGCATTATCTACTACTGTCCTAATGAACCCCGGCGCTTATAGAAGCACCAGGCGGGGGAAACGGATCCAACGCAGCGTTTATACAACCATCAGACCAGATCAGATGCCTCTCCCTCCCTCCTACCCATGTGCGGTCCTTATCACATGGTGCAGATGTGTGAACCAGCGCCAGCGGCATGTGCAGACTCTGAGGAGAACTTCCGTGTGTGTGTGTGTGTGTGTGTGTGTGTGTGTGTGTGTGTGTTTTCCGCGCACGATGGCACATGGCGGGGACGCCGGCCAGCCTCTCTGAAGGGCAGACGGATAAATTATTCAGCTTTTTTTTTCCCTTTTCTTTTTTGCATCGGCATGCGGGGCCGCGATGGCAGCGCGCATGAGAGGGATTCATTTATGTTATATCTACGAGCGCACAGCGGCGTCTCTCGGACCCGCGAGTCGGAGAGGGAGAGGAACTCAAATGAGATAGAGAGGGCAAGTTGGCACCGGCTGATAATGGAGGAATGAATAATTGACGGCGTCGCCACCGTACGAGTCGGTTTGAAATGCAACTTGTCTATGGAAATGAGAGGCACTAGGTTGATGAACAGAGACGCCAGGCCAAGCCACCTAGACCCAGCACAGCGAACAGTTCTACTCATTCAGGCACTCGCTTTCGGCTTGAGGCAAACCAAACGACCGCCTGGAGGGCCAATCGCTATATCCGGGCAACTATCTATAAGCCCTCCAAAATACCATTATATTTTTGAAATTAAATACAACTAAATTGAATAAAATTATCTCTAACTGGCACCCCTAAAATGGGCGATATCGGTTGGGCAACCGGCAGCGCCAATCGTTCCTATACGCAGACTACACACTCTGCGTAGGGCCCCCGATTCCCAAAAGGCCCCCCGCCAGCTCTGAGTAAAGAACTAATTGAAAGAACTGTTACTTACGCAAATAGCATCGTACATATGCCATACACCGGGCGTTTGTTGAATCGCGGAGCATCTACGCAAATAACGTACATCGGGCGAATGTAACCACTCTAGTGCTTGCTAGTAGGCCTACTATACGTAGAAGGGAAATCTTCTTTCCTAAACAGCGTTACTTGAATCATGCCCGCTGTCGCGTTTTTTTACACCACGCAGAAACGCTCCCCCTTTTGCTTAGTGTGTTTAGTCAACAACATCATCATGAAAAGGATTTATACTTCAGGACATGAAAAAAGGAGCAGCAGCAGTCAGGTAGGCTGCCAGGCTAATGTTATGAATGACTGCAGTTGTTGTTGTTGTTGTGTTGTACAAAATGTTACAAGCTCGTTGTATTTTGTCAATAATAATATCTCCTATCATGCCTAAAGCTTAGAAT
Source organism: Benthosema pterotum (assembly GCA_039105355.1). NCBI lineage: Eukaryota > Metazoa > Chordata > Actinopteri > Myctophiformes > Myctophidae > Benthosema > Benthosema pterotum. The sequence continues at coordinate 24,543,474 of CM076983.1, read as the reverse complement.
ATTATGAACATAGACAGTTATGCCAACTCCGTTCACTTCATGAAGCCAGCCCAATGGCTGCTGCTCTTCTAAATAGACGTTTTGTTTTGTTGTTGTTGGTCAGGATTGAAGTAGAAATAAATACATTCATTTGAGAAGGAAACATTAGAGATAGAGAGAGAGAGAGAGAGAGAGAGAGAGAGAGAGAGAGAGAGAGAGAGAGAGAGAGAGAGAGAGAGAGAGAGAGAGCGTGCTTGTTGGGGTGGGCCCAGGGCTGACAGGGAGGTTATAACAATTAAGTTATATCTATAATGTATTTCCCCGCCAAAAATGGCCAAAATAACAAAAAAGGCCAAAATCAGCGAAGCAGGGCCCCTAGTAAAAAACCTGCTTAGGGCCCCTTGGAGGCCAGAATCGGCACTGGCAACCGGCAACCCATACACAGTCAGAGTGAGACTGAGCAGCTTGGCTGGCTGGTCAGTCCACAACGTCTACAAGTCACCACGATCGATCGTGTTTGTTACACAATATTTTCAGATCAGATTATTTTAGTCCTACTAATCTTACCGAGGTTATAGTCATCAGTGTAGTTTTCCTTTTAGTATTACAAATATTATTGACAGCCCTGTCACTTAACAGTGTCCGCTCCTCCAATGCTGCTTCTTTAAAGAAGTGTCAGGTTTTATAAACTTCACCAACCAACATATTATACTGCTTTTGTTCACATGCTAGTAACAAAAGCACTCGGCTGTGTTTGTTTAAATAGCAACCAGGCTGGCACATTAGCCACATCACTGACAACAATGTTGTTGCTTATTCTTATGGATTGGTACTATGAACCAATCACCATGAAGATTTCGCTTTGATAACGTGCACCCCAGAAACTGATGTGTTGGAGAATGACTTTATTCTTAATAATGAAGTGAAACGAAATAACAATTCAGACTGAGGTCAGGCTAAAATATTATATCATTAACCAAACATCCCGCCGGGCCGCAATCAGCTAGTCTAATACGATTCTACGAACATCATATTACGTAATATTGTGTTCATAGGTGGCCGTTGGCATAAACAAACAGCATGCACAGCAACAACAGAACAAATCACTGAAACAACGGCTGAACATTTGTTGATCATTGACAGTATTGACAGTATGTCACAGAACAAATGGAGAAAAAATGGTGGTGCTGAAAAGTCACTGTGTGACATGTAACAAGGTGTTTAACTGTTTCAACAGATAGCCACATTAGCTGCTAGCCATCCAGATGGAGTCTGTTACTGGATGAATTTATTGTTGTTTAACCAGAGACATGACATTTTGGAGACTGGTGAGTTCAGTTTTCATGTATTATCATAGCAGCTAAAATCGATGAGTGGATGTGGGTTTGGAAAGGTGAAATTCCGATGTTGATCAAAACAAAAATTTTGATATATACTGTATATATATTTTAATGATATTACGGGATTGTTAACAACTAGTCAGCTAGGCAACTAGTCGACTCATAAAAACATTAGAAGTGAATCAGCTTCTCTGCATCCGCTAGGTGTGCACACTGTGTAGAGTATTGTACACACACTTTTATTGTCGTGTACTTAAGTTGTTGTTTGCCATGGGAAATGCATTACTCGCAATAAAAACAAGAGTCATTAGACTTTGCCATGACTTATCTGAACATCAGATCTTGATCTCTTTTGACAACTTGGCAGCTAGGTTACTTAAGAATCCTCACCCGGGATTTATTAAATCAAATAAAAACGTGCATGGAGGCAAACAAAACCGACACTCGAGGGTTTATTTTAAAGCTTTAGCCACCGATGATGCGTGCATGCTGTCATGCGTGTATGCCGTCATGCAATCAACTCCAAGAAGCCCTCCTCAGTGGTCACACAGATCAGTCTAAATGTCGCCGCAGTGAGATGCGGTGTTGACGGTAAATAGTTGGAGGATTGACATTCATAATGTGGTCAATACCGGGGACGGGACAGGAGGGTTCAGGCGTGGATGTCACCCGACTGACACTGCCGTGAGGCTGGGAACGGCTGAATAGATTTGGCTTGACTGACGCACGTCTCTGGCCCCCTTCAGAGGACGCATTAGCAGACCATTAGCATTGCCTGACATTTCCCCCTGCCCCCCGATCTGCACACACGTCCCTGTGAACAAATGCGGCAAGTGCGGCTCAATGTGGAAATACTCTGGTACACGTAAATGCCAGGAATATATATATATATATAAATATATATATATATATATATATATATATATATATATATATAATATATATATATATATATATATATATATATTTATATATATATATATATATTATATGCATGTGCATTCACGTGGACCTGCACAACGCAGACAGACACACTATTAAAACATGCATATTGAATAGTATATTGAGAAAGATGGTTTACAATGCTTAATTGTATCCATAAAAGTAAATGACAAGTCAAAAAAACAATTTTTGCCCCCAAAAATATTTTAGATGTGAGAGAAGTGGGGGGACTCCGTCCCCCCGCGTCCCCCCTCCACTACACCCCTGGGTAAATCTGAATAAATTCTAAATTAGGTTAGTTAAGAGCTACGGCAAGTGCTATCATTGGCTAGAGTAAACGTACCATAAAAATGCCGCCAAAACTGAAAGTAACTATTGTACAGATGGTCTTGTCTTGTTTCAAGCATGGTTTCAAGATTTCAAATAATATTTGAAATCTTGAAACCAATGCAATGCATTGCTGAGCTTGCATGTGCTAATTTCAAAACGAAACGAATCGTTTTGAAATTAGCATGCAAGCTCAGCAATGCATTGACACACTTCTGAGCACCTGTAGATCAGCTATTATCAAAATGAAATGTAATGCATATATATATATATATTAGGGATGTTGATTAATTTTTAATCAAATTAATCACAGCTTCAAAATAATTTAATCATGATTAATCACCATTCGAACTATGTCCAAAATATGCATGTTTTCCCCGAAAAAAAACAACAGAATCTGTGAAAAAAATAACCATATATCTTTAAAATATTTATCAAAATAGGTGATCTACAAGCCCTCAATGCTTGTAGATCCTCCAGCTATACTCTATGGCTCTGGTTACAGGGAGACACAGCTATAAGTCTCAGTAAAACTCTGCTCTACCCATTTCTTTCAATGAAAAAATGCTCAGTGGTTGAGTGAGTGTGCACATGAGTTAATTGCGTTAAAATTTTTAATCAGATTAATCAACAAAATTAATTTAATCCCATTAATTAACTATTTTCAACAGCCTTAATATATATATATATATATATATATATATATATATATATATATATATATATAATATATATATATATATATATATATATATATATATATATATATATATATTATATATATATATAATATTTGTCCGCAGAGATGTCCGAGTGCTGCATTCTAAAGTGGAAATCCACAGGGCTAACCTCTGGCCAGGCTGGAAGCGAGAGGACTCAGACGATAAGGAAGCAGGCGGGAGGTTGGGGGGTGGCGGGTCGCGGGACATGGGACGGGGGGGCGATGAGAGGTAAATTGAAAGTGCCTGGGATTTTAAAGGCCAAAATGCTACCGGGGGGTTATCGGCAGTAGAAACAATCGGAATTCTTTATGAGACCAACTTATTATCCGGACACAAAGGGAGGTGCGGTCACGCTTGGTGGAGGGCACGCAGGATAAAACATGACCATAAAAGGCCACAGCCAAACTTTAGAGTATAGCCGTGGCCTATAAACCTTTAGCGATACGTTTTAGCACCATGTTCCCTAATCCCTCATGAGACAAGCCTTTTTTTTATTCTCAACACTCTCTGGAATGGAAAGGTATGCCCTTTCTGGCTGTAACTGCATTGGAAATGATTGCTTATTATGAAGTTGGACAATATTGTCTGCATTGCAGTTTAGAAGGCATCGTTAAATATAGGCCGTCATGTGTTTCATGACCACTAACTATTGTAAAAGTATTGTTTTGCTTACATCACAAGTAATGATGCAGCACAAACCAAAGCCAAGAACACTGAATAGAAATATCACTGTACAGATTTTTCTTGGTGTCTAAATCCCCTTGACCCCTAGGGCGAGATAGGATTCATTTATTTATTTTATTTTATTTTTAATTAAAAATGGAATGCTTTGATACACCTTAAAACAACATATTATATGGAAAAACCACACCAGAGGTGAAGCAAAAATGGCAAATGGTTGAAAATGGTAGAATTAAGCAATTTATTTTACATTTTCAACTTGAATTAGCTTGTCAGCTTCCCTTTGTTATGGCTGTTGTTGTATCGATCCTGAAGGCTTCCCCTTTGTCTGTTGATATCACCTCCCCTAGGAGAACCAATACATTTTAGGGATGCGCCGTTATCAATTCAAAACACACACTCAATGATAAATGATGACGTATTTATATGTTAACCTACCCGGCAGCTCACACACTCAGTAATTACAATCAGACCCGCCTTTACCAGCTGTGCCATTAATGAACACATTATTGCATTACTAATTACAATCCAATATGGTTGTGAAAAGGACCCTATAAATGGGAACATTTCTACCATACATTTGTTACAACAAGAATACATTGAAACATATTTAATTTTACAGTAATTAATATTTTTAGTCCTCCAATTTAGACCTAATGCCAATGACCCCCCCCCCCCCCCCCCCCCCCCCCCACACACAACACCCCACACACACCACACACACACAAACAACACACACCACATTATGCAGAGTTGCCACTGCTCTTGGATCTACCAATGCACATGGGCTATGTGACACTTATGTTCTTTGAGTGGTGCAACCACTCCCAGGCCTAGCCTTGTCCCTATGTACAGTTCACCCACCTGTACCAACAGGGGGTTTCAACAATACAGAGTATATAGAGCACCACTCACTTTTACACTTTTTAACCAAGGAAAACCAACTACCTGTACCTACCCGTTCAAGGGATATATATCACTTGAAAAAGGTAGAAGTTTCAATGTGTTTCATTTTATTATTGGCTTCTGTGACAGAGCAGTCCCTGTCACTATAATGCTTGATAGAAATTAACAATGCTTGTTAATTTCTATCAAGCATTCATTGTATTCCTGAACAATAATGGTACCCGAATTGTAATCATGCAGTATTTAGATTATGTCCCGCAGAAGGTGCACATTCTGTGTGACACATAAATCTAAAGTGTATATGCTTCAACCCTGCAGATACAGTAAGGAAGACAAGAAGAGCACTGTTACTTTAAGGGGCGTGTTCTCAGATCATTGGGAAAATGTAATGATTGGTTGCCTGTAACCATGGAGTCAGGGGGATATATAAGAGCGTGTGTAGCTCAGTCTGTGGCAGCCATGCAGGGAGGTTGACTGTGTCCCTTTGTTATTTAAGTGCCATTTGATTTGTTTTGATTATTTGATTGTTATACATTCTTATACAAACCCATTGTTTGTATAAACAATAGGTGTCTGCTTCTTATGCAGACCCAAAGTAATTTCACCATGTATGGTTTCTGATACTGTCAAGCTCATTTATGTTTAATATATATATTATTATTATTATATTTTTTAATGGAAAATAATGATGAAAATGACGCAATGTTAAAGGAAAATTCCACACCAAAACACATTGGGCATCAATCTACTTTGATCCCTGTGACATCATATACTGGTATACTGCACTTGATTTTTGTCATAGATGCCCCCTGTTCTACATTTACGCCTGAGGTCCCCCTCCCCTCCCCATTTCACATTGACGCAGGTTGTCTTTATTCTAATGCGGATATAGTATACTAATAGTATACTGATACTCATACAAGCCTCATCTCCTCGCCTCCCTTCTGCCACTCTCCTCTCCTCTCATCACTCAGTTCATCCTCTTCACGGTGGTGATGCTGTCCGTTTTTGTTTTTTTGTTTTTTAAGTCCTGTAGTGCAGGCTGGATTATCCTGTACTGTGTAGTTTGATGTGATGTGTGGGAAAAAATACCCGCATTAGAACAAAGACAACCTGCACCAATGCGAACTGCATTGGGAGGAGAGGCATCTCAGGGTGAAATGTAGAGCAGGGAGCATTGATGACAAAAATCAATAAGTAATTGATGCCCCGTTTGTTTTGGTTTGGAATTCTCCTTTAAGTGAACTATCCATTCTCTGAAAGTACTGTCTTCCATCCACCACAGTGTGTCGCCCCCACGGGGCAGAACAGACGCGGTGACACTGATGACCTTTGGATCATCAATCTAACGCTGGCTTGACGTCTTCCTCGTCGTGTAAAAAAAGTGTTGCATTAGCGCTTAATGACCTTTTTCTCATCACGATGGCCTGATTACACGTGGCCACGAGGTTCCACCCCTCCTGCTGTTCAGTGATCTCCTTGCCCCTCGCCAGCGGTCACACTATTAAGTACTGCCTTCATATATGACCTACTTGAAGAGTATATCACCTTGAATCAGCTTGACACTGATGAGGTGCAATAACTCAAATGTATTCTCCAGGAGGACTTAGGTTACCTAAAGGAATAGGCCTATTCAGTCATTTCACTTCATTCAAATGTCACCTTTTCTCCCTTTTTGGATAATCCTCCCTACTATGGGATGTGCTGACCATATAAAGAGGTTCTTCCCTGTTCCCAGTAAGCCCCTGTGGTAAAAAAAAAACCTATTTTTGTTTTTTGGATGGCAGGTGGGAAAGCCTTCCTCCAATTATGATCGAGTGGGGGCGGGCCTTGGTGCATGTGGTGTTGGCCAGTTGCACTTCCCACCACTGTAGACCTTTTTTTTATCTGAATTGGAAGTAGCAGTTCTGCTATTTGGACTAGCTACAGTATAGAGTTCCCACCCAATGAGGCAACAACACAACAGAGTTTCAATCTGTTTTCCAGTCCTTTCAAGCCGCTCCAAAGACCCCGTCAACAACATACTTGAGAGCGGTTCAACGGCACCACAAGCCAAGTGAGTGACTTTACAATGTGTGACTGTGAAGTCATTCAGCCACAGGTCACACAATACCACTCTGAAAATAGATTTCAATGCACACATGTGTCCATCCTGACTCAGCAAAGAGTTCTCTCTCTCTCTCTCTCTCTCTCTCTCCTCGAACTCTCTCTCTTCTCTCTCTCTCTCGTCACTTCTCTCTCCTCTCTCACTTCTCCCTCTCTCTCTCTCTCTCTTTCTCTCTCAGCAGTATAACTGAACTTGAACCCGGGGTCTGGACAACAACATTCATCATTACAATGATGATTGTGTGCTGCATGCTGTCCCTTGCTTCACCAAATGTAAAGGTTAACCTGTGTTAGTTCCTCGCCAAGTGGTTTTGGGTTGACCTCGAGTCGACAGTGTCCCTTCTGAGGTGGTGCTTCTCAGTGCAACCTTGGGGATTCGATACAGGGCCATTTGGAGAGACGGTGCACACGTGACAACCATGGTAGACAGCCAGAGTGGCTGTGTATGTGCCATGATGCAACATTTGTTGAAGAGTTGTTTGTGGCTTTTGCCTAATGCCTATTGTAGTTTCAAGTGATGGGAGGAACTCAAACATGCGACGCACTGTCAGGCCAAAGCTTGTATGTGGCATGCTCCCAAACCCTTGGCCAGAGGTCACCATGCAGCAACAATAGGTTATTAATCTCTTAGCTTTCCTACTTCCTTCAAAAACTTGAAGTGTGTGTTTGTGTGTGTGTTGTGTGTGTGTGTGTTGTGTGTGTGTGTGTGTGTTGTGTGTGTGTGTGTGTGTGTGTGTGTGTGTGGTGTGTGTGTGTGTGGTGTGTGTGGGTGTGTGGTGTTGTGTGTGTGAGTGTGTGTTTATTTAAATAGCCTGCCTTTGTTGTGAAAATGAGCTGTGATTGCTCTATAGAGAGAGAACTGTGGTTATATAAAACACTTCTACAATCAGCAGACTGACCACTGATTACAACTGGGCTGTTTGTTCGCCCTTACCAGCATTGCCAAAACAAGAAGCCCAAAAAAGGCAATTAAAGGTCAAGCGAGCACTTTAATCCTACAAGTGTGAAAATAGCCGATCTACAAGCTCACATTTATTTTATTATTTATGTATCCAGTACTCCTGTAATCCTGGCATGAGATATTTTCAGTTGGGCTATCAATATGACTTTTAAAACATGCCCGAGGTCACTTATAATAAGCAACTATGGCAACATTAGTCCTGACCTATGTTTTTGTACATGAATAAACAGAGAAAACAACATCCTTATAATCAACTCACATCTTTTCCTGTGTGATATTCTGTTCACAAAGATTAAGCTGAAATAAACATGATTTGTTACCATTTCAACATTCCATTAATATTCAGCACTGACACCATGCTCTTTGAGAACATCCTCCGCATTCCATCATTCTTCTCCTAAATAAATTGTAAGTACACAGAGCTCATCTGGGTTTGAACTCACACGGAGAGCCACTGAGCCCTCTGATATTCCTCATGGTTTCTGGCACCTGTTTTAGGGTGTTTTTTGTGGTTTGGCATTTAAAATAGGCTAAAACAAACAAAAGGGCACGCACATCCAAAAGAACTAAATACCAGGTGCTGGGACAAAAGACAAATTAGGAAAAAATAAATAAGGTCCGCACACTGGACTGAAGCTCCAAGTTAAAGGTGTTTATTTCACCATAAGCATGATGAAGTTTCGAGCCTCACGGCTCTTCATCAGATGGGGTTAGGTGGCATTTAAAATGGGGGCATTATTATGTCATGATAGTGACATAATAGTGTTGTTTAATGCCTTATATAATCGATCCTTTATTGGCATGTTAAGCAATTCAGATTTGGTTCTATGAACAGGTGAGTACTAGTTTCGAATCTGCAACTGAAGAATGTCACGTCAAAACGACATCTGGTTTTGAGGGAAATGCATTAGCATAAGAATGGGATTTACTGTATAAAAGAGAAGAAGCAAAAGGAAAAAAACTCAACAGTGTAATTCCTGAGGAAGAAAAAAAAGCTCTCTGTGGTGGAACAACTTACTTTTTTTTCCTGTTCACAACATGCCGTTTCAATGGGTGGCTGATTCCCCTTCTTTGTGCAAAGTCGCCTGGAAATCATTTGAAAAATGTTCCCGTGTCGCGTCTGACAAGCTGTGCTGATCCAGGTTCCGCTCGGTGGGTTTGAGGCTCTTCGATCCCCTCGACACGAGACTTGTAAACTAGTTTTCTGCCTTGACAATAAGGCTGACAACTCAGGAAATTGAATTGAGCTTTGCCTTTTTGTGTTTGTTTAAGTCACGACTGCCTGCAGGAACAGTATTGAAGTGCTAACTTTGCCGCATACTGTACGTACTGTACAAACACATGGTTATGATGCAGCACTTATCGGGGCAGTCAAACAAGTGTAGTGCATCATATCACAGCACTGATCGCATTTCACCCACAAAGGAGGGGGTCAGTCAGCAGTATAAGCCAGTGAAAGTTGTTCTGTCAATGTGTATTCAAGTACCAGAGTACTTAAATACACATTTGGACAACCTCACATAATGAAGGACAACGTCATATATTTTCAACCTGTCTTAATATAAATGTGCACTCTTCAGTTTTTGTACTACTCGTACTTTACGGTACACCACTCATGACAACATACATTGTATTGTATTGTAACACAGATTGATAAACAGGTCAGGTTGTGTAGGCCATGAAAGGGGTGCCATTTCTTCTCATGCCTTTGATGGTAATTGGATGATGTGAGGCATTGCAAAAATCCACCTGTTGGTGTCACAAATGTGAAAAGAGTGGGATATATTTCTCTGCCTATAGTAGGAAAGTGTGTGAAAGATTCCATGTACAGTAAATTGCATGCTGTGTTCATGGATTTTATGCGTTTTGTTCAAAACGGGTCGAACCTACAAACTTTGAAACACAATTAGGACAGAATATGAAATATGGTACAGATCTGGCTTGAGCACATGACTATAGAGATATAGGGACAGAATCTGGATGAGTTATTTGAAAAAATGTAGCGCTATAAAAAGCAGAGGTGCAAAAATACAGATCAAAGGTTTGTCCTTGTGCTCTAGTGAGTTTGCATGCAACATTTCATCCAGATCGGTGCAGTAGGTAAACATATGAAAAGCTGCCCCATGGTGGCGCTATACAGGCATAACAGGCAGTTCTGAAGAGTGTGTGTGCAAAGTTTGGCATCGACCAGGTTAACGGTGCCAGAGAGCTCTGCTAACAGACGGACGGACAGACACACGGATGGACAGAGTGATAAGCATACTATTGTGAGACACATCTCACAATAGTAGTCTTAGAGGCGTCGGATATTGACTTTTTTTGTTTTTTACCAATATCCAATATCCCAATATTGTCCAACTTTTAATTTCCGATATCATATTAACCAATATCAATGATTTATTTGTATAAATACTAAATAATAATATTCAAATAAAGTCAACATGTAGCCCACTTGATAAAGTACCAAAACTGGTATAGGCCCGTACCGACAGTAAAAAAAAAAAAAAAAAAAAAAAAGGGGGGGGCTCATAAGAGATCCCAGAGATAGAATTGGGGTTGTAGACTATTACTAATATGTCAAACTGGGGGTCTTGAAATTGAATTTTAACAGGTTGAGATTCACTGCAGAGACATAGAAAAGGTATGAGGGTACCCCCCTGGTAAATATATTTACATCATATTATCAAGGCAAAAAAACACCCCATGTATGTGCAGTGCAGGCTGCACTGTAGGGAACAGAGAGGAGAGAGGTAGGGGGAGGAAGTCCAGAGACACCAGTGTCAGTCAGTGTTGTTGTACAGACAATTTACAGCATTTAGTTTCCACACAATGATTTAAGGATTACTTCAAATGTTCCATCTGCATATGGTAGGCCTAATACTACAGGCATGGAGTTTTTTCTGATGGAAATTATTATTAAGCTGGACTCAGTGCTGCACAACAAACGAAGGTAGGCTGAACTATGTGATTAAGACTTTAAGCAGGGTTGCATCTGAGAATGCTCTCCCCTCTGCAGTGTTATTTGTACTCAAATCAACAAGTGCAGATCTTGAACAAATTGTGTGAACTCCATGGTGGTGTGGTGTGTGTGTGTGTGTTGTTGTGTGTGTGTGTGTGTGTGGTGTGTGTGTGTGTGTGTGTGTGTGTGTGTGTGTGAGTGAGTGTGTGAGAGAGAGAGAGAGAGAGAGAGAGAGAGAGAGAGAGAGAGAGAGAGAGAGAGACAGACAGCGGGAAGGGTGGCACTCCACCAATCTGGGAACTCATTAGCAAAAAGAAAAGGAAAAACAAGCGCCCTCTGTTGTTTGTTTCCTTTGACTCTGTTTTTGAGAGCACGCCATGCACTGCATTGATCCCATCCTTTTTGTTTCAAGTTATTAATCCCATTTAACTTTTCTCTTGCCTTCAAAAACTTTTCCCCTCCTATTGACTGTGAGGCGGCCAAGTGTGAAATTTTAATAAGAAGATGCCAAGATGTGAGTCAGGGGTCCCCGTGGGTGAGAGGTGGAGATATATAGATCTGCTTCAGCGAGGCTGCCTCTGCCTGCAGCTACCTATTGATCTGATCTGTAAACAGTAGGTCATGTGGACAAGGAGAGCTCTCTTCTGTAGCATTTAGATCCAGGGGTGGAAATAGTACTTGGGTAAAAGTATCAATACTGCAATGTGGGAAATACACTTGAGTACAAGTATAGCTGTATTGGACGAAAGTAAAGATTTTGCAGAATATCCTGTTTCAAATGTATGAATATCTTTTTTAATAGCAAGCTCAAAATGCATTGCAGGCTTCAGTAAATAAAACTTTTCAAATAAATGTGGAGTAAAGGGCTTTTCACACGGGGAGTGATAAAACAGACCTCTAGTTCATTTCCAATGAGACTTGCGTTTTGGACTCACAGTGTCCATTGTTGTGTTGTGCGCGTGCTCGTTTCGTGCACACGCCCTGCGTCTGATATAGACCTCAGTTCTGGTGAGCTGTGTTTTTTTTCGCTGAGCGATTGTGTTTATGCAGACACCGAGGAGCACAGTGGAATCTCTGCAATAATGCATGTGTTTATCACTCCCCATCTCAAAGGCCCTTAAGAGTGTCGGATGGAGGGAGTACTAGAAGCAGTACCAGAATAGTCAAAAATGTTACATAGTTCCATTCCATCACTACTTTAGATCCCCAGCCTGGTTCAGCTGCTGTGTGCACCATGACGAAGATATTCTTTCTGTTTTCTCTGACCATAATGGGTTGGTCTTGTATACCAAAGTGCTCCCACTACACTCACAGTTATTTGTTGTAATCCCATTGACAAATCATGGATTGGGTCAAATTGACTTAACAAACCACCCATTTTGTCAGCCAGGTATGTGACTGTCTCATTTATGATACTCAATTATGTTTCATTATTATAAATTCACAATTATGTCAATTATGTATACCAAGCATATGTATATGTATTATGTATATCAAGCATACTTTTGGGCTCCACAATACAGTGGACCACATTGCAAATAAGGGAACAGATACAGTGTACATTACATTACATTTCTGGAAAATCCTTGGGACGATTATGTCTACGATGAATGAATGCAATGAGACTCACGTACAAACTTGACAGAACAACTTTCACTTTTACCGTAGTAGCCTAATATTTGACCAGAAGTATTTGACAAGTACTGAGAATGGATACTGTCCACCACTGATTGGTGTAGAACATACCTGGGCATTATGCGGCCCGGGGGCCAAATGCGGCCCTTTGGCTGACTCTGACCGGCCCGTGAAAGGGTACTGTGGTTTTCAACCAGTGGTCTGTGAGAAGTTCCAGTTAAATATGAAACCATTTTGGTTTTCATTTTTACACTGCCTGGTGTCAAAATGGTTGGTCTTACTCTTACCTTTATCTTGAAATTAAATTAATACTACGCAGACTTTAGTTCAGCATTTAGTCTTGGCCCTCCACAATACTTTATGTATCTCATTTGGCCCCTCGGGAAAAATAATTGCCCACCCCTGGTGTAGAAGTATAAATCTGGAGGCAGCAATAATTGAACCACTTACACATCCAATCAATCAATACTCAAACAATACTCAAATGCCTTTCCAACACTGGCTGTGTGCTTCTGAAGACCGTGTAAAGCGCATCTCTGGCTGAAACGCTCTATTCGTTTCTAAAGGGAATTAATCCTAGAATTTGAATCCGCAAAAGTAACCGCTTTTGGACTTATGAGGATTCCACCCAACAGAGGCTAATATGGTGCTGGAAATTCAGTCCGATTGAACTGCGTTGAAACCTAAATGTAGGTCAAGCTGGCTACTATATGGAGGGAGGTTTATGTCGACATTAGCACATGCTTGACAATTTGCGAGGACGTTCCGTGAAGAATTCGGGGGAGGGGGGAATAAATCCATTTCAGGAACTTAAGCTGGATTTTTGTATTTCATTGTTGGCGCACGGCTGTGCAATCAAATGGGAGGAATGGAAAACGCCTGAGTACCACAAAAGACCCATGATGATACTCTCCGAGTTCTTCGGTCCAGGTGCAGATCTAGGCATGGGCATGGGGGGAGCAATGCCCCCCTAAATGCCCTGACAGCCCCACCAAACATGATGGCATGCAAAACAACCCACGATATTTCAAATTATATTGCTTATGTTTATAAATTATTTGAAACACTACTACTGATAGTAACTAACTACAGCTGTGTCACGACTAAACCAACAGCATTTTATCATTGACAACAGAAAACTCTCTGAGTCAGACCTTTAGCTTTATGCATGCTGTGTGTCTGTTGTAACTTCAACAACAGCTAATGTTATTATTGATGCTTTACTTGCCTAATAAAAGTCCTGTAATGGAAAATGGTATGGGGGTGGCTTCATCTTCCGTGGTGTGAAGCTCCACAGGCGATGAAAGCTGACCCCATACCATTTTCCTCTGCACTCCCCCCCCCCCCCCCCCCCCCCCCCCCCAATTGGGAAATGTTACATCCACCCCTACTTCGGTCTCCCAGCCTGATGCTTTCGTAAACACGAGAGCTATTTGTGCATGGTGCTTCTTGGGTGTTATTATTATTATTCAGCGAAGATTATACGGTAGTCACGGCAGTTCTTCTTTGAATTGAACGTGATTCCTATGCCTGAAACTAACAAGTGTTGTTGATATATTTGCATACATGTAAAACATGTGTATACACTAGTCAAACGTCTACCCACAAAAAAGCTCAAAGGCATAATTCCTTTGCATTGTGTGTGTGTTTTGTAGTGTCATGCGATAGTTTTCCATCAATGTATTCTTTTTCTTTGTGTGTTAGGCATGTGCTGCAGATGTATCTGGCTGATCCATGATGTAACCTTCTTCTGATTAGTGTTTGGATCTATTCTACTGTGCCTCTTGTGCATATCCAATCCAATGAATAAAATTGTGTGTGTGCGCGTGTGCGTGTATGTGCATGTGCGTGCAAGTGCATGAACTCCCACCATGGGTCTTTGGCAATCAATTAATACAGTTGCAACCACTATATTAGTGGCAAGTATTTCATAGAGCTTAACTTAAAAACAAATCTGAACTATTCCTTTAAGATATAATGGTCTGCGCTGAAGTGTTAGCGGTGATGGCTTGGCCAGTGTGAGGTGAATGTTTGAGAGTTTATATCTCACACAAGGATCTGCAGTAGACATAAGAGCTTTGTTTCTTGGCTATACTGTTTACAAGCTTGTACGAATCTCCCAGGCCAGATGGCTGGAGATTCCTTTGGGATTGATTTCAGTTGTGTTTGTTGAGGGTTTAATTTCTTTCTGCCATCTTGGTGAGTATAGAAGCAGTTGGCGGGTGGAGGAAGGATAATGGATGTTTTGTTTGTGGAGGTCAAGTTCATACTCGACTGTTTGTCAACCTTATATTCTATCTGTATTGTTGATTTACACATTCTAGTTCATACATACGAACATCCATTCGTATGCATGAAATTAATTTATCGTTTTAATCCCAAAAGAAAACAATCAGGCACAGGCAAACGTATGTCATTTTCTCTGTATTATGATTGCTTATACTACTATGTCGGTGTGGATTTAAATCCCTCAACAACATCTGCTTATTCTTACACTCATGTACATCTAAGGACTAGCTGGGTCGAGGCCCTAAATCGCCAGCAGATCTCTAGCCTCATTTTTTTTTAAATGTAACCGGTGGCCCGGCCAATCGGGATCAAGGTAATCCAGTAAACAGTCACCACTTTGGCCACACCCTCTTTGCAAACCAAATTCAGCCAGTTAGAGTGTCAGCCTGCAAGGACAACACAGAGCTCTTGGTTTCAGCACCACGGCTGGTGGACAGCGACAGGCAGGCCCCAAGAAAAATTAGCACCACAGCAATTTTAACCACTTAAAGTAAGCAGGAGCCTATTGTTTCCTTGAGGGGGCGTGAGGGAGCTTGATATAACTAATGTACATTCCTTGGACATGGCACTAGTACAGTTTGTCGCAGGGACTTACCCCAATCCAACCTTTGTTGCTGTGTTCCAGTCCGGGAACCATACTTTAAACTGTTCAAAAATAGCAGATCTATGGGACTCAAACCTGCTAGGGCCTAGAATTTCATCAATGCTAACCCCCTTGTCCCTTAACTTCTTTGGCTTTTGAACTTTTTTTTTTTTTTTTCAATAGTTAAAATGGCCAGTCTACAAGCTCACAAGCTTAAAATACTAAAAAAAGGCAAAGAGGTTCGGGATAAGGGGTTTAGCGTGTGACCAAAATGGAGGCCAGAACACAAGGCCAATGTTGCAACGGTAGAAAAAGAATTCTGGGAGGAAAAAAAGTCTTGTTTTGTTTTGTTTGCTGGCATTGCTCAGTATCTTCCAAGGGTGTATCTGGAGGATGCCCCAAATGCAATCTGAAAGGGGTGTGAAAGTGGCCACTTGTGATAAATTGCCACATGCAGAGTAAAACCTGGCAGTACATCACCAAAAATGAAGGTTTCTCCAGTGGCACGCTGCCACTGCCAGACCCCATCCCCACACACTACTCTCTAAGGCTCTAAGGATGTGACAAACCTGCAATCGTGAGAACCCCAGCACCCTCACTGAATTCAAACTAGGATTTGTCAAGGTTTTTTGGATGCCTGGTGTGTGTGTGTGTGTGTGTGTGTGTGTGGTGTGTGTGTGTGTGTGTGTGTGTGTGTGTGTGTGTGTGTGTGTGTGTGTGTGTGTGTGTGTGTGTGTGTGTGTGTGTGTGTGTGTGTGTGTGTGTGTGCGTGCGTGCGTGTGTGTGTGTGTGTGGCGCGTGTGTGTGTGTGCGTGTGCGTGTGCGTGTGTGTGTGTGTGAGAGAGAGAGAGAGGTCTATGTTATTTATAGAGCGCATTTCACAGACATCAGAGTCACAAAGTGCTTCACAACAATACAAGCAAAATAAAAACAAAGCATGGAGACAGAAAACACAACAACCTTTGATAGAACAAAAACTAAATCCATGTTTTTCTTTTTGTCATTTTCTGCATCATATTGTCGTCTTCATAGCCCCATGTCCTGTTTCTAATAGCGATCTGGCACCATATTCAACATAGTCTCTGTCCCCACTGAGTCAATGTCTAATACTGATGACAATATTTTTTGGTTAAAGCCTGCTACACAGTAGCCTCGTTGTCCAGCCCTTGGTATGGAAAGTGTGTTTGCATGAGGAGGGGTCAGCTTTTAATAATTGTCTGCAAATTGCTACAACAAAATGACTTCACTATCTATGGTCTTGTGACTCGAGTCAACACCACTACTACCACTACCACTACTAGTAATGATCAACCACCACACCGCTTGAACTCCAGCCTTATCCACCCACAACAGAAAAACAAACTGTGATGCCATCTCCATCTTAAAATAAATCTACAGTGCTAGAGGTATTACTCAGATCATGGACTTTGATTAACACGCAATGTAAATTCAGAATCTTACTAATTCTGGGAGAAGGTTGTGTAAATTCATATTTAGAATCAGGTATAAATGCTATATGAAAAGTAAGATTTTTTTTCCCCCAAAAAAGTGTACAGTGTTTGTTAAACTGTCATTTTTATGATTCCACCCTACCAGTTCATTAAGTATGCCTGATTTGCCTGGTGGGTGGTGATGGGTGGAGATCCACCTGAACCGAAGTCACACCAACAGCTTTAGTTGCATGCCAAAGGGGGAGGAGTTAGGGGAGGGGCTGAACACGTGACGTCACTATATTGAAGTTTTTTTCATTGGCAAAAGGGGTATATTTACATACTGTCACCTCTTAACCCATTTAGGCCTGGGTTTCTGAAAAACTTGAAATATTTATATATCAGCATCAAAAAATAATAATTCTGGAATACTGTACATACAGTACAGAATCCAAAAATGGATTCCCGGCCTGAAAATTAAACATGTACAAAATTGGAAAAAATACAAAAATCACGGCACCCCCTCTTTAAGACTTACTTAGGGATTCCACTGGGGATAATTGCATTTTTACATCTTCCCAATGGTATATTTAACGGTATTTATCAAAATATCTATCAATCGGCACTGGAGAAATCAACAGGACTACAGGAGAGATAGGAAGGAGAGAGAGAGAGAGAGAGAGAGAGAGAGAGAGAGAGAGAGAGAGGAGAGAGAGAGAGAGAGAGAGAGAGAGAGAGAGAGAAGGAGAGAGAGAGAGAGAAATAGAGAGCTCAGTGTTATGTCATTGAATGAAAAATGATGCATGTAGCTCTTTTATCCAAACACAGCAGTTTGAACTGCTTTGAACTGAACTGAAAATGAAGCACATGTGAATGTCATCAGGGACTTGATGTGTAAAGGAAAAAGGGCAGAGGAGGGGCGTTTTTTACCCTTTATTTAATCACTGCAGGTTCGCTGAGCACGCAAGTGCTCTTTTTTCCACAGTAGTGCCTTTTGCTTCGCAATCACACAGATATGAGTGTGAGAAGTATAGGCTGTGTCCTCTTTGTCGGGCAGAAACCTAATCCAAAACTGTTACTTTCCCTGATTCAAATTCAGACCAGCAGCTGTCTCATTATTGTGTTCTTATGTTCTGAGTGCCCCATCCATATTTCTGGCATATTAACAGCTTACACCCTCGGCAGGGGCTGCTAAAGATTTAGTGTCGAAGTGTCCTTGAGCAAGACGCTGAACATCTAATTTCTCACAATGAGCTGGTTGGTGCTTTCAACGGTTCCCTCCCTACATTAAACATAGTGATAACATATCCTACATTTAAGGGACTATAACATGAAATTCAACTTTTTATTTTTTTGTGTTTTGGTGCTCCCATGTATGTTTTACATCCCCACAAATAACCAAGCTTGAAGAATCAGGCATTCATATCACATAGGAGCTTTAACGGAAATTGCTCTCAGGAATAGCTCATTTGATTTTGGCCTCATGAGATGTCATCAATGCAACCCTACCGTATAATTACTCCTCTCCTTCAGTTCCAAATTTGCATTTTTACTTTGTTTACAATGTCCACCATTGTTGCTTTTCCAAGTTCACATCTAAACAAGCCTGTTTTTATCTAGCATCAGTATTATAATGACTCAAATATTAAATGATCTGCATATCGTCACCCCCACCACTTCAGAACATTGTGGTACTGCAGCTAAACTGCTTTCATAGTCCAGAAGGAAATGACAAGACTGGTGGTTAAGGCTCAAGCCATTAGAAACAAAATTAGCCATTAGAAACTGGCAGGGTGAGTGTTGCAAACTGCCAAAATCCAAAATGCACTAGTAGCGGCACTTCCCTAATGCGCTAGAATGCGTTAGATGCTTGCCTGGAAGGGAATATATACAGATCAAAATGGCCATTGATCTTCTACTGTACATTGTCTAGTTTGTAGACTTAATTGGGCTAATTCACATGATGAATATTTAACTATTGAGAGGCAACAATTGATTGACAGGCGCCAGAGATGAGAATGATGACCCTTGCGGATGTAACTCTCAAAGAGTTACATCTGGTTAACCAACTGTCCATCATTTAGCCTGGGGACCACTGGTTGAAAACCACAGTCATAGGAGGAAAAATGGTGAAAAATGAGAGTGTTATCTCTGGCGCCTGTCAGTCAATTTTGCCCCAACTCACCATCCAAAAAGCACTACATTTTCCGCCAGGAGTTTTTGTTACGTGCCGTATAGGTTTGTTGTAGGTCTCTGTATTCCTCCCCCTCTCTATTCCTCCAGTCCCTCTTTCCCCTTCCACACACTCTCATTCCCTGCAGGTGGGAGTGTCCTCAGTCAACAGTGTCCAGCCTCCAAGCCACATCATCCACCCTCATTTGTCAGCCTGTGATTCCTCGGTCCCGCCTCCATCCAATCATACTCACCTGTGTCCTATATAAGCAGTGCTGGCTCATTTTCTCACTCTCTCTCAGACCAAGCAGACCTATTCAGGCAGCAGCAACTTTGCCCTGAAACATTAAAGTAGTTCTAGCGTATGCCCTGCCTTGGGACAGGCAAGACGGGGGCCCCTTTACACATACATCACGTAGGTTGATTATGTCTAGAAACATTAGGTAAGGGGTGGTTGCCACTTATGTATTCCCGGCTAGAGTAGTTAGGTAGTTAGGGCACCTATATTGTTTTTCATAGGTAGTCAATTTAGTTTGTACCTGTTGCTCTTAGCTGTTTTGTTTGTTTGTTTTGGCAACATCCGCGTCCCCTGGCAGAGGTATACAATTTATTTTTGAACTGCTTAATTATTGATTTAAATTACTGACTTAGACCCTACATCTGTGGTAGTGTTAACACACACAGATTTATGTTGAGCTACTTAAGCATTTACTGCTCTATGTAAACTCTAAGAGTACTTAAGTAAAACAACTCTAATTGCTTTTACTCTACTTGCTAACTAACTTTGAGTATTTGTAATCCTTGAGTATTTGTAATCCTTGAGTATTTGTAATCCTTGAGTATTTGTAATCCTTGAGTATTTGTAATCCTTGAGTATTTGTAATCCTTGAGTATTTGTAATCCTTGAGTACTTTTTGACCCTGCTTGAAAAGCTACTGTACTTGTAAATACTTAACTTTGCAAAACAATCTAACTAAACATATTTGAGTTTTGTCTTTAAACTTGTGTTGTGTCTGATTATTTGCACATTGAAATGTTCAGAAACCCTTGTACTATTTTTATGTTCGGTAACCCATATCCCTAGACAGTTAACAAAAGGGTACCTAATTTTGGCACTAGGGGGGTCTGAAAATATATAGCGTCAAATGTGGCAAGTTAGCAACATTGATCGGTATAGAATACGACAGCAGTGACAATGCACAAAAAATGTGTATTGGGGAGGAATCATTTGGCACAGTAACTAAATTGAAGAGGCAAAATGATTTGTTTTAAATAGTTTTAGACAAACTCTTTAAAACAATCCATTGCTGTTCATACATGGAACGGGAGAATGGGAAAAAGTTTTACCAATCAATCTCTCTGTAACTAATGAAAGTGCACAGACCTAAATAATGCCCTGGCTGGCTTTTGGTTGGGTGAGAAGTTGAGAGCAAAAGAAATCAGCCATCTGGTTCTGTCTAGTTTCACGTTTACACGGCAATTAGCAAAGTACTATCCATCTGGCCAAGCAAACTACTATAGAGCTGAAGCTGAGAAAAAGATGGACCCAACATGAAATGGACATTGATGTTTTGTTTTTGTTCTTGTTGTTAATGAACATTGCGGGGAGTGGGTTTTGATGGTGAGCAGAAATGATAAACAACATATGGTGAGCCGGGGGGGGGGCAATAGTGATTTAGATACAGCACTGCAGCGTTCCACACCATGAAGAGGGCACAAGTTAATTATTGTAGCTATTTCATCATATGCCAAATAGCGAAAGTGCCCTAAAAACAGGGACCGGGGACCTAAATGTGTTAAAATACAAACTCATCAGAAGCTTCTTCTGTAAACTGAACCCAAATTTGGCAGAGGGTTTGCATGAAGGTTGCAAGTTGTGACTTAAAGAGGGGGTGCCGTGATTTTTGTATTTTTTCCAATTTTTTACATGTTTAAGAGGTGACAGTGTGTAAATAGACCCCTTGGTGTATTTTTTTTTATGTGCAATGATGTCTTCGCTTTGTATTTAGGGTTTCTTCCTGGGGGCTGAATCTTTCCAGTCAAACGTGCCAATGAAAAAAACTTCAATATAGTGACATCATGTGCTCAGCCCTCCCTAACCCCCCGGCCCCCCCCCCCCCCTCCCCCCCCCCCCCCCCCCCCCCCCAATCATGCAACTAAAGCTGTGGGTGTGGCTTCATTTCAGGTGGATCTCCACCCATCACCACCCACCAGGCAAACCAGGCATACGTAATGAACTGGTAGGGTGGAATCATAAAAATGACAGTTTAACAAACACTGTACACTTTCTGTGAAAAAAATCTTACTTTTCATATAACATTAATACCTGATGATCATGTTTTAGGGTAGAAAAAAATCATGGCACTCCATCTTTAAGAAAAATTAAAGTGCGCCGCTGCCTCTGTGTGATCGTCAGCTCACAGCATAAAGAGAATTGAAATTAGGTGTAGATAATACAACCTGTTATCACTGTATATGCAAGAATTGATCTCAGTGTATAGTTAGGGCAAGTTGTGAAAATCTGGGAACTAAATCGTTACCAGGAAATGTCTCTACAATTGCTCAACGCACAAGTTTGCACTTTCTGACCAGATGATGAAGAGTTTAATGCCATGCTGTGTACATTTTTATGTACCGTCTCTGGAACATTTCCCAAAAGTCTTGATCTACAAGCTGCACGATGTATGACGATCTACTCATAATTTCCCCTTAGC